>OY282558.1:389432903-390632903 GCA_958295665.1 Tipula vernalis | reverse complement strand
ATATAAAATAAAATATAAATAGTATCCCTACTCTAAAATATTTTTGAATTTTGTTTTGTTGTTGTTGCGCACGCTTTTTAATTTTATTTTCTATGGCCATGAAAAAGAAAGGGAGAGGATATGAAATGCAACAACAAGCGTGCTCTTTTATTTAATTATTTTATAAAAAAAAAAATAAAAAAAAACAACTTGAATTTATATATACAAATATATGTGTGTGTATTTATAAATTGTAAGCGTAGTAAAAGCCAAAAAAAAAAAATGTGAATATAGCGAGATAGAAAAATGAAATTGGAAAGAATAAGAAGAAAATGGAATGAGAGAAAAAAGAAAGAACCAAAACACGAAATAATAAAATGCAAAGCGCAAGACGTAAGGTTGGCCTTCGAAATAATTTATTTATTATTACATACAGTGTTGTTGTTGTTGGTTCTCTATCTCGATTATTATTTTTGTTTTTTGTTTTATAGCTTGCGCTTTATTTTTTATTTTTTTATAGTAAGTTTATTTGGAAGAAATTTTGGTGTAAAAATAGAATTTTCTTAAGAAAAATATTCGTATGTATGATTAATTTTGGATTTTGGAATCAATCCAGCCGGCGTGCGATTTCATGTTGAATGATGTGTTTTTTTTTTGAGGGGATTCAAGAATTCTGTATCTTTCAGTTTTGTATTTTGTTGTGTGCTGGTTGCAAGCACACCATAAACCTAAAATTAGTTAACTATAAATAAATTGATTAACAAAATTTTCGTTCGTTTGGTTGTGTTTAAATATTTAAAGGTGGGGCATATTAATGTGATTTTGAATTGTTTCCTTTTTAGAGATGCGGGAGGGGAATGATTTTGTGTTGTTGCGATTTTACCCCTTAATTTTTTTATGCGATTTTTCCGTTTCGACTTCACTTTGATCAAGTGCATTTAATTACGGATATATGTAAAATTGGGTCACGGTCTGGAAGTTGGCGGTGGAATTAGAAATTGCTAATTAGTTAACTCATCCTGACGAATTCTCCCATCTTCAATAGTAGTCACAAAAACGCCCTACACACGATCCACTTTGATTGGTGTGTTGGGTATAAACGATCCAAATTGGTTGGCCCGATTGACAAACGGTACGTTGTGCTCTAGCGGACAAAAGTGAACTATGTAATAAATACAGGGTGTCCCAAAAAATGTATACACTTTTTATATTTTAAATCAGACCAGTGGCAGATTCAATAGTGTTTTCGATTTTAAACGACTTATAGTTACTATTAAGTATGTTATTAGTGAGTGGGTGTCTTTCCAGTGTGGCAGTGGTTTGCGATGGTGTCATGTATTGGTGTAATAGAAACCATGCCAAACGTTGTTGATTGTTCTTTGGCCAAAGAGTAGACAGTTTTTGTTGGACGAATGGTTTGAATTCATCTCACCGCTCAATTTATTAAAACTCATGTCAAAGTTTTGTCTTTCGCTGTTAGCCTTATGTGATATCGGGAGCGGTCAAGGAAGATGTTCGGCGGGCTATTGCGGTTGGTTTAGGTAATCTGCTCAACGCATCAGAATTTTGATGTTTGTTTCCCGGACGATTTTGAAGATAAAAGTCGTATCTATTGAGAAAAATACTTCAACGTAACATCCTTGGTGACCGGATCCATGATGTTTATGTTTTCGGATTAAAGAGACCCATATAATGGGATGATGAGTAATACTTATTACTTTGCGGCCAAAGATGAAATTATGAAATTTTGTTATACCAGGAATAATCGCCAAAGTCTCCTTGTCGATCGTCCAAAGGGTCCAAAATAGATTGTCTATAGTCCAAAATGGCTTGAAGTTGCTTTTTATCTTGAGGTCCCGGAGTGTTGCTGGTAGGCTGTTATTTTTTCCTCAGTAGGCCGAATTCCATTTGAATCGATTCGAAAGCTCAGGAATTCATAATATGAAATTGAGATTTATCATGTCTCAATCGAAGACGAGTTTCATCTAATCCTTTGAAAACTTGGTGTAGGCGGTCGATGTTTTCCTTCTCGGTCTGTCCAATTTCGAAAATATGAGAAAGCCTTCGATTCCTTTCCTTCGATATACAACACTGAAAACCAATGCCGATTTTCATCCACTAACAATTGCTGGTACGCTTGAGTTAAATCAAGCTTCGAAAAATATTTTCCCAGTGGTAAAGTTGCCAATAAGTCCTTTGTCGACGGAATTTGGAAACAATGTGATCTTAATGCTTTATTAACTGTTGATTAGCTAGTCCCCACATATACGAATTGATCCATCCGATTTTTTCACTGGAACGATAGATCCTTGATTTGTTAACTTTTCCAATTCATCCTGACAGGCAGATGAATTGGAACCGCGTTCGGATCAAGTTTCAGAAAAATTGATTATAGCCAAACTCAGTTGAAAATAAATTCCTATAATGCTTGATGATCTCAGTGACGGCTGATGGTTGGATTAGGTAAAAGAACCTGGGCTTTGGGAACCCGAATCAACTTCAAAATACACAATCATAGATTACGTTTAGTTGCCAACGATTGCGTCCACCAATCACCCCCACAGCCTTGGCAATTCATTGACCTTAATGAAATGACTGACCGTGATCGTGAAGATTGATTTCTGCATGATGTAAACTGGTTGCCTTAGTTGTTTGCCTACAAATTTTACTTACTGATTTTGATTCTTCTTGATCAATTGTTGATTCCTTGCAGCTGATTCGGCGACTAATGACGTGAGAAAAGTTTCTTGTAATTCAGCAATAGCTTCGACTATTCCTTCACCCGGTATTACGTCGGAAGAATTTTTGGGAAGCAGCGGTTTCCGAGAGGCGTGGAGAAAAATGATTCGTAAGTGATTCGATAATATCTTTATAATTTAATTCACTTACCATTCATCGTTCACTTAGGAATGACGGAGCTGTCCAATTTACTGTCGCAATCTTTAGAAGGTCCTAACGAATAGAAAGAGCTGAAAATAGGCTTATTTTAGTTTGTCACTGCTTACCAAAGGGATTACATGTTAGAGTCATGAGACGCGTCCAATCTAAAATCCAAAATTGTTCATAAATTTGAAATATTTACATAAGTTCTTCTCTTAATAATTTCTCTTAAAATTTCTTCTTCTGAAGTATAGGGTTTCCTTGGCGGTGACTCCGGTTCTTCCTGTTATATTGGCACACACGATTGAGGTGCCTCTGAGCGTGATCGCGGACTTCCTGCAGAGCGAAAAGAAAGTTCCAGAAAAACAGTTAAACTCTACATCTCGATGATTCTCGAATCTTCATAACCAGAACGGTTCCGCGATAGGCGACGCAACGCTCGTTTTCGTAACTGGGCTTGATGTACCTTCTCAAAGTATCAATACTTGTGTCTATTAAATACATGCGCTTACCCTCCGGTTTAATTACAGTTCCATCGATCCATTTCTTCTTTTTCAGATACTGCCGCGCGATTATTGGCTGACCTACTTTCAATTTTGTCTGTTTTGTCTCAATTTCTTCAAATCTTTTGTCGCTTGGTTACTTAGCTGATAGTATAGCGTTCTATGGGGATCGGCTTCTTAAATTGAGATGGGTGAAACGCTGCCAAGGTTAAATAATTGATTATAATTGCGGTGACAAAAATCTTGAAACTCATGAGAAACGAATGGTAAACCTTCGATGGCAAAAATGGTTTGCAAAGCGTTAATGGTAGCTTCGGAATTTGGAAATGCATCCACTACAATTAGCTACATCTAGGATAAAAATTAAACCCGCATAGTCCACATGAATTTGAGACCAGGCAGAGACTAGGTTAGCCAACTTGTATATTCTCGAGGCGAATGGTTTGCTTGTGACAGACAAACTATACAATACGCAACGGATTCTTCAATTTGTTAATCAATCCATGGCCAGCAACTTGGAGATCCCTTGCTTGAAAGGATTTTGGGACTCGCTAACTTGCAAACTTATACTTTTCAGACCAACCCTTCTTTACAAATTCCGAAATCTTCCATAGATGCTGATCCTGGAGTGTATGTTTGGCCCCTAATTTTATATTAACCGGAAATTCGTCCATGCAGATTTGTTTAACTTCCAAACATAAGTCTTCCTTCTCGTCAAAATCTTTATCAGGACCCATTAGGAGTCTCGACAAAGCATCTGCATTTATCTGTAACTCATTAGCGTAATAGCCCATTTGGGCTGAAAATTGTTGCGAGCGGTTTATGGTCTGTTATCAGTTCGAACTGCCGACCATATAGGTACTGATGAAAACATCGAAAATTATCGACAGAGCTTTCTTCTTAAAATAATAATCAAATCATCCAAATAAATCCCACAATAGGGCAGTCCCATTATTAATTGTTCCATAGATCTCTGGAAAATCACGGCGATTTTCTTGTCTAATGAAATTTGCAAATATGCATCCGATAAATCTATTTTGGTGAAAACTTGTCCTCGCTGAACCTTATGAAAAGTTCCTCTTATCTAGGAATCAGTCCGGTTTTGCTTCGTGACTACGACGATTCGTGCAGCCCAACTCTTTAAGAATTCCCAACGAAATTAACCTTTCAATTTCGGTTCTTACCACGGCCATCTGCAAGAACGGAATGGGGCAAGGGTGCCTGCCATACGATTTGACTCACCACATCAAAAGCACTTGGTTATAAAATTATTTACCCAATTTTTTTTTAGATATGCTGGTTTGAGGATTGAGTTGGGCGCCTAGTTTGCGGTTGATTTGGGTTCCAGTTGCGAGTTGAATAGAAGTCAGTGCTTAAGTTAGAAATTTATTTGTGATAAGAGACGTTGTCGAGTAGAGTGTTGAGTTAAAGTTCCGTTTGGGATTTATTTGGGGGTTGAGTCGGTGGTTGCGGTGGAGATTAGAATAAGTTGAGTTCATATACGCATGTAGTTTTCAAACCGTATTGATTTTGGGTTTGAATTAAACGTTGAGTTTGGCTTGAGTTCAGGGTTCATTTGGAGTTGAGGTGAAGGTTGAGTTGCGGTTTAGTTAAAGTAGAGTGTAGGGTTGGGTTGAGCTGGGGTCGACTTAGGGTTGAATAGAGTTTGAGTTGAAGTTGAGTTGGATTGGAGTACGAGGTTCGGTTAGGGATTAATTTGGGATCGAGTTTAGGGTTTGGTGGAAGATTAACTTGAGTTGATTTGAGTTGAGCTTATACACGCCTATAGCTTTCCAATCGCGTTAATTTTGGGGTTGGGTTGACCATTCATTGTGGGGTTGAGTAGAGTATTGAGATTTGGTTGGACCTAATTTGAGTTGAAGTTGAATTAGGGTTTAGTTAGCTTACATTGGGGATAGTTAAGTGAATTGCTAGGTTGGAGAATTATTTAAGAGTTGATTTAGGGTTAGGTTAAGAGTTGATTTGAAAGTTGATTTAGGATTGATTTGGTGATTGAATTGAGTTGCGTTTAGGATTGCATTGCGATTGAGTTGGAAAATGAGTTGTAAATTGAGTTGGGGGTTGAGCTGAAGATTGAGGTAAGAAGTTTAGTTAGGATGTTGATTTGTTAGTTGAGTTAATTTTCAGGACCGAAGTTCTGATTACTTCTTGAGGTTTTAGTTAGGGTTTTTTAAGACGGGATCCCGGGAAATTCCGGGATTTCCCAGTTTTCCATTGTTCTTATATGCTCGTTTAACGATTCGCGTGCCCCTGATTTCCGATTTTCCCTAAGATCCGAATGTAGAAAGTTTAAATATTCCGTATAAAAGTTTTTCCATCAATAGCATTTTCAAGTCAAATTCAGGCTGATTAGTTATGAACTTGGTTATGTATTAACCGATTATGATGAAATTCTGCAAGGACGACGAAAATTAGGTTCTAAAATGATTTTTTCATGATGTTCTGAAATAAGGCCAATTAGGAAAGAATTCAGTTCTTTCTTTACCGATTTCATGTCTTATTTATTGAATTTGAAGGAAGCTCCTCGGGTTGAAATTTTGGCCAGGGAGGAAATTCTCCTTGACAAATCGAAAGCCCCTTTTGGAATATCAAAATCGGGTCGCTGAATCTTCTGAATCACCAACTGCTGCTGTGGTTCTCGTTCTGCTTGGCTGCTTCCGCCGCCTCCTGTGATCTCCAAATGACCACCAGTTGCTGTTTGGTGGTCGCGTCCTCTTCTTCGGCCTTCTTTTTAGCTGCTTCCATAGTTTTATGTGACTCCTAAAGGGCAACACTCGGCATTGACTTTCTCAAGAAATTTCAAGGACAAATCAATTTGGCGGAAGAATGCTTGGTCGATAATAAGAAAATTCCAATCGCTATTACAAGTAACGTAGCCGCTTCTTCGAGGGTGAGCTTACCTCCGAGGTAAAAATTACTACAAATCTGCCTAAGGGAATACTAATTGCAAGAGGACTGGTCGACCAGAGCCGCCACCTACAGCATGTTCGAATAGCAAACACGACGGATTACGAGAAAACACACCCAGAAAATACTCGGGTGAGAGACATAAAGGTGTATAGGATATTCCACCTGGCAATTGGGACTCCGATGCAGAGGACCAAATTGGTGAATTGATTCAAAAATCATTGAAAGGCGTGCCGAGAGAGTCACACCATTTGGTTTTGGTCGCAAAAAATAGAGGGCAAAGAAAAAATGGTAAGTAATTTCTCAAGAACTCTGCGGAACGCCGAAAAAAATTACTGCACCACGAGACGAGAACAGTTAGCAGTTGTGAATGCCATTCAACACTTTCACTCGTATTTGTATGGCAAACGTTTCATCGTCCGTGCTATTAAACTTCAAAAAGCCGGAAGGGTAAGTCGCCCGGTGGATAGAAATTATACAGCAATATGTTTTCAAGATCAAATACCGCCTAATGCGGATACCTTCTCATGTCGTATTTGTCTGGTCACATGCTGAGAATGTAACCGAATTGACGGTCGACAAGTGTGGACCACCATTCGTCTGATAATATTGCACACTGGGGAAAATCGATTATCCAAAGCACAGCAAGAAGATAATACTCTAGGACGAATTTATGAATGGCAGCTCGTATAGGAACGCGTCCTATTAGGGGCATTCAAACGATATTGGGGCACAATTGGATTCCTTAATACTACAAGAGAGCCTTCTCAAAAATTCTCCTACAGATCCTGCTGTCAAAAACATGGATGGAAGAGGTTTCACCATGATGGGAAAACCTCTGAACTCTTTGGAATATCGAACCGATATTCAGCCGAGTTGGATCCGTGATCCTGAATGACGGTGCCGAAAATGCATCAAAAGTCCTCTTCCAGTTACCGATAAAGGAAACCGCTCTGCTGTACTCATCATGGACTACTTTACCAAGTGGCCAGAGGCGATATTTACACCAAATTCAGACAGCCGAAACTGTGTCTCGCGTTATGACGTCCAAGTCGAAATTAATTCGGAGCAAGCCCGAAATTTTCAAGCTGCAGTATTCAAGAGGATGCTGGAACTCCTCGGGGCGAAAAAGACGAAGACAACACAATCGAACACATTCGTTCGCGAAAATCAACGTGATTGGGACCAATTACTCCCTCTGTTTATGTTGGCTTATTGTCGTTCATCAGTCCATGAATCAACGGAGATGTCTCACGCTGAAAGGTTACAATAACGAAAACTGCATCTATCCAATTGCATTCATGACTACGCTCGCAGGCACCTTCACATTTCAACCGATCGGACGGCGAAACAATGCGATTCTAAAGCGAGCCCAGTACAGTTCAGTGTCGGAGATCTCGTGTGGCTGTACAAGCCAGTCAAAAAAATAGGAGTTTGCCCAAAATTACAGTACCATACGGACCATAGGAGATTGGGCCCCTATCATGTTAGTCTGGATAGGCCACCATCATAAATCGTGACGGAACGTTCACAAGTAAGAAGGGGGTAGTGTAACGAATCCATATTCACCTGGATGACCGCATCCTAAAGTAATCACTTACAGCCGATTGATCTAACCAATTTAAATATAATTTTGTAATTTGTAAAGTAGTTCCTAGATTAAGCTAACCATTTATTGTATAATTAATAAAATAAAGATAATCGGAAGTATTCCAATTAATCTTCTTTCTCTCGAAGCAATCCTATAATACCGAAGTCTCAATCTCAAACAAGCAGACCTTGCTGCTTGATTGAATTGAAGTGACCCTTTTACTGCATCCCGCCAATCGATCCATCTTAGGTTATTTACAATTACAAGTCGTGCTCTAAATTGTTTAGTTCGGTAAACAGTTTCAAAGAATAAAACGCGCATTTCCTTATGTAAAAGACATTTTTTGTGTTGTTTTTTCATGAATAATCAATAATCCAACATTGAAACTAGCCCAAGTTTACTGCACATTGTCTATATATACATAAACGTATATACATATCTCCAAAACGAAGGCAATAAAGTAAAACTCCTCATTCCATGGACCATCGAAGTCCTATTCCCACTCGACATACTCATATACATTATATCCTGTATATAGTATTAGAACAAAATACGGGAAAGGGCAGAGGTAGCGGCGACAAAAAATAAATCAATAACCCTACTGGAATAAATAATACACAACACTTCTGGAAATAATCCAACGATGCTAGGTGTACAGTACTCCCTTCCTTTTCTCTACATACTTTATACGACGTAGTACTGTATATATTAAGAGAACCGCACCCGCACTTTATATCTGTATATTGTATGAAACCACCTACTTACTCCGTCTCTCTGTGCACATTATCTTCATGTGCAGTGTACACAAAACACAGTACATCATTGGGTGGGGGTGTGTGCAACTCGATTTTTCCAAAAAAAAAAAGAAAAGCAAACCAAACATTTTCCTTTCCTGCCCTTTTTTTAAATAGTATATAGATATACTATATATATACTAGTGAAAATACTTCAAGGCCAATCATATTTAAGAGAAACTCATAATGCAATTGAATAAGCGCACGGATACATATGCAATTTGTAGTTACTATATGTACGAAAAAATAAAAAAAATCATTTTGGCATTGGCAGTGAGTTGCACACATGCGCGCATCTATTTGTGTAGTATATGCAATCCGTTTGTTTTATGTTTTTTTTATGCTATATTATGTTTCTACTTTCCCCTTTTGTTTTACACATTTGTTGTACCTTTCGATTTTATTTTTTGAGTGAAAATCATCGTCTATCCAATCGTATTTTTATTTTTATTTTTTTTTATTCAGGGACACACTTTCCCCTTCAATTGAGAATGAAATTGTAGTAGTACCTAGTACAATATATTTTATTGAGAATGAGACCGGCGAAAAAAAGAAAATATTCCGGCACGCGGGGAGGGGGAAATAAAACTGTGAAAGAGGAAATATAAAAATGATGTTTGTATGTATAGTTGTGTTTTTATTTATTTATTTATTTGTAGTGCGTTTTTTGAATGCGTTTATATAGCAGCACACACACACAGGCATATAGAGCAGTTTACACAGTACACACATGTGTGTAGACGAGCAGCAGAAAATAAAAAGCGAAAACTATTATGTACAAGAACAAAAATTTTTGTGTTTCCCTTTCATCGCGTACACATAAAGACACCAAGCCACAAAATACAAAACACACAATTTCAAGTTTAGTATCATTTTCGCTTTTCGCATGTTCACAGTTTTTTAGTATAGTACGAGCAGCGAGAGAGTACGGTGTATTTTTTTAAGTTTTCATTTTTCACTAAAGTTTTTTTATGTTTGTTTGTTTTATTAAATTAAATAAAAAAATTTATATAAAAAAAATTTGTAAATTATTTAGAACAAAATAAAAAACAAAACAATTATTTGTGTTTTTACAAAAAGATTAAATTCACGAGAGCGAAACAATTTTATTTGTTTCATGCAACATTTTTTTCGTGTTTCATGAGGTTTTTGTGTGTAAATATATATGTAGAGTGTTGGTGGAAATAATTTCTTTGTGTATATATTATTGAATTTTGGTGAATAAAAGAAAAATTATTTATAGTTTGTAATATATTTATGGAAAATATGGGAAAGTGATTTTTTTTACGATGCGTACATAGAATAAAAAAATTTTTGTATTTTTATAAACAAAAAAAAAAAAAAAAGAAAAAAATTCTTAAAGTGGTGAATATAGATTAACTTTAAGTGGAGAATATAGATTAAAGGATTTTTTTTTTCTGGTGTAATTAGGAACAAAAAATCTATTCAAAATTGCTACTCTAGCGTATCACCATCATCCGTTGCTCCTGATGGCGCCACGACGTAATACAGGTCCAACCCAATCGGTTGATGTACACAATTTACTTGGACTCGATCCAGATTCACTGGATTCAGGCGGGCCACTCAATTCCAATCCACCAACGATACAATCGAATGGTCACGATAGTGCTATTATGGTACAGTGTTGTGTCCCATCGAATGATTGTCTGAAATCGAATTCATTAGAATTTGCGCTCATAAATCAAACGGAACCGGTCGATTGTGTTCGCGTAATTTGTAACAATGAGAATTGTACGGCCGGCCAGTATATGCATCGTGAATGTTTTGAAACGTGGGAACAAAGTGTATTATCGTATTTAAAATCGATAGGGCGTGCACGCTCCTGGTCTGATCGACAGCGACAACAGAATTTGTGGACGAAAAAAGGTTATGATCTAGTGTTTAAGGCGTGCGGCTGCAAGTGTGGACGTGGACATTTACGAAAAGATCTCGATTGGACACCACCATCACCGTCGAGTTCTTCCCTCATCTATATGAATGGCAAATTCGAAGAAGATGCCTTAACCAAGAAAAAACGGAAGAAAAATCGACAAAATCAAAAACCAATGCTTACGATATCGACGACAAACGCATCGGCCGGTTACAATAATCACAATCATGCAAATTTATCGGCGGTGACCCAAACTACCAATGGCAGTGGTGTCGATCTTACCCGTGGACGTGCTGGTTCATTATCCTCGAGCAACGGTTCAACATCACCGCCCGTCTCTGCTACCTCGTCCGAACAAAGTATTTCACCAGTGCATAGCCAACAAATTATGCCTGCTCTAAATAGTGCCGCAGTTGTTGCCGTTGCAGCAGCCGTTAGCGCAAAACAACATCATCATCAACAAACACAACAATCGAAGGCAGCCCATAAATCAAAAGTTGAAATATATTCGGAACGTGTAAGGTAAGTTAAGAAACACACTCTATAGACATTTTTTTTTGTTTTGATAAGAAAAGGGTACATCCGTAACCCTTAAACAATTTTTTTTATATTCCATGGTGACCTTGAATCGAAAATATCCTAAATATTTTCAGGAAAATCGGAAAATTTCCGTCGGTTGTGTTTTTCGTTTCGGGGTGATAATGAATTTTATTTTGTGAATGTGAAGGGTGGAAAATTAATTTTCGAAGTGGGGTTGATAAGGAAAAACTTTTATTTTTTATTTTTCGTATTCTTACGCACACACACAAAACGCACAATCAATAAAATGTCTTTAAGGGAAAAATGTTGACTTAACGAATTTTTTTTGGGGATGTTTTGATGAGATGTTTTGATTGAATTAGAAATTAGTGAGTGAAATATTTTTTAGTGAATTTTCTAATTTTAATTTGAGTGAATTTTTTTTTTTTTTTTACTAAAATAGCTCAAATTACCAATGGGGGGCTGTAATATTGGGATTTACAATTTTGTTTGTCTAATCAAACCACTTTGTTGAAATGTTGCTGTAAATATTTTTGAAAATGTGCCAACTAATTAAAAAAAAATATTTTATTACAAACTTTTATGTTTTTCTTTAAAGTGAAATAAATAATTTGGATGAACAGTTAAAAATTTACATTTTGTCTGAATTTCAACATATAATTTATTCAAAATCATAAATTTATTTAATTCAGTAGTTTTATTTTAATTTTTCAAATTTTTTTTAGGAAATTTCAAGAAACTCTGAATTTTATAAAATAATTTTTTTTTACTGAAATTTGTATTGGAATTTCGAACCGAGGCTGAATTGATAAAAATTGTTATTATCACCCCAATTAGACACCTATTTGCAATTATATATGGTATGAGTAGAATATCAACCCACAGAGTTTAGAAGATAAAAAACTCAAAATAACTTTTCATCTTAAATTTAAAAAACAAATATTTTTATTCCCGAAATCATGCAAAATATTATGTTACGTTTATTCTGAGAACATTTATGAAAAGTAAGTTCTGTGGAAAATTGTGTCTCAAATTGCTGTATTATTTAGAAAAGTGTAATTTTTGTATTGCGTTTGAATTGCTTATTCTAGTCGATTGAACAATTTAGCATAATAAATGGAAGCTTCTATTAGCTAAATATTATGTCAAATTCCAGATTCAAAATCGTCCAGCTTCGAATTTCATTATGCGTTAAATCAAACCAAGAAATAAATGTAAGGGTATAGTTAGGCTTGCATCGTCAAAATGATCCTAGGTTTGAATTGAACTCCACTCTAATCCTATCCTATTTAATAGTGTTTAATGTGGGAAACTGCAAATCGTTTGTACTCATAGGTTTTCCGTCGCGGAAAATTTATTTGCACATACCTAAATACATAAGTTTATACTAAAAGGTAAATATTATGATCTCTAATATTATATGATTTCTAACGGTCAACGCCATGTTGTGCTGATTAGATTTTTTTTTTTTTAAATGTTGCCAATGGCTTTATTCTTGAATCTTTCTACATAAGAAACTCACAAGAAGTAGTTAATCAAATCTTAAGCTAAAATTATTACATATTTTAAGTCTTAACCAATGTTAATACTTATTGTTAGTGCCCACAATTTAATTAATTTAGGCTATACTTATATTTATACTAGGGGGTACAGCCCGTCCTAGGACGGAAACAATTTTTTTGATTAACTTTAGTTTTTTGTGAATAACTTTCGTTATGTAATGTTTTCCTAAAGATATTACACCTAATGGTGATGTCCAGCGGCCGCTGCCACAATTAGCATTTGAACATTTGATGTAAAAGTAGTTCGAGATTAAGGCTTTTAAGGATGATTTTACCTTAAATAAACCTTAAACCAAAGAGTAAGGGCTTTTAAAGATGAATTGGTATTTGTTAACTTGCTGTTAACTTGGTTTTGGGCGTATTGAAAAAATTTTAATATTTTTTTTTTGATGACTGCTAAGTTATTTTTACAGTGCAAAAAAAAAAATTGGAAAAAAAAAATTCCAAAGAAAAAATCATAGTAACCTTTGAGCGTTACACACAAACGTTCTTCTCAGACGTCTAAATCGCGGCTGTTTTAGTATTTCCCTGGCGAATTCGTTGGGATGTGCTTCTAGTTTTGAGTAATATTTCGAGTTGAATTCTTTAATTGTTTCTTTAACCGAAGGTCGTGATATATATTACTATTTCGAATGTACCAAGGAGCATTAGTAATACTGCGAAGTATTTTCGCTTGGGTTCATTGCAGGAGTTCTCTGTTTGAAGCGCTGGTGGATCCCCATAACTGAATACCATATGTCCATATGGGTTTGATTATCGCTTTGTACAGTAAAACTTTATTGGCTGATGACAACTGAGATTTTCTTCCCATCAGCCAATACATTTTGGAAAATGTAATTTTTATTTGATTGCGCTTCATTATGATTTTTCCACGTTAAACTTCTATCCAGATGCAAACCTAAGTATTTTACCTTCGTTTGTTGAGGAATATTTTTATCGTTTAATTTCACTGGTGGGCAGGTGCGTTTAGCGTGAATGTGACGTGAGTTGATTTGTTTTCGTTCACTTTTATTCGCCATGCCTTTAGCCAGTCCGCGGGTGGTTTGGCGACTATTGGAGGGGGGGATCAAAGTTGAGTAGATTAATCTACCAGCTCCGTAACCTTCCCGTAGGGTGCGCATCACGTGAGCTGTTCTGGTCTTGTCATTAGGCAGCTGCGTGATGTGTACAATTGTGTAAGGGGTAACCTGTTCACAATTCGCAAGTGTACGTACTGCCTCCTCGTGGCAACCACTGGTAACTAAGGCCACTTGGCACATTTTTGGCCATTTGGCACAGGCTAAAGTACGGCGCTAAAGGAGAAAACCTTGACAATAAACCCTAATCTAAGGTGGAACAGCATATGCCGAAAGATGAATGGATGATAGGTTAATCAGTCCAAAATATGCGGACTCTGGATACCAGGCACCCTCCAGTTTTATTTAGCCTTCCTGTAGTAAAGCTGGGTGACCTACAGGTGATTTGCAATTCCGAGCAACTCGTAAGAGTAAAATCAAACGGAATACGGGGCAGGAGTAGGAATATACGAGAGTGGGACAACCCTCTCGAAGTCCTTGGACTCCAATGCTACCGTCTTTCTAGCGGAACTACATGTTGTAGTAAACATCTAGGAGGGAGAGCAATAGGCCCAGATAGTATGTATCACGTACCGGGAGGCAGTATCGTCAGGTTCATTAAGAACCTGAATATTGACTGAACGGATAATTAAGTAGGGGCCAGCACAATAGATCTTTTAGGTCGCAGTGCGAAGTGGCTGATCGCCCGCATGGCCCCCCAATAATAATAATAATAATAATAGCCAGTCCGCGACTTTGTTTAAAGGATTCTGTAATTCCTTTGAGGCAATTTCAGGATTAGTGTGAGACACCAGGATGGCCGTGTCATCGACAAATGTTGATATTATTACTTTGTTGGTTACAGGTATATCAGCTGTGTACAACAAGTATAATATTGGTCCTAGAACGCTGCCTTGCGGGACACCTGCATTAATATCATTTAAGCAAGTAGTTGCGCTGTTTTGTTTGACCATGTATTGCCTTTGAAGAAGATAGTTTCCCAAAACTGAGTGAAATTTTTGCGGTAGAAGCTCTTTAATTTTATAAATTAGTCCATCGTGCCAAATTTTATCAAAAGCTTGGGCGATATCCAAAAAGGCAGCAGAACAATATGTCTTTTCCTCGTCTGGAATAATGCGCCGTTCTTCTAATATTGGTTTCAATTTCGTTAGTAACATTTTTTTCAAATAGCTTTGAGATTGTGGGCAGCATGTTTATTGGACGATATGATGAGATTTGCGTTTCATTTTTCCCTGGCTTATGTATCATTGTGATCAATAGTGATGGGTTTAATCGATACTTTTAAGTCGAGAACCTGATACTTCCAACCTGATACATTTTTCGATTTTGTCGCTCAGCCTAATTTTTTTGAGTAAAATGTTGTTAATTTGGTATAATATAATTTAATTATTAGGCAGGAATAAATATGGATAGATCAGTATAATTATTTTATTCACATAATTTACAAAATATTATGTACATCATTTTTAAATAAAAATTTAACGTCTGTTTGTTATATCCCTACATACTTCCCACTCCCACAAACAAATATCAGCAACGCACCAAAAGAGGAGATACGTTTGAATGGTTTTACTTGTACTCTTTTAACCAAATTCTGAATTGATACTTTGAACCGAGTTGCACTAGCACGGAACTGACATCCCTGAACGAATTGACACTTTTGAACGAATTGACACTTTGAATCGAATTGACACTTGGGGTCGAATTGATACTTTTTAATAAATTGATTCTTTTGAGTCACTTGTCCGACACCTTTAGATAATTTTTATGATGTAATTCTTTATAAATTTAACCGAACTTGAAACTTCTGTATCCCTATTTGCTCAAATCACTCCATGACATTTTATTTTGTAAATAAATCTTTATTTCAAAAATAAGGATTTAGGTCCAATAAATAATTTTTATTTTATTTTATTTTAAAAAAGAAAAATTTATTCGGAACCATAAGCTCCAGTACAATTTTGACTAATAATAACAAAAAATACAATTTTCTCAAAAAATTAAATTATTAAAAGCACAAATAATTTATTTAACTGAAATAATTTTTTTTCAATGATTGTCTGATTTCCACTTTCGTCATGTTAAAATCGCAAAATATGCGAAGTTCGTTATAAAGTTTCGACATAGAATTCAAATGCTCGTCGCTTCCATAATTCGTTCGGTGAAAATCAATTTTCAAGAGTGTGCGAGTACGTAGGTTTTTAATAGGAGCATACAATTTTAGGTTCATTAACAAGTACGCACTCAAAATATTACCGTTAAGTAAATCGGAAATAAAAATAGTTCCAGCATGCTGACGACGAATTTCAAGTGGTTCAATTTTCAAAGATTTACATCTATGAAGATAGATTCCTAACATTTTCCCACTAAGGTAATCGACGGTCAAACTTCCTAGTTTTATATGCATAAAAAATGAGAAAAGATTTTTGTATTGATTCAATTCCGCTTATGTGGTCATTATAACGTGGAGACCATACGCATGATGCATATACGAGCTGTTAGCGTACAAGAGATTGATACATGCAAACCAAAACTCTAGGATTTTTAAACTCTTTCATACTACGTTTTAAAAATCCCAACATAGAATTGGCTTTGGCACAAATCATGTCAAAATGACGATTAAATGATAATGTAGAAGTGAATATAATTCCAAGATCCCTTATTTCGTTAACACGACTCAAAGTGTTATTAAGTATATAGTATTAAGTGTTAATTTAAACAAACAGGAATCGAGAAGATCTGGTTAAATTTATAAAAAATAATTTAAAGTGTCACGCAAATGTAGCGCAGAAGGATCAATTGATCTAAATCATCAATTCGGTACAAAGCATCAATTCGATCAAAACCATCAATTCGGTACAAGTATCAGTTCAATGTAAAAGGAAAACGTAAACTCATATATGTTTGATCTGTTTTGGCGCATTGATAATACTATCCGTGAGAACGAGAACCATTTACGTATATAACAAAATTGAGAGATGAATACATTAATATAGGTATACGAGGGCGGATTGAAAATGAAGCTACCTAAGTAGGAAAACAAAATTTTTTTTTGCCAAAAACCATTTATTTCTCAACATAGTCTCCATTTAATTCGACACACTTAGTAAAACGATATTCCAACTTTTTTATACCATCTGAATAATACGATTTCGAGAACCCCTCAAAATACGCGTTAATTTCGATAATCACTTCTTCGTTTGAGATGAATCTTTGTCCTGCGAGCCATTTTTTCAAGTTTGGAAACAGGAAAAAGTCACTAGGAGCTAAATCTGGACTATAAGGTGGATGATCAACCAATTCGAAGTGTATTTCACGTAATTTTAGCATCGTATCTAATGCTGTGTGAACCGGTGCGTTGTCTTGAAGAAAGAGCACTTTTTTCTTCTTTAAATGTGGTCGTTTTTCCTTGATTGCATCAACCAATTGATCCAATAATGCACGATAATACTTTCCTGTGATTGTGGATCCTTTTTCAAGATAATCGATGAGCAATATTCCGTGTGCATCCCAAAATATAGTGGCCATAACCTTGCCAGCCGATTTCACTGCCTTTGCCTTCTTCGGGGCACTTCCACCAGCTTTGGTTTCAGGTGTATAGTGGTGGACCCACGTTTCATCAACAGTAATTAATCGACGCCAAAAATCAACAGGATTACGCTTTATCATGTCCAAACACCGCTGTGAAGTGGTCTGTCGAACTCGTTTTTGTTCGACACTGAGCAAACGCGGCACCCATCTTGCCGATAGCTTTTTCATATGCAAATGTTCATGCAAAATGTTAAACACACGTTCATATGATATGTTTACCATTTCAACAATCTCACGCAACTTGACTCGGCGATCATTCATAACGATATCGAGGATTTTCTTGATATTTTCTTCAGTAACCACCTCTTTTGGCCTTCCTGTTGATGGTATTGTTGCAGTGCTTCTTCGGCCGCGTTTAAATTCAGCAATCCAATATTTTACCATGTAATCTGACGGAGCAGACTCACCGTAATGTTTATCGAGCTTTTCTTTTGTCTCTTTCGCCGTTTTCCCTTTCAAATAATAGTGTTTAATCACTGCACGAAATTCGTTTTTTTCCATTTTTCAAGAAACACAAAAGTTGCTTACTTCAAACGACTACAACAAATAAACTAATCGATGAATTTGGGTGAAATTTTAACAGCTGACGTTTGACAGATCGCAATTTCTAAAAAACAAAAAAATTTTGTGTTTGTGCTGCCATCTAGCGCTAGGTAGCTTCATTTTCAATTCGCCCTCGTACATATTATGTTGATACATTCATAGCTATTTGTCTCTATTTCTCAGTAGCAATACATCCCAAAATATCATAAGTTGATATACAATTCATTCTTTGTCGCATAACCAATTATTTGAGGAAGTGAACCATACCAAATCAACTGTTTGGTTTTATTTCGTTCTTTTTACCTGATACCTTGAAAAGTACTCAATTGATACTTCGAACATTTTGAGTATCAGGTTAAAAGTACTCGGTTCGACTCAGTTCGAACATCACTAGTGATCAAAGATATCTTCCATTTATGAGGAATATAACTGGTTCGCATGATCGCGTTGAATACAAATGTTATTAGTTTTATGCATTTATCTGGCAATCCCCTTATCATTTTTTCAGAAATGAGATCATGTCCTGGTGCTTTTTTCGGGCTTATGTAAGTTTTAATTGTATGTATTCTCCACTTTCTTCCAATTATACTTTATAGGTTTGCAGGATAAACCATCATCCATTTGCTGGGGTGGCACGAAATAATTATCTTCTTCGTGTGGGACGAATACTGTTGTTAGATGAACAGCAAAAGCATTGGCTTTTTCTTCATCACTTCTCGCCCAATTTCCATTTGGTAGTCTAATCGGTGGGTTCGAATTTGTTGGCCTTTTTAAATTTTTTGTTGCCTTCCACAAAGAATAATCTGTCCTCTCGGTTGCTCCGATTAGAAATTGGACACAATTTGTGTACAAGAACCATTTACTTTAATTATCTGGAACCACGAAATAATTTTCACGAATAATTTTTTAACTATTAGAGATTTATCATATATCAGCCTCAATCAATGAATTCTTCACTCGAGTAAAACGCTTTACAACTTGAAAGTCCCTTCAATATTCATATTTTATGTTTCTCACTGACATATTCGTAAAATTAAAATAGATTTGAGATAACGAATGTAGGCAAATCTTAATTCTGATATGGTAAAGTAGTAAAGAATTCTATCAGGATATATCAAATTCTGAAATGACTTATGATGATATTTCGAATTCTGACATATATGGCCGATATATCAAATTCTGACAGATACGTCGAATTTGGACAATATATAGCGACTTCTGAGATGATATATCAAATTATGACATGCTATTTCGAATTAGTACATAACTCGTTTAGAATTCGGATATGACATGTCGAGTTCTGTGATGGTATATCGAATTCTGACATGAATAACATATGAGGAATTTGGAAATGATATGTCGAACTGTGAGGTGATAAATCGAATGTATCATCTCAACATCGAATTCTGACTTTGATATATCGAATTCTGACATTCTGATAGGAAATATCAAATTCTGAGATAATTTCTGATGATATTCAGTATTCTGACATATCATCGATTTATCAAATTCTGACAAGATTTCTTGGAATCTGATATGGTATATGGAATAATAAAGCGGCCATGTATTATTTGTAATTATGAAAAGGATAATTAACCAGAGATAATAAGTCCAGCCCTCTAGCTAATGGTGATATCAGCATTTCACAGTTGCCTCTATACCAAGCATTATACCTCAAACATACAGATACATTCGGTTATATACGCCGGTTCTAAAGAAATCGCAGAAATTTTCTTAATTATGTAGGTTAGAAAAAAATATTTATTCTGTATCAGTTTTATACTGCAGTCTTAAAAAATTAATTAATTTTAAGTAGTCATCCAATCCCAAATTAAAAAATTAAAATTTTAATATTTGGTAATCCCTTCTTTATTTTTGATGACAGCCATACGGTGTGGCATTGAATTCACTAAATTTTGTATTACAGTCAGCGAAATGTCTTCATACCAAGTTTTTTTCAACAGCTTCCCAAGCTGTAATTTAGATAAAGGTTTTCTGTCAGCAATTCTGGTTTTCATTATGTACCACAAATTTTCTATAGGGTTCAGATCTGGGCTATTACCGGTGGCAATAATACCCAATTTTTCTAAAAATTCCTTTAAGTACCTACGAAAAATACAAAAATTATTCCCGGAAGTTTTCCTTATGAATTTGTTTGCGGTAGACCGCTCTGTTAAAAAAAAATAGTTACTAACCGATTTGGCACGATGACACGGCGCAGAATCGTCTTGGAAAATACAGTTCGAGGCCTTAGATAAATGCATTTCTAATGATGGAACCAAAAACTCTTCTAAGATTTTTTTATAAACATTTGCATTCACAGTGGTTTCGATTGATGTCATTTCTCCTAAACCGTAATAGGAAAAACAACCCCATATCATTTTTCCTGCTGAATGCTTCACAGTTGGTCTTATGCACTCATCATTAAATCTTTCTCCTTTTCTATGACGAACGTACTGTGTTCCCTCACTACCAAATATACAAAATTTACTCTCATCTGAGAAAATCAATTATCATATTTTCTGCCGAATAATAATCGTTTCTGCTTCATTGCTTTCGTCAGTAAAGGGCTGCTTAACTTGATGTTTGTGTTTAGCTTCTTTGTTACTTTATATCTGAAGTAGTTACAGTCAGTTTTATTGTTGCTTAGCATTGTTTCTATGTATTCACTATCTTTGTTCCCAAAGTGATTAAGACAGGCGAGTAGTCCTATGACAGGTAAAAGCATGGCATCGCTTTAATATAATTAAGTATTTGCTATTACTTTGGCGACGCAGAAATCTATGACACCTGGACAGCGATTTTGGTCGCAATTTGAGGATTGAGTTGAGTATTACCGGAAGGCAAAAGTATTGGTAAATTGTATTGGTGTCCAAAGAATAGAGAAAAACAGAGAATAAACATTTAAAATATAAAAAAAAAAAATTCAGTGTCATCTCATGCGTACGAAAGGTTGTACATATTTTCATTTCCAGTAATTTTTTGCAAAATTTAAAACTAATAAAATTGTTACTTGAATAATGATTTAAAGATAAATAAATATTAATTAAAAAAGGCAAATAAGTCAGAAAAATATTTATAAACTATAATTTTATTAATAATTTTAAGTTAGAAAAATTACACGACGTACATACTCCTTTTGCTGCGCTTGGATCAACACTAAAAGTTAAGATCACTAATTTACTTCTTATATTTTTCACATTATCCCTCTTATCCGATGTTAAACAAAAAATCCTTATGCCATGTTATATTAAACAAAAAACTAAAAAATACGCACATTTGACAGTGTCTAATGGGCGTTTTTTTAAGTTTTTTGTTTAACATGATGCAAATAAGAGAGATAAAATGACACGAAAAAGAGGGTTATAAAATATAATGTGGAAAAAATAAGAAGTAAATTAGTTATTTTGGTTAAGTGTTAATTCAAGCACAGGAAAGGGTGGATGTACGTCGTGTGATTTTTCATCATTTTAAATTATTAATAAAATTGTAGTTTATAAATATTTTGCTGACTTATTTTCCATTTTTAGTAAATATTTATCTATCTTTAAATCATTCTTCAATTAACAATTTTATTAGTTTTAAATTTTGCAGAAAATTACTGGAAATAAAAATATGTACAACATTCCTTTCGTGCGCATGAGATAACACTGAATTGTTTTATTTTTATTTTTCAAATGTTTATTCTCACATAACTCAAAAAAAAAAAAAAAAAAAGTTAAAAATATTATGAATGTAGTCGACGAAGAATGTAAAAATTAAAAACCATTTATTTATGCTGCTTTTTGTTTTTTATATTGAAGATCACCAGCACCACGAGCAATTGATTGCGTATATTGTTTTGGATTTTTGGTAACGAAGTAAAATGAATGTCTCGTTTACAACAACAATAGATAGAAAAACATGAATTCCTCATGTTAAAAGGTAGGGAAAAATAACTCAAGGCGAGCGGAAGCAACAAAAAAGTTGAACCGATTTCACCCGCTTAGCTTATTTTTGATACTTACCATCATGAGAAAACACACTAATACAATACAAATATTTCACGGCACACAATAGCAAAATGTATATTATACGCCGTGTACATATACAAAATTCTCAATCCTCAATCCTCATTTTGCGACCAAAATCGATACCCTGGGGTCTTTCTCCTATCGTTTGGAAAATAGGTAGGTTCACACCGGTTAATACATGATGAAGATTTTTTTTTTTTTTTAATTGAGTTTAATAATTCGTCTTCTCGTTGTCGCCAATCTTGATCCCCACTGTTGGTGTTCATCATAGGAAAATAAAAAATCTGATCGATCTGTTACCAGCTTTTTCAAAGTTTTAGATTTTTCATAAGTTTCTAAGTTGAGGACTGATTTTATGATTTCAAAAACATAAAATAAAAACAATATTACTCCATAAGATGACCAATAAGTAGTAGATTTTTTTTTTGTGAGGATGAATAAATTTTTCTTGCCTCATAATCGTTCTTCTGATCATAGTTTAGGCATGCCTATATTTTCTGAAAGGGATTTGAACTAGCGAATCTGGTTTTTGTTTTAAGATTCTAGCTAGTCTGTTTGAAGAAGTATTCACCTTTTAAGTGTTTTTGCTCTCAGACTTTTAGAAAAGTGAAAAACTCATTCGAACATTTCAACAGAGAAAGTACAACTCATGCCTATATTTTCTGAAAGGGATAGTCACACAAATGTTTTAACTAAATTCTCAAGTTTTGAGTTAAATTCTAGTTCTATGTGGGGTTATTAGCAATAAAATTTGGCAGAGAATTCGGATAAATTGAAGTGATGTTGAAAAATAGCAGATGGTTATGTGATTCGTTGGAATAGATTTAAGAAGAAAATCATGAAACTAATTTCAATAACCATTTATTAAATTTCCTGGAAATTAGTCACAAATATTGCTTTCAGCAAAAAGACAATCCTAACAATAAAACATTTCTCTTTACTGCTAAAACGAATCAGAAAAAAACTATAAAATCCCAAATTTTAATCTGCTGCAGTCTTTAATTTTCAACCTCTAAACTTCAGTTTCATTATTCCAAAATCCAGACTTGAAAATCTAATTGGTAATCTCCAAACTTTATACATAAAATCTGTTCGTAATTACAAATTATTCTCAAATTTTCGCCGATACCGATACTGAACCACTCATCAAATTCTAAACATTAGATTTCAGATTTGGAAACTTTCAATTTCTTCAATTAGTTAATGAATTGATTGGAAAGGAAGAATTAATATTAATTTATATTAAGTGACTTTTTATGTGAAGATAACTAGCAATCTTAAAATTGATTTATGAATGCCAATCAAACCTAATCGAGTTATGAAATATGATAAGAGAATTAACTTTTAATTCAAATGATTAAGTTTATGTCTGTCTTATCTGACGTACGTAGATTATGATAATATTTTCATAATTACGTGTTATGTGAATGACCTATTCGCAGTCTAGTTATCGTTGTAAGCAATTGTGGTGGCGAAACAAAATTTAATTTTTATTTCGGCTTGTGGTTACTCTTAATTATATGCTTGCATATCCGGTGACCCTAACACAATTTTTGCTATTTGGCACCGATTTTTTTGCTGCATTATACATAGTTTTACATATTTCTTTAATTATTATTAACGTTCATAAAAATGCGGGTGAAAGTAAATATTTCTCAGGTTTTCAGCTCTATAGCTGTTTGTGGGGTAACCCTGAGAAAATCAATAAAAATTGAAAACGAAAAGATGACGTTTTTATCCAATTGAAGATGAACCCACATTAGGTACTAAATTTTAATTGAATACTTATGTGTGTATTTTAAGTACGAATATAGTGAAACCGTAAAAAACGAATTTGCAAAAAGTAAGCGTTTTGTTTGGCAAAATCCAACCTGATGGCTAGCCAAACCTAAAAGGCTGGCAGCACTTTTCGATTGTACCTCAATCAAGAAATAAAAACTTCTTTCTGTTTTGCTTTCATTTGGTTTTCTTTCGATTTGTATTGAGTGTATACATATGTGTGTCTTGTTCGAGTAAAAAAAAAAAAAATGAAGAAAGGAACATATAAGTACGACATAATTGAAGAATGAAAATAAATTTGCCCTTGAAACGTTAACCCGATATTCTCATATAAAATGTGAACAGTGCAATTTTATTATATTTTGCACAAGTGTAAGTGTTATCATAAATATGTATGTATTTTATATGATTAATGAAAAGCAATTGCATCTTCTTGGCTTTTTATGTTTTATTTCAATAAAATTACTTACAGGGTTATTATAGATTCGAGCGCTATAGAGTGTTTACTCGATTATGCTAAATGTGTAATAAATGATGAAATTTATGGTAATCCTCTTCTACCAGATTGACCCTGCAATTTAGTTATGTATTTTAAAATATTTGCATTAAACTGAATCGCATCTTTTTGTAATGACCCTGTAGTTGATAAAAATATGTAGGCAAGAAAAAAAAAAGCGAAACGAGTTGCGAATGCATGACCTGTGTGAACGTAATGTTAAATTAATGGCTGTATTGGTTTTTTATTTGCAGTTTTTATTGTTTACATTTGTATTCTAAGTATACATATTGTAATAAGTGTAGTTGTATTGCTTTTCACCAGACTTGGAAAAATGGATGATAGTTTTTAATTCAAGGCCAATGTTATAAATACATGCGCTTGAAAATGAAGTTTTTTTTTTTAATATCGAAAGATGGAGAAATGCAATTTTATTGGTTTAGTTTATTATTTGGGTAATATTAACTTGATATGCTACATGACATTTTAATCTTGATCTTAAATGCATTTTATGTTTTACTAAAAACTGAATTGTTTAAAATTGATCAAATCGGAGTATTTGAAATTTAGGAATTTGGCCTGATTACAAGATGAAAAAAATAATCCAACTCTGCTTTTAGTAAATTTACCAAAAATATTACGGTATTTCTGTCACACAGTATAATAATGTCCAAGTTTTATAATCCAAAAAAATTTTAAATGCAATTAATTGTGTTTTGTGTGTAGGCAATACTTGTAGAACAGCAGCTAGTTCCAAAAACCAGTTTAAAATAGTAAAATGTCATCAACACAAAAAAAAACTTAATATTTCTTAAATGAAACGGTCACAAGTGTTGTAATTAAGTATATTGCCAAAAACTATCTTTAGAATAAATTAAAGTCTTGAGATAAAAATGGAGGAAGCTAGTAATTCATCGAATAAAATCGCAAAGTAGGTAAAATTATTATTGTTTTCTATATGATGATGATGTTTTAATAAACATCTTGACATTTTCATATCTTTCACTTAAGTTGCAAAAAAAAAAAAAATTAACTAGAATAATTTAGAGAGTTTTTGTGGTGTACAAAAAACAAGAGAAGTTCCAATTTGTTAGACGCAAATCGTTATTTAACACCACCGCTAGCAACAACACAAGATACACTTAGGTAACGAGCGTAAAGTATTTTGTCTAGTTTTTTTTTTTTACGAATTTTGTCTTAAGATTACACACACAAAATATTATGAGTATATCTGAAAAGATGTACTCAACGTAATCCTTATTTTTGTGTGCAATGAAAAAAATATCCTTAAGTGTAAAAAAGTGGTGTAATTTGAAGAAATTTTCGTGAAAAAATACCAGTAAAGTTTTTTTTTTTGCTTCTTTTTTTTCCAAAGAAGAAAAACATGAAAAATTTAATTAAAGTATCAGAGAAGTGTTTTATGTGGCGTGTGAATGCGCGTTATACAAGTGGAAGAATACTTTGGAAGTTGGTCAAAAATGTACAAAAAAAAAAAAAAACGAAAGAATTGGGTTAAATTATTAGATTCTCTCGTTTGCTGTCAGATTATGTTGTTTTGTAAAGATTTCCAGAAATTTGTTTATTTATTTTGGAGTGGTTTTGCTTTAAGTTGTTTTTTTAGTTAGATCATAGATGTTTGATTGACGTGAAAATTGTGTTGGAATTTTAAACAAATAGTTAATATTATGTAATCTACTACTACTGATGCTTGTTAGGTAAGTTAATAGCAACATAATAGGTGCTGCTGAGTTACCGCTATCATCCTCCGTCACATACTTTCCTATTCCTCTAAGAGCGCGATTCGTTGTTTCATCCTATTTGTTCGGAGATTGAATACGAGACAGAATTCTTCTATCAAGAATGTTTTAAAAATGTTCTATAGAACTCAAATCGGGACTCCTTGCCGGCCATGTCATTTTTAAAATATATACATATATGTATCTGCCAAGTTTTCATTCACGACTCTGGCAACATGAGGTCTTTTGTTATCGCGCATTAGCACGAAATTATCGCCTTTAAATGGCGCGTAATAAAACGATTGAATAACGCAAAAACAATTTCCAAATTTAAATTTTCAATGGCAAAATTAAATTTTCCTGTGGTTTAAGAGGTATTGACGGTAAGTTGATTAGACAAAAAATTGTTTTAGGGTGACCGGTTTTCTCTGCCGGTGACTGTATATTCTTTCATTTTAAAGGGCACAACAATAAACTGAACAGCTCCTCTTATGCCATTTTTTCAATTGACAAAACTTCACGTTCAGTCATTTAGCCTTGTAAGTCTGCCGGTCTGTAAAGAAGTCTGGATTTTATGTAGTGCTTTTTTATCAAAAGCCTTTATTCTTTGCCATGATCGAGATGAGATTTTTATCCATTAATAAAACCTCATTGCCTTTATCTAACGAGAACTTTAGATTTAGAAGTAATACTGCGGCAAGGAAATGTTTGCAGAGTTTGTCTTAGATTCAAATTTTGTTATTCAGCAGGCCTCAATTTGTATTTTTAGCCATATTATATGTATATCCAGCAAGCAATTCAGTTTATTGTTATAGAAATACACATGGCCTGATGAGAAGGATTGCTCATCAGAAGGAAGCTCATCAGTTCGAAACTGGATTAAATTCTCTTAGAATTTTCGGAAATATTAGCTTCAAATAAATTAAAAATTAAAAAATAGAAATAAGCCTAGAAAAAATTCTGGATGGAAAAACCTACTACATACCGCCCAGATTAACATTTTTGTTTGAAATTTTAAACCTAAATTTTGCCAAATTTTAGAGACACGTAAAAATTTAGAAATTTAAAATTTGTCTAAATTTCAAATGAATAAAATTATGCCTTGCATAGCCTCTTTAAAACAATTGGTAGGTTCTACTAAAATTGGCTCTACCGGATCTTAGAGAAATATTTTGGGTATAATTGTTGTTTCGTGTAAACACGTTCTGTAGAGCTCTAAATTCTAAATTTTGGTAAAGCATTACTGATTATTTTCTACATGTTAAACCGAGGCTTTTTGACACATATACGTATGTTTATTCAAAACTGTGACATTAACTGTAATAATTGTGGCAATTATTATAAATTAAAAGACTTTCCTTTACCAGTTAATACTCATGCGTAGTTTTTATTCTTCCTCTTGCCCTGATGCTGTTTGACGTACAACTCATAACTACTCGATATATGTACATGGTTAAATACATTATAGAACTAACAATGACATCTAGTGGCAACCAATATTATTACACGCTTTTTTCTTTTGAAAGAAATTGAAATTGAAACTTGACATGATATCCAAATAAGTACTAGTAAATTATTTAAATCTAATGGTTGTTACATTAACTTAATCCCAACCATATCTCTGAGGTGGACGACGAATGCGACCACTACGAGTTCTCTGACCCCTCGACTCATCAGCTATAACTGGTTCAGGTATCTCTTGATCGTTGGCTGACCCTGCTTCTGAATCAGAACTACTAGCGGTCTGATATTCATCTGATGCTGCATTACTCTCATTCAACTCTGGTTGGGCTGGCACATTGCCATCATTAACATTCGCCTGTACGTAACGCCCAAGTGGCGGTACAATTTTAATAGGTTTCAAATTATCCTGACCCGCAACATTACATCTAACATTTTCTTCAAACATTACTTCTGCCCCTTCACTTCGTTATTCTTAGTCTTGGCGATCGACCATTCACATTACCAACAATTGAACTATAATTCCATTCTTTTCCATTTTTTAAAAAAATCACGAGATCACCCACATTTAGTACTGGCAGTGCTTTTGCATTCCGGTCATAATAATACTTCTGCCTTTCTCTTTTTTCTTTAATTTTGTTTTGAACGATCCCCTCACTTAGGTTGTCTCGATATAACAATGAATCCGAAATCGGCATTCTCGTCTTGATCACCCGCCCAAAAAATAACTGGCCTGGTGTCAAACGCATACTTGCCACAGGAGTTGTGTTATATTCTAAAATTCGATGCTGATAATTTTCCGTGTCTCTATCTTCAACAAAACGTTTCAAAATGTTTTTAGCAATCGCAACACCTTTCTCAGCTAATCCATTGCTTTATGGATACCCCGGGAAATTCCCGTGAGTTAAATGGTACATTATCCAATTTTACTACAGTCGGATATCCGATTCTATCAAACCCACTTTTCAATCTTCCAATGATATGACGCGCTGTTTTGTTCTTCAAATGTTCAACAATTAAATATCCCGAATATGCATCGATAACAGACAAGAAGTCCTGCCCAGCATACTCAAATAGATCCATCGACACTATATGAAACGGATACTTTGGCAGCTCTTCTTGAACTAGTTCTTCTTTTTGGCTGCTACGCGTAAACTTTTCACAAATGGCACAAGATGCAACCATTTCCCTTATCTGACCGTTCATATTAGGCCAGTATTAAATCATTCTTGCACGTGCAAGAGTTTTTTCGACTCCCAAATGTGGTGCATGTAACCACTTGCTAAGTTTACCTTATAATTCTTTTGGAATCACGAGTCGATGATCTCGAAAGAGTAAGCCATTCTCACATTGAAGTTCATTCTTGAATTTGTGAAACATACGGCTCAGATCGTCCAGCAGATGATAATTCAGCCAACCGTTCTCTACATATCGACAAACTCGCAAAAAAATTTCATCTCGTTCAATGGTTGAACGGTACAAATCATAATTTTTTTCCGATAAACACGCCGATTTAGTTACTGAATGAATGATTCCCGATAAATCCGTGTCTTCTTGACATTCCGATAGTTGGGCCCGTGACAGGCAGTCAGCCACAAGCATTATTTACGCGCCCTTTCCATGACCTTTTCCATTATCCGATCGTGTTCTTCTTCCGTTTTCGCGCAAATACCCACATCATCAAAATAAATTATCACTCCCTCAATGTCTCCCAACATTTTAAACATTTCACGTTGAGATAATTCCGGTACAAAATTAAGCCCAAATGGCACGCGATTGAATTTATATCTCTCAAACGAAGTCATGAATGTTGTATTCCATTTGCCAATAGCCACACTTCAAGTCGAAAACTGAAAAAACGCGTTTATCTGCCAAACCAGACGTCAAATCATCAATCGTTGGAATCAAAAAATGTTCACGCCTGATGCACTCATTAAGTGGTTTCGGCTCCGAGTTAGGCTTTTCGACTATTTGTAAATTATTAATCCAGTCAGTCGGGTAATTAACAGGTGAAATAATTCCATCCTGTACCATTCTATCAAGCTGCGACCTCAATTTATCCCACAACGAGTTTGGTATCCTTTTCTTATAGTGAAGAACCGGCTTTGAATTTTCCTTCATATTTATCGAAAACGTTCCCGGAAATTTACCCAAACCTTAAAAGACATCACGATTGTTTTTCAAAAATTCCCCTTGTGTTTGTGACAAACACACAACAGAACCTACATCGGTTCGTTTGACTAATCAAAATGTTTCACATGTTTCGAGACCGAGTATCGGTTCACACACGTCATCGACAACAATAAAGTGAGAAGACCATTCCATTTTGGCTTTCTGATCGAAACATGTTAATTTGACCGTTCCAAACACATTTACTTTATTTCCATTATAATCATAAACCGAATAATTTCCATTCTTATTTTCCAATTTTGTTTTCAATGTTTTAAACATTTTTTTCGGAATGCAGTCCGCATCAGATCCAGTGTCGAGTTTAAACTTAACTAATTGAGTTCCTACTTGATACTCCTTATACCATCGCTTCATATGGTTGGCAATATTACTTGAATTTATTCTATAAATAAGATCTACTTTAATAACCCTATTCGCACTTCCATCACTAATTTGTACACAATTACTTGATCTATCCCAGTTAATTGATTGTTGTTGTTGTTTTCGATTACTGTTATTATCCGGCTTACGGTTTCCAAACATGTTTCCGGATTTGGTTCCATTGCTGTCTGTTTGCTTACCCTTCGATTTACAAAAACGCTGGAAATGGCCTTTACGTCCACATGAACGGCAATTGATATCCTTGGCTTTGCATGATTGTAAATGATTTGCTGTGAAACCATTACCACAATCGTAACAAAGACGTATTACAACATCGATTGTTTCCTTTGGCCGATATTCAGCTACACTATTAACACATGGTTGATTGTTTGTGTTCAACAACGCCTTATGTGCATTAGCAGTTTCGTACATTTTGCACGTTTCAATGACTTTTTGCAACGATTCATCCTTTCCTTCCAACAATTTTTTATCATTCACCCCAATGACGATTCGCTCCTTCAACACACGCTCGTTGTACGATTTTCCTTCCAATTTGTACTCACAAAATTCAATTTGTTTGCGAATTTCTGTTTCGAACTCTACAAATGGTTGTTTTTCTTTTTGCACAATGTTGTGAAATTTGAACGATTCCATTAGTATGTTCTCTTTGGTATACAATAACCATCAAACGCTTTCAACACCTCATCCAAAGTTCTTGGAATATTGGCATTTGGTACCACAGCCGTAGTATCTTTATTCTCTTGCCCATTTTCGTTTGCATTTACCGTTTGAACAGCAACTTTCTCAATGACAGCATTCTGATTTCCAAGAATCCCATCCGTTGTTCCATCGTAAGGGAACAATGTGTTATATATCTCCATCGCCTGGGACACAGAAATGTTGCTATTTTTTCCGATTCAGTTTTAACATTTTTTCCCGTTGCCATCATATACATTAAAAATGTACGTTTCCACATTGACCACTCCTTTTCCAAATTCGCGCAATCCAATTCCACTGGTAACCGTTCGTTCGACATTCTTTTGTGTTAATGTTCGATTTTCCAAAACTAATCCAAAATATTTACGATAAATATTTTACAACGCTGACTCGTTTCACCACCCAATTGTAATATGGTCCGCTATTTCACAACGTGACGTCACCGCTTCCTTTGCTCGATCTCGAACACAATTCGTTTTCCAAACAATCCACAAAAATTCACTAATTTTCAATAATCCGCTTATTAAACTTCGTTTCCAATTATATTTCCGATTTTCCTTCTGACACCATGTAATAATTGTGGCAATTATTATAAATTAAAAGACTTTCCTTTACCAGTTAATACTCACGCGTAGTTTTTATTCTTCCTCTTGCCCTGATGCTGTTTGACGTACAACTCAAAACTACGCGATATACAACCTTGATCAACAAGTTCTCGGAATAACCACCGTGTGGCGCTCCCATCGTTCCGATTTGAGTTCTGTCTGGATTGCGTGTCGTACTCATAAACCCACGTCTCGTCTCCAGTAATGATCCTTTTGAGGAATGTGGGATCGGATTCAGCCTCGCAAATCATGTCAAAATTTAAATCCATTTCTAAAATTGTAAATAATCGCCAACACACACAGAGATAGATGCACTCTTGACTACGTAACTTTTGCAAATGTCAAGCTATGACGCTAAGATTTAGGGGGAATATCAACAACAGATGTACCAACTTAACAAAAAAACAGAACTCAAATCGGAACGATGGGAGCGCCACACGGTGGTTATTCCGAGAACTTGTTGATCAAGGTAATACATGGTTAAAAACATTATAGAACTAACAATGACATCTAGTGGCAACCAATATTATTACAAAAGGAAATGTTGGTAATTTTGCAACAGAAGAACTTGACGGAATTAATTTTTGCTCATCTTTTTTCAAAAAATACTATTTATTTTGAAACAGTTTTGAAGTATGCGACATTACCGAGTAGAATTGTCACAAAATCTTAACAAATGCTTAAAAATTAAGGCTACTAAGATAATTCAAAGTTTTATAGCCCTTATTATGTCGATGTTTTTGGGATCAAAAATTAATAGAATATAGAAGTGTAGAAGAGAAGTATATTTCGGATACTATAGCCGTGTTTTCCATGAGAACTGCACTTTGTAAACCGAAAAAAAGTCTAATTCATAAAGCGTGAATATGTAGTGTATTTGACAATATTTCATCAATATTTTCTTATTTCTTGCTGACGTCATTACAGGCAACTACACTCGATAAATTCATGGGTTTATCAAGTGTAACTAAAAAATAAGCTATAATTGTAATTATTTGTTGCTGTAACAACTTAAAATGTGTATTTATGTTAAATGCACTACACATTAGCACTTTAAAATTTTTTTTTTTTCTGTTTACATAAAATATAAGGAATTTAAAATTTATCGATTTCTAGTGCAGTTCTCATGGGAAACACTGCTTATGTTGGAAACTTTACCTAAAGTGCTGCAGTATTTACGTGTTTGGTAAATAATACGTATTCTTACAGATTAAGTAACTCCTATAGAATAATAGTATATTATTCTAAGAACATGTAAACCAAAATGCGCTTGCGATTATTTATTTACCCAAAAGCAAAAATAGCTCCTAATATTAAATTTACGATAATATTTCAATGTGTTTTGATCTAGGAAAATAAGTACTAAAAGGTTTTTAGTGTTAGCATGGTATCAACTACTTAGGATGTGTTTCAAACGAATAAAAATCCGCATAAAAAGTTAAAAAGTTAAAGTTTTGACATTTTATTCACCACAAAAATTTTAACTGGTCACGGACCAGTTAAAAATTTGTAGCTTTTATTTTACTTTTCTCTATGCAAAACAAAAATAAAAAACGTAAACGTCATATTTTTAAAGTGCTTGCACTTCTGTTTTTTTTATGGCATCATGTTCCCTAAGGTCTAACAAATAAGATAAATGTTTTTTTGAAATCATCAAAAAATTCGAAAATTGTAACCAAAAAAACGGTTTTTTGGTCTGAAAAAGTGAAATATCTTATTTTGTATGCCCTTCCGGAGGATTCCAGCATACAAAGATCGAAAGAGGAAAGTCTCAGGAAGAGAATGCAGAAAAAGTACAGGCCAAAAGGTTGCTAATTTGCGAATTATTTCTCTCTTTGTCGACAGATGTCTTCTAAACACATACGTGGGGATATAATGAATTATTTCAAACAAATCAAAACTTATGAAAGGCGAGAAGAACAAAAACCTTTATTTCAGTAACATTAATTCGAGTTTGATTCAATTAATTATGTGTGGTAACTATTATATTCAATTACAGCTCTCATTAATTTATCATTATAATCTGGGTGGTTTTCAGAAACTTGATATTGGTTCCACATTGTCTTGAAATCAGAATGCACTGTCTCCATGGCCTGTTCACTGTAAAACCCCAACCCTCTTCTATGGCCTTCACAAATATCTTCTATATGATAAAATACTGCATGTACTTTTGGTGTGACTGATAGCCCTAGGGCCAAATAGCTAGTCTTGAATTGAGCGATAGATTCTTTGTAACAATCATTTAATTCGATTCCAAAACAATTGTGAATTACACCATCAAAATCCTTTAGTGTTTCCACATATTTCAAACAACCAATGGAGCAAAACGATCGGAGACTATCGACTTTTTTCAATAATATTCTACATGAATTGCCATTGAATTTGGTACCTCCTTGAGTAAATTCTCGTTGAACATTGCATAGGTTGATCCATTCTGTTGTTTCAGTAACAAATTCATCTTGCATATGGCTAACTATTTTATTAACCACACCAAGCATTAGATGTAGTTCTGGAGGAGGAATAATGTCAAGAATCTTTTTATCGTCATCAGCTTAAAAAACTGGAGGATTGAAAGCTATTGAAATTTTTCGCATTTTTCATTATCGATCCGTCAGCGTTTCTCCAAGCTTCAAAATATGAGGTTGAGTTCCCCACAATTCGCCGAGGTCCGACATGCTCCAAATTTGTGCTTTCACAAAGGCACCATGTACAAGGGTATACGTCGATGAATGAGACATAATCCCTGTCAGAATATTGGCTAATTTGAGATCAGTCGCTATCGTACTAGAAAAATCCTCAATTTTCAATATTTTCCATATTGCTGACACGTTTTCATAATTCTCTTGAGCCGATTTCACAATAGCAAGAATAAAGATTTTCTTAACGCCTGAGTCAGTGAAAGCTTTAGCAAACACGCCATCATCATACTTTTGACGTTTTTTCTCCTGTTGACAAAATTTCAGTTGAATCATCTTGAACAGACAGGCACACCTTCAAAAAACCACCGCCACCGTCAATTCCAAATTTTAAGTGCTGATTTTCTAATATCCCGCTCTTTGATGGTTACAAAATCTATTGTCTTAGCACAAAAGAAACTTTTTACCTCGCCATTCTTCTGTTTCAGACTTTTTGTCAATCCTGGCTCAATTATCGCCCGCTTTTTGGTAGCAACTCTCAAAGCGGTCGCTATATCAAGAGTAGTCTTTGTACTAAGATTAAATTTTGTTTTGATTTTCAAGAAATCGGCTGTGGATATATTCGAAGCTGGTTCCTCTTCATTTTTCTGGTGAGATTTATGAATAATTTTATGGAGTTTCCTCCACGTGCTTGAGTAAGGGAGACCGTCGAATCTTTTTTATTTCCTTTGTCATCAATGTCATGTTGTTGAATTGCAATTTTACTGATTAATGTTGACGCCACTTGTTCCATTACTTTCTCCCCCATTGTATGTATATAATTGCATACATTATCAACTTGGGCAGTTTTGGTACATTCCTCGTTTGGGATCGATAAAACTTTTGGAACAACGTTTGATGCATTTCCCGTCAGCCGATTTTTTTTTTAAGAAGTTGCATGGATATCACATTACTTCGAGCAATCTGGCACAAATAGCACTGACAGGGATTTTGAGTCCTAGATCTCATAGTTAAACTTACACTCAAAAACTTAGAATAATCAGGTAGCTCGATAGTCTTGGAGGGAACGATTCCTGGATCGGCACTGGGAAGTGGTCGGTAGACCTTCCGTTTGCATCCGGCACAAAGAACATTCGGCAGTCTTTCTTCACACAAGATATTGTCCACACGATGTTTCAGTAATTTTTCTAGATTCGATTGCAGCGAGGCTTCTATCTTGAACATGAAATTATTCTTTTTTAAGCACAACAAACAAATTTTACTTCGGGTCTCTTCGTGTGAAAGTGTGCGGGCAACTTTTGGAGGAAAATTTTTCGACATTATGGAAAACTGAAATGAATTGATCGAGGAAGAAAAGTTTTCTGCTTTTCTTGTAACCTCCCTACTGCATTCTGCATTCTCTTCCTGAGACTTTTCATAAAACATAAGATATTTCACTTTTTCAGACCAAAAACTCATTTTTTTGGTTCCAATTTTCGAATTTTGGCGCGAAATGAAAACTGGTCGGTGGATGATTTCAAAAAAACTTTTATCTTATTCATTAGACCTTAGGGAACATGATGCCATAAAAAAACCAAAAGTGCAAGCAGTTTTAGGTTGAGCCGCGTTCAGACGAGCCGTGGTTTCATTTGAAACACCAAAACGATTAGAAAGTGAGGAAAATTTACTATTTTTTACCACAGTTAAACACTTAACTTTTTAACCGATTGAAACACAGTGGGTAATGAATAAAATTCATAACTAATTCATCAATACGGGAATAATAAATTCATCATAAGTTTTGATTTGTTTTCTTCACGAATAAAAGCCTAAGTAGTTAATAAACTATTACTAGCTTGGAGAAGAAAACAAATTAATTTTCAAAATTTTAACGTGATTTTGATAACTAAATTGTTTACCGAACAAAATTCGTAGATCAAATAATTATTGGTGTATATTTTTTCTGTACAATCATGAAAAAATGCATTCAGGCGGCCCCGGCGCCTTACCGCTAGTCCACATATTATGTCTTAAAGTGGGTCCGATACTTGAAAGTATTGAATCAAAAGAGAATATAAAATTTTTATACTATTACTTCTCTATTACAGCAAAAATACATTAAATATCAGTCAGCTGATAAATCTTAATTCGCGAAACAAGAACACACAATGAAACAATAAAAAAACCGCCGACTGAACTCCAGAATTTGACTTTTTCTCTGTATAGTACATATTCTAATTCGCTATTTATTTTGAAAAATAAAAAATTCAAAATAGAGGTAAATAAAATTTTCCAAGGTTGTTTTAAAAACGCACATACACCAGAGTAGAGCAGCGCTCGATAAAATTTAGTCATTAATTATATAAAATGAAGTCATTCTACATATACGATACGATATTTTATAAACATTTTAAGGCTGTAGAATAGAATTTAACAATGTATGTATTTTATAACTTATAAAATAGTAAGTCGAAGTCGAATTCAAACTGCATATCATTTTTTTTTTTATAAATTTATTATTTCTTATGTATATTAGATAAGGGCCATTAACCAGCGCAGATGTGCAATTTGAAGGTTAACCATCACGTGTATGAAATAACACATAATCGCCTACACTTTATTCTCTAATTACTCAGAACCTACTAAATTACCTATTTTTATGGTTTAATTAATTAATTTCGGAAATTTATTACATAACAAATTAATAATGATTGTTAATATGCCGGTCATATGAGGGTTTGTTACACAAATTACCAAAAAAAAAAAAAAAAATGTGTAATTACTGTAAACATTTATTTCTGATTAGAAAATTTATTAGAAGCGGAAATGATATGATATGTCCTCTAATTATTTAAACATGTACAATTATCCAAAATAAATGACCCGAATGTGTAATGAACCCAAATAGGGATACCCGTAAATCGACCACCAACTAGCTACACTAATTTGTGAATAAACTAAATACTAGCTAAGTACATACTGTCAAAGAAAATTTGTGTAGTTTATTTTCTAAAAACAGCTGATAAAAATGTTAAAAATAAAAACAAAATATCAAATTTAAATTTATAACCGCGTATAGATATTTTTATCGCAAATTTAATTTTATTTCTTACGTAAATATTTATATAAGAAAATTGTAAACATGAATATTTCTTGTGTGTGCGAATTGTATGCTAAATATTTATAATATATGACGCGGGTTTCTTTTTTTTTTTTTTTTTTAAATCGAGAACATTGTATTGAATACAGCTTTATAAAGAGGATGAATTTTTCGCGAATAATTTGTAATGCTTTTCCTAGAATGCATCTATGTACTTCACATATAAAATTATTTATTTATGTGGTTACCGCAATGATACCGGGAAGCAGACCAATCTACTTGTAATTCTCGGTTAAATTGGTCAATAATATTGTGTATGTTGAATTCTTATAAAAATGTGTGTGTTTTCCTACCGAAACGCACAAATCGTGCGCAAAGCAAGTTTACACAAATTTATTATCCATTCTCACGCAAAATTAAAATATGTATATTAACATAATATAGTTTTTAAAGAAATAGAGCATAAAAAATTTAGCAATCTTAATAACAATTAGCATGGCAGGGCAAAGACAGACAAACTAATTACATCCATAGAGTAGACATAAAAGCACACGACGTACGGTAGAAAAATTTTAATTAAAATTGTTTGTAAACTATACATACTATATAGCAAGTATAAACACTACAATAAAAATAGCTTTTCGCATATAAGTAAATTACCAGTAAGCAACAATATATGTAATACTAATAATAATACATACATTTAAATAAAAAGTGAATTAATTTTTCACTGAATAAACAACAAAACACAATCGCGGTGGAAATAAGTAAAAATTAAAATAAATTCAAGGATAAAAAATTAAATAATTTTTGTGTGTGAATATTTTTTATATACCAAATTTTTATTTTTAGTGTTGTCTAATTTTTAAATTGTTGTATATTGAATATTTACATTCGAGAGTATGAAGAGAATTGTCTGAACAAATTACAATTTGATTGAAATGGAAAAGTAGTAGAAATATATTGTATTTATAAATACATAGATTTGTCCCTGAATTATATGTGTGTTCAGAGTAATCAGCCGAGTTCGTTGGGTCGTCACCTTTTATTAGAAGTTTGTCACACTTGAATTTTTATTTCACATACGAGTGGCATTTTCTTATCAATCAGCTGTTTTTGAAATGAATAAAATTGGGATACATAAATTTTGTTTAGCACAATATTTGTTCAGCAAAATCTAAATGTCGGATTAGAAAGTAATTTTTATAATGTGTTTAATCTAAAATGAAATTTTAATCAAACCTGTTTTTAGATTATACTAACAAGGGAAATTTTTGAACTGTCAAATTCAAAAAATTATAAAAACTATTCTAAGTTGTAGTACTCTGTGAGACATTAGTGAAACCATTTTTTTTATCGGAAACCAAACCCTTTTTACGGGTTAAAAACCACCTCTTAATTTATCCTCAAAAACGTTTTTTTTCGATATTTATCGGCTTCTACTCCACTTTTTTTGATAAAACCAATTTGTTTTATTTATATATACTATTAGAATCTTTTTTATTTATAGATTTATTTATAGATACGATTAGAATCAAAAGCGATCTATTCCACTTTTAAAAAATTTTAGGTTAGTGATTGATATTGTTACCATACGTTACACTGTATTTACTTTCTTTAACTAAATTTCATATTTTCACTCTATTCCTGAGAAAATTGAGAACGAAATCGTCATTACGGTTCAAAATAGTTCTATTCCATTACATTTGCTGATACAAAATAAGTCTATTACATTGAAATTTACAATCAAAAAACTTCTATTTGTGATAAGTCAAAAAATGTTCATACAAAAATCGGTTGCTCACATCTGTCGACAGAAAGTGGTTAGTTTTCTAGAATATCTTTTAATTTCTAGTAAGTATTTAAAAGTCCTCTGTTTTATTAAATTTAATAAAAACGCAGTATTTTGTTGGTTTTTAATTAGAAACGAGTCGTGCGTATATAGTAATGGATTCAATCGAATCGCCGCAAGTTACAGACCACCCTCGTAAAAGACAAATAAACATTCCAAATCGAAAAAGAAAATTGGAAAAAATTGAGAAGTAAGTGACTAAAATTCAGATACATAATGGATATTTTTAGGTTCATTTAATATTAAATATAATAATTTATCTGCAGGTACAAACGGAAATGTTTACCAGAAATGCAAAAATGTAAACACGGTGTACATAGTCAGTTTAAATGCAATCTACTGAGACCTTGCGATGCAATAGAGTTCTCTAATAACTTTTATTCGAACAAGACCAAACTGGCTCAAGACACATTTATATTAAATCATTGCAAAATTGCCAAGCCTCACAGAACTAACCGCAATCTAAAACAAGGTTCTCGTCAAACATTTTCGGTCAACTACTATATTCAGAACTGTTCTAGAAAATTAATAAAAGTTTGCCAAAATACGTATTTAGGTATATTAGGTGTGACAAAATCCCGCGTGCGTACTATGTGCAAAATATACTTTGATACGGGAAAAATTCCATCAGAACGACGAGGAGGAGTTAGGAAAAGTTTGAAGTACTAGGATAAAAAACTCGCTGTTATTAATTTTATAAAAAACTATAAAACTGTTGAGATGCATTACTGTCGAGCCCAGATTCCGTACCGTCAATATTTATCCGGAGATCTCTCGATTAATAAAATGTGGAAGGCATTTAAAAATGAAAACCCAGAAATTTACGTAAAATCTAATTATTTTATATTTATATTTAATAATAATTTTAATTTAGGTTTTAAAACGCCTGCGACCGATAAATGTTCGACGTGCTTTAGATTTTTGGAGCAACTAAAAGTTGAAACCGACGCCCAAAAAAAGCAGGAGCTGATTACGATGTCACGGGTTCATAAGCTCAAAAGCAAATCTTTCTTTACACTTCTCAATGACGAGGCCGACGGTTTACTGACCATTTCTTTTGATTGTCAAAAGAATATGGTTTTGCCTAAAGTCTCAGAATAAGCTGCATACTATAGTCGTCAGTTTTATTTATATTTGTTTGGAATGGTGGTTGGTAACGGGCATTCATCAAAAACGAAATAGCGTCTGCGGTGTACCACAGATTGAACCATACGGGTTTAAACAATATTCATACAGTTCGTTTAGTGGCGGATGGATGCGGCGGACAAAATAAAATTTCTATTATGGTTGGAATGTGCGAATATTGGTTACTCAAAAAAGCACCACCAAATGTGTTAAAGATTGAGTTGGTCTTTCCAGTGTCAGGTCATTCGTACATTCCTCCAGATAAAGTTTTTGCTCAAATTGAGAAGATCGTCCGGAAAAAAGAATTATCAACATCAACGATTACCTTGACATTTATAAGGAAAATGGAACCCTAATTAACTTGAGACGTGATGAGATTTCAAACTGAGATATGCAAAATTGTTAAACCAACATCAAAATGGCATTTCAAATTCAATGTATCCAAACGGTTTATTATAACTAAAAACAGAAACGGCACAATTGTTGGAGTACGAGGCGAACCTTTTTATAAATCGGACATAGGAGTCTCAAAACCGAATGTTAAACGAGGGGAGAATCTTGCGACTATGAGTGCAATAAGACTCAATAATGGTGTAAAAATAAAAGAAGCCAAAATTAATGATGTTGACAAAATTCTAAAAAAACATTTTGGAACGGAATGGCGAGCAATGGATAGTCATGATGAATCAAATATAATTAGAGTTTAAATTTTTAGTTTTAGTTTTTTAATTTTAATTTGCAATTTAATTGGACTGATATTTTAAGTATAATGTGATTTTGTGAATAATTAAATTATTATCTACGTGTGTGATTTTTATAAACTAAAAGATTTATTTTATTTTTATTATTTTAATATTTTTATTTTATTGAACTAATGGCTTTATGTTGATCATTAATTTAATTTAAACCAAAATAAAAGACTGAAATATTTCTAACCTTTAATCTATTTTTTTTTTTTTCAAACTGAGTCTATTCCAAATCGAAAATTTCAAAACGTACCTATTCCATTATAGCGAGTTTCAAAATGAATATATTCCATTGCGTAACATTCAAACACTATCTATTCCCAAATTATTTTTAAAATACAAACCAAATTAATTAATATTTTAAGAGTTTTAAATTAAAAATCCGATTAGAGGTGTCTAATAAAGGCAATGAATCAATAAAAAAATCAAATTTGCAAAGTAATTTAAAAATTAAAAGTTTTTCTCAGTTTTTTCAGAAACGTGAAAAGTGGAATAGATCGCTTTTGATTCTAGTAGACTTAGTAATCCATAGTAAATTAGATTATGAGGGGTTGATCTCTGTTTTTTAGGGGATGAAATTACCTTTTTTTCGCAAATTAAGGGGAGGTTTTAACCCTTTAAAAGGTTCCCTTGTAAGTATAACCAACTGTTCACCAAATAATAGTGAAATCCATACGAATTAGTATTTGAAGTCTCTCAGAGGAATTGTATTGGTTATCTAAAATGACTTTATGTTAACGTGGAAATCTTGAAAAGAGATTTTTTTTTAGTTACTCTATTTAGTAATTTTCCGACAAGTAAGTCACAAAACTATTTAGTAATTTTCCGACAAGTAAGTCACAAAATTTGGATCGTTTAGTTTATTCCTAATTCAAAATAAGATTAACACAATTTCTAGATTTGGAATAAAAATAATACTAATACTATCTTAATATTCAGCATTTTAAAAATTTGTCAACAATGATTTTTATTTATTGATGTCAAAATTTATGAATTAGTGTTATACCTTTCGTGCATATCGGATTTTGTTCAGTGGTAACTTTTTCATCGGTAACTAAAGGAATTTCGACCTATGAAAAATTAGGCTGAATTTTCCTTTGTTTTAGGCCGAAACTGAAATCTATTTGAAAATGTATTTTTAAATTTAGTTGTTTTTGGTAAATTTGAATTTCGTTACCTAGGTTATTAAGTAGGTATTTATAGATTTTGAAGTCGAGTTCAACAGTTCGTCGGTTAGGTTTGTTCCCTATGCATTATCAATCTAAATAGTTCAGATGGAAAATTCAGGTCTATTAAATTGTAACGTTCTGCCCGGTTTCAGGTCATCTACCTTAGCAGAATTCGGATAGAATTTCAGAACTTTTCCATATTTGTAAAAATAAATCGAAAATATCAATATAGTGTCAGTCATACAAGAGAGGATTGAACTCACCGCACCAAACACATATTGGGAAAAAGTGAAATTTCAAAACAAGATAATATCAAATCAAACTTACAGACACATTCCAAAACAACTCAATAATACTCATTTTTTATTACAAGTATTTGATTTAACCGCCATAGTTCATTGACTCCTTTTCCCATTTCGGTAAGACACATTTATCATCATTAAAAAGTTTTTTTTTTTTTTTGCTTTCCTATCTCTCACATATGTATGTATTTCCAATTGCATAAAAAACTATGTATCAAAAACCATAAAGATATATGTATAAAGTGGTGATAAGAAGAATTTTATAAAAATATGTTCGTTCACCTTTTTCTCTCTCTCGACTACTCGACTGCGAAGCCGTAAAAACATCTGCGATATTTAAATTAGGATTACATAAAATATGAACACCTCTCGCCTCACTGCTGCTGCCAAAAATAAATATTATTACAACTGCGCTTTCTAATATTGTAAATACCGTGATACCACACACAAGACAAGACCTCAAAAGCAAAACTACTTCTTTTAATGAATCTTATCATGTTTAATAAAAAAAAAAAAAAAAAAAATAAAAATTTTGACATGTAAGCGCGTAATTTTATATACCTATTTCTTTAAAAATAAGAAATAAAATTCATGACATGAATTTGATTTTTAAAAAAGTTTTAAATTCGGCGAATTCAAGAATCACACACACACATACTATAAAGGTAGTAAAGAATAATAAATTTGAATATATAGATCCAAATCACGAATTTCAATTGTGTTTACAATCAACAAAAATCGCGTCTAATGGAATAGTTAATTGGAAATTTATGGCTGCATACGTGAGATAAATCATGTTATGTGTAAATGTATAAAAATATATATACTCGATACCTCTTTTAAAATTTCTAATAATTTCTTCGGCATATTCGTGCAAAACACAGTGAACGGTTTTTAAAAACAGCGCGCGCGATTATTAAAAATCCAATGTCAAGGCTAAAAATATATAATTTTTTTGTGTATATTTATACACTCACATATACATATGAGCTCTCTGTTTATAAACATTCTTTTTATCATTTAAATACAAAAAAAAACATTTTTTTTTTGCTTGTGCAAATATCGCACAACGCTGTTGTGAAGTGCGCGGTGCGAAAAAGTAATTTCGATTAGATAATGTGTTTGTTTTGAATACTAAAATGTTGTTTTTGTAGCCGGTAGATATCGCGAAAATGTTATTATTATTATTATTATTTGGCTTTTTGTGTATGTGTCATATTTTGTTGGTAAATATAGAAAGAGATGGTGGGTTTGTGCGGGAAGGTGAATAAAACACCAGAATAAAAAAAACGGTGATTGCAAATCACGATTTTTATTTGTTTATGACTTTTAGAGACACTATACAACAACAAGCATAAAAATTTGTTGTGCTAGAACTTTTCGAATTTATATTATACAGTATAACATAAATCATCTAAGAATTGGGAAAATTTTTATATAAGACAACAAAAAAAAAATGTCAATTTCAACATTTTTTGGTGATGAAAATTCAAAGCACGTAGATTTTCTGTTTGGAAGAGTACAAAAGCATAAAATCCACTAGTCAATTTTTTGTTTTTTTTTATTTTTTTGTTGCTGTGCTTTTCGTGTTGTGCTCTTCGCTGATCAGTGTGATTTCTTGATTTTAACAGGGATTTCGTTTTTCATCAGCATTGATTTAATTTAATGTTTTGGTTTTGTTTTTATTTCGTGCTGCTGCTTTTTCAAGTTACGTGTATTATGGTCGAAGTGATGGTGTTTTAGTATTCGTGTCTGCTATAGTTCGCGATAGCAATTACTCAAATTAAGTTAATTCAAAATGAAATATTTTCAAGATATAAAGGTTTTCTAAATTTAACAATTACACATGCTCAGTTTTCCATTCAATTTAAAAGTTAAACTATAGTTTTGACTAAGTAGTACCAGCTATCAGTTCCATTTCACTAGTGTTAGTTCACAGAAGTGTTAAGTAGAATGATCTCGTCACCAATAGGTTTCCAATTAAATACACAACTAATTTACATATTGCAGCTTAATTTATCGTTAATCATTTTTTTAAATGCGCGGGCGTTCCACTATATTGTAAATCTTATCCGAATAGAATAATGAACAACATCATAATACTACTTTAACTCTTTATAAAGATCTAAAGTGACTTTTCTACCCACATATATAAATATATCAAGACATAAAGCCAACTAATATACAATTTATAGTTTATTTATTTATTTTAAACACTGAGATATCAAATATATATAAACTCGACGATATATGATATATAGTTTGTTTAAAAATAATTGAGAATTTGTTCATTTCTTATGATGATTAAGCGAAATACTTTATATAATATCGATAATTAATGATGGCGCGCTTTACATATTAACCTGACACATCAAATTGCACAGTACTCAGCATTTATTGACTTGCACAATTCAACAATATTTAAGACATTATGTGTGTGTGTGTGTATATGTGTGTAAACATATGTGTGTTTATTAAGTTTCTTATTACTCTAGCCTATATAAATATTAGAATTATGACTGCGGTTTTGTAATCCGAAACCGAGACAAATATTTCATATTTTTACCACACATTTTTTATAAATATTTTTATATAAAATTTAAGAAAATCTATACTTTCTCCTTACATGAATATAATAAACCGATTTGCACATCACCAACGACCGAAAAACATGTTAAATTGAATACAGTACATTAACATATTATGTCCTTTACTTTTGTGTAAAAGTTCAACAATTTTATGCTCATAAATTTTACAACCACACATAACATCATCATGATTCAGTTTGGTTCACATAAAGTGCTTTTATATCATTAATAATAGTTAAATCTTGGTAATTATTACTATTATTGCAGCTTGAATGAAAACTAATTATTTTGAAAATCCCAATGGACTTGATTTTAAACTGAAAAGTAAAATTAATGGAAAACTGTCTTGTTTAGTATATATGGTATATGTATGTATATAAAGAGAGTGAAGTTTATTACATTTTTTTTTTATTTGGTTGGTATTACCGAAAACGAAAAAAGTTCATTTGGTGGTCAACCAATTTTCCTAGCCACACACACACACACATAAAATACACTTCAATTAATTTGGTTTTCTCTGGTGTTTTTTTTTGTCTATTTTTCAATGAAAATAAATGATTTTCATTTTCCACCATGGTTATGTTTATTTGTGTATAAACCGAGGAATGGAGGTGGACCTGGTTGTTTTTGGTTACACTGGAATTAAAAAATAATTAGGCTCACTGTAGCTCGTCAAATGGCAGTGATTGTGTATTTTGAGTGTAAAATAAATTTTATTATAAAATATCACGATTTCGTCCCACATAAAATAAAAAAACAGACTTTAATTGTTGTTGTCGCCGTTTATATATAAAAAGATATATAGAAAAATAATAAGAAAATATACGCTCTAAGATACTAGCGATTTACATGTCAAGGTCAATTTCAAGAACTTGATTTAAAAATGTGACGAAGTATTTTTCTGGTATTTTGATTGTTATTGTACTTGTCTGTACATATATTTTTATAATACACTTTTAGCTTTTGTTATTGTTTATGTAATACATCAAAATAAACAAATAATAAAAATAATAGCGTCAAATAATTCGTGTGGTGTGAGAAGGAGATTTGGCTGCAAATTAACTGGGTGCGACAATAAAATGTGCCAAAAGTTTTGTATGTGATTGGATTAGGTAAAAGGCTAGATTTTTAATGAAAGCTTGGGAGTATATATTGAGCAATTTTTTGTTTAACTTAAAAAAATGAATCTCCTAATTTTTAAAAACAATGTTTAAGTGGATTTAGTTCGGCTTTTATTATTTCGACTTGAAATTTACAATTCGAATATTTTTTGAAGGAATTGTGAGAGAAGATAACCAGTGACTAATCTAATTTTGAAAATTAAGCTTGCCATTTCATAAAAAATAAAAAAAAATTATTCTATCTTAATTAAATTAGTGTATTCAAGAAAAAAAAAGTTTAGTCTTTATTTAGTTAGACTAGGTATACACCCTAAATACTTGATTGTAAAACAGGTAAAATATTATCTGAACATTTTGTTGTGGTCATAATAGTAAGTGAAATTCTTTGACGTTTTTTGATTTGTAACTACACTTAGCTACACACAAAAAAAAAGTTCACGTAACGTAAAAGAAAATTTAAGTGAATTTCCTAAGGTTTTTAAACCATAGGGAAATTATAAACCGTTCCTCTGAACTTAATTGGTTCTGTACCATATTTTTTATGTACTTGCTTTTCGGCATCAAAGCGAAAGCATCACAGATGTTTAAGAGGACCAAGTTGGTCTATTGTAGGTGAAGTGTTACAAAGCTGATGATTATGGTATATTGCATTCTTTAGTTGTTCTATGAAAGTAGGAGTTTATTTTGGAAGCAATATTAAATCCAGAACTTTAACTAATTGAGTTAAATACTTGTAAACCTTATTGTTAGGCATGATCAAATGACCAGTTACGAGCAGAATTAAATGACAAAAATCTTTCATTTGAGAAGTACTTTTAAATGAAGCGTTTTCAATGTGTTTTTATGAGCATACCAATGTTACCTATTTTGAATCCCCATAATTAAACATTTGCTTTCGATAATTTAATGTTTCTAGAGAGAAAAATTTCTTTTCGAAAACGAAATAACTTAGCGTTTTAGATAGCCCCTAAATATCAATGATGCATAATGTCATTAGCAAAATTAGACGTAATGTGAATATCACTCAGCTCAAAAAATATTGCATTTTCTTTGATGCAGCTTTTCTTTGAATTATTTGTAATCAAGTCCTTTGCACTGTTTCAGATTTACTTTTTCTGCATATTCTGCAGGAATGTTCTGCCGCAAAATGATTTACTCCATTCTAGCCCTGTGTTTAGCGCTAAACTATCACTTAACTTTTTATAAAATCATAGACTTTTGTACTTAAATTATCAAGATAGTCTTGATCTACAGTTAACTAATAGATTACCACGGGTGGGGTCTATTGGTTATCGAGAATAAACAACTTGTTGTTAATAAGAGTTCCGTATATTGATGATTATTAAGATTACCACTGGTGGGGTCTTAATAATTTTGAGAACAAACACTTTGTTTCAGTTGTAAATTTATTCTGACCTTTTATTTTTAATTTGCTCGTCTTTTTATACAAAATCTCATTCATCCAAATTACAATATTTTACAATAAAAAGAAATAATAAAACATTAATGTTTAGTAAGCATATTAATGAGAAAAGGTGTTGTGTGACATTATAAAGAAAACAAATTATTAATTTGTTAGGTTCCGGCTTGTAGTGTTGATGAGTTGACATAAAATATTGTGTTTTGTTGCACTGTTGATCTCAACACTTTTTGTTTATTACATATCTTTATCCCTTCTGTTTCTAATTGCTTAATGCTATTTAACAGTGGCTTAAGAGACCTTGATTTCCATAATTACCAAAAACCTTTTGATTTTATAAAACCGGCTATGAAAATATTACTTCAGAGATATCCAGAAGAAGAAAAAATTCGTATAAATTTTCGAAAACGCAAGTTTGATTAAGATTTATTCATGAAATATATTTGATATTGGCCTATTAAGCTACAAAAAGACAAACAAATATTTATTCTTTTGATTAAAAATTAATATAAATAAAAAAATCCATTTTATGTTGTTCACAAAAATAGCAGTCCGAAACTTATCAAAAAATTTATCAAAAAAACTTAACAAGTACCACTTCATTGTATTGTTTTTTAATAAATCAGTCAATATTTAGTTGCATTATTATTAAGAATGACAGCCGCCCATCTGCTATTCATAAAGTCCACTAAGCCTGGACATGTTTCAATGGGTATTACATTCCATGCTTCGTGCAGTGCCTCCCACAATTGCAGGTCATTTTTTGGATTCACTTTGCTCTCGTTTCTTTGGAGTTGGGGTCCGGTGATTACGTTCGCCACTCCATACGATCAATTTTGTACTTCCGAAACCATGACTTTGCCTGTTTGCTTGGTGTATTTTGGGTCGTTATCTTATTGGAAACCCCATTTCAGAGGCATTTCTTACTCAGCATACGGTAGCATGATGTCTTCAAGTATTTTATTTGATTGATTGATTGATTGATTTGAATGCACGGCCAAGCTTATGAAGCAAGAAATCCCGTGTTAGTGATGTGGTCATTAAACTGTCATACCAATTTTATAACACAGGTGAATGCTTTCCGCACTGAAGATACCTAAACACCATTACAACAAGGAGAGCACAACTACCCACGATACTACATAAATGTGACAGCACATGTCCAACCCTGGCCGGGTCCCACCGTGCACCCTTTCACACACAACAAAACCGAAGGATAGGATAGGATAGTTAGAAGTGACAGAATCGGGCCGGTTACAGACACCTAGGTATATCCGATAGTTAGTAAATTGTTAGTAATTATGTAGTAAAAATAGTTAGTCAGGACAACACAATTTCTAAACTACAGCTTTTTCACTAATTGTTGATCCTGGAGGGTTGATTCAAGCTAAAATTTAAATCTGAAATTCGGGATTAATTTTGATCCCTATAATAATGATTAATTCTAGAACTATGTTTATTCTGAAAATTGGATTATTTATTAGCAAATTAAGGAAGAGATCCCTTTAAATATTTTAGAACTAAATTAATTAAAATATATTAATGGACAAAACAGAATATATTACACATTACAAAAAATCTAACATTTTATGAAAACAAATATGGAGACTTCCCAATTCAAGGCTAAAAATTCAAGAGGAATTGATTTGTCACACCAACTTTATGACACAGGTGAATGCTTTCCATTGAGGACATCGAAGCACCATTACAACAAAGAAATCACAACCACCTCCGAACACTAGATAAATGTGACAGCTCCATGTCCAAGCCTGGCCGGGTCTCACCGTGCTCCTTTCACACACAGCAAAATCTAAGGATAGGATAGGATAATTAGTAGTGATAGAATTAGCCCGGTTACAAACATCCAGGTATAGCCGACAGTTAGTATGATTATTCAGATTTTCGATATTAGTTTTATTTATATAATTTATTCAATTTGTAAATTCTTAATTTAATCTAAATGAATTTAACAGAAATTTATATAATTAAAACTTCAGATTTCTTTATCAATAAATAAATTGTATCCATAAAACTTTAACTCAGTTCACGGACTTATTACCCTGCTAAATCAAGCATGCAAAGTAAGTAAATAATAAATCAATGCAAGGAAAATAAAACATCATTTTTTTAAAAATTTATCGGTGTGCCATATAAGAAATCATGACGTTTGTGTGTGAAACCTGCAATCTGAGCTTGAATAAATTCCATTAAGTTAATAATTAAATTCAAAACATTTAGCCTTCCGAAATGTTTTTACATAATTCCACGTTGTTCACATTTGTTTAATCGAAATTTTGCGCACATAAGTGAATACGTCATTATGTTTTGAAAACCAAATCTTAACTCAACTCAAATCAACATTTCCAAATTAGCAATTTATTTGAATGAATGAATTGATTAAAATCAATTTGATGCAGTTTGTGTAATACCCTGTAAAAAATTATTAATCATACCTAAATAAACTATTTTAAATGAATGGTATAAGGCGGTTTCCAATTCGACTCAAACTTATTCGATTATACAAAGTTTAAGAATCCTATATGAGTCGAATATACTAAAATTTCATTGCGCTTTTATAGTTCATGTTTTATCAAGAGTATCATAGTTGTTACACGAATCCAAAAAACACAAAGAGAAAACACAACACCAACATACAAATAATATAATCTTATATACTAAACCACCAACACACCTTGAGGGTAAATATTTTCTATCATCATTCATTTGCGCCGCATGAGATTTATCAAGTTTTCCTAATATTATAGATACTACACTTATAGCGCACATACAAATATACCTGATCTATGTATCAAGATACAGGAAAATATTTGTGACGACTAAACCAAAACCAACAAAAAAAAATTCTTTGTTTTGTTGTTGTTCGCATATTACAAGACAAAAACCAACAATATAAACATAGTAAATTTCCTGGACAGAAACTATACAAAGAGCGAACGAGGTGGCTGCACAAACCCATTGTTGGCTTTGTAATATATCATGTTTCAAGCAAATAAAGTGTGCGTAAAAATAAAATCTAATATGAAATTAACAGCAACGTATTTCTATTTAAATTAAAATCATTTTAATACTATCAAATTATTAAATTTGTAATTAAAATTGAAATTTAATTTCATGTACAATCACACAAAAGTCACAAAAGTCAAAATCGTGCACATAAGCAAGAAATCAATAATTTGATTTCTTTATCCATAAATATAAAACATTGCCTGATAAATGCATCCCGGTGGATTGTATTTTCCAAAATTACACTTTAATTATTATTTCACTACACTTTAATTATTATTTCACTAAAATGATGTCCAAGTATTTTAATGTATACAAATTGATCCATGATGCCCTTTTTGGGATATATCAGCCCAACGCCATGGTATGAGAAGCAAGCCCAAACCATCAATTTTGCACTTACTGTATACTTTGGGTTGTGGGCAGTGTTTCGAGATCTCCTCACATATTGTCCACGACCTGTGGAACCATAAAGGATAATTTTGCTTTCGTCGCTTTATAATGACGAACTGTAGTCTTTTTGCGAAATGTCTCTTGCTGAGCAAAGATACTTTTCCCGGACTCGCTCCTAATAGGCGCTTCCATATCGTTTTTGAGCTGATATGGTAGTCTTTCTTTACCATTTTTATGATTTTTCAGTCAATATGCTCAGTTGTTTTCGTTCAGCCTTATCGGTCCATTTTAGTGCATTGCAGACCATATTCGGAGAACATCCAATACTTTCTTGTATTTCACGGTTAGATTTTCCTTCACATCGAAGTTTTTTTAACAAGATTTCGCTTTTATTCCGTGCAGCGATTGGATCGACCCGTTACTTTTCTAAAATCCAGTTAAAGATGGTTTTGGTACTAACCGATTAGTTAAAATAAGTTCCAACTCTTCGTAAAAAGTTTCGCTTCATAAATTATGTTTCTTGCGTTGCTGCTATTATTATGAACAGTTTCGTTCAAACACTCGCTAACAAACGTAACCTCATAAAAAAAATGACGCATTTTTTGAAACAGTAATGAGCAAGGTAATGCGCTGCTATTTATATGAGCACCACTGTATATGTATAGAACAGAAACAGTAGCACTATCTAAAGAAGAAAATTAAATTAAAAAAAAAATACCTGTGTTCAATAGACTTTCTGAGAGCTCTGTAATTTGGGCATCCAATTTCTGTTCAAAATACAAGTATCGGTATTTCGGTATTAGATGACGACCAAACTGGGATACCGGTATCAATACCGGTATTTTTTATGTAAACAATTTTATAAAAACATCGGGCACCTAATAAATATAGTTTTAAATAGTTTTAATTCAAAATATATTAAAGGCGCGTTTAAATAATAGACATAATAACATAATTAGCGCATAGGATTCAAATCTTTCGTAGTTCGATTTATTTTGAGCTCATTGTTTATTGCAACATCAACCTGTTATTGCAATCTTATCGATAAAGATTTCCCTTCGCACGGTGGGGCATAAATATCGACATCACTTTCTGATGTTAAGTATAAAGCTTCGTCTGGAGCTAAGATTGAAGAAAGCCGCTGTTTAAGATGAACTATTATATTAACTATTTAGTTTTTAGTTAATCGATTAAAGTTGATATCCGAGCCAAATATGTTTTGGTCTTAAAAGGAGAGAAACCGCTGATTCTTGTAATTTGTAAAACCGTTCCAGCAAAAAAAGAAAGCTATTCTATCTGCAGAGCTATGAAAAATGCTCAGTCCGCCTAGATCCGCTTCGTTAGATTCATATGCAAATTCATCATCACAGCCTTCTTCAGATTCAGAACAATTATCTGTCACAGTTTCTTTAATTTCTTTAACCATTGTTGTATATAAAACATCGACAACAACCAACTGGATCATATGTGCCAAACAAAGTGAGTGATCGATGGCCAGCAAACGACCGACCTTCTTCATAACAGAAGTCCCGTCGATAGTAATGCAAATTATGTCACGGTCAATTTTCAAATTGTGTTCGTTCAGCTTGCTTTCAATAAGTTTGACATACACTTCTGTTGGAAGAGATATATGAACGCGAGTTAAACCCAAATGTCCAAAAACTGTTTTGGGAATGGACATTGACATTCAAAAAATGCCGATTTATAGATCACTCATGAAATGTGTGGCTGAATCGAATCCCTTTTAGAAGGAGGTCTGTTAGTTTTTTCACTACTCTTTGTCGAACCTTTGTTGCATATTTCATAACCATTTGACGAATGGTTTCGGCTGAATGTGAAACATTGAAACACCTTGCTACTATCGATTTTCATAGTTCAAATGAGGTTATAAAAACTTTGAATCGAAATCCATCCATATCCGTCATGTCTGTTAATACTTTAGGCAAGGTATCGTCATCTTTCTTATAATAGCTAGATATTTTTGTTTTTGTTTCAGGAAAGAGCAATTATGTTTGTAAAGTGTTGGCAGCATTTGCTGCAGAAATCGTAGTTGTGATTGCTTCAATTAAGTTTCGCTTCAATATATTTATATTGTGAAATGTCCTGAAATGAGTATGTAAACCACTAGTAGACCCTCCAGCTGATTTAATTTCTGTGCCAAATGTTTTATATTAGGGACTCGCATAAAAAATAATGCCATAAGCTAAGCTCTTGTCGAGAATTCCTTTTTCAACAATATCAAATTATGGCTATTTGTGAATTCTATTCGTACGTATTCGACTCTTCAACGTATAAGATTCGTATTTGATTTAAATAAGAAACGAACGAATCTGATTCAATTTAAATAAGAATCCAATCTAGACTCGAATACGTTCGAATCGGATTGGCAAATAACTTCCAGTTTTGTTTTTTGTAGGGTGAAGCATCAATCATATGAACTATACGGTTAGACTGTTCCAACACTCACAAAATAACAATTAATATTTCGTTACTTTTCCTGCAGGCGTTGTTTATAAATTTTCAGAAGTTTATGAAAAATTTGACTATATATGATTCCTATAAGAATTCTTATTGTCATTATCAACAGGGCTGCACTTCCAATGTATTAATTCAATGAATATTGGGCGAATAATAAATACAATTTTAAATATAAAATACCGGTATTGATCGCTCAATACCGGTACTGAAAAATGGTCTGGTATACCGGTATTGGATGCCCTAATGGAATCAGTTACAGCCGGAGAATCATTAACCAATGACACATTGCTCCATTTCGATGGTAAGTTACCGGTCGGATTTTTTTTCCCCGCGGCATAACGTTGTCTATACATTTAAAACAGTTATACAAATAATGATATAAGTAGTAAATGATGTTTCTACTTACTGATTTTTCGTTAGGAAATTTTTCGTTCGCATTTGCCTATTGTTGCATTTCCAAAGAAGTCATTTTGCGGCTTTTACTTTTATAAAAAATATAATAGGCCCTGTGTCAAGGTTTTTTGTTATGTAGAATTCAGATATCACAATTTCGCTATTGGGATTTAGTGTAATCGAAATATCCGAAATTGCAGTGCTGCTGATAGGTAAAGGTGAAATGGCTTTATTTCAACTAATCTCATTTGACATTTTTTCGAGCCAATCTAACGTAAAGTGTTGGACATTGTAACTATCGCTTCACACCCAGTCATTACCTTACACTCTGCGCATAGAATAATTTAATATAAAAATATAAGTAAAGAAAAGTTCGTTAATGCGGCGTATAAACACAGGTCAAAATGAGGATCGATTGATTTTTTCCTCTAAGTCATTTTACTGTGCTTTACCTTAGATATTCGATTTAATTCACTTACATTATTAGTCTCATTACTTTAACATTTTTAAACTTGCTTTTTTTTCTTCCCACTCAAATAACCTCTTTTAATACCCTAGACAGACTGTGGTTTAATAAATCCGATTTAGCTAAACCAGTTTAAGTATGCAAAAACAAAGGGATTAGCTTAAATCGAGGTTGACACACTGCGGCTAATCTCGAAAAATTCACTAAATCGGTTTTATTAAATCGCAGTGTGTCTAGGGTATAAAGCAGTGAGCGCTCCCCAAAAAAGCTGAAGTCAAATTTCAAAAAAACTTCATCCAATATCAGCTAGTTGCAATGCTTCTAAATGTCCTACTGAATTGTAGCCGTATAACCAGAAATGATAACAACTCCAAATTTATTACATTCATCCTCAAATGTTATCCATTATTTCGTTTTTATTCACACTACATATGTTCAAGTAGTTTATCATTATTATCAATAATCGCAGTATCGTCACTGACCACTCCACTATTGTCCAATGAATCCCATCTTTTTTATTAAATCATTGATCCGCATTTTCCGCGTAGTTTATGTTAATTATTTAATTGCGAAAACACGTATTCACTATTATAACTTCACTAAACATACTTACGTTAGCTACATATAACTTCACTATGTCAATAACTATTTAAATTTGTTAGTTTGTAAAATGTTACTAAAGTCATATATTTTCTACTCCGTTTTAACTCACACATTCACATTGAGTTTAGATGAAGTCGACTAAAAAATTAACATGAAATGCCTGGTTATATGATATCTAAAAATTTGAATTAATGTAGCGATCCTGTTAAAAATAACTTTTTTTCTGTCTGTTGTATACAACACAAAACATATCCAGTCAAATTGATTAAATTTGAAATTCGTTGAGTTGAATTGATCATTGGATTTTTTCTTCACTTAACCAACGAAAAATTAGAAGAGAAAATTTAATAGTTTCTTTTCAATTTTGTTACGAAAATTGAATTATTCTTAACGGCAAGTAAGATTACAAAATTTCGATTTTTTTTTTTAATTTCTGTGCCATTTTTTTTAAAATCGACCCGAAACCTTTTGGTCTCTTTCCTTCGAACAAAATCATTTTTAACACGCAAATTTCGTGCATTGCTTTATTGACTTCAAAACAAATAACTTTTAACATTAGTATTAAAAAAAGTATATTACGTTTAGAGCACTGGTGTCACCAGAGTAGAGACATTTTTTTTCTGGTTAACCATTTCTCGCTGCCTAATTTAACCTTGGATTTAATAAAAATTTGCTTGACTAAACTTAATCTCACGACTGAACAACCAATGCCAAAAATCGATCAATAACATTCAAATATTTATTAGAATCTTATTATTTTGTATGTGAGTGTGTGTGTGATTTAAATATTGAACACATGAGATATAAATTTCAACAACTTTTTTCACTTCTATACGTACTCGTTTATTATCATTTTTCTTTATTTTTCCCCATCACTGTTTGTTTTTTTTTTTCATAAATTTTTCTTCATCACTTTTGTAACTGCCAAAGGGAATTTTATTCGCATGTTTAGATCTAATTTTTTTTTTACTTTCGTTGCTTATTTTGTCTGTGTACAGACAAAAAGATACATGTAAGTATATTGAATATGAATACTATATTTATATACTCGTATATATTAGAATTCAATGGAAAACTTTCGTTTCTAATATATGTACATGGTGATGATAATTCTTTCCGTTTTTTGTATGTACTGAGAAAAGACTTTGTGGTGGAAGGAATATAATGAAACGGATGTTTGATTGTTTGGTTTATTTTTTGGAGTATTATATATCAATTGTATAGAGACACTTTTTGAATAGATAAGTTCCTCTGATGTGAAGAGCTTGATATCATTCATTAACGAAATAAATATTAAAAAAATACTAATTTATTGTGTTGTAATTGTAATCAATTTTTCTCGAGATTTCTCGAGCTTGCTAACGATAATAATTTAACCTTAGAAATTTTTGTTTTGGTATTAAGATTGATGGTCGATTACGAAGAGACGAATCTTCTTATATTCAAACACATTTCGAAACTTTTTATTTATAAATATTTGATATAAATCGATTTTTCATGTTTTTGTTGTATGTGTGTGTGTGTATGTGTGTGAACGAAAAAAATAAGAAAAATATTTATTTTTATGTGAAAAACTAAAAGTTTTTCATCTATTTTATGATGGATCGATTGAAATTTGATGGATTTATTCTTACATAAATAAATTTCTATCGTTTAGTATTCTTTGGTCAATTAACTTGGGTGTGAGTATGTGTGCTTGCCCATCCAAAAAAAAAAAAAAAACACAGCCAGACAATGAGTTAAATTATAAATTTTCTTTTCTATAATTTGATAAGTTTGTAATCTAAATATTACATATTTTGTTTTGTTTATTTATAGAACAACATCAGGCTGTAATGGAATTTTTTCACGTCGTCTTGATTTCTCATCATTCAATTTACTTCCACGTACACGTTTGAATTCATATCAAATTAAGGTAAGGATCGATAATATTTATTTTGACACTGTCATAAAATATTATTTTATGTTTATCATATGGCAGACAATTTTCAATTGTTAATAAAATTAGTTAAATGATAAGAAATATATAACAACCCATTTTCCTTTTTTTTTTTTAAGTTAGTAAAAAGGAGATTTTTTGGTATTTTTACAATACATTTTGGTGTTGGTTGTTTTTTTTATAGATCAATAATAGATAAGTTGAGTACATTACGAGAATAGAACCAAGATTTTTTTTTTACTTTATTAAGCTTAACCATCTGTCTCGAAGAAATTGCCACAAATATAATAAATTTACCCATTTCGGGATCAAATACATACTATAAACACAATTCAAATAGCTCAATTTATATAGATTCAACATGTTGTGTTTTTTTTTTATATTGCAACATGAAAATTGCTCTCGGCTATTGAACCAACCATGAACGTATGTATTGTATATGTATATAAGAATGTTTATTGAAATTAAAACACTTTTTAAGCGTCAAATATTTAGATTTTGTAATAATCGTAATAATAATATAATCTCATTATAAATCCTTATTCTCCTCGTACAGCTCATATAGAAGCATATACGAAATACAAATAGAGGATAAAAAAGGCAAATTAAACGTAGCATGAAATTAAAGTGTTTATATGCTATAAAATTTTTATCAAGTCACTAAACAAATAGAATTTTGGTTCGTTTTGATTAAATCCCAAAAAGGTATATAGAATTATAAATGTTAATTTCTATATTTTGTTGGTGTCGTCCTCGGATTCGTATTTTAATGTGGGAAGTGTTCATTGAATTTTATTGCGTTAGAATAATATTTTACTTTCTGATAATTCAGTGAGATTGTTTCGACGTATCTTTCTGGAAATAAGTTGAATAATCATTTTCAATACAATTTATATAAATTTCGTTCTTAATTAAAACAAAAATATTAATAACAAATAAAATATAACGAAATTGAGAACAACAAATAAACTGTGACTGACGACTTATTTATATTTTTGTCACGTAACGCGATTATATGGACATGCCGCGAATTTTCAATATGTGTAGTACATAATAATACTTATATACTCATAACATTTCGTTTGTTTTGTATTTTTTTTTGGATTCAATTTAATTTAAATAGAATTTCTATAATATTCATAAATGAGAATATGTACATATATAAGAAAATAAAAGCAACCAGCCAAGATAAATAAACACGCATCCAAGAAATGAAATCAATTGATTGGAACACATACAAAAAATTATATTATGCAAGTATATGAAAAACGAATGAATTTTCTCATATTCAGACAAATGGTAATCAAATATTCAAAAGTGTCGGTTAAGTGTTAACCCCAACATATACGAGTATGTATGTATGTATATAACTGATATTAATATTACATAGAAATATTTTCGTATACACTGACTGCAAGAGATCTGAAGCACAGAAAAAAATTGGAAGTACGTGTTTCGATTAAGGTATACATATTCAGTTTTTTTTTGCCAAAACTCACTTTAAATATGTATAAAACGGTACAAGAAAAATATGAAAAATATTAAGAAAAATCGAGTTTTGTTGGGTGTATGCTGTAGTATATTTGTACCTCCTAAAGATTTAAAATTATTCTAATTGGTTTGTAATCTTGGCTGGATTTAAAATCAATATTTGTCTTATTTTTATATTAATTCCAGACAGTTTGACTGAATTTGAACCAAGAAAATTTTACCGTGTGGATTTAATAAATTTACCACATTCTACTCGAATTAAGGTTTTATTTGTGCCAGACATGCTTTTTATTTAGTAAAAAAAAAAACTTTTCTAATAAAACTTAGTTACTACAGTTTTTCGTTTTTTCGGTAATAAAATTTATTATTTACTAAACTTCAAAAACCAATTTTATTTCACCAGTTAGTTGTTTTTACAACGGCAATTTTTTTATTTATTATTTAATTAATCTTAATATCCTTTTGTGTAGTTTGATCCCTTTATTGTTTTGTTAAGAAAATATGTATGTATATCAATTATTGTCATAATATTTATTATTAATACATATTGTGTGTGATAAAGAACCTTAAATTTATAATTTTTTTGTCTAGTAAAAGGGAAAGTTATGGGTTAAAAAAGGGATACAATTTGTTTTATTCTCGTTAAGTATGTATGTAGGTAATTTGCATTATAATCAATTTATGAATTTGATTAATTCTATAACACTGGTGATTTAATTTTTATTACTTTAAACTTGTCATGAATTTTTGAAAGGTATTTAGGGTTCCTTCAGACTCTAGCAGACATAATTTTATTCCAATTCCAAGATTGAGAATTTTTTATATATTTTAAAAGTTCACTAAATCAAATTCAAATTACGGTTTAAGGCTATTTTGAATTGGGTCTTGAGCTCTCGTCATTTCTGTAACTCGTTAGAAAACCAACCCACATCTTTTTGGATTTGTCGACTATGTACAGGCGGCTTGCAGTAGCACGAATTCAGGAGTGAGAAAATTAGTGTCGGATTGCTTGGAATTAGGCCGATTATCTTTAGGTCGAATTGGGCCTCATTTATTTCAACTTTTAACACATTTACAAGAACTAATGGTACTGCATTTACAAATAATTGATATGCAATGGAACAAAAGCCGATCGTTGCGTTGGATTTCAAACACAATGCACATTATATTTTGAAATAAAAACACTTACATTTCAAATGTTTCCAGAAATCCTTTTTTTTTTTTTCACTTTACACCACAGTTTAAAAAATCTAAGTTTTTTAAACATAAAAAATCACACTTTTAAAATGACAAAACTTTTGTACGTTCTTCACTGTTGAAGGTTCGCGATAGATTCCTTTTTGGTATACATCTATTATAAAATAGTAATGTATATACCATTATAAAAATTTAACTATTCTTTTCTTGTATCAAGAAAGGCTTCGTCAGTTGATATACTTTGTTTTCTTGTTATGAGAAACACATTTTTCATATTATGAAATAATTTCTTGTATCAAAAATATTTTCTCAGTTTGAGAAATTTTTATTCAAATGAAAAATGCGATTTTTTTAATAAGATCGTTTGAGAAAAGAAAATGTTTTCTTGTCCTGAGGAACGTAAAATAATAGTTTTCTTGTTAAGAGAATTTATTAAAAAAAAGTTTCTTCAATTGAAGATTTTCTCTCAGTTCAAGAGTAATATAGAGAAATTGGTTGTTTCGAAGAGGGAAGAAACTTTTCTTGTTGTACCATCTGATTAATTGATCTGCTAATCTAAATAATTTGATATGGTACACAATTGAATAAAGTTCAGAATCACACTGTATTCTTGTTTATAAATTTATAAGATAGGGAAGTGTATGATGAAAAATTAAATACAATTAATGATAAAATAAATTTAAATTTTGATATTAAACTTATGTACTTATACGTATATTTACATATTAAGAAATGTTGTATTTTTAAAATGAGTGATTTTCAGAAAATTGGAAAATATATTTTGAGAAAAGGTTCCATTTCGTTTTAAGAAAAATTCTATCTTATCTTTAACATTTCAATAGTTTCTCGAATTAAGAAATTGCTTTTGCGTTCATCAAGAAAATGTTTAATTTTTAAAATAACCAATTCAAGAAAATTGGACAATATAGTTTGAGAAAAGGGTCAATTTCTTGTTGCTAGAAAAATTGGAAACAAAACAATCATATTTTTCTCCATACGTTGATTTTGTTTTTTCAATCAAGAATTTTGAGCAGTTATAGAAGCAAGAAACCAAATCTCAGATTACAATTATGCAATAAATCTTAACTCAAGAAATTTTTTATCAGTGCAAGAAACACAAATCTTATATGAAGAAAAACTCGAAAGAAATAAAAAAGTACATTTTCTTTCATTAAAAATCCGTTTTCTTTCGTGTGTAGCCTTTGGGATTTAAATTAGGCTCCAAATCTTCAATATTTTCAAGGAGTTTCAAATAACTTTATTGGGTTTGGTTAGGTAATAGGGTAAAAATCATAGGAAAGGTTTTGTTGCTTTTTATATTATGAATGGTGTAAAAATGATCAAACAGACTAGGACATGTCTTGAAAATTCCATCCAAATACCAGTGTGGATATTGCGAAAGAAATAATAAATTTCGCTTTGTACCAAAAATTAATATTCGATAGGAAATATTTTCTGGTATCTTGGGTTTCATTAGGGAAAAGGGAATCAATTTGTTTTATTGTTCGTTTGAGAGAACTGTTTTTTGAGAGTTATGCCGCCATTGACAATGGGGCTTCAATGATATGAATTCCAGCTTTACAACATAAAGCTTTGTATTGCACGCACCGCCAGTAAGTCTTCTGTTTGTAGTGAAAATCTTTGTAATAAATACAGCCTTCCACAGCCAGGCGAGGATTAGTTTTTTCTCTGTATTTGTACCCAGATTAATTGAAAAGTTAAAAAGAAGTCCAGAGAAAATATTTCGCTTAAAATAAATTAAAAAGATTCAATTTTATAAGCTTTTTTGGACCTTTGTCATCACTTGAAACATTTGTGGTTGTAGATCTATCAGTAGAAGCGAAACAAGCGATACAATTCCTTTGATCTGTGTCTGAAAGGTTGACGAAGCAATTTTCATTATCACAAATATTAAGACCTCTTTTGAAAAAAACCCATATTTTATAGACACATTATAAATTTTAGTTTTAACTTGGGCCCCTTGATAATTATGTTTCCGGATTTTATTTTTCTGGATTTCTTTTTTTCTGAATTTTATTGTTTCTGGATTTTTTTCTAGAAAGGAGCCAACCCTTTTTCCGGAAACTAAAATTTCGAAATAAAACAGCATTTTTTAAAACAGCCCAGAATACTGCTAGGTCCTAAGTAGTTTATTTAACTCGTCTTTCTCGAAACAGCGTCCCTATTTCTGAATATGAGAGATTTGTATACAAAACGAAGTAGACGTAAAATAAAGTAAGATAATCATGAATATGTTGGAACTTGAGATTTTTAGAGATTTATCTGTTTTGAGGTCCCCTGAGTCCGAAAAAGTGGGTTTCGAAATGGTGTCTGTCTGTCAATCTGTCAGTCTGTCAGTCTGTCAGTCTGTCAGTCTGTCAGTCTGTCAGTCTGTCAGTCTGTCAGTCTGTCAGTCTGTCAGTCTGTCAGTCTGTCAGTCTGTCAGTCTGTCAGTCTGTCAGTCTGTCAGTCTGTCAGTCTGTCAGTCTGTCAGTCTGTCAGTCTGTCAGTCTGTCAATCTGTCAATCTGTCAATCTGTCAGTCTGTCAGTCTGTCAGTCTGTCAGTCTGTCAGTCTGTCAGTCTGTCAGTCTGTCAGTCTGTCAGTCTGTCAGTCTGTCAGTCTGTCAGTTTGTCAGTCTGTCAGTCTGTCAGTCTGTCAGTCTGTCAGTCTGTCAGTCTGTCAGTCTGTCAATCTGTTAATCTGTCAGTCTGTCTGTCTGTCTGTCTGTCTGTCAGTCTGTGTCCTCTCTACACCCTAGATGGTTTAACCAGTCACACTGAAATTTCAGATTTAAGCTTTTTTGATAAATTGGGAGGTCCCTGTGAATTTTACTCCAAATCGGCTAACCGGAAGTGGCCACTCCCTTGGTCAAGAAAATTTATTTTGCAAATATCTTAAAAAGTATAAGGTTTACAAAAAACTACAAAACAAAATGTTTCCAAAAATTAAATCCAAATTAAAATTCAAAAAAAAAATGCAAATTTAAAAACTAAAAAAAAGAAATTAAAAAATTATAAAACAAAATTAAATTTCTCAAAATTCTCTGTTCGTAAAAGAAAATCGTGTGTTGGCCACATTTTTTTAGTGTAGAGAAAGGGATATTTTTTTATGTGAAACACTTTTAAAATGACAATGTAAAACTGAGTAAATATGTACAATTTTTTGATATCAATTTAGTTCTAATATTCTATGTGGCATGATGTATGCATGATATTTGATAAACATGTTTGATAAACTACAGCCATCCCTCGATTTGCACGATCTCTTTTTACGAAATTTCGCTATTTCGTAATATCAAAGGCAAACTGTTTACTAAAAATAATTTCGTTCTTCTCTTAACCTTTCCATGAACATTATCTACCGGTGTAGATATCACAAATTTCTTTTTTCAATAATAACTCAGTGAGTTTACGTCCAATCGTTATCCGCTGTCAGGTATGTGACTAATTTTTCAATTTGTTTCACAAAATTTCCAAAATAAATTTTTATAGTTTCTTTTCTTCGTTAACTAACATGTAGAGGGTGCTTTTTTCCGGATTTTTTTTTGTTCCCGGGAAACGGGAAATTTGAAACCAATTTTCCCGGGTTTCCCGGGAGTCCCGAGAAATTAAAAAAAAAAGGAAATAATACCACAGATCAGAATATACAGATGTGGATCTTGTATTGGGCATATTTACATTCCAAATTTCAATACCAAATTCCAATCCAATCTGTTTAGACCCAGGACGTATATGTAATTTACATTTCTATCCGTTTTTATCCTTTTTACCCATGACTATTTTTATTACATGAAAACAAAATAGTCATGGGTAAAACGGATAAAAAGGGATAGAAATGTAAATTATATATACGTCCTGGTCTAAACAGATTGGATTGGAATTTGGTATTGAAATTTGGAATGTTAATATGGCCCATACAAGATCCACATCTGTATATTCTTATCTGTGATAATACATTAAATTTATTTCAAAATATAAAAATAAAATAAAATCATAAATTACGAATACACTACTATACTATACTATACACATATTAACACAACATAAAATGTATATTAGTTTTATATCAACGATGTTCATTTCTTTGAGCAAAACTTAGACGAGGCCGAAAATACCCTTTCACTTTCAATTGAAGTAGTTTGGATGGTTATTACAGCATCCAGCAACTGCAGGTTCAACACTTCTGTAGATTTGTTGAAATGTTTGTTCCTGTATTTCCGTATATTTGACGAACGGCACAAGATCTTGGTTTCTTCGTTCTTTAATGCGACGTGATAAAACTTCCAATAACTCTGTTTAAATATTATCTTCATTTGCACGTAAAGATTCAAACAAAAACTTTAAAATCGCATCAGCTGTAACCAAATTTGCATCACATCTTCCCAAAGCTTTCACAGCTAACTTAAATGGCAGAAGTGCATTGAAAATTTTCAACAATATTGGGATATAATTGTCATTCAGTAATATTATGGATCCCAATTCATTTAATGCCTCTCGAGCTGAGTCAACAATTTTGGGAAAAGCAAACTTAATTCCATTCCATAATTTTGCTTCACATACTCTTGAATAATTGAATTTCTTTTCGGTGACATTTTAAAAAATTTTACAATTTTTCTTACCATTTTTAATGCACCATTAATATCGTCACGTTCACATCTCGGGGCTATATCATCGTTTGATTGATCATCATTATCAGATTCAGAATATTCTTTTCTTCGGTACTGGAGCTACATTTATTTTTATCATTATTTTAACATAATTGCTGGTTATATTCAGACAATGCTCGAAATTTTAACATCACGGCAGCACCATCTGTGCTTCATGCGACTATATCTTTTGAATTTATACCAAAATCAAATAGTTTTAAATTAACCAGTTCAAGTGTTTTATCAGCTGTACAAGCTCCTTCAATTTTTACTAATCCTAAGTTATATATTGTTTGTTAAAATGGATATTTATATTTAAGTAGCGCCGATTCCGTAAACTCGTCCATTCATCTAATGTCAGGCTGAATTTACCATATTTATCTTTATGAAATTTAATTTTTGTTACAATATCAGATTTTGCAATTACATAGAATTAAAAATAATATAAAGGTAATCTACATATATTGCCTATCATGTAGTGATTGGCGAATAAATTCGCTTTTGTTTATACCGTGGATTGAACACCCATCAAGTGCCGCAAGTCTTGCCACTGTTTCTGCCAAAGATTGCCTTTTAGTAAAAAATGAAATTATAGTTTGTTTTATAGAATTTGATAAATCTTTTCCTAAGTTGCTTGGGCCAGCCTCTTGATCGTCATTTGTATTTCGTGTATCTACGTGTTGCAAACGCCTTATCAACCCGCTTGTTGACGAACCCTTGCAACTATATTGTGCTAATTGATAGAAAAAGGCCGTGTGCCAATTGATTAAAAAATAGAGAATAGACAAAAAATCCCGGGGATTTTAGTTTTTTTCCCGGGAAACGAAATAAAAAATTGGGAAATTTCCCGGGAATTCCCGCCCGAGTATTCCCGGGAAGGACCCTCTACTAACATGTCATCGAACAAAAAATCATTCATGATCCTACAAAAACTGCTCGAATTCATATTGCGAAATAGGGGAGTTTTTGTAATGAATCATGCATACACGAATTCGTAAAAGAATTACACGTATTCGTCTTCAAAAATACCAATGACACGAATTCGTACATTGTTTATTTGAATTCGTATTCAAAAATAGGGACCCAGGCTTTCTTTATATTGTCACTTTAGGATTAAGCATAGGTATTTAGACTAAATATAGCAGACTATTGCTCACTCGAATGTAGCGCTCTTCCTTGTATTTAGCGGAGATATGAATAACTAGAAAATAATAAATTCTCCATTTTCCAAAAGATTTATTAGGTAATTTTCCTCCTTTTCCAGAATAAGTATGTCTGCCTTTTCCAAAATAGTTCCCTCTTTTCCAGAATATTTTTAAAGTATTTTTCCGTAAATAAACGCTTTTTTATAAACTATTTTAGCATAGATTCAAACCAGTTCTTTAGCCAAGGCAAGTGGTACAAAAAGGCATTCGGACATCAATTTTGGTCACAAAATGATGATTGAGTAATGAGAGTTTTGTTTGCTGGTGTATAATATACATTTTGCTATTGTGTGCCGGCTCCAGCTCCGGCTCCGGCTCCGGCTCCAACTCTCGACTCCAGCTTCTCCCCCGACATCAAAAATACATCTTTCTATGTGTAAAGCAAATAGGGTTTTTATTTCCGTGAAACGCTGTTATTTATGTGCGGAAAAACAGTGGATATTTGGCAAGCAGGCAGTAGCTGAACGATAGCGTCTCGGTGTTAATTTACAAAGGCCGTCGGCTCAATACCAAGAGCATTTCTTTTTTTTTTTTATTTACTGCGGCATTTTAACTGGGAGGGTTTCTATTGATTTATTACCGATTGCAAGGTCACATGTTCGAAATTTGTCAGATTCAGTAAGTCCCTGTTAATTTTTGATGTTATTTTATTTATTTACTGGAGGGCCATGTGGGCGATAAGCCACCTCGCACCGCGACCTAAAAGATCTATTGTGCTGGACCCTACTTAATTATCCGTCCAGTCAATATTCAGGCTCTTAATGAATCTGACAATACTACTGGCCGGTACAAGATACATACTATCCGGGCTCATTGTTCTCCCTCCTAGATGTTGCAGTCTTTGCTGGAAAATGGCTGGGCAATGGCACAGAACATGTTCCGCTGATTCCGCTTCCAGACCGCAGAAGCGGCATCCATCTGTCGTACTTAGGCCCATCTTCTTAAGGTGATACCTCAAGGGGACATGACCTGTGAGGAAGCCAGTAAGCAGCCTCAACTCAGGTTTTCTAAGTTCAAGACACTCCTTAACCCTGACAGACGAAGGTGATATAAATTTCTTCGCGTGCCGTAAACCTGGAATTCTGCGCCAGTAGGAGGACTTTTGAACATCCTCCCAGCGTTTTACCGCTGCTCTAAGGTGTCCCTTAGTGACACCGCAGAAGGGTTCTGGTCCAAAAAATGGAGAGGCAGAACCCTCACGGGCGAGGCCATCAGCTGCCTCGTTTCCTTCGATTCCAGTATGACCTGGCACCCACATAAGTGTTACCTTATTTGAGCCTGCCAGATGTTTAATAACCTTCAGACAATCCCATACCAGCCTTGACTCAACGGTACAAGACCTAAGAGCTTTTAAGGCTGATTGGCTGTCTGATACAATATAAATCTTTGCATCGTTTAGGCCTTTTGCTATGCCTAACCTAGCGCAAAGTTCTATAGCATGTACTTCTGCTTGAAAAACGGTGGCATTGGTACCCAAGGACTTCGAGAGGGTAGTGCCACTCCCGTGTATTCCTATCCCCGCCCCATCTTCCGTTTTTGATCCATCTGTAAACCATACCATGGACCCTAGCTCAAATGATGGTCCACCTGCCCTCCACACATCCCGGTCAGGTAACCTAACACAGAATGGTTTGTGGAAGTCCAGTTTAGCTGGCATACAGTCGGAAGGCATTCCTATGGTAGGGTCTGTCTGAAATTCCTTAAGGATTTCCATATGACCCACCATATTGCCTGGCTTGATATTTCCTTCCGCCTGCATTTTCAGGGCCATACTTGCAGCGTCCTTTTTAATATGCAGGTGTAACGGTGTCAGTCCTAGAAGTGTCTCCACCCCCGCGGTTGGACATGACTTCATTGAGCCCGTAACACCGATGCAGGCTACACGCTGAACCTTATTCAATAAGGTTTGCGTTGTCTTCTGCTCAGTTTTAGGCCACCATACAACCGATGCGTAGGTGACCATAGGCCTAATGATTGTAAGAAATGACCAGTAGATCATTTTTGGTTGTAGTCCCCAAGTACGCCCATAGAGTCTTTGACAGGCCCAGAGAGCCTTGATGGCTCTATTTTGAACTTTCAACAAATGTTGGTTCCAGTTCAGTCTTTGATCTAGGATAACCCCTAGATATTTAACCTCGCTGGAAAAAGGAATAGTAGTACCGTTTAACGAGGGAGCTGTAAGCGCAAGCTTTGTCCTCCTCGTAAAAGGAACAATGACAGTTTTGCTTGGATTGACACTGAGTCCTTCCTGGTAACACCACTGCCATATTATATTGAGTGCATTTTGCATGCGATCAGAAATGACCTCATCAAACTTGCCTCTGATTATGATAGCCACATCATCCGCATAGCCCTGGACATCAAACCCATGGCTACTCAGAAGGACCAGTAGTCTGTCAATAACCAATGACCACAAAAGAGGAGATAATACGCCTCCTTGGGGACAGCCCTTTACGGCCTTGATGGTTACTGATTCGCCACCTAGTCTGGCAGTAATCTCACGATGTTCCAGCATGGAACGGATCCACCTAATTGTGGAAAGTGGAACCCTTTTTCCCATTGCTGCCCTCTCTATAGATCCATAGGAGGTATTATCAAACGCCCCCTCAATGTCCACAAAGGCACAAAGGGCAATTTCTTTATATGTCACTGCTTTTTCAATCCTCGTGACTAGCCCGCTAAGGGCCATAACCGTGGATTTACCAGTTTGATAAGCAAACTGGTCCCGATGCAGCGGATTGATTCCAAGGACCTCACTTCTTATTTGATAGTCCAGGATTTTTTCCATCGTCTTCAAAAGAAACGATGTGAGGCTAATTGGCCGATATGCCCTGGCCTGGGTGTCTGGACGACCCCCGCCCTTTGGTATAAAGACCACATTTACTTTCCTCCACAGTTTCGGAATATAGTTAAAAGCATAACTTGCCCGAAACATCTGGATCAAGCTGGGGAGTATTTCCTCAATACCTTTTTGAAGTAAAGCTGGAAAGATACCATCCCCTCCAGCGGATTTAAAAGGTTTGAAGGACCCAATAGCCCATCGAACCTTGCTGGGTGTGAAAATTTTCCCAGAGAGACTCCAGATCCTACTGTGAGGCGAATAGGCCACCTCACTCGAAGGATCATATGAGTCCTCTTGGGCTCCTACCACTACTGAATCCGGAAAGTGGGTCTCTAACAGTACCTCTAAGGTTTCCTTCCGGTTTTCAGTGAACCCCCCATCTTGCTTCTGGAGAAGTCCTAAACCATTTGAATGATCCCTGGAAAGGACTTTCTGGAGACGAGCTGCAGAGGGCAATTCATTGATTCCCTCACAGAAATTCCTCCAGGTAGCCCTTTTGGATCTCCTTAGTTCGAGATTATATTCCGTCAAGGCCATCTTATACTCGCCCCATTCACCGGTGCGTTTAGCCTTGTTAAATAATCTTCTCGATTTTTTCCTCAGTTTACCCAGCGTCCCATTCCACCAAGGGACCATCTTTGTGGACTCTCTTCGCTTAACTGGGCAGCTGTTCTCGTAAGCCAAGTGTATATAATTATGCAGCTGGTTTGAACAGATCTCCAAACCCTCTGGAGACTCTATGTTCCCCACAACCGAGGGCATTTCTGATTCGAGTGAGACTCTATAAGAGTCCCAGTCGGTCAGTTTTGGAATTCTGATTTCCTGCCGCTGCATGGTCTCAGCCGCCAAATCGAATCTGATGTGCAAGTGATCCGATAATGAGGCCTCTTCAGACACATGCCAGTTTTTGACCAAGTCGCTGAAATGCGGACTAGCAAGTGTCAGATCAAGGACCTCTTGCCTAATCGCATTTATAAAAGTAGGTTTCCTTCCCCTATTGACAATGTCTACATTATTTGAGATCAGAAATTCAAAAAGGTACTCACCCCTGTTATTGATGTCGGTGCTACCCCACACCGTGTGGTGCGCGTTTGCATCGCATCCTATCAGGTAGGCCAGCCCGTTGCGTTTGCAATGAGCTATGAGCCGCCTAACGTCAAGTGGAGGTATTAACTCTGAGTCTCCAGGAAAGTAGGCGGAGGCCATTATAGCCTCCTGTTTGCCTCTTTCACCCAGAACCTCCACCATTACTGCGACCAAGTCCCTGGAGATGAACTCTGAAATGGGAATAAAATTAATTTGCGAACTGGCCAACACAGCCGCTCTTGGACTCTGAGTTCCGTTATGATAAACTAACTTACCCACTTGATTTGGTATACCTCTAATCTGGTTACCAATCACCCATGGCTCCTGGATTAGAGCCATGCCAATGTTTTGGCAGATAAACCTGCGACAAAGGACGTCCGACGCATGCATTCTTTGTCCGGCCGATGGCTGACCAGTGTCCTCCATCGCCGTTCTGCTGGCCCCCGCTGCCTGAGAGCCTCCAGGCCTAACCAGTGGCTTGCACGGGGGGAGTCCTTGTGAGGCCTTCCCCCGCGGAACCCCTGACGCCTTCCTCTCCCTTTCCCGCCTTCTCCTCACCTGTCTCCTGGAGAGGGCGGTCACCCCGGTGGTCTTAGCTACAGGTGCCGCTACCGTAGCTTCTACAGGCTTCACCACTTGGGTCCCGCTGACAGAAGCCGGCTTAGCTCCGCTCTGACCACCCTTGGGATGCAATTGTACAGTCCCAAACTTATAGTTGACCTTAAAGCCAACCCGCTTGAGCTTCTCAACTGAAGAGTGGTCCATAGAGAACGTGAAAAAGGCTGAAGAGCCTTTCGCCTCTCTCCTGATCACTCTCCAGTTGATCGCCTGCATGCCCTCATTTTGGCTTTTTATAAACCCAAAAAGCTTTTCTGTGGGCAATTCAGCACTATTTGGGAAGGTGCCGAACACAATCCTGGCTCGAGGCAGGTTTTCCGCCTCGGCCACGATCAGCTGCGCACCCTCCCATGGCTTGATAAAACCTATGGCCTCCCTGAGCCACTGAACAGTGGCCCGGTCAGCACAGGTTAGTATCAGCCAACCAGGCCGAAGCTGACTGCCAAGGAACTTGGGTTTAAGCTCCTTGGCCTCCTGCTCTAGCACCTTATCTAGGATGCCCTCCTGGACAGCCTTTAGCTGCTCTCCAGTGAGGACAACCTCTGGAAAACCAGTGGGCAAGATCCCAACTATCTCCGACTCCGCAGCCTGCCTGAAGGTAAGTCCAGACCGGACCGCAGAACCCGAGACCGTCGGGACAGATTCCTCTCCCCTGGCCTTCTTTTGTGCCGGTGGAGTACCCTCATCCGAGCGGATCAAAAAGGCATTCGGACATCAATTTTGGTCACAAAATGATGATTGAGTAATGAGAGTTTTGTTTGCTGGTGTATAATATACATTTTGCTATTGTGTGCCGGCTCCAGCTCCGGCTCCGGCTCCGGCTCCAACTCTCGACTCCAGCTTCTCCCCCGACATCAAAAATACATCTTTCTATGTGTAAAGCAAATAGGGTTTTTATTTCCGTGAAACGCTGTTATTTATGTGCGGAAAAACAGTGGATATTTGGCAAGCAGGCAGTAGCTGAACGATAGCGTCTCGGTGTTAATTTACAAAGGCCGTCGGCTCAATACCAAGAGCATTTCTTTTACTTTCTTTTACTCTAGTAAAATAAAGTATAGTAATCATGAAAATTTGGGACCTTGATATTTTTAGTGATTTATCTGTTTTAAGCTCCGCTGAGTCCGAAAAAGTGGGTTTCGAAATGGTGTCTGTCTGTCAGTCTGTCAGTCTGTCAGTCTGTCAGTCTGTCAGTCTGTCAGTCTGTCAGTCTGTCAGTCTCTCAGTCTGTCTGTGTCCTCTCTACAGCCCAGATGGTTTAACCAATCGAACTGAAACTTCAGATTTAAGCTTTTTTGATAAATTGGGAGGTCCCAGTGAATTTTACTTCAAATCGGCTAACCGGAAGTGGCCACTCCCTTGGTCCAGAAAATTTATTTTGCAAATATCTTAAAAAGTATAAGGTTTACAAAAAACTACAAAAACAAAATGTTTCCAAAAATTAAAAACAAATTAAATTAAAAAATAAAAAATTAAAAAAAAAATTTAAAAATTTAAAAATTAAAAAAAAAAATTTAAAAAATTATAAAAAAAAATTAAAATTTCTCAAAATTCTCTGTTCGTAAAAGAAAGTCGTGTGTTGGCCACACCTCCATTTTTTTTTTTTTATTTACTGCGGCATTTTAACTGGGAGGGTTTCTATTGATTTATTACCGATTGCAAGGTCACATGTTCGAAATTTGTCAGATTCAGTAAGTCCCTGTTAATTTTTGATGTTTTTCTTTTCAATTTTTTGTTTGGTTTAACATCAGTAATTTCTCGACTTCTCGACTTTCTACGCGTATCTCGACTTAAATTTCGCGAGATTTCGAGACTTAAGCCCGGTACGCTGCTGAAGTGAAATGAAATTTCTCATATAAAAATGACACAAGCGAAAACGAAAATGAAAATTTCACCGCTGAACTCCATTTTGTGGTGCGCAGTTTAAAAATGTGAAATGGGAGTTTTTATATCAGAATACAGATGTTTTTATTTTATCTCTATACATTTTCCACTTCATTTTTATCTTACTGGGGCCCTATTCTCGAATTCCACATCCATTTTCCACATGCGGACATCTGTCAAAATTCATAAAAACGTTCGAAAATTTAAATTCCTGTATTCTTGAATTTGCTATGGAATTTTTTCGGTACTAAGGGAATATTTCCGAATGGGTATAAGCAGGTGAAAAAAACTCCCCATAACGAAAACGTCAATAATTACATACATTTTGACAGATGTCCACATGTGGAAAATGGTTGTGGAATTCGAGAATAGGGCCCCTGGGGTGCGATTCCGGTTCGATGATATGATAATGAAAAAACAAAAATATCATCGAATTTTTCAATTGTTTTTGTCATTTTGATTTCGTCTTTGCTTTTTATCTTTTTAGTCTATTTTATCATCAAGATATCGAAAGCGATTCTGGTTAGATGATAATCAAAAATGATAAAATTATCATTCTTGAAAGAGAGTTTCCTCTCTTGATAATATTAGATATTGGTTAATTGGTTTCGTTTTCCAAAAAAATGGTTTTGAGCATGCGCGCATTGCATGCGCCGACTCAGGCTCCGGCTCCGGCTCCGACTCCACAGCCCTGATAAAAACAAATAAAGAGCTAAAAACAATATAAATAAGTGGTTTTTAATTAATTCATTCTTGCTCAACCACATAATGTTTTTAATTTTTAATTTTCATTTTGGAATTTATTGTTTCTGTCTGAGTTATGTGCGTAATATTATAAGAACATAATAGCCATTTTAATAAGTTCTATCGATCGTTTTAATACGTTCTCTCTAGCGTTCTCTTCTGAGCTTATTTCTCTAATTTGTATCATTTTATCTTATTTGTGTTATGTTATCCTTCTCCTTTGCATCATGTTAAATGAAAAACAAAAAAACGCACATTGAAACACACATTTATCATTTTGATGTCCTGACCTTAGATTTTGGTCGCAAAATAAGGATTGATGATTCAAATAAGAGAAATAAGCTCAAAAGAGAAGTATATTGCTATTCTCACTTTTATCTTTTCGGATGAAACGTAATCATCACCAGCCGGCTCTTTCAGAGAAAATTTTAAGTGTACGTAAAATTTAGTGTAGTTTAGGAGTGCTACTTATTCTAATAAATTTGTTGTATTTGTAACTATTTGTAACACTGGGAACTTAATTAACTCATTAAATATTGTCAAAACTTATAAATTAATTGTTTCAGAATTTTAAAAATCAGGTTTTTAATATTTTTTTTACTATGCTCCGTGATACAGGGGAGGTATACCACATAAAACACAAGTATGCACTGCTTTTCTTTTTTGCTGCATAGTCGCGCATTGCCTTCGAGATTGATTTATTCCTAGTTGTTTTTTATTTAGTGTGAAGAAGGTCCAGTGGTAAAAAACTTCCTCGCCCTGTATTCAATTTAGTTTTATTTTGTGTTGTGTGTGTTGTACTGAGTTGCCGGCTGGTTAAGTGTTAATTCCCAAAAAATGTATTTCGTCCTTGGGTATAAAATACTTTTAAGCACATGTACGATCGGTGCCACTGTTTATCACCACATTCTACGAGTAATCTCTAATTTTATTTTTATGTACATAAAATATATCAGAGACAGCGTATTACTTTTAAGCCACATCACATACTCGTACACATCAAACTCTAAATATTAAACTTTTTGAATTACCAAGCATTGTCTAGTTTTAGTTATGTATTTAGACGTTCACCATACATATTATGAAAGGGGTAGATTATTGGCACCATACAATATTTTATAAATCTAAACATAACAAAAAAAAAACTGTCTAAAACGTCTGTCTCCAAAAAATGTTTTTCCTACAGCAAATTTTATCGTTCACACAAAACAAATGCATGATTTTGTTTTCGGTTTTTGTGGGTGGCAATACAGGAAAAAGGAAAAAGCCATGTTACAATATAAATAAAATAAAAAGGATGTATATAAATTTTGTTTTGTGTATATATTGAGCTTTATGTTGAATAACAACAATAACAAATAAGGGTTATATTTGCAATATAATTTATGTGCACATACATATACATACATACACAACATCTCACAAGATTTTGTCGTTTATTTAGTCTAGCGATTTTTCAGGAGTACCGGAGCATAATTATAAATCGAATACGCGTGTGTATCATTAGGCAACGAGAACGCGATAGACCATATTATACTCTCGTACTATCAATTCAGACTCAAATTTATCGATTCATTTATTTCTAAAACTCCACAAAATCAATATCCCGGAATGCGGTGCGGGAAATTTTTTTTTAAATTCAAATACATATTTCATTCGAACGAAATTTATTGTTTTTTTTTATGGATTTGCGATTTTCCACTTTGCCATGTACCAAAAAAAAAAAAAAAATATGGTTTTGCAATCAAATTTTCTAATTTTTCATAAATTTTCGTCGTCTATACATTTTCAATTCATAAATTTTAGATTTTTCGTTTTTATTTAATTTACAAAAAAAAAATAAAATTTATTAGCTTTGATTACAAGAACATACATACTCGTACAATGTAAATATAATTTCCCAAAACTAAACTATGGGAAAACATTTTTATCGGGAAAATATAATCTAAATTAGACGATTACCATAAAAAGAAACGAATACAAAGTTCTTGGAATATAAAATAACTGTTGTGTGTGTGTGTATACGACAACGATATAATATAAAAAAAATTTAAATTTTGAATGAAATAAAAATTCTAATTTTACTGTTATGTGTATATAATTTTCATCGGAAAAACATTGAAATCAATTTAATGGAAATTGATTAAAATTCGATTTTTTTTTTTTTGGTTCTTCTGTTTGTTGTTTGGATTTAATGGTGTCATTAAAAGCACATACTAACGTTTGAGTAGAGCAGGGATAATATGTACACGCCAAGACAAGGCACATACTCATATGTATGACGAGGATGATGATGATGATGATGATGATGATTGGAAATAAAAGAAAAAGAGAAAAATTTACTTCGTTTTTTTTTACTGTGGTTTAACAATCCGATAAAGTTTTCAAAAAAAGGAAAACTTATTTTATTAAATCTCTGACATTAAGTCAGGATTATTATTATTGTAGCGAGCATATTATGAAGTGAAGAGAAACGGAACAAATTTGAAATAGATATTAGATTTTGATATTTTTGTATGTTTCGATATTAGATACTAATTGTATTGACACGCTAGATTATCGCTCCCAGATCAGATTCATAATTTTAGTTTTACAAATCTTTTTCTCATTAACACATAAAGTTTTTCGAATTATTGTAGATAAATGAGTGTATCTATTAAATTTGATGTTGGAAGAAATCATTTCTGATTTTTATAGGAAATCTATTAAATGGTCGATATGAATATATTTGACGTACTACGAGCTACTAACAAATAAGGTAATTTCGCTCAAAAAGATTTGAGTGAGCAACTTTTTTTTTAAATTTTCTATAAACTATTAAGACATTCACAATTTGCTACCTTCAGAATCTGAAATTCTTATAGAAATCACACCTCAAAACCTAAATCATAAATATCTTATTGATCAAATAAACCGATACGATATATGTAAACATCGATCTATTTTATATCTTAACTATGTAATATTTATTTACTTGTTACAATGTAATGACATTGATTTACCCTGCCGTTTATAATTGTACGTAAACTACTCGAGTTGAAGGTTGATTTATCGTAATTAATCACTTAACTAATAAAAAAAAATTATAATTATACGTATAGAATTTAATCACACCCAATACAATAAATTATAAAGAAATCGTGTAGTTGAAAATGCAAAAAATTATAAAAAATAGCGTTAGAATTAAATAAAATATCTAACCACACATACACACTAAACACAAATAGTAATAAACTCTCTCAATGTAAACCATATTGAGTTAGGTCAAGAATTTTTTTTTTTGTGTAATTGTAAAATATGATTACTAAGTGCATTTGCTATTATTATATGCAACGTTAGTAAAGTTGTTGTTAGTTTTTTTTTGTATAATTATAAATAATTACATTTTTTGAGTATGTATTTTGTGATCATAAAAAAATAGTTTTCTCTATTAATAGAAAATGTAAGTAAGTGCAATAATTGCTGGTTAAATTTTTAGAATGAATTTTTACGATTAAAAATAGACTAAAATTATGACTACAGCTTCTCGGCGCAGTTCCAGAATTTTTATATAATTTTCAATAGTAAAATTAATTTTCTCATATTTAATATAAGCTACATGTAATAGTTTTTCTATAGTTTCCAAGCCAAATTGTTGGCTCAGCTGACGATTCCAATACATTTTGTATTGAGGTAGGTGCAGTTTTTATTTCATTACATATATTTTTAGTTTTAGATGCATTAAACAGTATTTTAATTTACTATTATGACTATTGTTTTTTATTTTTGTTACACGATTACTTTGTAATTGTAATTATTTTAATTAGTTCGACTTTTATTGTGTTAATTTTTTGTTTTTTTTGAATTGATTTTTATGATTATTATAAATACGTGATGTTATGGCGCCCGCATAACAGGAAACGATTAGAAAACTTTTGTAACGACAAAGTATGCATGACAATTATGTTGGATTTATTAAAATGTCTTGACATGTCTTTATATTCATATAAGAATAGTTGAAAAATAAATTAGAATTTTATTCTGAATTTATTCCTGGTTTTAACTTTGAAAATATTTCACAAACGAAAAGAAACATAAATCATTATCAATTGTCAAAGCGCCAGAACCTAGACCACCAATATATCTGAACCAAGTTGAAGTGGTCCATCAAACTTCTACGATAAAAATTGATTAAAAAAACCATGACATTTATCATTCACCAATGCACCATTTGTCTCGCCAGCAGTTCCACTCAACTTTTTCACTAAAGTTCTGTGACACGAAAACTCATAATACGTAATCGAATCGAATTGGGAAAAAATCACAGAGCACAACAAAAATTAAATCTCAAATAAAAACAAATACATAAACGAGACATTTTTAATCAATCTTAAGTTCAATAAAAACAAAAATAAATGATTTTAGTGTTGTTGTTGTTGTTGTTATTATTTTTCCTCGGATTTTCTTTTGAGAGAGGTGACTCCATTTAGTTATTGATAATATTTTATCTTGTTTTGTCAATCATTTTGTCGAGACTCAATTACATTACAGTTTTTTTTTTTTGGACTTCATATTTTTGCTGGTAACTTTTAATGTTTTGTTCTCTCGCTTTTCAACAAAAAGTTTTTTGTTTATCTTATTTGTTATGGAAAATTATTTCTATATTTTTCCCCAATTCAAAAATATAAATAAACTTTTTGTTTTATATAAGATAAATATTTATATTATTGTGCTGGAAACAATTTGGAATCGTGTCTCAGGTAACCAATTTTGGACTTGATGAACTTGATGCGTGCGAGCTCGTCTAGTATAAAGAGATAGTATTTTGTCATCTTATATTTAGGTACATGGGAATTTAGACAGTTGGCCATAGTCTCGGAATATGTATATTTTTATTTTTATCTTATTCGAATGTAATAAATAAAAGCTCTGAACTTGAAAAGCGTGCTGAACAAAAACTCATTAAATAAAAATTAGACAAAAAAAAAATAAAATAAAATGTGTGCTGTACAAATAAAGAAGCTTTGAATTATAGCTTTGGAAATCTATTTCTTATGTTGTTTTTTTGTTTTGCTACGAGATCAAATGATGATACTGTAATAAATTGATGTAAAAAGCTATTAGGGGCTAAGAGCAATAAATGCTTTAACACAATAACGCAGAAACAAAAATATTTTTTATGCAATTTTCATTAATAGATGGACATAACAACATACAGAGATAATAGGTTTGAATTTAATTTTCTTGTGGAAACGTATATAAATTAGACAAATAATAATGGTTTTAATATTTATGTGTCTCATTTTTAATAGTTTTATTTCCCTTTTACATATAAATATATAAAACAAATATAGAAAATCTTGTTTTATGAGTTAATAATTTTCATTTGAATTTAATGTATTAGAAATTATATTATGTGCGGGTTTTTATAATAAAAAAATTAAGGAGGAGGTTTTGATTGATGGGAATGTGGTTGACTTTGCTATAAATTTATCCATTTTATTGCCGCATGGAAAAATCACGTCCGAAATACATAATTTCTTTTAAACATATTTTTACAACTTTCACTCAACGCGACGAGACTGTAACTGACTCAAAAGCATCAATAAAAATAAATTATTAAAATAAAAACAAAAAATATTTATTAAAATAATGTAAAAATAATAAATATACATCATAAAATCATCAGACACATTTTCCATGAAAATTTTGTCACGTTCATTTATAATTGGTCTCTATTGAATTTTGTGTCTGCGAATACAATTTTTTTATTGCTTTCTACTCTATACAGCTATTTATACATAGTTTGTGTAACTAAAACGTTAAATTATTAATTTTAACAATCGTTTTGTGTTTTGGCAAGAATAAAATCGATTTCCAAATCGAATCGAAAAAACAAATACGAAAAACTGGAAAAAGGTAGAAACTAATAGTTTTTTGATGTTATATTATGTTTTTATAGAAAACAAATACTATTATCGCACACACAGCCCCCGAACAATAAATTTTCAACAAACGACTTGTCCAAGAATCGAAATAAACGAAAAACAAAAAATAATAGTGGGAAAATTTTTGGAAAGTGGACACTGTATTTATATTGTTTCTTAAGAACACACAAAGTGGGTGGCTTAAAGATTTATTTCAGTTTTATTAGTTTAAATTATTTTCTTGGTGATTTAAAACGTGCGGTTCCTATTCTTGGGTATTTTACTTGCGACAGATCTCTCTGAGGTACAATTTTACGTAAATATAAAATAAGGGTAAAATGTAATATTTACCCTTAATCTTAGTAAATTAATTACTATTTAAGAAAGTATAAAAATATAACACTCATCATTTTATTAACTTTTTTAAACGTCTTTTTAAAATCTTTCTGAGGGAAATATAATTTTCTTGAAATAATTTTAAGGGTGAAATAATAATATTTAATCAAGGGAAAGTTTGGTGTGTGCCAAAAATAAAGTCAAAACTGTAAACGAAAATATTAAAGATCAGAATGGGAAATAATATAACAAAATACGAAGACTTCATTAAAAATAAATACGGGAGGTTTGTTTTTATTTTTAGGTCATATTAAGACACAGAACAACTTTCATAGTTTTTCGTACGTCAAAGGTGAGGTTAATAACATTTTTGGAAATAAAAAATTTGATGACGGCTACTTAAAGTTTATTTTAGTTTCCAAAGTCATATTTGTGTGTTTCAGAGGTTAGGTTTTGTGCAATAATTTTTTATTGCGTCTGTCTGAATTTATAGATCTTCAGTATTTTGGTATTTGAAACCAAGTGATCCGTATCAGATCAAAGTTTACATTGTTTACATTTAGTAGTTATTTGTATTTTTTTGTCCGTTTCATGAACCATTAATGGAGGAACTTTTCGTGGGTTACTAATTCACTTTTGACTTTTTCTGAGAAACTCTAAGAATAAGTTGTGTCGGTAAATTCTAGTGCAGAAGAATTTTAATTATGAAACGCATTCTGAGTGCGCTAACATTTTAAAAAAAATATTTTTTATGATTTTCATACTAAAATCAAAAAGTACAAAACTACTAGTACAAAAGTACTTTTGCATATTACACTCTAGGGAAAAATATCGTCTCAGGAGTTGGATAGATTTGGATTTGGGAGCTATTTCTCCACTATTTCAATCAGGGATCTTAAAAACAAAATCGTCCTGTTCGAAGGATGATTCTAAAATTATGTTTATTGTATTTTAAATCTGACGGCAAACAACAAAATTTAATGTTAATGTTTTACCAATCAAAAAATTATCTAAAAATTCCGCCGCCGTCCAAAATAGTTGATTTGAATATTTTCAGATTTATTCATCATTTTGCTTAGTTTTGTATATTTAAGATTTTTTGTTTCGTGAATATTTCAGTAGTTAGTTTTTCGGAATAACCTAACTAACCCTAAAAAGTCATCAAGATCTCTTAAAAGTTGTCAAATTTCAGTAGAAATATGTTTCGTGTGTAATTTACAAAATCCAAATTCGATGGAAGCCATTTGAAAATTTATAAAATTGGCTAATTTTATTTTAATTTTTATTAAAAACGCAAAAAACAGCTTACAAAATATGCCGTGAATGAGCTAAGTGCCGAGGTCGGGCAAAGGGGGAGAAGATCAAAAAGATGTTCACCTCTTTTAGTAACTCGGTTACTTTGCATTTTAGGACAAAATATCAAATCGAAAAGTGTATATGGGAAATTTCCTATCGATTTAAACAAAGAAATTCGAGTAACAACGGATTATTATTATTATTATTATTATTATTATTATTGGAGGGCCTTATGGGCGATCAGCCACCTCGCACTGCGATCTAAAAGATCTATTGTGCTGGACCCTGCTTAATTATCTGTCCAGTCAATATTCAGGTTCTTAATGAACCTGATAATACTGCCAGCCGGTACATGATACATACTATCTGTGCTTATTGCTGACGACGTAGTTCCGCTAGAAAGAGTGTAGCATTAGAGCCCAAGGACTTTAAGAGGGCTGTCCCACTCCCGTATATTCCTACCCCTGCCCCGTCTTCCGTTTGATTTTACTCTTATGAGTTGCTGGGAATTGCAAATCGCTTGTAGGTCACCCAGCTTTACTACAAGAATGCTAAATAAAACTGGAGGGGGGTGCCTGGTATCCAGAGTCCGCATATTTTGGACTGATTAACCTATCAGCCATTCATCCATCGGAATATGATGTTCCACCTTAGATTAGGTTTTTTTTGCCAAGGTTTTCTCCTTTAGCGCCTTACTTTAGCCTGTGCCAAATGGCCAAAAATGTGCCAAATGGCCTTAGTTATCAGTGGTTGCCACGAGGAGGCAGCACGCACACTTGCGAATTGTCGGTCACAGCTGCTTAATACATGACCAGAACAGCTCACGTGATGCGCACCCTACTGGAAGGTTACGGAGCTGGTAGATTAATCTACTCAACTTTGGTCCATCTTCCAATAGACGCTAAACCACTACTAAGAGTAACAACGGATAGTCCAGCCGAAAAAAAACTTAGGCTTTTCAAAGAAGGAAGTTGGTCAGAAGTTTTTTTTTTAATCAATATATTTTTCCCGTAGATTAAGAATTTCATGATCCCTGAGAATGGCCGACTGAGGGAAGCGTCGAATAAGTGGTTATTCACTTTTTTTTAGGGAGCCACGGTTACATTTTTACAAATAACTCCATTATTTTGCAGTTTAGGAGGAAAAAATAGTACGCTGCCAATTTGTTCTTCGGAAAATTTTCTATCAGCATACATAGCATTAGCAGGCTATTGTTTGATTCTTTTTCGTGAGTGAGACGCCAGTTTTGAAAAAATTAGATTTTTAGCAAAAACTAACTTATTTTGAATTAAATCGTCAAAGAACAAGGTACAAAATGGGGCAAAATGGATCGATTTTTAGGTTACCTTAAAATTAAAAATTATTTTGAAAACTAGAAGTTTAAAGAGGAAACTAAGGGATTTTTGTTAATAAAAATAAAGACAATAATTAAAAAAATGAATTAAATAACGAATTATGTATTTCGAAAATTCGAAAGGATGTTTCCCATAGAATAACTCCACTGTTTCCGTTCTGTTATATTTTTTCCTAAAATGCCAAGTAACTGAGTTATTTGCGAAAACGTGACATATATATATATATATATATATATATATTATGGTGACATATATATGTGATATATATATATATATATATATATATATATATATATATATATATATATATATATATATATATCACATATATATATATATATATATATATATATATATATATATATATATATATATATATATATATATATATATATTAAAAGGCGTGAAGTATAATTTTTTTAGACACTTTAATTCCCAAAAAATATTGCATTGGTACGTGCTGAACAATTATTCGGTTCAATGAAATATTTTCTTTATTGTTCCAAAAATTAGATAAATAATAAGATATACTCATAAGGGCAAAGTTATAAAATAAGATTTGACTAAGTTTCAAGCGTCTGAATAATAACCTTAGGGTACCAATTATTTATATTAATTAAAATTTTAATAAATTTTGGGCGAATTCTTGATAGAGGAAGACGCATAAATTAAAATTTAGATTCAGTTTACTTTAGGATTTGAAATTTTATTAATTTTGCATTCATTATCTTATGAATAAATTATTTGAATTTGAAATTTTGTAGTTTGAACGGTATATAAATATTAGAGGTTGGAGGAACTTTCTAAACATTTCAAATAATCTCAACCCTTTCAAAACTCTAATAAACTTAAAAATCTTTTAAAATCTATTCGCTTATCTATAATAATCTTGATAGCCGACTAGATTATGCACTTAATAAGGAATAGGGCCGAAAGGCAGAATATCGAAAGGCAGAATATCGAAAGGCAGAATATCGAAAGGCAGAATGTCGAAAGGCCGACCGCCGAAAGGCCGAATGTCGGAAGACCGATTGTGCCGAAAGGCCGAATGTTACGAAAGGCCGAATAGGTCGAAAGGCCCATTGTGTCGAAAGGCCGTTTGTGTCGAAATTGATTTTAATTTTCATCTTTTTATCAATGAAAATTTTCAAAATTTATATTTTTATGGAAACCAAAATTTCTATTTTTATCAAAATTTTTGTATAAAAATGTTTAATAGTAAATCGCATTAAATATTAAAATCTTCTTACGTTATTTTTGTCATATAATTAAAAATTAATTAATTATATTAACAAAAACAAAAAAAAGAATACATTTTTTTCGACAAAATTTGATCACATGGATTTATTAGCACGTATTTTTAATGTATTTAAATCATTAAGAAATAAATTTAATTTTTTTTAAATATTGATTTTAATCAATTAGGTGAAGAAAAATTTAATGAAAATTCGGGCTTTCGGCCCAATCGGCCTTCCCACACGTTCAGCCGTTCGACCCATTCGGCCTTTCAACCCATTCGGCCTTTCGACCCTTTCGGCCTTTAGACATTCGGCCTCTCAACACTTTCGGCCTTTCGACCCAATCGGCCGTATGACATTCGGCCTTTCGACCAAATCGGCCATACGACATTCGGCCTTTCGAAATTCGGCCTTCCGACATTCGGACTTTCATCATCGAACACTTAATAAGGTGTTCGCTCTTGGAGGTGGGATAAGTATTTTATTTTATTAATTTAAATTAATTACCATGAAAATCGAAGTTCGAAAGTCACTCATCCTCATTTTGGTGTATTTATTAAAATTTGTTGTTAGACGTAGTGCATACATATGTAGTAAAAATAATTTTTGGTGTGCAGGTTTCGTTTTGGTATTTTAAAATCTAAACTTAACCTAGAAATCTCTTAATGTTCAATCTCATTCGATTCGGCTAACCAAACATAAAAACCACACACACACATACGTCATATTAAACAAAAATATTTCAACATGGAATAAAGACCTTCTCATTTTTGGGGCCTACCTTTATTCATAACTTTTATCTCATTAAAAACAATTACACTCACTACATTTATAAATTTCTTTTAATTAAATAATCACAAAGCACAAAAAATATGTCATCCTAAATTAAATAATTTTATTTTTTTTATTTATTTCCAGGTAAGAAAATTACTACTACAAAATTAATCAACTGAAATTGAAAACTATTTTTATTGTCTCTCGTTTTGTGTGCGATGTGAAACCCAAAACTATATACAAATATAAAATAATTTAAGGTAAATTTTTGTGTTTATTATATATACATTGCGGTGAAAATAATTGGTAATTTTAGTTTTTTTTGGCAATGTTAATAACAATAGTAATAATAATAACCTTAAAAATGTGTATACAGACCTATAAACCATTAATCATTGAATAAATATTATTGTTGGCCTGTTGTCAAAAATAAAAACAAAATCACTTTCACAATATTATTGTATGTTATTGTTCTTTCGTCAATATGCTCAACAATTATATTATAGTGGCAGAGCAAAACATATTTTTGGTAATTAAATTATTTAAAAAATTATGATTACTTTATTTTAATATCTTTGCATATATATTTAGGTTAAAATGATCATAGGCAACGTTTTAATCATCGAGATGTAATTATACCGAGGAGAGAGTATTTAATATTATTTTATGTGACATTTTTGTTATTTTGTTTGTAAGTACTACGTACATATATAAAAAGCATATTTGAAATATAATAATGATAATTTTTTTTTATTTCTTTTTCAATTACAATTTTTAAATCCGATTTTATGGTCGAAAATTCTATATGTACAATGAATATACGAGACAAAATAAAAAAAAATTAATTGAAATAACCCTTTTATGTTCATAAATTACATTTTAATGTTTTAATTTTATTAGTTAAGAAATCTTTTTTTTTTTTTTTTTGCATATGGGGCAATTTTTTCTTAGTTGGTTTTGGGATTTTATTTATTGAAATGATACATTGTTGCTGGTCGGTTTGTTTTTTGGAATGAGTGTTGCCGGTCTGATATACGCAAATAGATTTATGACGAAAAGTTTTATTATTTCTTTTGTATAAATATGGGTAAAATGAACTCATTTGTTATCCATAAAAAAACGTACAGTCAATAGCACTTTGAATGTGTCATAGAGCACTAAAATTTGGTGAAGTGAGTGCAGTTTTAAATTTGAAAATACATATTTAAAACACAGATTAATTTAGCATATTTCAAACCATAAAATTACTGTACAGAATAAAAATTTGAAATACTAAAACAAAAAATAATAACAATAATTTCCACAGTTTTCCTGAACATCTAAAAAATGGAAAATTTTACAAAAAATTCTTAATCTTACCTAATTCTTCTTTTTCTTTTTAGCCGGCGTCGTCTTAATAAGACGAGAAGTTTAAAATTTCACCCATGGGGTTTCTGGTTTTATATTATGATTATTATTATTATTATTACTATTATTTTGTCTTGTAATATTTAAAGTAACATTTCATTTTTATCTTTTAAAATTATACCTTTATATATTAGTATTATGTTGTATAACACATAGAAGTCTCTCTCAATTCACCCGAGTAAAAATATAATCGTATATTGTGTGTGTGATGGTACTGCATTAATAAATGTTTTTTTCACATATGGAAATTTATTCGTCGTCGCCGGTTTTTATATATAGAGTAAGGTGGAAACGTTGTATATGTACGATATATAACTTAGACGTTGAGAATAATTTTAATCGGTATCACATGGCTCTAATGGTCCTTTTTTTTTAAATAAATATCTTTCTATTTAAATTATACCCTTTTGTGCTTTAATAATAATATTAATAATAAATATTAATTATTGAAATATTAAACTTTAAAAACCATAAAAAATAAAATAAAAGAACTCCTTAATTTATCATCTTGTTGGTTTCGGTCGTATTTTAAATGGCTTGGTAATAAAAATAATGATTATTATTGTTTAATGAATTAAAGAGAAATGAAAATCATTTTTCATCGTATACTAAAAACAAAAACCACCACAACGTTGCTATGTGTGTATAATATGAAAGGAAAATGAAAATGAAAAATTGATGTACACGGTACGATATAAAAATATTTATTTTTTTTTTTTATTTAAACTTATGCATTTTTCAAGCAATGTCTCAATTTTAATTTCCTTAATTGAACGAACAATATAAAATTACATATAAAGAGGATAATCTTAAATTGTATGCTACAATCTGAGTATACATATTTCGTCGCTTAAAATTTAAGACAAAATTCGAAATACCGTAAATAACAGAATTATATGATTATTTAAACGAACGAAAAAGAATTTTGTGTCCTTTCGTCTAGAAATTTGGGAGATAAAATAAGATTTTGTTGCTCCTAATCAACAGATTTAGATTTTTTTTTTTTTTTTTTTTTATATATTCCGATTGAATAATCTCAAGAGAGAACAAAGCCATCTTAAGCTATTTTTATTAAGTCATAATCATTTCCATTTTTGTTTTTTAAGAATGTTTTATGTGATTTTCATCTCATGATGAAAATCCTTAAATTACTACTAGCAGCTTTGTATAAAACTTGTCTTGTGCATATATTTCAATCTTCTTCGCAGTTTTTTTTTTTTTTTTGGTTTAGTTAAGATTTTCTTATACATTTTCGAGGGAATGGTATATGTAAGAACACTTGTAGCAAAATAATCATAATAATAGAACCATAGAAAATAAATTTATTTTTCTTTCGGTTGGTTTGGAAGGAAGCAGAATGAAAAACTATACAAAATCTTTTGCTTGTAAAAAGATTAACATGAAAAACACAATAAGATATGACAACACACACATACACACACAAAATGATAAAAATAATAATAGTAATAATAATAAATTTAGTAACAAAATTGTGTGTGTTGTTTTTTATGTTAGTGTATAATACAAAACTTGTACATGTTAGATATTTCTACTTTAAGTGTAATTGAATTAGAAAATGTTACGTTTATATGAACACACTCGAATATTAAGGATTAAATTATTGTCTGATTTTTTAACACAGAAATATGAACGTACATTTTTTGACGTAGACTAGACATAAAATTATGTACATATGTGTAATTTTTAGTACGCACGGTTTTGATCCGAACAGAATCCAGCATTTCTGTTATTTGAAGGCAATATTTTAAATTGAACATAACTATTCCTAAAGACAAGTTTTGAGTGAGACAAATAATTTGTACACACAATATTTTATAAGAGAAAGCATACACACGTAAGGGAAGACCCAAAAACAAAAAACTTATGCCGGAAACAAGTGTGGAATTTTTGCCTGTAGCACCGCTACATGTGCTGCATTTAATTTGAATATGCAGTTTAGTTAAATAAATTTTGTCACAAACGAATAATTTGTATCCTCCATTTTCCCATTTTATCAACAAACGTTTGTTTTCAGTCATCAGAATAAAAAAATAGCACTGAAAAACCGAAAATGTAGAAAAATCGAACAGATTTTTTTTTGTAGTGTAGCACACCGATTCGCAGCTAAATTAGAAATAGAGGCAACTTGCCTAACGGATTCGGTGGCCGATTCGTTCAATATTCCGTAAGGAAATAAATTCGGCAAATTCTGTAAAGTTTATTTCTGGTTTGGTGGGTTAGCCCTTTTTCGAATTATTATAATTTTTTTGTTCGATATCACTAAACTTTGGGAGTTAAGTAACAGTTCAAAGGAATCCGCAGTTTTTCATTTTACTGTTTAGTGATTTGTGTTTATAATCAGATCGATTATAGAATACGCAAAAAGTTGAAAACCATTGTTATAAATCATAGTTTTATTGAAATTTCTATGAATTTCCTTAATCTACGATTTAACGAGCAAAGAAAAACCTTTAGAACTCTACCAAAATTAAGCACAGTTCTACAGAATGTGGTTACATAAAACCTAAATTTCATTTATATGTTTCTCTAAAATTTGCAGAAATTTTGTTTCAAAATTCATTTATAAATGTTAATCTGGGAGATATCTCTTGATTTTCCGATGGAAAACAACAAATGATGGATTTCTTGCTAGATGAATGTGTCGGTTAATTTATCATATATATGAGTATACCTCTCTTAAGCATTTAGAACCACGACTATTGCCAGTCTTTGGATTTTCAATGAATGCAGTTATGCCGTGCAAAAAACTTTGAAATCAATATGCCTAACATTTTGGTATTATTATTACAAGGAAAACCTTCGAAAAAAGTAAGGATCCCGACCGAATTATAAACCTTCACCTTAATTTCAATATTTTCATATTTTTTGATGGAATTTAAAACTTTAATACCCCTATCATGATTCTCGCCTCGCCGAACGATTCACCGTGATTCTTAAAGTCGGGTGAATTAGTTTTTCTTATTATGGTTTTCGCCTTTATTTTGGCGAATACATGTATGGTAATATTAGAATGCATAAAGCACCACTGATTATTTCTTATAATTTTTTTGACATTTTCTATCATTTGGCAGCTGTTGTGTTATATTTGTTTTCAGTTTGTTGTGTTTCAGTGAATTTAAGTTTTTTAAACGTTTCACAATTATGTATAATAAATATGTTATGCAGCGTTTATTTGTTATTTTTGATTTTCTACAAAAGCTACAAATAAAAATAATGTAAAAATACACGTAATAATAATAAAAAATCTTATAATTATTCTTATACCCTCCATTTTTTATGTTGCTAAAATAAAAACGAACATTTTTATATAGATTCGCCTAAAAATAGATGGCGAACAATTTTGACATTTCAGCTTGCTCACGGTGAAAACCATAATACGAAATTTTAAATTCGCCGACTTCAACTCGCCGTGAAAGTCAAATGTGAAAACCATAATAGGGGTATAAAATTCTTCGGTTTTGCAATCTTTTCCTTGCCACAGTAGGATTTCTGAATCGTAAAATTCTTGGTAGATTTACTAAATGCTTTTATAATCAGGCACTGCATAAAATCCAGCCTTCCTTACAGACTGACAGACTTTCTTGTCTGGCATGGTTAAATTACTACTAATTCTCGCATACTTTTATATGCTATAATTGGAATGACAGATTAATGTTGAAAGGCCGGATGTCGATAGGCTGAACGCCGAAATTCCGAATGGGTTAGAAGACCAAATGTCAATATGCCGAATGTCGAAACACCGAATATCTTATGGCCGAATGGGTCCAACGGCCGAATGTGTGGAAATGCCGAATTTTCATGAAATTTTCCTTCACTTAAATTATTGAAATCAACATTTAAAACGGCTGGTAATAAACCGGCACATAAAAAAGAGCACAATTTAATGAGCAACAAACAATAATTTCTCGGCATAAAATACTATTTTGGAACAAAAAATAATAAATTGACAACATTTATAATTTATTGAAAATATTGGAAGGTTGAATTATGTGATTAAATAATAAAATATTCTGAGGAATTACGTAACAATTATAGCGAAAATCTTATATTACTTCTTATAATCTTTTATTCGCACTATAGTTTATAAAACATTCTTTTGTTTTATTTAAAATAAAAGAAAATAGGTTGTTGCACTACATGGAGTCCGGATCGTTATGGCATACTTTATTATTATTATTATTATTGGAGGGCCATGCGGGCGGTTAGCCACCTCGCACTGCGACCTAAAAGATCTGGGCTTATTGCTCTCCCTCCACTGGGCTCGTTGCTCCCTGTTTACTACAGCATGTAGTTCCGCTAGAAAGGCGTTATTATTGGAGCCCAAGGCCTTCGAGAGGGTTGTCCCATCCCCGTATCTTTACTACAGAAAGCCTAAATAAAACTGGAGGGTGTCTGGTATCCAGAGTCCGCATATTTGCAGATTAACCTGTCAGCCATTCTTCCATCGGCATATGCTGTTCCACCTTAGATTAGGGTTTTTGTCAAGGTTTTCTCCTTTAGCGCCGTACTTTAGCCTGTGCCAAATGGCCAAAAATGTGCCAAATGGTCTTAGTTGCCAGTGGTTGCCACGAGGAGGCAGCACGTACACTTGCGAATTATGAACAGGTTAACCCCTACACAATTGTACCCATCACGCAGCTGCCTAATGACAAGACCAGAACAGCTCACGTGATGTGCACCCTACTGGAAGGTTACAGAGCTGGTAGATTAATCTACTGAACTTTGCCCCCCCCCATCCCCCCAATAGACGCCAAACCACATGTGACGTACTTTAGTACAGAATATGGTACAAAACGGTATATTTTAAGACTTGGTTATTTCTTAACAGAATATTATTAAATTTCATTTATATAAAATGATTTTTTGATGAAGCCAATTGGGTGCAACTTCTAAAACTTAACTCACAATAAATAATAAAACATAAATTATGTATATACTCGTATTTGTTTTTTTGTTCTATTCATTTTTATTTTTATTTATTAGGCTCCTTTCAACATGAAACATTGGTGGTCTGCAAGGTTGACGAAGCATTTTTCAATTTAACGCAAATTCGCAATTCGCTCCAGTACATTTGTCGATGCTGTACTAACCCAACGAATTAAGTTATCCTTTACATAACTTGAAACATTTATGGTGGTAGTGGAACTATCAGTAGAAGCGATACGAGCAATATAATTTCTTTAAAATAAACAAATTTGACCTTTACTTCAAAATTTAACTCACAAGTAGAATATAAAAATTTTAAAAAAGAACGCCTATAATAAATAAAAGTGAATGAACGAGAAAGTGAGAGAGCAAGCAAAGTTACACGTAAAGAATTTTTTTCAATTTTTGATTTCTGTGAGTTAATTTTTGAAGTTGCGCCCTTGATTTAATATAATTTTACTGGACTTAACAGAATTCTCCTTTACTTAATAAAATCATCCTTTTCTTTAGAAATTTTTTTTCACTTAATTCCCTTCACTTTGATTAGGCCTTTCGAGAAGTTTGGCCTTTTACCACATTCGGCCTTTCGATTCATTCGGCCGAACCACTTTACCTTCGGCCTTCTGCTGTTGGGTCCTGTTCTTTCGTTGCAGATGGTCTTCATAACTTTCCAATGAAGTTTGTTTAATTTAGTATTGCCAGCAGATGTCACACCGATCTTTTCTTAAAGTAAAAAGTGTGATATTGCAAAAAACTATTTCTTATTTAAAGACGGTTATGGATACAGATTACCCATTTTGAACTGTTGAGAAACACGATTTTTCGTAATGTATTTCCGTTCGTCTACGTGACGTGTGATCTTTTTTATTTGCATTAATGTCAAACATTAAGCTAATTTTCTGTCATGACACGAATGACGTAAGTGTTTCCACACTCGAAATAACCAATAGTTGAAATTACAAACGCTACACTGAAAAAAAAAGATTGCTTCATTTGAGTATTATAGGTATATATTCAAGAAAAAAATTTGCTGGAATATATGCTAAGAATAGTTACTCTCAAATTATTCTGAATTTGAGAATATAGCTCAAAAAATTTGTTAATTTTTTAGATTCTTATATTAAGAATTCAAGTTATGATTTAAGTAAATACAGTTTCTTACTTCGAAGTATTTCAAGTGAGTACAGATTCTAAATTCCTGTAATTTATTCTTAATATGACAGTTACATTGTCCAAAAAATTGTTAACCATTTTTAAATTTAGACTCACTTTGAGAAATTTTATTTTATTTTCAAGAATACATTTTTCAAAAATGTTCTAAATACAAGAAAAAGTGTGATAAAACTGTAAAGATGTTTTTGCTAGTTAATCTCAAGTTAAGTATAGTTTTATTCACATTAAGCAGACCACCACAATGGATTGATTCCCAGCAGAACTACCCGAAGCGTTACCAGTTTCAAAGCCGTCATAATATAGCAAATATGGTATTACAGTTTTATTTTCAAAGTCTTACATCTTTTTTCGCCATAATTTTCCCTGAACAAAATTTGAAATACAATCTAAATTGGTGCTCAAAAGTTCTCGATTTGATAAAGTTGATTTCAACATACCGGGAATTTCAAAGAATTTTTTTTTTTTTGAAATTCCATTGGCATTAGAACTCCTGTGTCTATAGATGAACCACCCGTTATTTATGAGAATAATTTAATATAGAATTTTTTTTTTTTTTGAAATATAAAAGTTTAAAATAATTTAATACTTATAAAATATTGACGAACGTCATTTAGATAAACCGATTTTATGAATGAGTTGGATAAATATGCAAACAAAATAAAAACTACCTAGTTACGACGTAAACTACTTTTAAGCTACTTTTTATTTATCATTTTGACAACTCCATAGCAAAATATAAAGCAACATAGAAAAATATACACTGAACGAAAATTTGCTCAATATTTTTACCAACCGGATTTCATCATACGGTATCTACTCCGCTCGGGTTTGCTAGCGGTACTGCTGTCTACAACAAATTTTATTTTAGGTAGTTTTTAGAATGGTTTCTTTTAAAAAATCCGCTCCAGCATAATTATAAAATCATTTAGTAAAACATTTTAATGTAATTTTATAAAACGTGGGAAAATACAAGCCCACCTTTAATCGATCGATCGATTTATATTAAAATAGGTGTACACAACAAAATAAAAACAAATTTTTTAACTAAGTAGAGTTCCAAATTTGCATTAAAGATTTGCCCTTGTTGATTAGATATCGATCTCAATTATCAAATTTGGTCATATATAAATATATTGTAACATTGAAATGTTTTTATAGATTTTAATAACACATATAATATTCATCATCACATACTTATGAACACCCATGTGTCCTTTCAGAATAACATAAAAAATATCAAATTTATTCCAATAATGACACAACTTTATGACAATTTATTACATATAAACATAAAAATAATGTATTGGTTATTGGTATCACATTGTGTGCTTGTGAGCGCACAAAAAATTTAATTAATGTAGTATTGATTATGGTTGAATGATTATTATATTGGGATATAAAATTTATTGATATGTGATATCTCTAAAAAATGTTTAAATCATCAAGGCTATAAAACTGATGTGCCTTAATTGAATTATATGCACTGGAATTGCCAAATATTTTTTGCCAGATTTTTTTGGTAAGGCAATATTTTAAGTGTTTAGCAGATAAGATGAATATATGTATGTATAATGTGTTTACTTTTATTTTATAATATCAAGTTCATCCGACAAGGTCGACCGACAAAATATTTAATTATGTCCAAAAAAAATTATTTATTGTAATTAAAATATTTGTGTTCATTCATAAAAATATATCAAATATATGTACAAAAGTGTAAAACCGTCTTTTAATTGTTTATTTGGCGTGTTGTATTAAAGAATGTAAATGTCAGCCTCTATATTCTTTGGTTATCTTGTAAGTCCTCATTTATCATCTTAATATCTCTGTAAATACTTTGTTTTTGTTATTTGTGAATTAAGCAATCAATAAGACAACAAAAAATATTTATTGTTATGTTGTTTGTTTGTCTTATTAAATTAATCATAATTTAAAAAACAAAATTATGTTGACTTCTTATAAGTAGTGTTACTTTATACTAGCTAGCAACGTAATGAACCGGATTTTCTTAAATAGCAAGATGCATGATAGAAATAACAACTATAAAAATTATAGCTTTATTCCCGCGAAAATCCCCACGATTTTATTTAAACTTATTAAAACTAGATTATTTACAATAGACTATACATATATAGGATCACGAGGGTATTGTTATCCTGTATGTGATTCTTATAATAAATAAGGATGATAGTTTTCAATATTATTATGTGACAATAGAATTATTTAAACCGGTTCACTAAACTGAAATAATACATACAATACAATAGTCGACCATAAACATAAACTATAAAAGTAAAATTTTCCACGGAAATTAAACTAAAACCGAAACAATGAAACCATATAAGGATGATTGATGTTTTTGGAAAAAAAAAAAATTTTTTTTTTGGAGGGATATAAGATGGTCCATTTTTTGTTTTGTTCATCTTAAGACAATTGATAAAATATCCATACGAAAAATTATTTACGATGACAGATTTCATTGTTTCGAAAGGATATTGTGTGAAAAAGGACGCTGATTACCACTATATGCAACTATGTGTTATTGTGTGCGCTGATCTATTGAAAATTCAGGTAATAAAACCCAAAGAAACAAACGAAATGTAAATTAGCAGGATAGATGGTTTATTGTTGTTGGTTTTGTTCTTTTTATTTTTTTATTTCCCGGATATGCATAATTGAAATGTTGGTTTATGACTACTTAAAGTTTATTGGCTCGGGACAATTAGATTTTGGTGTATTGTTATTATGACACAGTATCTCGTTATCGGACGGTATAAAACATTTTTATGTTTGATTAAATTTTGGGGTGGAATTGGTTTAACGAACGAATTGATATGTCAAGTTTAATTTGACACGTTAATCGTTTTTTACCAACTGACTCAACCTAATCCTGCGGTTGTGGAAAGGATTATGTTTTGCACTAGTTTACAAGTACATATACTTACCATATTTAAGCCAATTTTGGTTATTTTAGTAATTTTAAAGTTTTCGTTTATTATTCTTGATTCAAATCAATCATCACATAGTGCTTCCGTTTGATATATCTGACGCCAAACACTCGGTCCACCGGCAAAGCAAAATGGAAGGCTTATATTCTTCAAAATCAAGTGGACAAATTATATAATTGCGAAAGGGCCGTTGTTTAATTTTCCGACCAACAAAGAGAGATTGAATTGGCGTACTTAGCCGCAAATATTTCGGTCAAATAACATGACCAATTTACTACCTGGCTTGGTTTCTACACCTATACAGACTGCCTCCTCTACGGTTCCACTTTTGAAATTTTCTAAAGCACTAGTCCAAATATTGGTAATATGAGAAGAAAATCAACCCCGCATTAGACAATAAATAAACTTTCCAACCAATAGAAAAGCTATTGGCTTAATTCCAAAACTAGCTTCAAAATGTGAAATGCTTTATAAATTTGATTTTTACGGCTTAAAGAACTGTGCATACCAAGCGGTTTAAGTATGCCGCTGACGCCCGCGCTTGGTGTGTTTCAATCTTAAAACTGACTTGACAACACATTTTTTATTTGTTTCGAAATACATATAAAATTATAATAATTTATAAAAATCCATAAAAATAAAAATTTCTCTATAACTTAAACTTTGGTCTATGATTTTTCTTCAGAAACCAAATTTGAGGTTGTTGAAGTTTTTATTTTTTATTGTTTTTTTTAAATAATTATTTATTCCACTCACCGGGATAGAAAATGAGTCACACTAAAAACAAAAATCTTCCTTTGATGTGAATATCTTTTGAAACGCACTAGCTGGAAACTTGAAACAAAAACCAAATTCTAAATCACATTATTGGTCGGCTTCAATTTGCCAGGGAACATGAAAATTGGACTGGACCTGATTGGAGCCAATTTTTATTCACCGATGAATCGAGATTTTGTCTACCGTCTCATGATGGTCGAGAAGGAGTATGGTGGCGACTGGGGAAGCATTATACTCCATGTACCTTCAGCGAAAGAGTTCGAGGCAGATCAGTCATGGTATGGACGGGAATTTCGATGGAATCACGCACCTAGATTTACGTGGTTGCAATGAAATCTGTAACGGCCCTTCGCTATATTAACGAAATATTTGTAGAATATGTTATTCTCTATGCACCATTTATAAGCGATCAAGACGTCATGTTGCCAGACTCGTGAATGCATACTTGGCAAATGTAAATATTTTGAAGATGACTTGGCCTGCAAGAAGGAGTACCGTTTTGAATTCTATAAATCGTGTTTGGGGCATTCTTGTAGAAGAAATCGGTCTCATATTCCAGCTCCGAATATGGTGGAACAACTCTGACCTCAATATTACTTTCGTCCGAACAAGGAACTTGACTCAATTGTAAAATAGTTCAATATTGGTACCTTCTTGCCCAGTTAAGTCAATTTTTTGTGTTGCTTTAAGATAATAACGGGTCTTTCCCAGTTTTTGGCTTTTTAACGCATCTGATTGTATCATAACGCGAATATTTAATTTGGTTTGATATCATCTCCGCTTGGAAAAATAAAATAAATGTGCTGGAAGTGCCGGCGCAGAACCCCAACCAGAACCCCAGGTTGGTTGTTTACACTGCTGCTATAGTCAGTTACTTACATAACCGTAAAGCACAAAAGGAAAAGTTTCAACTAGCCCGGGCGACAGTAGCTGCCTCAGTAGGTCTTTTTCCGCTGGCGCTACATTCCTTGCAGAGATTAGGCCGTCTCAACGATATGTCTCTAAATATTTCGATCCGCCCCTAGAGAACGCCAGACATGGTGACCGAGTGTGTTTAGGTCCCTTTCAACGTCGTCCATCCATCGGGCAGGCAGGTGGTCTTCCACGAGGTCCTACTTTCGGTAGCTTTGACGATTTTATGAATCTGATAATATCAACTTTACGAGAATTATTCTGTTGATCTTACGCAGAACTCATTCATTTTTTCATATTGTGTATCTCCTGAAGTGGGTCTCCTCCCGTCTGCCTTCTCGTGGTGACCATGCATTTAGTTTTCGCTTAATTGATTTGAAGGCCAGTTTGTTGGGCTAATAATTGCAATGGACGGAGGACCTCTTTCAGGGAGATAATGTTGCGATCCATAATGTACAGACAGTTGCGCTGCGCCATATTTAGCTGACGAATGACATACTCCAATGATAGGTTGAAGAGGGTTTGAGCTATTAGCTCTCCTTGCTGCACTCCACATGTTATTGCGAAGGCATTAAAAATTTTGCTTTCTATTAGCACCATGCCCATTGTGCCCTTCATTGAAAGCTGACACATTGAAACCAATTTTGACGGTATGCCCAGGTAGGACCACAACGTCACCGGGTGTCTTATAATTTTCCATCTGCGATATCACTTTCCGCACCCATCATATGATGGAGGAGGTGGAGGTGTCATCTCGTTGAAATAAGTTGCCCAAAAAGTGGTGCCTGTCTATTTAGAAGTGAGGAGAAATAATTTCGCTAATCACTTCAAGGAGGGTTTTAGTGTTCATTTTTAATTCTCCGGATTCATTGTGAATAGCGTACAAAAAATTTGACTTAAAAAAAAAAATGAAATCCTATAACATGCACTGATTACAAGAATTAACTCCTAACTTTGAATTACATAATTCGTATTTGTTAATAAACATCAAAATTTGAATTTTTGGTAGATCTCAACAAATAATTCAAAACTAAAATTAACATTTTGGAATATTGATGAATTGCGATGCTCCATTTAAATATTTATTTGGGCAGGTCAAGTCCATAATTAGGTTAGGTTAGGTTAGGTTAGAGTGGCTGCCAAAACGCACACTTAGACCGATGACGGTCCGTTGTGATACCAAGGAATCCTACTCCCCTTACACCTTCATTGGAACCATTTTGAGCTACTTATGTAGCGTGCCGGGCATGAGCAGAAGAAGTGACTCAGATTCTCTTCCTCCTCCTCATCCATACAGCTTCTACAGAAGTCATTTGCCATTGACCCAAACCTCCTCGCATGCTCCCCAATGAGGCAGTGTCCCGTGAGCAACTCACGACTATACTTAATACAGGTCTACATAGGGATAATAGTGTTTTGGAGCGCTTCAAGTACAGTTTCGGCCAGACTTGCCGCGCTACATAGCATGTTATGGTGCTAGCCCGCCTCTTCTGTGCCGAGGCTATCGCCTCATTTCTAAGCGCCCTATAAAACGCTACTATGGGCCTCGCCAGATTTGCCCTTTCCGGTTTAAATTGGAGAGTTGTACCTTGCCTTGCCAGTTCATCCGCTCTGCAGTTCCCCAGTACGTCCGAGTGACCGGCGACCCAGACTATCTGGATATTGAAATCTCGTTAAGAGATGAGCGGCACTTCAATGCCACCACGGAAGTCAGTGAAACTGATTCCAGCGACTTGATTGCCGCCTGACTGTCCACATATATTGTTATATCTCTTGTGGATATGACATTATGCTTCAACCAAGTCAGCGCTTTCTCAATCGCTACCACCTCCGCCTGGTACACACTGCAGTGACAGTGATCAGGAAGACAAACGGATATATTCACATTTAATTTGTCACAATAGACTCCTGCTTCGTACTTTGCTGTCTAGCTTGGCGCCGTCAGTATAGAATTGTATACTTCCAGTTTCTGTTATTGACCTGTTCCCCCAAGATTCCCTTGAGGGGAGAAGAGTCCGGAAACCTTTTTCAAAGCATACAATCGGTATCGTGTAGTCACTATTCTCCACATCTGCCTTTAGCGACCTGCCAAATCGTCGAGTGGCCAGTCTGAAGACCTTTCCACTCAATACGGCAGAGAGTCGTGCAGCCGTAGTTGCCGCTCTCTGCTTACCAAAGATGTCGACAGGAAGAAGGTAGAACATAGCCTCCAGAGTACGTGTAGCGGTTGTCCTCAGTGCCCCGCTTATAAGCAAGCAGGCCGTTCTCTGTACCTTCTCTATCTTATTCTTATAAGTTTTCTTGTTTAGTGCTGGCCACCACACACTCACCCCATACATCAGAATCGGTCTGACTACAGCGGTGACGAGCCAGTGTACCAGCTCTGGTTTTAGACCCCATCTCCTTCCGACGGCGTTCCCACATGAGTACAGAGCCATGGTGGACTTCTTTAGTCTCTCTAAAATATTGGGCATCCAATTTAGCTTACTGTCCAAGATTATCCCCACAAATTTTGCCATTTAAGGTAGGAGGGACGACTACCGGTATTTTATATTTCTTGGTGAAGAGTACCAGCTCTGTTTTGAATGGATTTATACCCAGCCCACATTTGCTGGCCCACTTTGTAATGATTACGAGCGCGTGTTGCATGACTTCCTTAATCGTGCCTAGGTACTGCCCCGAGATCGCAATCGCTACGTCATCTGCATACGCTATCACCCCTATTTCCTCCCTCTCCAGTTCCAAAAGTAATCCATTGATAACTTTGTTCCAGAGAAGAGGTGATAGGACACCATCTTGCGGAGTTCCTCTAACTACTCGCCTCCTAATGGTGGATTCCACCATATCCGCGTTAATAATCCTGCATTCTAGCATCTGATTTATCAACCTCCCTAAGGGGTAGTTCACATCTAAGAAAGACAGTCCTTCCCGAACTGCCTCCGTCCTGACATTGTTAAAGGCGCCCTCTATGTCGAGGAAGGCTACCATACAGTACTCTTTCGAGTGGATTGATTTCTCAATTGCTCGCACCAGGGAATGCAGAGCCGTGTCTACAGATCTCCCTTTCCAGTACGCATGCTGAGAAGTCGCCCAATTACTGGGTTTTATTTTTGCACGTATGTACACATCGATCAGTCTTTCCAATGTTTTCGGGATGAAAATCACCCTAACCTCCGTCCATTTCTTAGGAATTTAATTCAGTTTTAGACACCCCCTGAAGATCACCTCCAGCCATGGGAGAATGATCGACGAGTGTTTTTGCAATTCCGCTGGGATGATACCGTCCGGGCCTGCCGATTTATAGGGTTTAAAGCCGTTTAGTGCCCATATGATCCGGTTTTTGCACACGATTTCCTCCGGGCACCCCGACGACAATTTTTCCCTATTCCTACCAAGCTCCGTCGACACTACCTGGGAAATGGGTATCCAACAGAAGCGCCAATGATTCCCCACTAGACGTTGTCCACAGCCCATCTGGTTTAATTAAGTAACTAGGGCTCGTTGTACTCTTAGATAAGATTTTTCTGAGGCGCGAAGTCTCCGAAACACCTTCCATTTTATGACAGAATAGCCTCCAAGACCTCCTCCGCGCCTTCCTTATTTCTTTTTTCTACTTTTTAAGGTGCTTCTTATAGGAGTCCCAGTCCTGAGCTTCCCTAGAGCCCTTTGCTCTATTGAATGCTTTCCTACACCCTGAACGAAGGATTCCCAACTTCCTGGACCACCATACCGGTTTCTGCTTCCCTTTAGGTATTCTCTTGGGGCAAGCAGTGTCCAAGGACAAGTTGTAGGCGCTTATGATTTCCCCCGCCAGGAAATCCAGCTCCTTCTCTGTGACTGGGGGCTTCGGAGCATCGGTCGGTAAGAGTCCTACTAACACTTACCCGTATTTGTTCCAGTTAGTCCTTCTAGGATTCCTGAAGGCTTTCCGGGTAACGGTGAATGTTAATATTAAACGTCACGTACCGATGGTCCGAGAAGGAGTGTTCCTTCGCCACCCTCCATTCTTTGACCATATGTGTAATGGAGTCTGATGCAAAGGTAACATCCAGTACCTCCTGCCTGTTACTAATAATAAAAGTGGGCTCTTTTGCAAGATTACACACTGTAAGGTTAGAATCAAATAGGTACTCACCCCTATCATTGATGTCGGTGCTACCCCAGATTGTATGATGCGCATTTGCATCACAACCCAGTATTACTCCGATCTTTTCCCGTTCCGCTTCGAGTATCAGTTCCCCAAGGTTATCCGGCGGAACCTCCTTCTCTCGGTCCATATAGGCTGAAACCAGCCATAGTAAGCAGCCTCCCGTCTCCAGGCCGACTGCCGTTACGTCTCCACTACTATATTGTGGAAGAAGAAAAATACTCAAGTTATTTTTAGCGAGAATGCAAGATCTGATCTTATCGGACCCAGATGAGTATAAAATTGTATACACTTTTACACCGAGGCCACAGATCTTGTTTTTACTAATCCAGGATTCTTGAACTAGGATTATGTCCTCATCCGATTTGGTCAGTCTGAGGATCAAGGCTGCCGAATCAGCCTTAGAATGGTGAAGATTAATCTGAACCGTGCTCAGCATAAACAGATCAACTTACCTTCCTTCATATACCCTCCGCTCTCGCGGCAGGGTTTAATCTCCCGGTCCTAAGGGGACGTAACCAATCCTGACGCTCCCTTCCGGTGCTCCGTGTTGGCTCTTTATGCCACTCTCCTCCCCCATCCAACTCCCATCAACTGCCGACCCATAGCCGTCAATCGCTCCATCGCTGAGCTCCTAACGTCCCGTGTGTTAGCACCTTCTCTCTGTTCTTTCCCTGGTAGGTCTTCCACAATCGCTTCGACCTTATCCTTTTTCGACACCTGTAGGGTAATTGACCCGAAACCGAAGCCGATTACCCCCTTCTTTTTAGGTAGAGGGGCTAGGGACTCTTTGTTCACCACTAAAATGGACAACCTAGATCCTCCCTTCGCCTCCTCTTGTTTAATGATCTTCCAATTGTTCGTCGGAAGATCAACGTTGCTTGCCCGAATTATGCGCATTATATCATCCGGACAGGATGGCTCGATTGGCAGCCAATCGCATGCCCTTGGTCTGCTAGGGATCTCGTCCCTGTCAACCACTGCCAGCTTTACGCCTCGCCACACTTATCCTACCTTAGCTACGGCCAGACGATAAAGGTCTGCCGATCTTTGATCTGCCAAGGTCGCCTGGTATCCAGAGTCCGGATATTAGAGATTAGTTTACCCACTAACCATTCATTCCTTGGGATATGCTGTTCCACCGTGACTTGGAGATTTGTGTAAGGTTTACTCCTTCAGCGCTGTACATTAGCCCAGGAAAAATTCCTAGTTACCAGTAGCCACCACGTGGAGGTCGTACATGCACTTGCGAGTCTCCTGGATATATCTGATTTACATCCGTTCGTGACCACCCACCCTCTACCTCTGCCTAAAACATGACCAGGACAGTGGACAGAAAGTGGGTGCTGTGATAGGTTGCGGAGCCGATGAAAATCATTCGACTTATTGTCCCCCCACCACATCCGCCAGACTACTAAGTACATAATTAATTGGATGATTGTTTAAAAATGAAAATTAATTTTAGTTTTTAGTTTTTTCTTAACGGATAAATCACAACACAAACCTTCGGTTTAGAAATTTGGAAATTTAGCAATAAACTTTATTCACAACATTTCCCAGTACTTGTTAATTATTCACACAAGCAATTCGGCAAACCACTTTTGTTCCATTATCTACCCACAATTTTATCTAGCTGGCCTGCTATAAGTAATGACAATAATCACATTATATACAGTTAATCGGTATAATAGATCACCGCTTCTAATTTCTTAGAAATAGCAAAAACACAAAAGTAATTTTCTTCTATACATATAAAAGAAGTTTACACGAGTAAACAAAAAAAAAAAAAATTAATTTATTTTCTGTTTTTGGTAATTTTGAAATTAAAATTAAATTTTTTACTCTTCGTTTGTTCGGTGTGGGTCGTAAGCGACTTTTTTTTTTTCTTGTCTTTTTAAATTAAGACAAATTGTAAAGGTAAATCAAGATGACAAAAAAGGAAAACTCAAGTTTTGTCTTTTTTTTTTTTTTTTGCTTTATTTTCTTCATCACTTCTTATTATTTTAATGAGATAACACAAAATTATATAAAATGTCTATAATTGTAAATGATATAATCATTAAAATAAACTTGAATGAGAAAGAGGTTAAGTAAATTGACGATAAAATATTTTTTTTAACCATCTGGTTAACATTTTTTTTATTTTTATCAGAATAACATTTTTTAACAAATCCGTATATAAAATATTTTGAAAGAAATTTATTGTTTGATTACTCGATTTTAAGTGAATTGGATTTACATCTTTTTTTTTTTTTCTACATATTGATAAGACAATAATGTGAAGACGTATTTACTGTTGTGCTAACACTGATAAGAATGTTAGCGCGGCTAATATATATTTTGATAGAAATTTTTAAATGCAAATAGACTGAACTCCGGTGTAAACAATAAAATAGTTGGTATTTGTTTGAGTTCATAAAACTTAAAGAAAATGGTCAAATATTTAAATGTGCTAATTCTCAAACTGGTTCATTATATGTATACTTATATATAGACTAGATTAAGATGATTGATTTAAGATTTATTGTAATTAACTTTAACTAATAAAAGAGCTAAATTGAACATATTGTTTAAAATGATCATGTGTGTGCCAGCCCACTTGAAATCTGTCATTCATATATTTCTTTACTAATTTTGTTTGTTACTCTGGTGGTTTTGAAATGTAAATAAGTAGAGATTTTTGTCTTTGGTTATTTAATTGGAAAGGTGTGTTTTGTTGGGAAATTGAATGAATCTTGAAATGAAGTCAGGGATAAATTTAGGATTTTTTGATGTGTATTTATGGATATTCAAAACATTTCGGTACATCATATGTCATCTTAATAGTGAAAAGAAATCTTTGACAAAAAAAAAAAAAAACAATTAAAATTACCAACATTTTAAATCTTTTGACTCGAATGTTACAGTCACTTTCAATTTTTCTACTATAATACTTAGTCTGGTTTATTCAATTTGCGTTGTCCTAAATATTTAATTTTAGTTTTAATAAAAGTTTTTTTTTTTTTTCTTTCCAGGTATGTAATGGCTGATTTAATAACTGCTCGCAACATTTAATGTAAGTGCTTAATAATTTGCTTCGGCAGTGAAATGAAACAAATGTACGGAACAGTAAATTATTTTATCTTTTTGATTGAGCCAATAAATTGTATTAATAGACGTAGCGATAAATAAACTTCAATAATGGTAATAATCGATCCTGATGCATTTTCCACAAAAATGACTCGTAACGCATTAGAAATGGTATAAGTAGTTATTGAAAGGCAAACACAAAAAACCAAAATGGTTGGCAATTTTGTACCTTATACACATAAATATGATTGTGAAATGGAAAATTTCCATGGAAACACACAACACACAAAAGGGTTTCTATTATAGACAAAATAATAATAATTGTACTTCTGCCACCCTTACAAATATATGAATATGTACATAATATATGTGCATCGACATAGATATGTTGTATACGCATATATGTTTGTGTTCATATGTGCTATATATATGAGAGTAAAATTTGAACAGAAATTCCATTCTTCCGTTTTATTATTTACTCGGAAGAACTACAAACAAAATATAAAACAGGGATAAAATAGGGAAACAAAAACAACTCCGCCCTTATTTTTGCATTAAATATATTATGTATACATAAGGGTTGTTTACTATTCCCGTTTTGTTCAAAATAAACATCTTCGTTTCTTTAGGATATATTTTAAGGTCATTGGTGCAGCAAGGAATAAATAAAATGAAAAGGCGTGGTTTTAACCTAAATTTATTGATATATAAATGCACCGCATGTCATTTTCCTCGAAATATTGTATATCTGTATAAATACACCATACTACATATTACAAATAAAAATATGGATATCTTTAAGATTCATAAAAGCCATAAAAATCATAACTATTGTCAATTCGACATATAATATTATAAGACGACGATATAACATTTACAATTTTTAGCAATTGAGACGCGCACAATATAATAAAAAAAAACTGGATAGTTAAGCGTAACAGATTGCAATGGATCGTTTTCAGTTACGAAATAAAATTGTTTATTTATTCTAATCATGGCCTAAGTATCAGAATATGAAACCAAAACCAAAAAAATCTCATATCATCATCATCATATGAATAAATTTTTATATCGATAAATTTCCGATAAAATAAAATTATATAACTATAAAAATAAAATTTCATGATGTTAGCATAAATTGTACATAAAAAAAAGAAGACAAATAAGAGCGAAACGCCGACGTCGGTAAATTATCCATAAATATATGTAACGAAGACAGAGGTATGAGCAATGCCGGTAAAATTTATCTTGCCAATCTACATATTCGGTAACTTGATCAGTATTTCATAAGTAGCCAAAATAGAGGTCAAAAATATTGTATGTACAATACCTACTAATTAAATTAATTGAAACTAATTTTTTTTTTCTTTTTATAAATTGAATGAAAAAAAATAAAATTTATTTTAATTGCCACTCCACTTATATACTACCAAGCAACCTACTATACACATTCATAATAATATTAAATTTAACACTTCTATTGATCACGACACGATTTGCTATATAAAATTAAATCACAAAAAATATTTAAAAAAAAAAATAAAAATAAATTGAGATTTTATGTATGCATTTTAGTCACACCCTGTTATAGTATAGACGTAAAAATTAATATTTTCTAGTTGGACATAATATATATTTACCTTGTAGGCGGTCATTACACTTTTATCTTTAATATTATTTCAACTTGTAACTAAATAACTCTCAGCTTGCATTGCATTATACAACTTAAAATAAATGTTAGCTGAATAAAGCAGACAAATAGAATAATTATATGTAAATAGTTTTTTTTTATATATGCGGTTTAGATATACACACAAATGATTAATTATGAATTTAAATATCGTTAAGTATTTATGTGCGCATGTAAAAGCTGAAGTTGTCAGAGATTTAATTTTTGTGTAACGAGGTTAAAGTTGACAAATATATCATTATAGAATGAGTAGACAATTTTGATGGAAACTATATGTTAATTTCTTTAACAATAATTGCAATGCATTAAAAAATATTTAAATATAAAATGTAGAAGTACATGTTTTAGGCTATTATTGGGCTTATAGGAAGCAACAAAACTTCAAAATTACTAATCCTAATCTGACTAAATATATTGCTAAATCATTAGTGTCCGTTTGAAATCATTTTCGTTTTTAGGCCTAAAGGTGCGGAAACCTAAGAGAGCAGTTTACGGGTTTAAATTAAGCCAAACCCGCGGTATCTTCTTTTTGAATATTTTTTTTTGCCTTTTGCAAATAGGTCCCTTCTCTTGGTTTTGGTCTTGGGGCAATAAAGAGTTTTATATCTTCATCCTCATTCTGTTGATCGACATGTACCACGAATTTAGGTAAGTCGATAGTTTGAGTTACTGAATTCTGGAGTGTTTTGACAAAATTTCACATAAACAGATTTAAAACTGAAATTTTGTCCGAGTATTATTTGGCTTAGGTTTTGAAATATTTAATTCTATGAATTCTGATTTTTTTTGTGCATTTTGAATTTCTAGTTTCTTATTGTTTAATTTAGAAAATCAAGTTAAAAATTCGAATGAAGAATTGCGAGAAATTTTAAAGTTGATTATTCAGAACCACTACTGACCAATTTTTATTTCCATGCGCTTATAGGGTTTATTTCCAGAAATATTTGTTTAAAATGTTGGTTTGGTCTTAGAGAATCATTTTTTTTTTTTTTTTTTTTTTTAATTTATTACGACTAAGTTTTCTTTCTTATTTTAATTCTCTGTTAGTTGGGCTATAACACAGTAGTTATTCCCAGTGGGCCCAGATCTTCCGGTTACATCAGCAACTTTCAGTCCTGAGGAACTAAATCAAGCGGCTTCGTTCTCTTTAGCCGTCTTGTCACTGCGCCATCGACATCGTTGACAATATGTTGAATATCCGTGTTTTTATGGAGTTGTAAACGCTGGATATATTTTTTGGCATTTTTTGTGGTTTCTTCGTTGACGGTTTCCATCTTTAGATTCCTATGTAGATTATCGTTTCTAATATACCAATTGCATCGCAATACTTTATTCTGGAACGTTTGTATAATTTTAACGTTCGTTTTCTTTGTGCATCCCCAGAGCTTGATGCCATAGGTCCACACAGGCTTAAGTATTTGCCTGTATAAAAGCAGCTTATTGTGAATGGTAAGCTCACTATTCCTTCCAATGAGCCAATACATTTTTCTGAACTTTATATCCAATTCTTGCCTTTTTTTCTTGACATGCTCTTTCCATTTTAACTTGGCGTCGAGCGTCATACCTAGGTATTTTGCCGTGTTCGCATGTGGTATTTCCTGCCTATTTATGTAAAAAGGTAAGTGATCAACTTTTAGATAGGTGAATGTTGTGTGAATAGATTTTAGCTCATTCAATTTTAATCTCCATTTTTTTGTCCAGTGGACAATCTCATTCACAGTGTGCTGTAATTTGCTGGTTGTTTCTTCGATTGTACTTCCAACCGCCAAGATTGCTGTATCATCCGCAAAGGTTGAAATATCTGTTTCTCCAGTAATAGGTATGGCTTTCGTATAAATCAAATACAAGACTGGTCCGAGCACACTCCCTTGTGGTACGCCTGCTTTAATTCTCTTGAGTGATGAGAACTCTCCTTCATATTTCACTCTGAAATATCTCCCTTCATTGTATGATTTTAATATCTCATAGAACTGCTTAGGAAGGTCGCGATGTAATTTATATTCCAGTCCTCGATGTCAGACTCGGTCAAAGGCCTGGGCAACATCAAGGAAAACTGCAGAACATACCTTTTTGTTTTCAAGCATCTTCTCAATCACGTTAGTGACTCTGTGTACCTGCTCTATGGTGGAGTGTTTCTCTCTGAAACCAAATTGATGGTAACAGTTGTCTTTCTTCAATCAAAGGTCTCATCCTTTTGAGGAGTAATTTTTCGAAGAGCTTGGACAATGATGGTAATACAGATATAGATCTTTATGACGTTTTCTCATTAGGCTTAGGTATCATAATAACTTCTGCTATTTTCCACTGCTGAGGAATATTTCATTGTAAAAGCTGCGTTAACGATGTGTAGCAACTTCTTAAGACATTTTCCTGGCAAATTTTTAATAACTTTTCCTGTAATAAGATCGTATCCAGGAGCCTTTTTTGCATTTAGGTTATGTTTGATTTCATTTTTGAGTTCTTTCATTGTAACTGGTTCTCTTCTTGCATAAGCAAGGTATTTGCATCTGCTGTTTGTCTAGTCAAAGGTTGGAACGTCTCTTCCAGATGTTCAGCAAAAAGATCAGCTTTATCTTTGGGGCTTTTGGCCCAAGTACCATCTCCTTTTTTATTTGGCGGCACCTGCTCTTTTGGTCTCTTTAGTCCCTTTGTAGCTTTCCATAAAGAGTAATCGCTTTCTTTGTGGCCAGAAAAATTTATTAAATATTTGTTAAAGCTTACCGCTTTGGTTTCTTGTTTTAACTTCTGCAGCTTGTTTTTGAGCTGATTGAAGATAATTTTGCTCTCCGGTGCTCGATTTCTATGCCAGATTTTGCGAGCTTTCCTCTTTTCTCTGACCAGATTTCTTATTTCCTGTGTATATGTTTCATTCTTGTGAGGTTTAATTTTGGCAGGGGGAGTGGTTTCCCATGCTGCGGTCTGAATATTGTTTATGAGCAGCTCTACTTCTCTTTCAAGTTGTGTTCGGTTTTTGATTGGGATTTGAAGATCAATACTTTCCTCAATTAACAATGCGAATTTTCCCCAATTGGTCTTCCCGCTTGTTAACCTTGGTGGCTTTTCTTTTTCAATCATTGTTTCACTGATCGTAAGTATGATTGGAGAACGATCCGAGGATAAACCTTCATTATTTTCGATGTGGATATAGTTTTCTGAAATACCTTTGGCTATGAAAAAGTCAATCACGTCTGGTATTTTGTTTGTATCCGTTGGCCAGTAAGTAGGAATACCACTTGAATTAAATTCGCAGTTTATTTGATGTCTAGCTTCTAATAGTTCTCGAACCCCAATGCGTATGTTTGGCATTGAAGTCTCCTCCTATGACGAAATTTGAGCCCATCATTTTGAGCACTGAGAGGTAATCATCCTTTTAAAGTTGATGGCTTGGTGGACAATATATCGCAGAAACCCGCGGCTTCTTGTAATTGTTTAGTTGCACGCTAAGTGATACAATTTGTATTGGCTCTATTTCTAGTTTGACATCTTCGAAGTGTTTGATGTTTTCTCTAATGAATATTGTTGCTCCACCCCTAGCTCTTTCTGCCGGATGTATAGAACGGTAACAAGAGTAACCTTTTATTTTTCCATCAGACTTTCTAGTGAAATGGCTCTCTGCTATTAAGCATATATCAATTTTTTCTGTATTTAACAAGATTTCTAGGTTTGGAAGATGCTGTAGAAGTCCATTAGCATTCCAGGTTAATATTCTTAGTGTTTTGTTAATTTTTTTGGAGTGAAGGATCAGAAGATAAAGCAACTTTTTTGCTAGAAATCTCCTTAATTTTTTCTCGATGTCCTACTTGTTGTTCAAGATTAACTTGTCTCTTGTTTAGAAACTCTATATTTTCTTCTATTTTAGAAAGGCGATTGACAATAGCATTGAAGGTGTTTTGCATTGTTGTCATAGCTTGTTGAATTCCAACATTTGATCTGTAGGCCCAGGTAGTCCTTGTCTTGCTGCTTGTGAGTATGAGAATCCCACTGCCACTTTCGCACTATGGAACGTAGTGACAGGTTTTGTCGGGATTTCTTTTTCTTTCATTGCTCTCTTTGGCTGGTTTTTGTTTGTCCTATTTCGCTTGTTTTGCAGTGTTTTGGCTACTTCACACCCTCTATAGCTAGCAGGATGGGTTCCTTGGCAGTTAGCACATTTTGCTGGAGTGTTCTTATCTATCACGCATTCTTTAGTGTCATGCTTTCCCGCACATTTTACGCATCTGATTTCACGATTGCAGTATTTTTGCGTGTGGTTGTATGCCTGACACTTTTTGCATTGTGGTATGATCCCTGTTGCCTTTTTCAATGGCTCCATTCGGGCAACCATTCGCAAGATGTTCCTAATGTTGAATATGTTCTCAATTTTCTCTGAGTTTGCAAAGGTCAGAGTGAATAGTGGTAACTTTATTTTATTAACAATACTCCCTCCTTTGCCGGTAGACTTCCTTTCAGTTTTACACATATTAACTGCATCTAAGATCGTTAAATTTTTTTTTGAGGTCTTCAATTATCTCATCTGGTGTGCATGTTTGATTTAGACCCCTGGCAACTACTCTAATGGGTCTGGTATTTTTATCTCCATATGTATACCATTGGAGACCTTTATCATTCAATACAGTTGAAAGTTTTCTATAACCGTCTGGATCAGGCATATTTACCCTCCAGGCGTTGTTGTTTAGCGACACAAGCTTATACTCCTTTTCTGTCACTTCTTTCATTAGCGCTTGAATAACGCTAAATTTACCGACATGTGTGATATTGATTGGTGGTGGTGGTTTTTCTTTCTTGGTCTTGCTGATAGTTGGTAATTGGTTTTCCTTTGCTCCCGATATGTTCACACTAGTGTTCATTTCTGGGGACGACTCAGCTTTCCTTTTACTGGAAGAATTTACTTCCTGAGTTTTTTGCTTTTTTAGAGCCCTTTTTGACTTTTTCATTATCCAATTGGTCTCTCTTTCTAAATCTTCCTCGCCGGTTTGGTACTCAATTAAGTTAGCACATTCCGTTTCTTTGTTGTTGTTTTCCTGGTTTAGGGCTTCTACTTCAACCGAAACTTCATGACCAGTTTGGTAGTCCATCTTTAGATTATGTTTAAGGTTTTTAACTTCTTCTTCAAGAAGTTGTATATGGTGCTGCATCCATTAAATTTATTTATTTAATTCTTTATTTTCTTGTCGAGACTCGGCTAGAGCTTTGATTACTTCCTCAGATTGAGGGTTATTATTAGTTACTTGGGATGCAGTCGCAGCCGTCTTTAGTTGTAGTGTACAACTACTTACATTTGGAACGTTTAGAATTGGTGATCTCAACATTTTCGTGCTCTTAGGAAAGTTGTTCCCTTTATTTTGCAATAGTTGGTCCCCCTCAGGATCCATGGTATCGGCATCCAACGATGATAATTGATTTGATGCTGTTAGAGACACATCCGTCTCGTTTTCTAATTTCGTTAGGTTATTATTATTATTTCCTATCATTTTTATTCCCACGAGTAGCACGAGAAGTAACGGTCACCCATGACAGAGCTCTGCATTATCATGGGAAGGCTACGGGTTTAAACCGAACGTCGCCAAATTCGGAGTTCACCTACTAACGACTAAGCACCCTCTTAGCCACGCAGCCATCGGCGTATGTAGTATCACCTTAGCTTGGGTGTGCTAGTTTTTGGTTCGCCCCGTGTATTTGATTTCCCCGCTACCTGCCATATTTGGCAAGATTTCCCCTATCTGCCACCTGGGGAGGCGCCTGATAGGGGAACTAGAAGGTTAGACAATCATAATAGATTTACTCCACACAGGTTAGAGAATCATAATAGATTTCTCATTTTACAAAAAACACAAAAAAATTTTAAAAATTTTCTATACCAATGTTATCGGTGTATTGCGTATGTATACGTTTAATAACAAAAGAGAAGTTTAGAGCTTTTCTTGTTTTTTACAAGCCTCAAAAAACAATAAAAAATTATTTTCCATAAATGTTTTGTTTAATTAGTACTATATATTCAAAACATAAAAATCTAAAAATTAAAACATGACTTCCAAAAAAATGTGATTTGACGTATTTTTCACCATGTGCATTTTAATTTTCTGCTATTTGGCTTGCTGGTCATACTGTTTTTTTTTTAGACATTTTTGCACTACATAGAAATATTGGTCACCATTCAGAATAAAGAGTTGGTTAATGTTGAGAATAAAATTATCTTAGGTTTCATATGAAGAGTGCTTGTTGGTCCAAAGAAAAATGGCTCAATATATACAGTACCCCGTCACTGAATTATGACCGATTGCATTTCTAAAGAATTTTGATAATTTTATGAGCACTGAGTGTTATTTTTGTTATTTTTTCTGGGTAAAAGGATAATTATGTATCTTTTGGGTTTTCCCTATATGAGAACCTTATAAAATGGGTAATCCTAAATTCCCAGATGTTCTACAAAATAGCAATTATAAATAAGTCCAAAAGTGCATTCTTACCATTTTAGATTTGAAGCGTATCCGAGACAGTCATCAAAGTTATAAATATTTAAAGTGAAAAAAACAAGTAAAATTCTGTGAGTAAGTGAAATTCAAGTAAATGGCATTGGAAGTTTTGGAAAATTGAGAAGTGAAGTGAAGTTACTAATATCAATACAGGCCAAGGGAGGAAGCACCAAATATTAAAATTTAATCGAAATTTATTTTTTTACAATAATATTAAAAAACAATTGCATTTCTTCTGCTTTATTTAAGGGAAAAACTAATTTTTCTAAAATTTGCTGATCGTTCATAATTCAATGGTGGGGTACTGTACAAGTGGTCAAAATGTGGAAGGATTAGTTTTGGGAGGTTAGACTGTACATGCAGTGGAGCCTCTTTTATCCGGAAAGTCTTTTTCTTAATTTTTAATTTTGTGCTTTAACACGTTCGCCACTCACTGTCACATATATGTGATATGCTAGTTTTACCAGAAACTCATGTCAAACATTTGTGACACAAATTATATGAAATTTATTTAGGATAACATTGCAACAGTTCTTGTTACGATTATTTGCTACATATATGGATGATTTTCTAGGAGTATCTATCACTTATTTGTGTCGGCTAGTTTCACTGGAAGCTTAGCCGTTAGAGAGATTTTCACAAAAATATTTTAATACGTGAGTTTTTCCTGAACATCATAAAAATTGCTTGAGTTGCGAACGTTTAATCTGCAGAAATGGATTTGGGACCAACAGACAAATGTCTGGTAAATTAAATCGGTTCGGAAAATATTTTAGACTGAGCCCATTTTATTAGAGTTTGATTTACTTAATTCTGCGTTTTTTTAAACAGGTTAACTACTTAAAGTAAATCATTCAGAAATGCTTTTGAAATAAAAAATCGCAGTAGCATATAGAAGTAATTATTCATTGGTGGTTAGATTTTCAAAAGAAATGAGATTTTTTTTTCTGTAAGACCAACCGATTTTATTTTTTTCATATTATTCTAAAGTACTCGTAGTATACCTAATTTCGGTTTTTTTCATCTTTCTATTCGTATGCAACTATAAAACTAAAGAATAGAATGGTTCGTAGAATTTAAGAATTTGTTGAAATATTTTAATTTGGTGGTTTTGGAATGAAACTAATATTGCAGAATTTGACGAAACTTTAGAATTCCATACTAATTTTTTAAAATTGAATTTAGTTCGATTTACTTAATAATAAGTTTGCTACACTTGAAATACATATTTCAGGATTTAATATAAATTCTTATAATTTAGAATTATATAAAATTTAGTGAATCCTTAGAATTTCATAAAAATTTAAAATAAAAATGTTTGTTGAATTCAAAGCATTCATTAGAATAAAAAGCTTAACAAGAGTCCAACAAAATTCTTTAACTTTGACAAATTCCTAATCTCAAAGTTGAAAATGTACATTATTCTGCTACAGTTGATATTAATAAGACTTGGTTGGAACCTACATAGGTTCTGTACTCAATGCCACAATGGGCCCATGGTGGAAAATTTGCAGTTGATAAATGCTACTTCTTCAGTCAAATTGTTTCATTTATAAAATCATTGCACTGAAAATTTCGAGGTCTCCCTTTCAAGCTTATGCAATTGTTGTTTGTTGCAAATGGCCCTTAAAATATTTTGAATTCGGCCTAATCCCTACAGAGTAGCGAATCTTTTAGTCCATATTGATACTATTTTGTCTGCACAGTGGTCTACTTCTCATTTCGCTACATTTATTTGTTCAAAGAAACATATAATAAACAAAGAAACAAAAATAAATAGTTCTACGCAGAGACGACTGCTCCATGAATGCAATGCATGCATTGCAAGCGTGCGTAAAGAAATTCGGATTTTTCAATGTAAACTAAAACGGTTTTTTGATTATTTCCCCACCAACTCTTTGAGCGAACCATAACTAATCAAGTAATCACCTTCAGCTTCTCACCTCTTTCTCTTCATGTAACTTCCAATTACAAGAATCCCCAACAATTTTTAGACAACAAACATTTTTTGTCCGCATTTCAATTTATCACACACACGCAAACACTTATATTCGCTCTTTAAATGGAGAAAAAAGCAATTTGAATTATGCATGCATGTGAAAATATTACAAGAGAGGAAACGGTATTAGTTAACAACTTCACTTTTTTGATTGAGTTTATTTTTATTGAGAAATCCAAGCTCGATCAAGTTGGTGATGAAAAATGGGTGTAAATAAAATGGAACGCATTTTTAAAAAGGGACTGAAGACTAAATATCCTTACCGGCGCAATAAATTTCAATCGCTTGAAAATCCCTTAAAATATCGAATATCTCGATATATTACTGTAAATCTGTAACATATCACGTCTACAGCATTTTACAAATTTACAGTAATATATCAAGAAAATCGTAGAATAATCTCGATACTCTCAAAAAATTTCGAATATTCCTGGAAATCTCGAATAAACTTAGGAATTGTAGAATAATCTTATATAATTGTCTTCATTTTGAGTATCATTTTGTAGTAAAAAATAAACCTGTAAGTTTTTACGTTAGAACTAAGTGAATGATGGCAGACTAGATGGGAAATTTATTGATAAAGACTTCTAAGTTAAATGAACAACCTATTATGTCCGGGAGATAACTGGTTTTTTCAAAAATAATTTTCTGCAAGTCCATTTCCATAGTCCTTAAAAAGAACAATAAAGGAACTAAATGACAAAAGAAGTTTTGATTTCCTGTAGTGTAAAACGAGGAATCTTCAGACACACATTCAATATATCTTAATACCAATATGTATTTGCAAATTTTAAACCTCACACTTTTTCTGTTTTTGAATGTTATGCTACAAAAATTAAAAAAATAAAATTTAATTAAAAATATAAATTCTAAAAATATAGCATTTATATTTTTTAATTAATAAATGTTTCGCCTCAAAATTTTGAATTTCAATTATTTTTAACACACGTTGAGTACTCCTCAAAAGAATGCAATGACAACATGACCACGAACTAAATCAAACCATTTCAAATTACAAATCAAGAATAAAATTTGAAATTATGCAATTTGGAAACCCAAATTAGTCTCGTGCGCGCTTTCCATTTTACATAAACTAAAATCCTTGAGCTTTCATGTTATGCTTTTTTTTATGTTTACAAACAATATACTCAATTCTCTAAAATCGAATGTTTATCTAGATTATTAAATGATAGGCAAGTGCAAGTAACATTTATTAATGATTTAGTAACCTTTAAAAAGTACGTTACACTCATATTGTATTTAACCTTTAAATCTAATATATAACGTTAGTTTATGTTTACTTAAACAATTACTTTATTTCATAATAAAATTGCGATATTAATAAATAAATAAATAGTTTTTATTTTTTTTTATAATTTAATTTAAATTAGTTTTGTCCTTGAATTGGTATACATATATCGAGTGTATGTATCTCTATATAAACTAAAAAGAATGTATGCTACTACCAAAACGAGAACAAATTCTTAGTAAATTAGCTAATCTTTTATTATGATGTATTCTGTAATTAATTGATTAAGTTAAATAACTCAATTAATTAAATTGAATAGAGAACAGACATCTTAAGTCTGTTAACTGACTTTTAATAACTCAACAATTAAAAAAAAATATTGGAAAATGATCATACCAATTTTTTATTTTATTTGTTTTTTGTTTTTTATTTAATGAGCTTAAAAACATAGTAAAATACGAAATAATAACAAAACAAGAAAAGCGCGAGGATATGGGGGGTGATTGACTGACTGTCTAATAAAAAAAGCTCAGACATATAAAAAAACAATACACAGTGATTAGTTTAACATTTTCCATTTTTATTGATTGAACTTTTTTGTGTTTCTTTATAATATTTATATTGAATGATGTTTATATATGTAATTATAAATAGATAATATTATAGTTTTTGATATTCAGGCGAAAAATTATTTATTGTTGATGTTAAATACATAATTTCATTTTATATAATGATGGGTGAGATTGAGACACGCGTGCAGCCTTAGGACTAGACTAAATTTTTCTTTTTTAATGGGATTGGTTTCCGTTTACAATGTTTCTGCTACGACCTAAGATTCTATTTGCTAATAACTCTTTAATAGTTTATTTTAGTTTTTGGACACATGATATTGATGATTTAGTCAGGCAAATGTAAAGTTGGATAGACCGCTTATGATAGAAACTGCGTGTATAATTATGGAAAATATAATACTTACCTAGGAGGTGACATGACATGGTGACATTTCACAAAATTAATTATTGATATTTTTAGTATTTTCTAAGGTTTTTCTAAAAAATAGCTGTATTAAAACCAAATTTTGGTCAGTGTGACTTTCAAATTTCATTACCCAGTTCAAAAAGCTATAATCAGTTCAGTGACCTCATGAAGGTACATACCACCAACAAGAATTTTTAATATTATAAAACATTTTTATCACAGATCTTTTAAATTAAAATAGAAACATTAGGGGTAGCTCCAAACCCAGAGGATGTTCTTTATTTCCTACCTAAAAGTCACAGACCTCTCTTAGATAACAAACATCAATTTCCCATTTAACAGAAAAAACTTTTTTTTTTTTTTCATTATTACTTTGTATATACATATCCTTAATCCTCAATCCTCAACTTTATTTTTCTCTGAATTTTCACATTTGATTGCATTATTTAAATGAAAGAAGAACGAAGCAGCAGCAGCAACAAATATAATATTTGAAGATAACACAAAAATACCAATTTTGCATTGCAAAATAAGAAAAGCACACAAAAATTCTTTCTTGTATACTTATATACACAAATATAAGAGGAAAATTTATAAAATTGGTCCCGAAAGGCAGTCTCATATTTTAATCTCGAAACACGGAGAGAGAACGACGTATAAAAAAAAAATGTTTCACTAATCCTTACCGTTGTTTGTTTTCTTCGTTCGGTTCTCCTCAACATTTTTTTTTTTGTAAGGAGGAAAATACAAATAAAAAAATATCTTTGGGGATTTTATATATTCCCATTTCTCCACCCGAGTGTATGGGGAAATTGTATATAATTTCGGATTTTCCATTCGGTGTTTTATCGTGCAATAATAATTTTCTTTCTCGTTTTCCTTATTGTTATGTGCTTGTGTGTTGTAAATGTTTAGCATTAAAATAGATTTTTTTTTTATAAATTCTGCGTTGGGTTAGGGAAAATCGTTTTTCCATTCTATTTTTGATATTGGTGTAGTATCTTGTATAGAAAAAAAAAAAATCAGCACTGAGAAAAAAATGTTGATGTTGTGTCTGCCGTCTCACACACAATGTAATATATATTTGTACTCTTGAATACATATAACAAATATACCCTTGGCATAGGCCTCGAAGTTGAATAAAAAAAAAATAAAAAATATTGTGAGATATGAAGGAAAAAGGGAAAATTTATAAATAAAAAAAAAAACGGTCGATAAAATTAAAGAGGAAATGCTTAGAAGATATTATTGTTATTACTACTATTATTGCTATTATTATTGTGTGCGGAGGTTTTATCTGGAAGATTGATGATTGTGAATTATTTTTTTGCTTCGTCGTTTAATCGATTTTTCGTCTCTGAAAATTAATTAATAAAAAAACATTTTTTTTGCGGTTGGATTTAAAATTAATTGGAAATTTTATTTATTATTTAGCGGTGTATGTGTGTGTGTGTGTGTGTGTTGGTGTAGGAAGGTGATTGTCCTGTAAGAGAAAATCAATTTAATAAAATTAATGTCATTTCGTATCAAGTTCAAATCCTCTTTAAAAAATCTATAAATACATTTTTTTTCCCGAACTTTAAACAATTTTCCCAACCAAGTTTTTTGAACTCGACCCTTTTCTTCGTCATGTTAATTTTTTTTTTTTTTTTGTTATTTATTCATTCCTTTTACAGAATTTTTTTTGTGCCATGTCCATTATATTCAAAGAAGTTCAATACGTTTTTTTTGCGTTTTGTGAGTTTTCCTGTGTGTTGTGTATTTTAAGATATTGACTAGTCGATTGGTCGATTAGATTTGAACTTTATATTATTATTTTTTATAGATATATAATTTTTTTGACCTCTAATCAGGGATTAATTCCAGTTGGATTATACAATATATTGTGCAGAGCACGACATTTTATTAATTGAAAAGTGAATTTTGTTTATATTCATACATATATGCGGTTTTGACAGAAATCTGATAAGTATCGAATTTCATTTGATTGACGCATTGATTTCAGTAAGCTGGTTTAGGGATACGCGAATTGTTTGGAAAAATAAAATTGATTAAAAAAGATTAAAATCTGCAATTTTCTCCCTAAATTGGATTTTTTTTTTTTTGCCGTATCATTATCATAAATTTTCACAAACATTTGTCATTTTTGTATATTTTAAAATATTTGGTCGTCGCACATTATATTCGCAGACCAAATAAAGGAAAACCACCCTCGGTTTTACATTTTACACAAAGCGGCGAGCTAAACAGAATAAAGAAAAAACAAATTTAAACGGAAAGTTTGTATATAATATTTAAGATCGTAATTCAAATCTTACGAGTATTGAAGTGACAGATTTACGGTGCAAACTTTTTTGTTCGTTTTCTACGTACACGAAAGATTTTAAAATCGATTAATGTTTCTTGTGGGTATGTGCGTGTGTGTGTGTTTTGCGTCTAAAGTGGTAATTAGCATTTATGGAAAATTTATATGTGGTCGGAACGCTGTAGAATTTTTTTAGCGTTGAAGAAATTGTGCTTATGTTTGGTTTAATGGATATAGATTATTCCCAAAAAAAATAGTCAAAATACCAAAATGTGTTTAGTAAAATTTAATGAAACTTGTAATCTGTATAATTCGTTTAAGTTAATTATAGAGACATTGCTCATCTTACTCGTACGTACACTGTATCAAAAAATTGTCCGTACAGCACTCGGTTAAGAAAACATTGATAAAAGAAACAATTACAAATCAAACAAAAAATTCAGTTTTAATTTTTTTAAAACTCAAATTACATTTAAGAACCTGAAAATAATAATAATCATGATATAAATTAAGTTACTTTCACGTTTGATAAGATTTACTATTTAAACCGCCTAAAATGATCTCAAATAATTGTCCGTACACACAAAGAAGTTGAGGGAATTTGGTAAAAAAGTTAGGTCTAATATTTCGTGTTGTAACCTATTCATGAAATGACACTTTGCAACCTTCTTTTCATTGAGAAAGCCATCTTCCGAGTTATTTCGTGGGAAATTTTTGGCCCATTCCTCCACAATGACCCGTTTTAATTGTTCCTTGCCGCTATCTTGGTGTTCACGGATCTTTCGCTCCAAATAATGGCATAAATTATCAATGGGGTTGAGATCTGATGGCTGGGGAGGATGGGAAAGTATTTACTTTACATTGTACAATAACCATTCCTTTATCAGCTTTGACGAATGCTTCAGGTCATTGTCATGTACGGAGCGAAAATGTTGCTCATGTCCCATTTTCTCAGCAATTATTAACAAATTACCCTTCAAAATATCCAAATAATTAAACCGCTTCATTATGAAGGTCAAATGACTTACACCCCTTCAGCTAAAAGCTCTTCAAACCATTATACTTCCGCCACCATGTTTAACTCAAGTCTGAAGTTTCCCAGAACTCTTCGGGCTCACTCACATATCCCAATGCATATTCCAAGCGCTTTAAATATTTTTTTTGTCGGCAAATACATTTCTTGCGTGTCGCACATCGAAGATACTCTTGTTTATGCAAAATATTACGTATTGTCTGAGGTTCTATCGCTCCTTTTTTGCGTTGATAAACTTTGGCAGCGATCGTTGGAGCACTTAGCTTTCGATTCTGTTTTATTGCCTTCTCTATTAGATGTATTTGAGGTGTGGTCAGCTTTCGGTTGCGACCACGCCCAACAACCATCTCTAGTGATTTGGTTTTTTGGGAGTTCTGGATGATATATTGAATCGAAGATCGCGGGCGATTAGTTATTTTGGAATTTTTCTGTAAACTTTTACCTTCACTCGTCAATTTTATGATCAATTTTTTAATTTCTACACTATTTTTGGTACGAGAATAACACATTTTTAATTAACTGGACAATATTTCATTCGCCATGAAAAAAGTACGACTAATTAACTTTTACGCAAAAAAAAAAATTTTGTAATTTACGGTTAGTTGAAAATAGGAGTACAACAAATAATAAATTGTTAATGTGCTAGTGTTAATTTTCACAAAAATGCAAGTGTACGGACAATTATTTGAGATCGTTTTAGGATGTTTAAATAGTAAATCATACGAAACGTAAAGGTAAATTAATTTGCTTCATGATAATTATTATTTTCAGGTTGTTAAATGAAATTAGAGTTTAAAAAATTAAAAACTGAATTTTTTGTTTGATTTGTAATTGTTTTTTTCATTAATTTTTCTTAAACCGAGGGGTGTACGGACAATTTTTTGAAACAGTGTATGTTTGAAAATTAGTAAGAGGTATAGAATTGAAATTTTCATGAAATGTTTTTTTGACACAACTGACTAAACATAAGTAATTAGAGAGGCATAAATAGAATAATCTCTTACTCTGTTTGCCTATAAACCACGATTTAATCCACTTTAACGTTTTTTTTTTAGTTTGTAGCCCTTCTTTTTTACTTTTTTTTACTCTAGTAAAATAAAGTACCATATAGTAATCATGAAAATTTTGAACCTCGAGATTTTTAGAGATTTATCTGTTTTGAGGTCCCCTGAGTCCGAAAAAGTGGGTTTCGAAATGGCGTCTGTCTGTCAGTCTGTGTCCTCTCTACAACAGCCCAGATGGTTTAACCAATCGAACTGAAACTTCAGATTTAAACTTTTTTGATAAATTGGGAGGTCCCAGTGAATTTTACTTCAAATCGGCTAAACGGAAGTGGCCACTCCCTTGGTCCAGAAAATTTATTTTGCAAATATCTTAAAAATTATAAGGTTTACACAAAACTACTTAATACAAAACGTTTCCAAAAATTAGAAACAAATAAAATTAACAAAAAATAAAAAATTAAAAAATTATAAAAAAAATAAAATTTCTCAAAATTCTCTGTTCGTAAAAAAACGTCGTGGGTTGGCCACACCTCCATTTTTCTTTAAAATAGAGAACTTATTCCCTGCGATTTTGCGAATATTTCTTTGTGGAATTATATTGAAGCCCTTAAACGATGTACAGGTTTCTCATATTTGTGTAGATAACTCGACGATTATTTAAAAGCCGTTGACAAATGATCTGATTATCCAGGTCTGTCATTTCATTTGGTGTATATCGCAGTCACCATTCTCGATAAATAGATTAAAAAAACTGAATTATACATACTGTACTCGATGCGACGTAGATGAAAAGATCTAGATCAGTTTCTTTTATCTACTACAGTCAACTCTCTATAACTGGGCTTTTTCACTATCTCGATATTTTTTTCGGTCCCTTCAATTTTTTATATAACTTGCGTTCCTTTTCTCGATAATTTTATAACTCGAATACATAATACGACTAATCCTGTCTTGCATTTTCTTTTAAATTATGTTGCATAGTTCAACTTCAGTTTTTACCAGAGTTTAAAATGGGATTTCATTTCGCTCTTCGCTCTTCATTTTTTTTCAAGAGCGATAATAAAAACTATTAAAAAGCTCTTTATAAAGAGCGATATTGTAATACGAAAAATATCGCTCTGAAGAACAGGAGCATTATGTTTATTATAAGGCTCCTGCTCTTCCACTATTGCGTTTGTGTTATCATATTTCCACTCTTTGTTATTGAGCTATATTGAGAAAATAAATACGCTCTGCTCTGATGAATAAAAACGTCATTATTATATTGCTCTTGCTCTTGTTATTACGGCAACCGGTTACATTCAAAACATTCTAAAATTTTGTCTTTAGAAAGCCTGATTATTTTGTTAGCGAACAGATGCACGGGCGTTGGAAATGGCATTCTAAATAGATTTTTGGATAAAGTTCTGGAATATGGCCAAGTAGGATGGAATTTGGCTATTCCTTAACTGATTTTAGTGAAATTTGACACGCGCGATGGAAATGGGATTCTAAATTGATTTTTAGGTGAAGTTCTAGAATATGACCAACCAGGATGGAACTTGATTATTCCTCAACCGATTTTAGTGAAATTTAACACGCGCGGTGGAAATGTGAACTAAACTGATTTTTAGTTAAAGTTCTGGAATATGGCCAATTATGATAGAACTTGGCTATTTCTCAACCGATTTTAGTGAAATTTAAATGCTTTAACCTTTTTAGTGAAATTTGAAATGTGCGTTGAAAATGGGATTCTAAAATAATTTTTGGATCAAGTTCTGGAACATAGCCAATTGTGATGGAACTTGGGTATTCCTTAACCGATTTTAGTCAAATTTGACACGCGCGGTGGAAATGGAATTCTAAATTGATTTTTAGGTGAAGTTCTGGAATATAGCCAATTAGTATGGAACTTGGCTATTTCTTAACCGGTTTTTGGTGAAATTTGACATGTGCGTTGGAAATGAGATTCTAAAATTATTTCTAGGTGAAGTTCTCCCATATGGCCAACTAGGATGGAACTTGGCTATTCCTTAACAGATTTTAGTGAAATTTGACATGTGCGTTGAAAATGGGATTCTAAAATGATTTTTGGATCAAGTTCTGGAATATGGCCAATTGTGATTGGACTTTGCTATTCCTTAACCGATTTTCGAGAAATTTGACATGCGCGTTGGAAATTGGATTATAAAATGATTTTTGAATCAAGTTCTGGAATATGTTCAAGAGTGATGGAACTTCACTATTCCTTAACCGATTGTGATGGAATTCATTATATACGTTGAAAGTTCTGGAATATTGCCAAATAGGATGGAAAATACATATTTTTTACTTACCGATTTTCGATCTGCCTCAGAGCAGATAAACCTCGAAAGCTGCATGGATTACGGAAACTGCCACAGGCAATAGCTTTTGAGGTTATTCATATTGATATATCGACTATACATCTGCCGGAAAATTTAATCGCAATCAAAGGAAAATAAGAAAAAATGGGTGACAGCACGCTAATGATAGTGTAGGGTCCCGGAATTAGGAAAATTCTTTTAGAATCTCATTTCCAATGAACATGTGAAATTGCATCACAATCGGTTAAGAAATAGCGAAGTTCCTTCCTAGTTGGCCATATTCCAGAAATTTATCTAAATATCATTTATCGTACTTTCTTTATTTAATGGTATTCAAAGAGCAATTCGTCTGTTACAAAAAATATCGCTCCCTAATGTATTTTCTTCAATCGCTCTGTAGAATGGGTTGGGAGCGATATTTTTAACTTTTACGCTCCCTGTTTTGAGAGCAAAATTAAAAATAAAAATTTAAATCACTTTGAAAGAGCAAAGTAATATTTGTTTGTGTTTATCATTAGAAGGTAACAGCGTAAAAGCAAACTGAAAAAAAATTGTATTTGGAGCAAGAGCAAACATTTTTATAAAGAGCTCTAAAAGAGCGAAACATTTAAACTCTGATTTTTACCGTTAAGCAGAAACATATAAATATAAAGCAGAAATGTAACGTTAATGATTCGGTGATTACTTTATTAACAGAATTTAAAAAAAAAATTAACTTGGAAAAGTCGTCATTAGGAAATTTAAAAATTTAACAATTAAACAAAAATTAAAAGTTATTTAGAAATTCGATTGTGGTGTACGTATAAAGACATTGCAGCAGAATTTGAAATTCCTTTTTCATTTAAAAACTCCGATAAATTGATGTGTAAAAGATTCAGGAAATGCACACACGAAAATCTGGAGCTTGCAATGGAACAGTTCATCCAGCAGTTCCGGGCTCATAATCTTCCGCTCTCCGGACCGATTATTCAAATGAGATATACGCAGAAACACCGAAGGTCTACAATTTTAAAACTTAGTCGATGGCCGGTTCTGTAAGGATTCTTGCTGATTCGCTGGTTACCCTTTTAATCTTTTTGTTGTATTCCAAAGGAGTATAAACATGAGGAAAAGTGCAAATATATTTTATCCATATATAAAAATGAGACGGACGTACTACAAATTTTCTTTTTTTCTTTCAACATCTTTTTTTGATTTTTCCGTTCTTTTTCGCCAGCATAATTTTGGATTGCTGTAAATAGTTTTGAATAACAAATCCTTCAAAAATGCATCCTTTTACCGTCCATCTTTTGTCTTTTGAAAAAAATCAACATATTAAATGTAAATCAGCTATACTGCCGTGAACTATTTTTCTGCTTGTTTAAAAAGCCCAATATCCTTCATTAATTGCCATAAAATCACGCCATTTAGTAGTCAAATTTCTTATTAAGACATGGCAAATAAAAATAGAAAAATTGAAATTACTCAAAACTACGAAAAGGTAAATGTAACTTTCTTTCTTAGCACGGCAGCAATCGACTGAGGGAATAACAAAACTTGATTGCTGGTGCAAACGACATGCGGCATGACTAAGGGAATAAGGGCCTACATCTAAACTAGAAATACGACGATTTAATAATTACTTGAAATTGTTTAGGTTATGGCAATTTTTTTAAAATCTATAACTTCCGAAGCATCGTACAAACCCATTTGGCACAAATAACCGTCTTAATGTTTACAATATGAAATCACACTCAGATTTACGGTATAATTCCCTCCAAATACAAAGTTTAACACTCAACCGACAATTTAAAAAAACGAAGTCCGAACGAATACAAACAAGTTTAATCAAACGTTCTGGAAAATGTTCAGCCAGAAAACACGAATTATCGGGTAGATGCTCGTACGTATCGCACATTAACAATTTGCGATGGTTAAAGATGGTGGATTTGCGATCTATTTCCAAGTTTGCTAGAAATGACATTCTCCATACTTCTAGCATTCAGCACATTGCTGAATTATATTTTGACATTTAAATAAAAACATAAACGCAAAATAAATCTAACTTTAAATTATTTTACACAAAACGTAATAAAATACTGAATTTGGAGAAATAATAATATGAATAGTTTTAAATTCTATTTGTTTTTCTTAGTTCGCATTGTTTGAAAAGTTAAAATTAATCAACGTTTGATTAATCCTCGTCGAATTCAATTAAATTTTCAAGTTCGGAATCTGGAGGCCTATTCTCGAATTCCACATCCATTTTCCACATGTGGACATCTGTCAAAGCTCATAAAAATTGAATTTTTTCGGTACTAAGGGAATATTTCCGAATGGGTATAAGCATGTGGAAAAATTCCCCATATAGGAAAATGTCAATGCCGCATGTGTTTTATATACGAATTACAATTTTCGAACCATTTTTTGACAACTTTGACAGATGTCCACATGTGGAAAATGGATGTGGAATTCGAGAATAGGCCCCCTGGTGAATCTTTTTGAAACTCAAATTCGACCTTTGGAACATACATACTTTAATTTTGTTATGTTGTGTAAAACAAAGCAGGCCGTAATTATCTGTACACATTTTTCCAATCCATAACACATAAAACCTCCAGTTTTACAAATAATCCGGAATCTACTTTTTAGTACCCCGAACGATTGTTCAATTATTTTTCTGGAAGCTCGATGATGATTGTTGTATTCAAATTCCCCGTTTGTTGATGGGTTTATTATTGGGGTCATCAAGCAATGGATTAAAGGGTACCCATTATCACCCAGAAGCCACGAATTGTCTGGAAATCTGTTGGACAGCAAAAACTCATACAACGCACTATTTTTAAAAATATACGAATCGCGCGTTGATCCTGGCCAACGAACAACAATATTAGTAAAATAATATTCTGCGTTGCATACCTATAAAATATTTAGAACCAAGTTAATTTTCCACAGTTTTTCTTTTGATTTTGATAAAGTTAGTCGTGTTTTTTTATTCGCTCCGGATAGCTGCTATCGAGAGCCGTATTGGTAAATTAAACTTATTTAACATCAAACTATCATTTTTAATTCAATTGTTTAGCAAAAACTTCATAAAAAAAATATTTGGCTCTACCTATTTATACGGAGCGCTATCGGGAGCCGCTTTTTATATGACGGCTCTCGATAGCAGCTATCCGGAGCGAATAAAAAAACGCCGTAATTATTACCGATTGTATATTTACAGAAAAAAAACATTTACGATTATAAAAGCAGTATGCATCTGGTCAATGCGGCTTGTGAATATGCGATCGATGCATCCGATCACATTTGAAAATCCATATTTTCTATAAAAGTCCCGTTTGGTTTGATTAATATCCTCTGTTCTAGTTGGACATTTAATAAATTTTTTAATATGTAGCTAGTAAAAATTCTTTAAATAGTTTGCTAATAGTTGGTTGACCCAGTTGGTGATAATTCAATTCTCCAGTTACAAACTAAAAACTTCCAGATCCCAATATATTAAAAGAAGTAAGCACCTACAATTTAGATGAGAAGATTAGATAGTCTACCGTTAGAAAAGGGGTATTGCATTACTCTGGAAGCTGAATTATAAATTCGGCCGCCAATTTAGTGAAGCGATATCTTTTAAAAAATATTTCTTCGTGACATTCGAAAGGATTTCCTCTGTCCAAAATAATTTTCTTGGAATTCGATGTCTTCTTTGCCTTACTAAAAATGCTTCCATGTTGAGAAAGAGGAATAAGAGTCAGTTCACTGTAAAATGTATTTCTTGAATGCACAATTACCCTGTTATTTAAAATTAGGTACAATTGTTTTTTCTTTATTTAAATTTAATAAACTTTTTAAATTATCACAATTCTAACGAAAATTACGATGATAGTCGCGACGCGCAATGAAATAATTACCGCCAAATGTCATTCAAGATGTTTTTCCGATACACATTTTTTTTTTCTTGTATTGCGAGTTCAAAAAGTTGGTCGCAATTTTTTTTTTAATTTTTTGCTTGCTAGGAAGTCGCAAAAACTTTCGAGCATTATTATTATTATTATTAATTGGGGGGGCCATGCGGGCGATCAGCCACTTCGCACTGCGACCTAAAAGATCTATTGTGCTGGCCCCTGCTTAATTATCCGTCCAGTCAATATTCAGGTTCTTAATGAACCTGACAATATTGCCTCCCGGTACGTGATACATACTATCTGGGCTTATTGCTCTCCCTCCTAGATGTTTACTACAGCATGTAGTTCCGCTAGAAAGACGGTAGCATTGGAGCTCAAGGACCTCGAGAGGGTTGTCCCACTCCCGTATATTCCTACTCCTGCCCCGTATTCCGTTTGATTTTACTCTTACGAGTTGCTGGGAATTGCAAATCACCTGTAGGTCACCCAGCTATACTACAGGAAGGCTAAATAAAACTGGAGGGTGCCTGGTATCCAGAGTCCGCATATTTTGGGCTGATTAACCTATCAGCCATTCATCTTTCGGCATATGCTGTTCCACCTTAGATTAGGGTTTTTTGTCAAGGTTTTCTCCTTTAGCGCCGTACTTTAGCCTGTGCCAAATGGCCTAAAATGTGCCAAGTGGCCTTAGTTACCAGTGGTTGCCACGAGGAGGCAGTACGTACACTTGCGAATTGTGAACAGGTTACCCCTTACACAATTGTACCCATCACGTAGCTGCCTAATGACAAGACCAGAACAGCCCACGTGATGCGCACCCTACTGGAAGGTTACGGAGCTGGTAGATTAATCTACTCAACTTTGGTCCCCCCCTCCAATAGACGCCAAACCACCAACTTTCGAGCATACTAAAATGTCATTTTAAACTCGCAAGTTGCTAATTTGCTTGCTAGAACGTATCGAGCATGTACCCTTATATCTGAGCAGATGTATATTAAGAAAATTTTCTAACTCATGGTATGCCGCGTTTGCCTTTGAAAATCAATAATCCTTACCAATATTATTCAAATATAATTCTAAATTCCAGTCATACCCAATTAGTTGTAGATCTACCAAAATTAAAAATTCCATCTTCATAATTCCTGTGCGAACAATAAAACCTAATCAAGCACTATTTTTTGTTATCTCCACTGTTGTTTTTCAATTCAAGGATTATAGATTCCCAATTGAATAGCTAATTTTTATTTATATTGTCGAAACGTCAAAGAATTTTAAATCAATTGACTCTGGCTTTATATAGAGAAATCTAACATTCAGATTTTACGGGGGTAAGGTATCGCCTAGCGCGTACAACATTATCATTATATTATCCAATCTAATTTAAAAATGAAATGATGAAGAGATAGAAAAAAAACCGGGAAAATGAAAATATGGACGGTGAAAAGTTATTAAATATTCATTGCAACGTAATAGATTACCTTGCCAATGATGAATAAATTTGTTTTTCTTCGATTTTCATTTTAACAATTTTTTATCATTGTTTATACAAGCGGCGCACTTGATAAGGAAAATAAACAAGGAAAATTTTTGTATATAGATAATGAAGTCCCTTGACAAATTTACATTTTAATTTAGATTTAGATTTTCCGATTTTATATTTATTTTCGTATGTTATTGTGACTAAACAGGCAACAAACACAAAGGACTTGCAAAATAAAAATGTCAATTTAGATATTAAAGTATAGTAGCTTCTGCCAGACACTTAATCCACTGTAAATACAAAACTTTTATAATAATCTAGAAAAATAACAGCACGATGATGTTAAGGAATAAAATCCTCTGTTCCCGTATTTTGTTCGTCTTTAGTATATATGTATGTATACGAGTAGATATATACTTTGATTTATATGAAAATTGTGATGAAGAAAAATGTTTTAAGTTTTTATTTTTTTCATACTATTGTTAAACGATTTGTCTACTTAACATAAAATATATAAATAAACTTGAACAGATTGTATTAGAGCTGCTTTTCAGCTATCATGTCGTTGGACTTATTTTTTTCACATACACACACATATATATATATATATACATTATAGTATGTACATTGTATAAAAAAAGAAAATCTAAATAATAAAATATTAAATAAATTCTCCCCAACACAAAAAACCAATAAAATGTCATTAAGTACAATAAAAATAGAAATAAAAAAATTATAAACAGCAACGAGGAAAAAGGTGTCCAAAGCAAGAGAAATTTCCCATCGGAGTAATATTTACGGTATAAATATATAAACGTAACATGAATTTAAAATTTAATTAGCAGGATAATGGCATTCGACATTTTATAACACAGCATAAAGACAAGAAAAAAAAAAAAAAAAAAAAATTGGCCAGACAAGGTGAAAAATAAAATTTAATAATTGAATAGAAGGTTGTTAATTTAATAGCAACGTTTTATTGTATTGACAATTTTAATTATTAACGTAACAATATTTTATCATGTTGACAAGGAATTTATTAGTTTGAAACAGAGCCTTCTAGAGTATAGAACCATAATCATATGTCATATTATTGTTCAACTTTTCACTGTTGCCAAAGGAATTTTTTTTATTCTCTAAGTTTAAAATACCCCAAAAAGGCAGTTAAAATATGACTCGATAATTCGTTTGCACATGACTAATATGTTCATATATATTGGAATTCAAACATTTGTGTGGCTCTAGGGATTTTATTTAAAAATTTGTAACATTTTCATTTAGAAGTCTACTGTGAATAAAAATTGATTTCCCATATGTTTTATATGAAAAATTTGGTTTTTTCCTCGTTTCTAATTCCTTTTAACAGCGCTTCGTTTTTTACATTGTGGCTTTGTAAAATCAAGGTTACTTTGTTGGAACTCGTTAATTCAAATTTGCTTAAAATGATTTGCTAGTGAGAATATAAGTTCATTATTCGATAAATATTTTATGCTGCCTTAATTTGCCACTGGACAAGTGGGCATTTCTTCTCAAACAATTTTTTGTTTTCACAGCAAAACATTTAAATTTTTTCCGTCTATTACACAATATTCAAGCGAACAAGCATAGAAAACAGTAATTGGAAAAAAAAAATTCTGTGGTAAATCCTCAAAAAAACAAAATTATTCCGGATAGGACTATTTTCCGCTTTTGTGTTTGTATTTTATCCAGTTGGCTGCATATTTCTTCAACATTTAAGTATTAACAAAAAAAAATGTACAACATTTCTTTTGTGTTTTGGTTTGTGGTGTAATATCTTAAATTTTTAATCACGTGTTATACATTTTCTTTTGTTTCTCCAGTCTGTTTATCTTATTTTTAACCTTCAAGCATAATATTAATTTTTTATCCATTTTATCACCTTTTCTCTTATATCTATGATGTTGCTTAAAGGCCTTAATTTATTATTCACAATATGTGTTTTAGTATAAAAGAAAATTGTAGTATAAATTAGAGGAAATGAAGAAACAAACTTTTCTAATCCGTATATAGTCTTTCTACTATACACAGAAGATTTTCTTAAATCCAAACTATTATTTAACTATTTTTCTTATCTATTTAAGAGATTTTAAGTTGTTAAGTAGTCGAGTTAGTATTTTCTTTTATGTTTGCGATATTTTTGTTTGTTTGCTATATACATATATAAATTATTCGGTCTAGTGTGGATTTGATGTACGTAAACACGAAACAATCTGCTTATGTTAGTTTAAAAACCGATCAAAACAACCCACATCAAAAATTTACGATTTATAAAAACGGTCTTAACCTCTTATTCAAGTAAAAATCCCAATAGATTCATTTCGATGTACTTACCTTGTTTGTTGTTGTTATTGTTGTAGGAAAACAGCATGAAAAACCACTTTATGAAATTAAAAAATAAAAATAAACTTGTCAATATTTGATTTTTTATTTATTTTTAAATTAATTTTTTTTTTATTATTATTATTAAGATGGCAATTTTTTTTTTATTGTTTTCTTAGGAAAAATAAGAATTCTTTTCATACATGATTTTTTTTTTTAATATAAGGGATGTAAGATTTTCTTCTCTTGTATAAAAATTATTGTAAATATTTGAATTGGAAAACAAATTTTGTGGTTGTGACATTATGAAAATTTGTTTAGTTTTGAAGTTGTTGTTATCAAAAATAATATTTGCTCAATAGCTAGATGGATGGGATTACAATTGGTTGGTAGACTAATTTTGGTTTAGTTTTCCAGGTACATACATATTAGTGGAGACCACACCCATCAGCTAACAAAAAAATTGTATCTGTCTGATTGTACATATAAGGGTCTAGTTTTAATTATTTTCTACAAACAGTGAACGTAAAATTCTGTTTTCAACTTTATCCTTTTCCTTAATTAAAAAGATTATTTTGTAGCAACATATTTGTGTAGCGTAGGAAATATGTTGCCAAACATATACAACAAAATTTTTTTTTTTTTTTTTTTTGCAAATTACTACAACTCTGAACATTTTTTGTATCGTAAAATTTTGCTATTTAGAATGACGTAAGCAAAAAATTTCGTTTAGATACGAGGAATGAATTATGAGGGTAACAATGTACATATATACGAGTAAAAGCGTCTTTTTTTTGTTTCGTTATTTTGGCCAGACAATTTTATAAAATTCATCATATGTGGAGATGTATCGAATTGAAACACGACACATTCATTTCGTTGTCATTCCGATTTCGTCCCAGGTGCAATAATCGCAATAATACCGACGAACATACAATAGAAAATGAAAAGTTTTTCTTATAATGTCAACCACCTTTAAAAGTAAAAGAAGTTCATCTATCTCATGGGAATTTCTTGTTTTATTCTTACAAATTTTTATTTAAACATAAAACAATACACGAAACAAAATTTAATTGGAAAACTTGAAACCACATTGGTAAAATTTTATTAAATATTTTTTCCGATTTCAAACAAAGAAACTTCCAAATAAGTACCCCACTATATGTACCGAAATAAAAGCCACTGAATATTTTATTCCTTATTTAAAAAAAAAAAATCACAGCTGAATACTAAAAAAAAGCTGAGATTTCTATCTCTCCGACGTACAAAAAAATATTGTAATAAAATGAAATCCTATTACAAAATAATAATATTAATATCACATTGTCATCATCAACATCTTTTTGGTACATTTAATAAAAAATAAAGCTTTAGAAACGAAAAGAGAGCTTTTCATTTTGTGAGTCTGTTACAGAAACAACTTTACAAGATGTATACATAATTTGGGAAAGGTGGAAAAATGATAATGCACACACACATACAGAACATTAAATTTTATTTTATTCTTTGTAATTACGTTGAAATTAATTTAAATGATCTTATTATGTTCTTTTAAATATTTGTTTTATTTTATGATCTGACGGAATACAATTTTATGTTGTGTGACAATTGGAAAGTTTTGTATTTATCTACACTATTCAATATTTATTTGCATGCGTCCATTGTTGATGCTTAAGAGATTTTCATTTGTTGTATGTTTGGTCACGTAATTTTAATGTACAAGAATTTTGTTTTTGGTGAACTTTATTATGTGGCTCCAAGAATTGTGACTTTTGGTGAGTACTTATCGACAAAATTTCACAGTTCTAGATTTAATTCAAAATCCACTCAAGCAATCACATCTTACTCGAAATTTGAATTAGTTTTTTTTTATATCATTCCACTAATATTCAAGAAATTAAAATCTCTCATCTAACACCAGCGAACTTGAATTTTTAGTACATAAAAATTGTCTCATGCCTGCGAAAACTAAAAGTATTTGAACTCATATAATTGAAATACGAGTAATTGCGGAAAACTCATAAAATATATTTAAAAAAAAAACTAACAATTTAATGATATACAACTACAAAAAAAAAATATATAATTTTCCAAACTCGAGTTTTTCTATTTTTACTTACATATCTAAATGAATTGAAGGTGTACGACGACTAATATAACAAAATTGTCGTTAAGTAGTCACGTTCATCACAAAAATTCGAACAATATTATTATAGAAAGTATTTTTTGCTAATTACTTGTAATCTCACAGAGAGGAAAGCAGCAACAAATCATGTAATAAAAAATGAACGACTTTTTTTTCTTCTTTTAATTAAGAAGTTTTTCTTTTGTTTTTGTTTTTTTTTTTTTTGCGAAATTTGATAAACATAAACATAAAATTTGCGCTTTTTATTTCGTTTCTACACAAAAATTTAGTTTTACACTATATTTAATTATTATATAAACTATTTTGTAAACACCCTCCTTCTTGGTTACCACCCACCCACTCATTTAAATATTTAAATTTATTTTAAGGATGAAATGTTAGAGAACCAAAATTCTCGAGACAAGATTCTTAATTTGACCTTTTTCTAGAAGATATTATTTTGTTTATGATAGTATATAGTAGAATCATAAAAATGTTCATAAGATCAATGGCTTTTCTGAGAAAGAAATTTTTAGAGATAATGTAATTGGGAAGTATTGAAATAGAAATAAAGAGGATTTCATTTTCACCTGAAAGCGAAAATATATTTGTTATTGTAAATGTTTTAGGTAAAGGTACACACACACACACACACACGTTAAGGAGGAAATCTTTAGTTTAGCTTTATAATTACAAATCACAATGACGTGATTTTTCGTTTCATCACCGCCATTAAAAACTTCGATTTGATTTTAAAAACCCCACTTGAATCTAAATTACGATATTATCCTCGCTCTTAAGATTTTTTCCTGCCAAAAAGTGAAGTTTTTTTTTGTGTCGTTTTTAATGGCTCTTGTTGTTGTTTCGACCATAAAATTTAGAAATAAAATAGACGAACAAAAAAAGTTTCGCGGTTTTTCTTTAAAATGTTTCTTCTTTAATTTTGTTTATGACACTTTTCATTTCTTGGTATTGTTTTTTTTATCGTTTTAATCGATTTCCACAGCATAATAAATCACGAAAATTATAAAAAAGTTTATTGAACCTTCATTATATGACATGCGTATACCGATCAATAGATGGAAACACTAAATCAAACTAAATTTAATTTGAAATAAATACCTGTTTAAGTAACTGTATCAATTTACCCACATCCAAAATTTAATTAGTGAATTAATTTACTTTTACCTTTCACGAGAAATGTTAAGTGGGAAAAATCGACAAGAAAATGGAAAAATAATTATCTTAAATAAATTCTCTCTTTGATTAATTAAATATTTATCGTATCCTATTCAATTATGAATTCGAACGAGAATGAATTTTATGTACATATTCTACATAAATTAACAGCACAGTTGGTTTTGTGTAAATTTATGACTGGTTTTATTTCGAAAACTATCGCCGCTACAGAAAAGATCATCGTTTTCTTATTACCATCCTCCCTTATTATCATCCTCCCAAAAAAAAAAACAAAAAAAAATCCACCCATTAAATTTTCACCAAGTACATATAGTAATCGTACATAGTAGGAAAACAATTTTCTTTTTTTACATTTTATTTAAAAACATTGTCGTCATAATAATAATCATCCCTTTAGAATCTTGTACCCTGCGAGTACAAAATTCCACCATTTTTTTTATGTATATTGGGAAAGCAGCAGAAAATTGTTTGTGTATATATATATGTATGCACGAGAAAATAAAATAAAAATAAATAAATTCTTTTGTTTGATTTTTATTATTATTCACGAAAATGTAAAAAATAACGAAGAATATTTAATTAAAATAAAAATTTTCCTCATCGCTGGCAATTATTGCAAAATGCTTCCATTTATACTACATATACATACTCGTCGTATATAAGACGAAAAATGTATAATATAATATTAAATATGTATATAAAAAAAAAAATAAAATAAAATTCCAGACACATAAAATATATAAAAATAATAATAAAAACCATAAGAATAAGAAAATATTTTTTACTCGTACTGGTATATACACTTTGTATTATTTTGTGGTTAAAAAAAAATTATTTTTTCCGGAATATCTTTTTAAACTCACACACAATCAAACCAGCAACAACTAAAAAAAGGTGAATTAAAATTAACCGCACATAAATAAAAATTGTTTCTAATTAAATTCAAATAAAATATATAAAATTAATAATTTTTTTTTTAAACCTTAATTTAATGGAAATTGGGAAATATAAAAGAAAACGAAAACAGGAATATTTTTTTGAAGGTTTCGATGTTGACTTTAGCTTTAATGTCGACAAATTAAAGCCGAACGCTGATGGTAGATTCAGGAGGTCGGTTTGTTACCCTAGGTGTTTATGTTATTTTTTCCCAGCTGCTCCTTAACCAATCAATCACTAAACTAGCCAAAAAAAAAAAAAAATGAGATTTAATTGGTTTTGGAGTTTGGAAAAAATACTCCCCCTCCTCCTCTTTAGGCTGCTGATCAATTCTAGGCTACTTTGGCGAATTACTTTGGTAATTGGAGTGGTACTTTGGTAGTTGTAGGTAATGGTAGGTATTTACTTTGGTAGTTGTAGGTAATGGTAGGTACTTACTTTGGTAGTTGTAGGTAATGTTACTGATATTAATTGATTTCAAAGACCAAATGGACCAAATTTATGAGTGCCCTCCGGAATATGCTTCTCATATTCGAAAGAATGATATTAATAGAAATTTGATTTAACAACAAAGTTCTTTTAATTAAATCAAACGTGTCGCTAATTTTCACCAACATATAAAACACAATTTTTTGAAAATAGTTGCTCTAGTGGTGGAGATTGCAACTATAAAGAAGAATAGAACTGTTCCATTAAAAATTACGCTTCGCGTTTGGCTTCGTGTTTTTTATTGTAGGAGAACATTTTTTTTTTAAATAAACTTTTAACACATAGTTATTTTATTTGTTTGATCAGAATTGACCCGATTCTGGAGCGATAAAATTCATCTTGTTATTTTATTTCCCCGCTTCCTATATGAATTTGTATTGAAAAACAAAAATAACATAACATAAAATTTTGGAAGGCAGAAAAGGGCCTAATATCTCTTTACCATATTTTTTGTTCTTCCACTGTACTTAATTTTTCTAATTGTTTTTAAAGTTTATTCGTAACATTTAGTTAGTTTCTTTTTAACATAATCAAAAGTAATTATTCGAATTAAATTTTTCTGATGGAATACATAGCTAATACATATCGTTTACTTTCTTTTTGAGAAAGTTAAATGCATTTACCGGATTTATTGTATTTACTGCGCCTATTGGTCGCAGCCTTAGTTGTTGTTTTGGCTATAAAACACGTACATATAGAGAGTTTCCAATAATGTATTTTTTCACTAATTCTTTATGATCTTTCTTTATTGATAAACACTTCAAAAAATAATTTCGCTCTTTCAAAATGATTTAAATTTTTATTTTTAATATCTCTCTAGAAAGAGAGAGCAAAAAAAGTTAAAAATATCTCTCCCAATCTATACTAAAGAGCGATTGAAGAAAAATGAATCACCGTCGTTCAAATATTAGGGAGTGATATGTTTTGTAATACATGGTATGCTCTTTGAATATCATTAAATAGAGAAAGTTCAATTGGTAATTTTTTTATAATTCAATTTATTTAAAATAATAGAAAATAAATATTATTTTTATAATACAGTATCTACATAAAATAATAAAAAATGTGCAATAATTATTACATGAAAATGATTAAGAGAATTGTAAATTTCATATTTATATTTAAATAGCTTCACTGTTTCTTCTCATACTCAAAATCTGAGTTACACTTGAATATTCAAATATCTTTTTTTTAATTTATATGATTTTAATATAGTATGTTCCGAAGATTGTAAGATAATTCAATCCAGTTTCGAACTGAAAAAATCAATCTTCTCATCAGGCCGCGGCGAATGGACTGATTATACCACAATTTACATTCTATATATACAGAATGTACTGTGCGTTATGTACTAGCGAATCATACTAATACAGATAAATTCTCTTACAATTTTTTCTTCTTCACGACATTTACACAGCTCTATTTCTGTGTAAGCTAATTTTCCTTTTTTTTTTTTTTTTTTTAATTTTTTTGAATGTTAATTAATTCATGTAATTTCTAATATGCTACCGGTGATTAGACCATTTTAAATTTGTTTTTTTTTTATTAACACGTAGAAGTATCATAGAATGATTTCCATAATCGACTAATACATTCTTATTTACGTCTAAATATCGTGGATTATCTCAGTTTAAATCATTTTGAAAGATGGAAATTTTTAAAGTAAAGAGCTGATACAAATGTTATTAGCGGAAGAGCATTGAGCCATATAATAAATATAATGCTCCTATTCTTCAGAGTGATATTTTTTTTTTTTTTCACAATATCGTTCCTTATGAATAGGTAGTTTTTAACCTTTTTTATTATCGGTTTTGATGGTGGACCAAATTATTTTCAAGATTTAAACTTAATTGGACCACTAAGTGATCTCTTTTTTAAATTTTTCATTACTAATTTTCAAATACTACGCATGGGTAATAAAATAACAAAACACGAAAATGCCGAACACAAAACGCTGAAAGTTTAACCACAGAAAATTTGTTGATTGTACTGAAATGTGGCTGGAAAAATCCCGCTTATATTTGATTTCGCTTTTGGTTTTAAGAGACCAACAAGTCATAACCAAACTCAAAAGAAAGATGTAGTCTACACAATTGGTTTGTGAACCCTCTGATAGGAGAAAATAATTTATTGTTACTTCTAGTAAGCTAAGGCAGCTAAGCCTTTCAATTTGTTTATCTCGAACTTACTAGCTTAGTTTTATATAAAGAATGGTTAAAAGTCATTTCAGTAGTAAGTTTTACTTTCTTTTACTCTAGTAAAATAAAGTAATCATGAAAATTTTGGACCTTGAGATTTTTAGAGATTTATCTGTTTTGAGGGGGCGGGTTTCGAAATGTAGTCTGTCTATCGGTCTATGGCGTCTGATTTAATTCAGTCTGTGTCCTTTCTACAGCCCAGATGGTTTAACCAATCGAACTGAAACTTCAGATTTAAGCTTTTTCGATAAATTGGGAGGTCCCAGTGAATTTTACTCTAAATCGGCTAACCGGAAGTGGCCACTCCCTGGGTCCAGAAAATTAAAAAGTATAAGGTTTACGAAAAACTACTTAATAAAAAATTTTAAAAAAAAAAAAATTAAAAAAAAAAATAAAAATTTAAAAATTAAAAAAAAAGTTAAATTTCTCAAAATTCTCTGTTATCAAAAGAAAGTCGTGTGTTGACCACACCTCCATTTTTTTTTGTAGGAAACAATAAATTATTTTGATTGATATGTCAATTGCCATTAAGTTCAACTTTGTTTTTCTCATTCAAAGCTCTTGGAATGTAAAGGGCAAGAAAAAAAAAAGCTTCAGATAAAAGAGAATTTTGTAATTTTTTTCTCGAATTTAAGATACTTATTCCTTTTTAACCCTGTATTTGTTGTGGCACATATCCGAAGATAATTACAGTATTTTGTAAATTGCATTTTAGTATTATGAACTTACCTTAAAAGTGCTTAAAGCTGAGTTGGAAACGGAAAATTAAAAATTGCTATTTATGAACATTTGTTTTATAGGGAGTACGATTTTATACCATCATCCACTAACATTTACTTAATTTTTAATACATCAATGTCAATTCGTACAACCTCATCATAAAGTTAATTTTATTTTTATTTTTACATCGTTTCTTGTGTGCTGTAAGCGCAAGGAAATATTTTATTTTCATGACGGGATTTTGCAAATTTCCCTGTGTGGAACTTAAAGAAAACGGAAAATTTATGTATTTAATAAGGTAGAGCGCGCAAGCACAGCGATATAAAAGCTGATTTCTTCTTTTTTTTTTTGTAAATAAATGCTACTTTCTAGTTTTTCATTCATTTTTAAAAGATTATTATGTATAAATAGATTTTCGTATTTTCATTTTATTTTATTTTTTTCAAGTCTGTAGATTTTCATTTTAATCATATTTTTTTTTCTTCAGTATTTCATCTCTTGAATCTTGACTTTTTAGATTCCTTTTTTGTTGTTATTGTTTTCTTCATATTATTTCTATAACAACAAGAAGACGAGATGAAATCTTTCATATACATTTATTTAGTATGTGTATAGATTTGGCTTTATAAAGCATTTTTTATATACATTTTTTTTTGGTAAGGAATTAATTTGAATTGTTTAAACGATTTAATATATTAGAATGAGTTTTTCACCACAGATTATGTTGTTATATACGTAATGTCTAGGTTTATGAATAAATTATTCCCGAGTCAGCGATATGTAAATGTTATATCTGTCCGACATTGATTTTTATCATAACAAGGACTTGTATTTATACAAAAAAATGATGTATTAGATACATAGATACGCTATGTGCATGTAATTAGCTTAATTGTGAAAATGTTGGTTTCGAGACAAATTATATAATGTTACAACATGTAAGGTATGGAGATAGCGCTTGTCTAATTTCCTTTTGTGATGTGAATTTAAATTAAGTGTAAATGACATGTAGATGGAAAAATGAAAGTTTTCATCGCTCCTTGATGAGAGGTTATGTTGTTTTTAAATATTTTAATTTTCATATAAAATGTATATATAAAACAACCTTTTTATAACTTTTCGTGTTTTGTTGCTGTATTTTAAAAAAAACATAATAGTTACTTGTTTATAGTCCTCTTTACGAACGTTGGTGTATTCTATATTGTTGGTATTGTTGTTGTCTGTACCAGTGATTACTATTACTTTTACGATAATGATTATGATTATTATTTGTTTTACTCCAGATAGAAGGATATTATTATTATCATCATCTTCATTCATCTATTGTGTTTGCCTCTTATGTATATTTTTCATGTTAACATCAGACATTAACATCATAAATTTTTGTGTTTTTTTTGTTGTTGTAAGTATATGACAAAAGTTTTAACCTTTTATATAAATATAAACAAAAAGTAAAATTTTAAGATAAAATTATTTATTACTTTTTAATTTGTTCATGAACCATAAAATTAAAATATTTATAAAAAATAAATTCTGCAACATAATTTTTTTTTGGAAACCTACCACAACCAAATTCCTTTTTCTTTTACGTTTGTTTTTCTCCAACCAACCAAAAAAAAAAAAAAATTGAATTTTTAATTTACGAGGTTTTTGTGGTCGTAATATAATTATGGAATTCGTCTGTGGAAATATTTCGTCTCCAGAATAATTTGGTTATTTGTGGCTAAATCTTTGTGATGCCCCGGTAATTTTCTGTGTTATTATAATTAGGCTTAGGAGTTTTAGGTTCTAAAGAATCAAAAATATACACCTAAAATATGTGATTAAAATCAAAAAAGTGAGGCCAAATTTTGAAGAAAGCCAGAACTACAACTTATCATAAGAGAATTTCAATTCACTCATAGAAAAAGTATCTAAGGTTTATTGGCTGCAAAGCTAGAGATTTTATTTTAAGAAAGAATTCAAGAAGGTAGCTTTGGGTCCTCAAGAATGGTATCGACAATCTGGCTTGACAATCTGGCTTGACAATCCCTACCCTGAGCCGTGCAAGGATTATTTAAAGCTGCATTAAAACAGGCGGAAAATAGAAGAACTTAAAACAAACCGGATCGTCAAAGAATGTACTGTGAGCTATTGACGTATTTTAATTTCACGTTTGATTTGTTCTTAATTTATTGATCTAACTTACGTAATTTAGGCAAAAGTAAAAATTTTTAGCTTATTAAATTTTAAGGTAAGTAAGTCAATTTATTTTCTTCTTCGATTTTTCGAAGAAAAATTAAAAATATTTGGAAAACTCATAAAATATGTGCTAAAACGCAAAATTATTTGAAATAAGTAAAAATACGTGATTATGCAAAAATATTTAAGTGCATGTGATAACATAAAGGGCTAATTTCCCCAAAAAAATATTTGTTTCCCTAAGAATCCTAAGCCTAATTATAATAATGAAGAAGGGGTAAAAATTTACCGTTGCTAAAAGAGACATAAATGGAACTGACCATTCCATTCATCAGGAATAACAAAATCTGAGGAAACTTGGAATTGATTTGTATGCATATTATAGAAAACTCTAAAATTTTTAAGATTTATATTTTAACAAGCAATTATGTTCTCTAAATTTTTAAGCCAAACCAGATGGTACCAAATTTCTAAATTCATAAAACAAAATTATCGATTGCTCCACCCAACAAAAATACAGGATGAGCAAATAAGATGTATCTGCCATTGTTGGTGTTCTGCGTACCTAAATAATTTCATCCATGTTATTTATTATCCTTTTATTTATGATACTTAAAAAACAATGTCTCCTTTTTTTCTTTTACATTTTTATCATCCATTCACAATACTTTTATCTCACGCTTTAAGCATTAAGCTCCAAAAACAATAAAAAGCACAAGAAAACAATTTCTAATTAAATTTTCTAAAAATAATAACAACAACAACACGCTAAATAAATCGAGACATTTTTAAGATTTAAATAATAAATTCTTTTAAGTATTTTAAGAATATTGTATGTATGTATGTATGTATCTACGAGATGTATATATCTCTGAAATAAAATAGATAAAACTTTTCACCTTGTTTTATTTATTCTAGTGCGGGTGATTTATAAAAACCACCCCACTGCCATATAAACTAAGATGTTTGGCGTATTTTTATAGTTTATAGTCGCGTCAAAAATACGATATACGTTTTTTTGTTTGCTTTTGCTCTCTGTTTAGTGGAGTAATAAATTTTCCGAATATTATTTATATACTTTTGATGTATACACATAAGTAAATAAAAATAAAATTACGATTTTTTTTTTGCGTTACACATAAACCATATTTGGTTGACAAAATAATAATTTTTTTTAAAAAAATATAAATCATTCGACTTAATGGTATTTTTATATTATGTATTTATATATAAACTTGTGTATGAAATCGAAGATGTTATTTTAAATAAATTTTTTTATTGGTTATTTATTTGCAGATGGAAGATGAGGGAAATCATGGCAATGATGAAACAAGATTATTTATTTTGTCTTCATTAGCAGCACATCAAAAAAGTCGTGTATCGTGTATTCTATGTGAAGAAGCAATGTATGTATTTGATCGTTATCCACTAGTTGATGGGTCATTCTTTTTAAGTCCGAAACAACATTCAAAAGGGTGTATTGAGGTACGTAACAAATTTATTTTAAATATTTTTCTTATTTAAAATGTTTCCACCTTGTGGTTTGTATTGTATCAGATTTTTTAAAAATGAGCTAAAGATTCAAAACCAATAATTACAAATAAATACTTTAGCCAATTTTTTTTTTTAATGGAGAGCTTTTTAATTAATTCAATTAAGATTAATTCACTTAGTCGAATCCGATTATCATAAATATCATTTATTCATTACAAGGTTATCTTCTACAATATTCTCTAATATATTGTGAAAATTTGCCAAAATTTAATGTAAAAATTCAGTCCACCTAGATCAAGACACTAGCAAAATAGCGAAAGCTTGGAATATAAATAAGGTGTAACTAGGATAAACAGTCCCCATTTACTTCAATCTTTTAGAACCGATTTACATTCAATGAAATTTTGCACACAAGTTAAAACGAGATAGCCGGAAAAAAAAATCCTATTACAGATGAAATAAAAATGAGACATATAGTACAAGATCCACTTTCTATTTCTTCAAAATAACAAGACTTGAGTCGATCCACTGGAACTCTTGTTTGCTTACCATTCCAATTTATGTCTAAACATTTCTCATGACGCCAAATTACTTGATAAGGGCCGGTGAACGTAGGTTGTAATGCCCTTGGGGTTGGGCTACTGTTCTATTTGCTTCATGAAATTGGCCTGGTACAGGCAACGAGCCGCCATAAACTAATTCTGCGGATGAAGCCTGTAAGTCCCTGCGAAACACCGTTCCAAACCCTAACAAAATGGATGCTAATATGAGAGTCTAATCCGGCCGATTATGGCACACAATGACCCTAGGGCAACTGGGATTCAAACTGTGATTCTTGGTCGGTGACAATGTACGAAGGTTCTACGAAGCGAGCTATCAAGTCCGAATAAACTACAAACACCACCCATGTCGCTGTAATATCTGGCACTGATATTGCCTCTACCTATCTAGTAAACCGGTCTATTAGCGTGATGTAATTTCTTTGATTTTCTGACACCGGTAACGGACCAACGATATCGAGATCTACCTCCATGAAACGTCTTTAACTTGCTTCGAAATTTCCTACGAATTGATATATCTGGTTATCTCGGCTTTTTGATATACAATATAATTTTGTGCCATTTTCCGACTATCTTCGTTCATTTTGTGCCACACCACTTTTTCCGTCAGCAACTTAACTGATACCAGCATGTGCCAGATTATGCAATGCTTCAAAGACCTTCCTTCTGAATTTTCGTGGAATAAATGGTCTAGCCCTTCTAGTTGACTTATCTCAATAGAGAAACTTTGCTGCTGTTGAAAAACAAGCGACGTAGCGTTGTTCTATAAAAGTTTGAATAATTCCTCGTTTCCGGTTTGACCTTCCTCGATAGCTGACTAGTCTATACATTTACTAACGCATGTACTAATGATCTGTGGTATGTAAACAATGCGAATAGACGTCCCTCCAATAAATATCTAAAATGTTTGATGCCGGAGTACGCAGCCGACAATTCCGTGTCGTAAGCGCTATGCCTCTGTTGGGTCTCGTTCAGGCGCACCGGAAAAAAAACCTAAAGGCTTACAAAATTCAAACGTGGTAATGGATATCTCTGACCAATCCACGGGTGTTTGTTTGTTTTTTTATAACGCCATAAAAAATCGTTCAACACGGCCAGGTCCTCAGCAGCGGCAGGTTTAAACCGGATATAAAAATTAACCGTAATGCTTTAATTGTTGAACGCGTGCTCCTAAATTTTTAGATGGCCATCCGAGTTGCTGGACTGTCGTATACATTTTTCGTGGTGCTAATAGTTCGACACGCATTTAACAGCACTTCCTCCTAGAAGAAGAATAGGAACGTCGTCGTTGCTTTCGACCACGTTCGAGTGCATGACCTGTCCTAACCTGTCACCAAATCCTAAATTTATTGTATGATTTTGGTCTCAAAATCGGTCAATTTTTCGTCTAGGCTCTCGGTCTGCTGCGGAATAGTGGAATTTTGACCGCCAGGAAAAACTAAAGAAGTGGTCACACTTGTAATTGTACGATCTCGAGCGTGAGTCAGAGTCTCCATTAAGTTGTCTGCGCGCTCGGCCAAAACTGCTGACGAAACATTGTTCTCGAACGACGTTAATATCAGTTGAATATGTTGTCGCTGGGAGTCGACCCATCCATTGTTGTTGAATATATTTTTCGTTAAGGTTACTGCCTTCGTCCACTTTGAACTGCTCCTGTAATTGCGAAGGTTTCTTGTTTCGAAATCTCTTCTTGATTGGAAATTGAATTTGAATAATTCGAATTTATTGTTTTTGCTGTTTCCCTGTTCCCCAGCGCATTAAGATTTCATACGTAAAATTTTCCGATTAAAATTTAGGTTCCGGGAATACTAGCCAAAAAACGAAGGGCGTTCCAATCAAAAAATTTCCCATTCACAAATTATGACTAAAACTCCGTTTAGAAAGGAACTTCAGTCCAAAAAAATGGTATTTCGGTCAGAGAACAGTTTGCCTGAAATGTCTTGTGTATTTAGACTGAACAACCTTGTTGAAAGTATTTTAGTTACAAATTCTTGGACTTGGATTCGTTTTGCTTGTTTTTTACTTTCTTTTACTCTAGTAAAATAAAGTATAGTAATCATGAAAATTTTGGACCATGAGATTTTTAGAGATTTATTTGTTCTGAGGTCCCCTGAGTCCGAAAAAGTGGGTTTCGAAATGGTGTCTGTCTGTCAGTCTGTCAGTCTGTCTGTGTCCTCTCTACAGCCCAGATGGTTTAACCAATCGAACTCAAACTTCAGATTTAAGCTTTTTTGATAAATTGGGAGGTCCCAGTGAATTTTACTCCAAATCGGCTTACCGGAAGTGGCCACCCCCTTGGTCCAGAAAATTTATTTTGCAAATATCTTAAAAAGTATAAGGTTTACAAAAAACTACTAAAATCAAAATGTTTCCAAAAATTAAAAACAAATAAAAATAAAAAAAAAATTAAAAAAATAATTAAAAAATAAAAAAAAAAATTAAATTTCTCAAAATTTTCTGTTTGTAAAAGAAAGTCGTGTGTTGGCCACACCTCCATTTTTTTCACTGAAATGCCTTCATAGACCTATACGTCACGGTGTGCCTGAACCACTTTTAAATGGCTCGGAAAACCACGTCTCTATTTTCTTCAAGGATCGAAAGTTCCATGTTTGAGAAGTCCAAAAAAACAAAAATTAGCAAAATCCCCGGAGCTGGTTTGAATAAAACGCAATTCCAAAATTTTTTTGGTGACGATACGGAAATTTACGACTTTTTGCAGCTTGTTTGTTCTCTCTTGTAGCAAGAAGAATCGAGAATAGAAAGTTTTAATATTTTCAACAAAGATCAATTTTTCTAGACCAAATCAGTAATATGGGACGAAATCTATCGAATTAAGTAATGCAATTTATTTGAAAAATTACGAAAATCTAGATTATTGAATGAAATACATGGAGACATCAAAATGAAAAGGCAAAATTTATTTAGGCTGCCCAAATCATAATATAGTCCTTACACGAAAAAATGCCTTCTCTTGACTGTCATTGTTTATTCAAAGCTGTGGAACAAAAGCCAGAAACACCTTGAACCTTAAACATGGCGAGAATTATATTCTTGTATAGCTCTTAGAAGTTTGGAGCTATAATCTGGATGTGTATGGTGGACTTTATAATTCATCCAGGTATTTTTGAAGTCATGGTGAACTGACTCCATAGCTTGCTCACTGTAGTTTCCGAGTCCTTTCTCCATTTTTCGGCAAAAATGAGGGACGTGGAAAAAGACAGCATGAACTTCTGGCGTTATTGGTATTGCTAGGTCCAAATAACTTCTTTGAAATTCTGAAATATACACCTCAAATTTTTCGTCAAGACTACTTGAGAAACATGAATTGACGACACTTGAAAAATCATTAAAACATCTGACATATTTTAAACAATGAACACTACATTTTGCCCGAAGCAGATCTATCTTGTTCAACAAATTTTTGCGAAACCAGGAGATCCATGGACAAATTCTCTGCTTACATTGCACGATTTTGCCCATTTCTCAGTATCGTCTTTGCATTCCCTCAGCATGTGCCCATACAACGTGTTTACTACCCCGAGCATTAGATGCAGTTCAGGTGGAGGTATTATATTAGTGATGTGCTAAATCGATCTTTTTTGTTCTGTTTTGTTCATTTTCTCATATGATTTTTAAAAAAAAATATCGATTTAGCCCATCACTATATTATATCGATGATTTCTGTCTCTGGATTCCCTGTAAAAATAGGTTGAGATACGTGACTGTAAAAATTCTTGGCATTAATTTTTTTACTGCCGCTATTCTTGAAGGCGTCTGAATTTTCACGGCAACTACCAACGGTTCTATAACTTCCACACTTACTCAAGAGATCTTTTGATGCAGTACACCACGTACACGGGTAATGAGAAGAATGAGCCATGACCCCAGTTATTATATTGGCCATTTTTAGGTCTGTGACAATGGTTATGACTTTTAAGTCATTCAAATGTAAAGAGGACCACAGAGTGCAAACATTCACATAATTTTCTTGTGTATCAGAAATGATACCAAGGATGAATAACTTTTTCACACCCGTGCCCTTAAATTTATTGGCGTGTACTCCATCATGATAATGCTGCCTGGCCCCTTTGAAATGTGGATTATTATCGGCTCCTTCGAATCTTGATTGAATGGATAAGCAAATCTTCAAAAACCCTCCACCACCGTCAAGCCCAATTTTCAAATCTACTTCTTGCAAACCTCTTTTTTCTCGAATATATGTAACTAAACCTTGTACATTATTACAACAAACAAAGCATTCAGATCTATTTATTACACAAGACTTCTTGGTATTCAATACGTCACAAACACGAGATTCAAAAAACGAATCAAGCTGATGATTCAACAAAAGCAGGTCCTGCTTCAAGTTGGGCTGAAAAATTTTCCTATTCTTACTGCCAACTCGCAAAGCAGCAGTTAGAGAATGTGTCTTTCTTGTAGACAACCCCAATTCTGTACTTATTTTCAATATGTCGATAGCTGCGACTGTTTCTTTTCTTGAGCTTTTATCCACATTGTTTGAATTCACTGAAACTGGTAGTTTTTTGTCTCTCCTTTGAGATAACCGCAACTGTCCTTCATTGTTTGAGTGTTCTGGCACGTGTAGAATATCTTTTAGCATTGATGAAGCTAATTTTTGCTTTTCTTTGGTAGACAAATTTTTTGAAATCAATTCAGTGAGAATAGGGATGCATTTAGGTGAAGTGCAAATTTTGTTTTTATTCAGTGGTCCTCTGCATTTCTTACACTTTTTCTTGATCACTTTTCTTTTCGCTGAATTTCCTAGACACAGATTGTCTGGTGCACGTCTCGCAATTTCACACAACTTGCAGTCACAAAGTATCTTATTTTTAGATCGTGTTACACATGGGAGTTCCAGAAAACCAGAATAGTCCGGTAGAGCTAATGTGCTACAGACAGCAGATGGGTAACGAATATCATCAAGATTAATATTTACAGCATTTTTTACCTCAATTTTCAATGGCCCCACAATATCCCACATCTTATCTTTATTTCATAAACACAACAAACAAATCACGCCTCGGTTTTCTTCATGAGTTCGCGCATGGTCCTTTGTCTTTCGTGACATTTTGTTTCACTCTTATGTAGGTAATAGGTTCGTCTTTTACTAATAACTGTTATTTACTGGCCGGTTTGTCAACGACTGTTTTGACTAATATTGCGACAACTAAGTCTGTCTTTCTGCTGATTTTTGAAGCAAACATTTGAAAACAACAAACATATTTTCGTGAAAAGAAACAAAACAATGTCTGTACACAGACAGATATGGTGATGTATTTATTTTTCAAGCATTTCAGCATATCTCTTGGCTACACCTACAGAATTATGAAAAAAAATCGTGAATTTTCGTATCGTCGCAGACAAAAAAAATTGAAATTGCGTTTTTTTCAAAACGGCTCCGGGGATTTTGCTAATTTTTGTTTTTTTGGACTTCTCAAACATGGAACTTTCGATCCTTGAAGAAAATAGAGACGTGGTTTTCCGAGCCATTTAAAAGTGGTTCAGGCACACCGTGACATTGGCTCCGGGTCCCAGTCAATAGCAGCAAAGTGGAAAAAGACAGGAATTTCGCTCAAAAATTAGAAGGTAATTCAGTCAAAATAATTTTAGACCGAAATATCTTTTCAGAAGGCACTTCAATGACAAAACTAACAAGACGTTCAAGTCATAGGCATTATTTTGACTGGAATTATTTTTGGATGTGGTAGTGAAACACCTTTAGAATAGGAGATTCAGTCAAACAACCAAAAGGTATTGCAGGCCAAAAATTTGTGCTGAAGTACCTTTCAAGGAGGTTGTTCAGTCCAACTAAAAGAAAGGCATTTCAGTCAAACTGTTTTCTGCCAAAATTCTTTTTTTGGACTGAAGTTTCTTTTTTAACGGAGTTTCAGTTACAATATTTGTATGGGACATTTTATGACTGAAACTCCTTTCGTTTTTTAACTAAAATTTTTCTGACAGTATTCCTGTAGAACAATTTTGCTTGGAATTCATTTTTGAGTTGTTTGACTGAATATCATTTTCAAGAAGTATTTCAGTCACAAATTCAAAAAGAATCCCAGTCAAAAAAGTTTTAACTTGAAAGCCTATTTTGACTGAGTTAGCGGTATTCCCGGAGCCCAAAAATTAAAAGCATTAAAATATTACAGATTCTCAGTTATCGCAAAAATACATTACTTTGCCAATGAGTCTTAGACATCCAAAACAATTTTCAATTTTTGGGAAAATAGAGGAGTAGGGTGTCTAGGGTAACCATGTTTGATACGAATTCACATAATGTGTCGGAACTAATGATTTTCTGATTTTTTTATAGAAAATCATGGAACGCTGACATCATAATGAGCTTGAGTTTTGGAAAAATAGACGATTTAGAATAATTATTTTTGATACGATCGTACGTAATATATCGAATATGATGAAATGATTTTCCTAATTTGAGATATCTTAACTATTCAAACTGTTTTGGAAAAAAAGGGGTTAGGGTAAGGTCAAAACCAAAAATCGTTTCGGAATTCCAGAATCTATACCAACTTTGTATACAGGCCATTTTGGTATTAGGTTCCTAGGATTTATATAGACTCTGTGCTATCTTTGTTTCAAACACGTTTGTCTTATAACAAATAAGTATTTCTCGGAAAGGATGAGATATTTTGATGTACCAAATCATGAAAATGACGGATTGTACATTTATTGAATTCATTTTTATTTTATTATTATATTAGCATTGTTTTGGAAACAGGAAAAAACTTACTTTTTGACAGAAGGTGTACCTATTACTAGAAAGATAAACCACAATAATAATTTTGTGCGTATTTTTAATAATTTGAGAATTCTCCCATTTCTATCCAACAAATATTTACATTTTTAACAACTTAATATTTATTTAACAGTTTTAAAATTAGAAGTATGTTGATTTACTTTTGTATGCCATTAATTACCACCATACTATAATAAATTCTCCATAAACATACAGCCACAGCATACAACACATGATGATGCAATTGAACAATAAAAAAAAATGTATTACACAGCAAAAATTTAATAATTAAATATACACAAAAATTTAAATAATTTAGGGTGTAAAAAAATGTTTAATTATTAAACATATAACACATATTTTTAAATATTTAAATATTATATTGCCTTAAAAAAATAAATAAATAAGATATCTCAAGAGAGCTAAAAAGTCGTTGATGGTACGATAAAAATCATCTAATTTCATCTTAAGACGTGTAAAAAGGGTTTGAAATAATAATTATCTTGAAAATTAATTACACACATACACACAGCTTAAAAATGAAAATTAAATTTTGTTTTTTTATATCGTTCGTTACAGATAAGTTCCTCTTCACTGAAGTATTATTTCCAGCTGAATAGTTTCCAACACAATCCTTTATTCGACTAATAGAATATCTCTTTCCACTTGTCTGTCTGTCTGGTATTCTGCTTGGAATATACATACGTAGATACCATTTATATCGGGATAGTATTGAGATATTTTAATAATTGGGATAATTTTTTGATTATTTGATATAAAGTGGGAAAATCTCGCTCCATCTCTACTACATATTTATTCAATGTCATATAACAAATACATAAATGTCATTCTTGTCGAGACAACTCTAAAATATAATATACAACATAAAATCCAATTCCATTTGACGACATAATACACAAAATATATATATATAATTGTCTTCGGGAAAATACTTGACAGTTTTTAAACAAAAACCAATAAAAATTGAAATATATCAAAATTTGTGTACCATTGTAGACTTGACTTTCGTCTCTATCGTCTTAATAAATAAAAAAAAAAAAAATTTCCTTATATGAAAATTTATATCTTATTTTATATTAACTGACCTAATTTAATGTTAATAAATTAATGTTTTTTTGTTTGTTCATGTCTGGTGAATAAAATATATGTGTAAGCATTTATATAGTCAGAAAAGAGTTTGCATGATGCAGAATCAAAAATATATCACGAAACATATATCTCATTTATGGTGAGATATCATACCCCCGCGATTTTTTATTTATGTATTTTTTATTGTCATACACGAACAATTATCATGAAATGTCGTTATCTATTTAAAAAAAAAAAAATGTGAAAGGATAATGATATTATACAGTATTCAAGAATATATTTTGACGCGCGGACTAATTGTGGGAAAAATTTAACATCATAATTAATTAAACTCTCGAAACAGAAACAAAAAAAAAATCGAATAAAGCAAAACACCTTGAATTTTAGCTTCTTTTTTATTTTTTGTATGCGATTCTTAAATAGCAGAGTGATGAACTCTAAATACATAGTTTGTACCTAAATAAAAAAATAAACAACTTTCAATCCATTCAATTTTGTTATGTCAGTCAGCTCTAATGACTTAATCATGACACTAGAATTTAACACTGAATATGGTCATGTTTGAAATGTTGTTTTGCTTTTTTTTTTTTGCTATTCACATGTAATTTATTGATGTTAGAAAGTAATTTGTGTTTGGAATTTAATATGGAAAATGGTTTGATAATTTTGAGAGGTACAAAGTTTAATGAACATTTCACTTATCCTGTTAATGTTTATTTGTTAGATAAATTATTTGTTGGTTAGGATATCTTGTGCTCCAAAAATGTGCTTTTGTTTTCTGATTTTTTAATTTCCAAATGACTCTTGATGTCTGAAGATTAGGCGATGTGAATTAAACTGACATTTTTGGTACTTTGACTCGCCCAATTTTTAAACAAAGCCTGATGAAAATTTGTAATATTTTTGATCACTCTTCACCGTGAAATTAAATAAAAAGCGTTTCCAATTTTCAACTGGCAAATTTATCTGTATGGTATATAATTATGTGTGCGCGACTACGGGTATGTCTCACTCTTGTGTGATTCTGATAATTTTACTATAGATAATAACACAAAAATACGAAAACCATTAAAAGGTAAGGTGTGGCTGTGTTAAATTTATTATTGTTTTTATAATTTTGTGTAATTTAATCGCCTTTTGTTTGAATAAATTGATGATGATTTTTATGTTTAATGAATTTTTTTATTATTATTTATTTATAGGTCAAATATGAAGGTCGATCTCAATACTTAACTGCCGTGTGCATGAGCTGTTTAGAAGGGATATCACCAGATCGCGTGATTCGTTGCCGATTCTGTAGCACAAAATGGGATGGGGCATCGTTGGTGCTTGGAACAATGTATTCGTATGATATATTTGCGGCGATGCCATGTTGCACTGAACGTCTTAAGGTACAAGTTTGATATATTTTCGTTTTTTTTATAGCAATATATTAATAACCAATATTTTTTTCCATTACAGTGCAATAATTGTCATAAGATGTTGCTACATTCACATCAGCGGCTAAATTTTTACAGTGACTACAGCCATGCAATTACTTGCCCTAATTGCTCAGCACACGACACACATTTCGTTAAACCATTGGCTTACTGTTACACAAAACAACCACTCCAGTGGACACAGCAGTGGCCATAACATGAGGCCTTGCTGGATTCTTCACAGCCCATAACAAAAACTCCTATACGTAGCCAGTACCAGCAGCAGCAAACATCAACACCATATGCGACATCGTCATCAACGTCGTCGTCAACCGAGCTGGTCAAATCCATATTGAATGAATGGAAAAATCTAAAACTAGGAGGTAGTAATGATAATAATATTTTAGATTTGGGCTTAAATAATAGTAGTAATCTTTGTAATGGAGAATCTAGCGCTGTTTTAGGAAAACAGCTCTGTAATAATAATAACAGCATTTGGGGTAAAACCTCGGTATGGGGTTCACCCCAAAGTCCATCGTCCTCGTCGATTGGCACCCAATATTTTAGTAGTAGTAGTCATAGTAATAGTAAAGAATCACTATGGGCATCGACCCATTCCTCACCCACCACAAATCATAATAATAATAATAATAATAATAATGCTAATTCTAATGTTAATACAGTCACTAATTTATGGGATAATCCATTTTCAAAATTATCCCAGCAAGCACTAATGCAAACTAAAGAGGCGAACGCCTCGATTTGGAGTATTCCGCGTAATATGCTCAATAGTAATAATAATACTAGTATTAGCGGTAATGGTGGATCTTCATCTGGTTATGAAACATTATTGAATAGTAGCAAAACAATTATTACGACAGATCCGTCATTCCGGCTATTACGTCCGCATGATATTATTAGTTATGATTCGTGGAATCAAACGAACAACAACAACAACAATAATAATCCAATTAGTAGTAGTTTGACGGCAAGTCATAACTCTACCCAAAATACTAATAATAATATTAATAATAATAATAATTCATATATTCCTGGTGGTTCATTATCCACGCTAAACTCATCTTTTAATAATATTTCGAATTTGAGTACATTGAGCAAAATAAAAGAGCAACCGGTTGGCTCACTATGGGCATCACCAAATTCAACAAATAATTTACTATTAAATAGTTCGAATACGAATAATAATAATAATAATTCGACATCGAATCAGATTCCAATGAAATTAAATTCGGTAAAAAGTTTAAGATTTGGTTCACCACCACCACCAACGCCGCCATCCATTGGTCAGCACACTACCGCAACGCTAACCTCGAGTCTTTTAACATCTCATCTATTGAATAATGGCGTGAATTTAAATAATAATTCGGCGGCAAGCTCATGTCTTCAATTATTCTCTGATGAGTTTCTTAATTATTTAAATATGATTAATTAATTAATTTAGCCAATTTTTTGTTTGTTTATAATTTTTTTTTTTTCATTATTGTTTTGTTGATTAGTTTTATTTTTAATTAATTTTGAATTATTATTATTTTTTTTATGTACCAAATTATAATACTTTTTTTCGTTTCATCAGTGAAAATAAAAAGAGAATTTTTTTAAAACAAAATGAGAATTTAAAAATAAAAGAGAAATATGTGAATGCGAAAATGATTTTTTTTTATACGAAAATTTACGATAAAGTAAAAAATGTGTGATCGGGTTAAAAACTCGCTAGAATATATATATTTTTTTTTATTAATTAAAAAAATCGATAATACCAATTTTGGTATATCGATAAGAAATTTGGTTAAATAAATCTATTGGTAAAAACTATTGGATTACTACGTATATATTTTTTTATGTAAGGCTCGGAATTTAAACAAACATTAAAAAGAAAAAAAAAAAAATATTTAAAATGCCAAAAATTAATTAAGTGACTTTTGAAATTTTTTTTTATTTAATTTTTTAATTTGAAAATTTCATAGACGTTTAGGAAAGTGATACAATATTTTTAAAATTAATAATAAATTTAGAGTATTCATTATGAATTTAGGTTAGGCTTTTTTGGTTCAGAAAATAAATTATCGCCTAAAATTTTTTATTTATTGAAAAATAAGGAAATTCGAATAGACTTTACTCGTATACAATACCAATTTAAATTTTTTTTTTTGTAATTTTTGAAATCAATCTAATTATTAACTGTTTAGATGTTAGGGATTAACTAGACTTAAGATTTTTGATATATAACACAAACATAATGAAATTATTTAAGACAGCCCGAAATTGCCGAATGAATTTATTTTAAATTATTAATTTTCCGAGCAGTATCGAAATTCAAAATTTGAAATACTTATACATACTATAGCGAGAGAATAAATGAGTTAATTAATTTTTTTTTGGTATGATTGTGCATTTTTATTTTTTGTTATTTTATTTTTATTTTAAATTAAATTTAAATAATTCATATATAAAATAATTAATATAAATCTAGTTTCATTCAGGTGTTTTTATTTTATTACAATTATTAATTAAATATGTTGGAAAAATAAAAATAATTAAAAGTGATGAGTGAAAAAACAATTTTGTGAAACATTTTTAAAATAAAAATAAATTTTAAGTGAAAATATATATAAAAATAAATACGCCACTGGATTTCATCATCAACGAAAAAAACTAAAATCTCTGTAATTTTCCAAACATATATTCATTTTGCGAAAAACGTATATACATAATATGTTATATGCAATATATTATATGCAAATACATATATTTTTAATTAATTAATATTATTATTATCGTAAATACATAAGTGTAGCCGTATTTTTAGTGTAATAGTTACGTTACATATTTAAAAAACAAAATAATAAAATTAAAAATTCTATATTTGTGATTTATATTTTTTTTTTATATAATTTCTCCGATTAATTTTATTTTATTTTTTATTTTAAATACAATTAGTACCTCAGTGTAAATTAATTTTTACAAAAAAATTTATAAATAAAATATCAAATATATAAATATGTATATAAGTGTCTCCATTTTAAAAAACCCACGCTAATATATTCATCAGGAAGCTGCCAATCACCAAAATAACCTATATAAAAGTTATAGGATTTTACGGGGACAATCGATTGGCGACCCTAAGTTTAACCTTGAATCTGCATTCAAGGTTATTTGAAGGAATCCCACCTTTAGAATCCAGAGTCAAAAATGAGGGTCACCAATCAAATGCCGCCGAAAAATACTATAACTTTTACATAGGTTATTTTTTTGATTGGCAGCTTTCCTGACGAAATATTTGACTGGGTGGGACTTTTAAATTTGGGCACCCTTTATATATATATATTAAATGAAATATAATACATGGGTAATTTTCCACAACCATATATGATGAATATATACATAATATAAAAAAATATTAAAAAATTGAAAAAGAAAAATCAAAAATTTGATTCTCACAAAATATAAAAAATTAAATATTAATTAAATGTAATTGTAATTATTAAATTAAATTAAATTTCTCAGATCATCTGATGAATCGACGTACAAATCGAGAATCATAGATTTGATTTTTTTTTAACAATTTTTTTTAAATTTTATTGATTATTATTTTAATTATATTTTTTGTTTTCTTTTTATAAAATTATTTAATGAATTAAATATATAATATATTATATATATAATATTAAAAAAAAAATATTTTCTAAATAAATAATTTTTTTTAAATCTACGTTTTTAATTAAAAAAATTATATTTATTATTTTTATTTTATTTTGCTTTTCCCGATAGACAAAGTATTATAGTCTACACATTTTCAATAATAAGGTAATGTAGGTCGATTTTGTTGGTAGGTTCGTCGTTCCTCTGGTGCAATTAATTAATTTTTTGGGTAAATTTTCAAAATTAATTGTGAGGAGGTGTTTTAAAACAAAACGTGTCGAAATAGGTAAGAGTGGGGGTAAGTAAAACAAGTTAGAGTAAGATATAGTGTTAAGCTTATTTAGAAGGAGGAAATATTCATTTCCGGTGAAAAAAAAAAATTATTACACACAGTTTTCGATTAATTGGTCACATTTCGCCTTTAAGGCTTTTTAACCATAATTATGCAATATAACCGTAAACATTCTCGAAATAAATTATATTTAGAGTTTTGATCAGTGCTTAATACCAAATTTTTCTTCTCAAAATTGTATACGTGAAGTGTTATTTGTCATATTTAAAGTTACTCATTCCAATCCATACTACAATAATATCCAGTTGTACAAATTTGTAAAATTGTTTAATTTGATAATTGGTCTATTCCAAAACTGAAGAATTTTCAGAAACAGAATAAAATTTCGCAATAGTTTGCAACAATCTCACAAAGCTGCAGAATTTGTAAAAACTTTAAATAATAATTAAAATGTCGCTTTTTTTTTAATTTTGCCACCGAACGCGAATACCTGCGAAAAATTCCATGGAGCAAAATTATTACGTTATTATTGAAAATGAATATCTAAATAAAAAAGCAACTTAGTAAAATTCTAGTAATTATTTAATTTTTTTTAACAAGTACCTAGTTTTTATTTTTTTTTTTGTTTAATTTAATTTTAAATAAAAATTTTAGTTGAATTCTTTTTATTTTTCCCCGTAAAACTTTCTTCCCCTTCTTGTAATTATTATTATCATATATTTACTGTTAATTTAAAAAATATATATTTTATCTAAAGCAAATCGTAATTAAATAAATTTAAAACAAAACTAAATAAATATAATGTAGAAGTTCTTCCAGAATAAAATATTTGCCCGTCACAGAAATTAAATCATTTTTTTTATCTCCTATATGTATATTAAAAAATATTATGTATAGAAATAAACAATAATTAAATACAAAATCGTACAAAATGCAGAAATATTTTAAATAAAGAATTGTTTTTTTTTATGTTAAGGAAATATTTAAACAAAATCTCAGCCTTTGCAAATTACAAAACTGAACATTACAAAAAATTAATAATTTTTTTAACAAGCAAAAAAAAGGTACAAAAAAATTCCATAGTAACTTTATAAAAATTATGCATACACAGCAGTTCTTTTATTTCCTAAAAAACATAAAAAAAATCTACTGAAAATTATTTAAAACTTTTTTAATTATATTATATAAAACACATATATATATATTAAACATATACTATATAAATGTATATTTATAAAAAATAATTTTAAATTTGTATGAGAATTATAATGAGAAGAACCCAAGCATTTACCACTTACATATTAATATAAGAATAAATAATTAAATTTTATTGTAGGAAAATCGCTTTTTCTTAAAACTAAACAAAATGCATTCATAAAAGAAATTTAAAAATTAATTTAATTTTTAACAGTAATAAAATGAATTGATAAATATAAAAATATACAAAAATAAATAATAAAAACTATTTAATTAAAGCAATAAATAAAAAATTTAGTTAAACGATTTAAATTTATAATATTATATTTGTGAAATTCAGGAAATGTGTAAAAAAAGAAATGTATAATATATTTAAATAATAGTAAAAATTTTGAAATTTGCCAAAAAATCGAAAAAATATAAATTTAACCAAATAAAATTGAAAAAAAACAAAAAAATATTTACAACTGCCAAAATTATAAATACCTCAGAAATGATTGTGAAAATACATAACTAAACAAAAAGCAACAAAATACAGATTAAAAAATCTTCTAATTATTTAATTTTGTGTTTTTTCTCGATTTTACGTCTTTTATTTGTATTTCTACATAATATAATATTGTTAAACAAATAAGAAAAATTATATTTATAAAATCAAAATAAAATAAAAATTCATATCATAAATAACAAAATATAATATGTTTATCAATTCATTCCCCGAATCGTTTCAAAAACATTTTTAGTTTAAATAAAATTAATTTTTAAATTTTTTTTTTTGTGTCATTAAAAATGCAAAACAAAGAAATTGAAAATAATAAATTATGTGCAATGCAAACGAAATAAAATAAGAAAAATTATTTATTTTATTTTTAATTTTTAAAATAAATAATATTAATATTTATATATAAAAAAAGAAAACTAATTATTAAAAAACTAAAATAAAATATTCAGAATATGCAGGATTCTTAAATTGCTTTTTTCTACCGCAAAATACCTCAAATAAATAATGAAATAAAAAACAAATGATTAAAAATATTAAACAATTTTTTTAAAATAAATTTCGAGCGAACGCATCATTTTTTTTTTTTTTTTAAATTAAATTCACTTTAAAAATGGTGGCGTACAAAACACAAAATGGTCAAAAACTATAAGTAGAAATTTATAAATGTCATATCTAATAAAATGAGTAATTAAAAAAATAAAATAAATAAAAATAAATGAATTTTATAGATAAATAAATAAAATAGTAAATATTATAAATTGAGCAAAATAAAATCCTAGATTTGATTATGACCTCAATTCTCATAGTCGTATCACTTTAGATGATTATAGTCATTTCACATGATATTCTGCACAAACTACAAGCAAAAAATAAAACTAAAAATGCGTCTTACTTTCGTTTCTTGCTACACGAAAAAATGAAATGATAGATCATAATTTACAGTGGTATCTGTCGTTAAAAGTGATTTTAAACATAAGAAAAGGCTAAGAGAATAGGAAAAATGAAATCACACGAAGTGACACGGCTATGAGATTCGGGGTGTTAAAGACTCAAAACACTAGATATATTTAATATCCATTAAAAAAGATGTTTTCAAATTCAAAACAAGCAATTAAAAAGAAAAGAATTGATCGAGTAAGCAATCGATATGATTGACAAAAAAAAGGTTGCTAGTGATGATGAAGACGTATGATTTCTTCTATTAAATTAAATTCACTTTCAATATGTGAGTTTTTATTTAGTCCGAGCTCGATTCATTGTTCTAAGTAATTAGTTGTAAAACGTTGATTTGCTCTTAGGAGTGTTTGTTTAAAACAAAGTAGCACATTGCTCGGCATAATATTTTCTAGAAAATTACTTTTTCGAATTGTATATTTAAAATTGCGACAGAAAACTTATAATTGGGTTTTTAAACAGGAATAAGGAAGGAATAAAACACATCAATCATTTTTTAATTAGAAAATCTGAATTCAGAAAAACTTTCGAAAGCTTTCAACTGTGATTATATTTTCTAATATTTTGATAAACTTTTGTTGTTCAAATATTCTTTTCAAATCTATTGTAATGTAAATGAAAAATCGAAGATTTTAAACGTTATATAAATAATTAATAATGAAATATTTATTAGTCTCGTAAAAAATTTAACGTTGTTGTTTTATTAGGTATAAAAAACAGATCTAATTAGATCATTATGAACCTTTATCTAAATCAAATTATTTAAAAAATAACGTTTTTATTTTACAATTTAGCCTCGAAAGTAAATCTCATTCATGCCACACAACACAATACATCTGAAAATAGCTAGCGTATTGCTCTACTTAAAGTGTTAATTATATTGGCTATAAAATTTTAACGGTCGTATTTTTATTAGGTGCAAAAAAAAAAATCGAATGCACGAAATTTAAGAGTATAAATTACAAGCAATTGTGATCGATTTTATATGGATATTAAACATTTTACCAACTCCATATTATTGCAATGGTATCAATGTCTTGATCAAACGCGATATCTTAAATCAGATCGTATAAATAAGAACATATTAAATCACGACGATCATTAAATGCAATTTTTACTAAAAATGTGCAATTCAAAAAAAAAAGTCAGTATCGATCGAGAAACAACATAATAAGCCATTTTATTTATTTATCTAGAAAATTCTATTATAAAACAAAACAAAAAACACTTACAAATAATAAATTATATTATAAATATAAAATAAAATACAAACAAAAAACCTAATTATTAATTATAATTAAATAAATAAATGTGTAGATGTTTTTTCTTGTCTTTTTAACTATAAGTATTAATACAAAAACAAAACCAACCAAATTATAATAAAATATATATATATATATATATATATATATATATATATATATATATATATAAAAAAATTATAATTAAAAATGGAAAATATAAATACAAAACATTTCTATATATTTTATTTCTTATTATTAATTATTAATTAATTAATTATTATAATACAAAAAAAATACTGTTCTCTATGGAAATTTTAAATAAATTTTTTTAGTCTAATTCATCTATTAATTTTTAATTTTATTTTTTTATTTTATTATTAATTTTATTATTTTCTATTAATATTAAATAAAAATCTATATACATATATATATTTATATATTTAAATAAAATTTGCTTCAAGTACAAACTAAAAAAAATAAATAAAATATATTTAAATAAATAAAAAAAAACTAAATAAATTATATCACATAAAATTAAAAATACAAATTACATTACAATAATAATAAAATAATAAAATAAATTCGTTAATTTGTGTTTTTCAAATTTTATTTTTAATTAATTTTTTTATCATTTCTTTTATTAGTTTTATTACGTATCCTAAATATTATAATATATTATAAAATTAATTTAAATAAAATTTAATATTTAATCCTCTTAGAATTTAATAATAAAATTGGTTTAAAAATCTATATAAAAATATCCTAATTAATATTAATACGTATAATAATATATATTAGAAATATAATTAATAGTTGTTGCATTATGTTTTTATTTTTGTGATTCGATTTAAATTTTTTCGTCTTAATCAATAAATATAAATTTAAATATTCAACGTAATAATAGAATATATTATTAATATTTATGTAATCAGGTAATTAATAAGGAAAATTTGTTTGTAGTAATATATAAAAAAAATTAAATTTTTTGTTTATTTATTTTATTTTAATTTTTTTTTGTGTGAGTGTGTTTGAACTAAGTAATACATAAAATACAATCGGCATTAATAAAAAAAAAAAAGTAAAAAATGATTAAAAAGACAACTTTATAATTTAATAGGGCTGAACAAAAATCAATCTTAACAATTAAGGCAGCACAAAATAATTAGACTTAAGTATAACAAAACTAATAATTTTTCGAGGCCTAAATATTATATTATATAAAAATAAAAATTTTTTACCTTAAAAATAAATCCTCAAAAAATTATTATTATTATTAATTATTGTAGTTTGTACGAATTTAAATAAAAAAAAAAAATAATAATTTCACACATTGGTATATTATTTGATCATATTATTATATATTGAGTCATATACATACAAAACAAGACATAAGGCTGGTTTTTGAGGATCAAAATAAGTCAATGTGTTGTGTAATAAATAAAATCTTTAATTAATAAAGCAATAATTACAATCGGCTAAAAATTAAAAAAAAAAAAAAAATATCGGATGAACTAATAAATTTATTAAAAAATATAAAAAATAAACCAAATAAGACTGGATCGGATTAAAATAATTAAAAAAAAAAAATTAAATAAAAAGTGCGGTGATATTAAAATTTTTTTTATAATAAGTATAATTAAATTAGAATTAATGTTAAAACCAAATTAATAGATTAACAAGAAAATTAGATTCTGTTTACGTTTTAAATTTTTTTGTATTCACTGCCATAAGTTTTCTTGTTACAAAATTAATTAAAATAATTAAGTAAAATATTTTTTTTCGCCTCAAAATTATACCCGCGCGAGATTGGAAAAATGCCACTGTACTGTAAAACTAAATTTAAGGGAAAGAAAAATTTATACTATAAATAAAATGAAGAGAACTGCAAAATTTAGGGTACTCGGAAAGTCTTTTTTTTTGTTTTTTTTTTTAATTAAATTGAAAACTATATTGTAGGTAAAAATCATTAAATTAAATATTTAACTAAAATTTCTCATTATATTAAAATTTAAATTAAATGTCATTAATTAAATAAAATTTTTATTAGGTGAAAACATATTAATTAACAAAAAAAAAATTTAGAAAATTACAAATTGGTGTTTTTTATTAACAAAAAAAAGAAGTAGAATTAAATAACCGCCCCCCACTATACTACTAAAAAAGTACTATCCTTGGAACTCTTATTTGCCAGACTAAATATTAATAAAGATATATACAATTTTTGCACGTATAATTTACTAAAAAAATATTTATATAAAAATTGATTGGTCATTTTTTATGGTTCGTTTATACAATAAATTAAAATTATGTAAAGACTGAATAAAATATATACACAAATAATTTTTCTTTCTCGCTTTAACATTTAACATTAATTAAAAAAAAAAAAAAAATTCATCCGAAATTTTTTTGTACATCAAAAACATTAACATAAACATTGCATGATTTAATTTGATTTATTATAAATTAATAAATAATAGATATGTGTTTGTATGAATGGTAAAAATATAAACAAAAAAAACTAAAAAAACAACAAAAAATAATAATATAAAGAAAAGCACGAAATAATATTCCTAAACTAATATTCACAAAATAATTAAAAATTGCAAAAAAAAAAAAAAAATAATTATAAAAAAATTACTCAAACTAATAATTAATTTTAATTATAGCAGTTTTATAATATACTCGTATAATATTATTATGATAAAATATTTTCTTTTTTTTTTAAATTATAATAAATTTTTATTTTTGTCGCTGTTTGACAATAAACAAACTTTTGTTGTTGTTTTAATTTTAAAATTTTCGGTTTGTTTCAAAAATTGACTGACTAATTTTAAAATGCATTTGACATTTTGATTTTGGTGATGGCGTTAATTTACAATCATTTTATCGATCTAAACAAAAAAAAAAAAAAAGTCTGGTGTGATGTAAATCACTTGCGATTTTTATGTTGCGGTGGTGACTCCAAATTTTAATAAATTTGTGTTTTAATGTTTAGTTCAAATTTTAAATTTTATACAAACTTTTCGTTTATTGAAAGTTTTTCTTTGGTTATGGCGTCTATCTGATATAATTCTTTCAAACATAATTCAAAACTTTTAATTAATTTATATATATACTTGCTCCTCAACAACTAAAATTTTGCATAATTATTTACATCCACACTGAAATCTTAATTCTATGAAACAGACAATCTAATAAGTATAATAAATTATAATTTATAATTATAAATATTTGATTTATAATTATAAATATTTGTAAAAACAAAAAAAAAAATTATATTTTAAAGAACTTAATAATTGGAAAAGATGCCTTAAAAATTTTTGACGTCGTGCATGTATTATTTTGTGTGTGTGTCCAGTATAATTTCCATGCAACTGGAAATTATACATGACGACCTTAAGTAAAACTCAAATCTGTGAAAAAAAAAAAAATAAAAATTTGGAAATTAAAATTATTAGATGATAAGAAATTTTATTTTATTACAAAAAAAAATCAATTATTCTATTATTTTAAAAAAATTTTAATATTTTTTTTTTCTTGATTAATTTTTTCGATTAATCATTAAAAATTAAAACTCGTACTCGTATCTGTGACAACACATAAAGAAAATTGAAAACCAAAATTATTGATTAGATTTAAGCAAAATTAAACTTTAATTTTTTTAATAAAAGTTAATTAAGGAATTGTCTGCGAAATTATATTTGTGTATATTAAGAAGCAATTGGCTATTTTATAAAAAAAGAGATTTGGAAAAATAAATTTAAGATTGTATATTTTTTAAATTTAATAAGGCGAAAAGAGAGGTGCTGCTCTCTATAAATATTAAATAAGCACTAAAAACTGCTATATAAATATAATTAAAATTAATTATTATTTTGTGTACATTTATTTTTTAATTTAGTTTAATTTTAACTTATTATTTATTTATAATTTTTATTATTATTATTGTTATTATTCGATTTGGGAAATATACCTATCTTTTTGTTCCGCTCCCTGCCCCCTACTAAATAATACCCACTGTATATATAAATAAAATAATTTAATAATACTAAATGCTATATTAAAAAGAAAACTACAATTTTTAAAAATTTTAATAGACAAAAAAAAAATAAAAACAAATATTGAAATACCTCAGAATTAGTAAATTATTTGTAAATTTAATTTTTATTATTTAAAATTTTTTTTTTTAATTATTTGTTTCGGTTAATAGACGTGCGTTTATGCGCGCATCTTATTAATTAATTTTTTACCCTCATTATTATAATTATATTGTGAAAGTACAAATTGTTTTATTTATTTTAAATTAAACTACTAAAAATTTTATAATTAATTACATTCATGTATGGATTATGTTTATTAATTTTAATATACATATTATATTTATAAATAAATACGATGAAATATTTTTACTCAAAACAATTTTTTTTTTATAAATTAAATTAATATAATTATAATTAATGTTTATCAATATATTTATAAATAATAAATAAAAAAAAAAACATTTATATTTAATTATTAAAAACGGTAATAACTAATCTACTCAAGTTGAAATACATATATTTATAATAAATAATCTTTTTCTACTGTTAATTTCACATTTTTATAAAAAAAAAACAATAAAATAAAAATATTAAATAACAAAAAAAAAAAAGATTTCGAGTGTAAATAAAAAATAATTTTTTTATTTATTATATAAGTTTGGTGAAATTCAGCGTACAAATACAGTAAGTACAAGGTTCTTGAAAGAGAAATTTAAATTAATTATTTAAAGGAATATATAAATAAATAAAATAATAAATAACACTAAAAATGGTTAGTTAATAAATTTTCTTGTTATACATTTTTATTTATTTTTTACACAACTATATAAATTAATGAAATTATTTACACTCGAAAACTCCCTCGATTTTTCAATTATTTAATTATTATCATTTTTATATATTTACAATTTTTTGTTCTATTTTATGCGATTCTATATATATCTATATTTGTTTTATAAAAATAAAACAAATATAAATATTCTGTATCCTCTTATCACTAACCAATTAAAATACATAAACAAATAAAAACTATTTTAAACAAAAAATAAAAATAAATAACAAAAAACTATTTAAATAAATTTTTATACTTTGTACCTTTAAATCTCGCATCAATTAAAATAAATAAAATTTTTAAATAAAAAATTATATTTAGTTTCATTGTTATTCTTATTATAATTATTAATCTAAATAAATTTTTTTTAACAATAAAAAATATATATAAAAACATAATAGTTGGGGAATATAAAATAAGTAATATTAAAATGAATATTTACACTAAAACCAAAAGCTTGTTTGGATTTGTGTTAAAAAATTATTATTTTTGATGCGATACTATAATTTAAAAATTTTTAACTACTTAAGTTTTATTTTTCTATTATTATTATGTTTATTAATTTTGGTAGTGAAAGAGGTAAAATAATTTTTTAATTTTCGTTCTTTAAAAAAAAAAAAAAAATTAATTAATAAATAGAAATATACTTTGTACAAGCGAACCATTGCAAAATATATAAAATAAAATAAAAGTAATAATTTAAAATCAGTTGTATGAAAATATTATTGGATGATGGCTTTTTATATAAATATATATTATAAAAAATTATTTATAAAAATTTAAGAAAAAACAAAAATTTTATATTGCGTATTTCATTTTTTTTCTCACTACGAGAAAAACAAAATATTATTAATTATTTTTATTATTGTAATAACTATATATATTTAAAAACAAACAAACTTATATTACTTTATATAATATATTAAAATACATTTAAAATAAAAAAAAAAATGAAAATTACAAAAACAAAATATATTTTATTAAAATTGATTATAATCAATTTAATAAAAATAAGAAATAATTAAAAATGAATTAATGAATCGCAGACTTTTCACACAACAAAAATTATATTATATATATAAATTATAAAATGAAAAAAAAAAAAAAAACAAAAAATACAAAAAAAAATTGAAATAAAATTAAAAAAAATTAAAAACCAAAAAAATATTATAAGAATAAAAATTTATTTAATACTGAAAAAAAATCTTTGTTTTATTTAAAAACAGTTGTTCGTTCAGGAGCCAGAAGTGGAATCACCTTTATTAACATTCGTATCCTCTTAGTTGTTTCACTTGTACCGATAATTAAATTTGGTTAGCCGATTGAAGCGACAAGTGATAAACATCGTCACTTCGATTGACTAAGAGAATATCAATTTACATTTGAAGTGGCACGAAAATTGTCACGTCGAATTAAGTGATGCGACTAAGGGCATACATAACCTTGCCGTTGTTTGTGTCACGCATCCACTGTGAATCGGGTAAGTCTTAATTTTGTATTATGGTTCTCGCTTTTATTTTGGTGAGTATGTATTATTCAGTTTCTATGTTAGCAAAAAAAATTTATAGATGCATTTTGGCAGATAAACAGTCGAATATTCAGTTTTATTTAAAAAGTAATAAATTATTTTATTTATCACATTTAATTTAAAAAATATAAAAATGTTAAGCACTCAGCGCTGTGAAGTTCCCCAAACTTGTTCGGAAATCGATTGGTGAATATGATGCTCGAATTTTAAAGTAAAGATTAATTTCCCAAAATTTCTGGTGATAAACTAAGTATAGGGAAGGTGTTTTCCAAAAAGGTTTTAACAAGTAACAAACTGGCCTGTTGACTTAAATTTTCATGCATGCAATAAATCGAATTAATTGTTTACCAATTTTTTAACTTGTAGTCAATACAATTATACACAAATTATTTTGGATTCTTTGGAAAAATAAATTCGTATTTTATTTTATGTTATATTTAAATCATAATTTTGATTAGTGATCGGTTATTAACCGATTTTTATCGAGTATAAAATTTATACTGAATTATTTAGTAAATAATCAGCAAATTGAATTTATTGTAATCCATCCATATGCCGAATGAGTAACTCTCGTATTTCAATTTATGAATTTCAGGACTTCAATTCTCAATTATTACGCGTTTTTACGAGAACTCGAAATATTTTACATAATCGCGTTTTGCCGCAATTTCGAAAGAAATCTCAAACCCTCGTACTCCAGGTATCTCATTTTTCGAGATGAATTCGATAAGAATTATTCCGGTTTCTCAAATTTTTACGTTAATTTTTCGATTAAATTAAGAAGCGTATAGTAGGGGGTTAGGTGAGGGAGGCTCTTGAAATCCGAGATTTTGAGATGTTTGGATTAATCTAGATTTCCGCGGTTTATTTAGACTTGTCAACTTTGGAAGTCTGGAAACCGGGACATTTTACATTTTGTTTCCGGAAAGTTTAGAAAAAAAAAACGATGCTCGAGATTTTGGAATTATTTAGATTTCCGGATTTAAATAGCTAAAAGTTGCTTGGTACCGAAGTTATTCGAACATATCGACATTCGTGCGTTTTTAGTGATTTCTTGATTTTTTAAGATTATTTCAGGATTCTGAGCTTATTCGAGTTTTTCCGGAAATTCGAATTTTTTTGTGATTATCGATATTTTTCTAGAATTTTTACATTATTCGTATTTTTCGAGGTTATTTCTGTTTCCGATATTTCTCGAAATTTTCAAGAGGTCGAATTGCTGCTTCTTGTTACAGAATTAATGATCTGCTTAGCATCAAGTTATTTAAGGTAAAATTAAATTTGGAGGATATTAATTTACGTAGATGATTGTTTTGAGAATATTTGGGACTATCCGAGTTCTTTTAAACAATTTTTGATTATTCGGGATATTGCGAATTTGAACGGCATTGTCGGCATTGGCAATTCAAAACTTAATGATTTGTTGATATTATTGAAAATGGTTCGAAATTACTTGATAATTTACTAGGGTTCAGTATAGTTGCTTTATGTTGAGTTGTATTAGGACATGTAATATAATCTTACGGTGTTCTTGGTTTTTTGCAGGCAATGTTTAAATGTTATGCAATAAACAGATAGGCAACAGTAATGCATTATGGACTCGTTGACAATATTTATTTTTTATATATCGATCATGGATCTTCAAAACATTTTGCTAATTTAGAATTTATTCAGCTTTCTCTAGAAGTTGTTGGTGAAATTAAATAAAAATATTTTTGCACAGTGCTTGGTTGAAGTGCATTTCTTTATGCATGCAATACATTCTTATACCAACCGCCTCTGGTAATAAATATTATTACTAATGAAATTTTTATTCGACCACTTGTATAAGTTTCGGTTTTATAGGTACAAAATAATAAATCGAATTTTCTTCGATGCATTTAAAATGATGATTTAACTGAACTTCATTGAAAACCGGTCGTCTGTTCGATCGGTGACCGGCTCATTGGTATAAAAACCGGCCGGACCGATTCAAAACTGGCTAGTTGGCAACCCAAGTCCATTCATATAAATCGAAATCAAGAAGGAACTGCTACCCAGCCAAACACCAGTTAACAGATCTGGCATCACTGCCAGAGTTTTTAAACAAAAATTAAAATCTCTATCGATTTCATCATAAAGCACCGTGTGTATGGCCAAGTTCGTTGTTGGATGTACTCCGTTGAACGGGGAAAAAGTGGTCTGCCTCATGCGCATATTTTGGTTTGGTTCGATGACAAAATCAGACCGGGTGAAATTAATTTAATCATCTCAGCCAAAATCCTGGATGAAGCTGTTTATCCGAAATCACATGCAGTTGTGACTTAGAATATGATCCATGAACCTTGTTAATGGGCATCTGTGTGCGACTGACCGTAAGGCGCGTCAACTCTTACAGTTGCTCAATACACTCAAAGATTCCGTCATATCTTCTTCACCGAATCAAATTCGCACATTGTTTGCGATTATCATATCCACATGTTCCCCTTCGAATCCGAACGATTTGTGGGTCAAATATAAGGACTACATGTCTGAATATGTTTTGCATCGTGTGCGTCTCCAAACTTCAAATCCGACATTACAAATGACAGCAGAAATGCACAATGAGGCATTAATCATGATAGAATACATGTGTTTATTGATGGCTAATAAAGTGTTGTCTTATTTCACCTAATCGTCCAATGCAAGGAGCATTCAACCACGAATTACAAAGAGAACAACAGTATGACACCGAAGCATTAGCTGAAGCAGTTTGATTGAAGCTTTGAACAATAGAACTGGTGGCATTTACTTCCTGGATGCTCCTGGAGGGACTGGAAAAACGTTCTTAATTTCATTGCTTTTGGCATCGATTCGATCGCAGCATGATGTTGCCTTGGCATTCGCTTCATCTGGACATTCGGTACTGAAATTGTCACTGAACATGCAAATAAACGAGACGCCAACTTGCAACATCGCCAAAAACAGTGCAATGGCGAAGATTCTGCAGAGATGGAAATTGATCGTTTGGGACGAATGCACGATGGCCTACAAAAGATCACTGGAGGCGCTAGACAGAACGTTGAAAGAACGTTGAACCATCAAATCATTTTTGGTGGAACTATGATTCTGTTATCCGCTAATTTTCGTGAGACTCTTCCTGTTATTCCATACGTTCAACTGCAGCTGACGAACTAAACGCGTGCTTGAAATCATCAAATTTGTGGTGGCATGTGAAGACCCTCCGATTGACTACTAACATGCGAGTGTTCTCGCAACAAGATCGAGCAATTGTTGGACATTGGTAATGGGAAAAACGCAGTTGACATCTCGAGCGGATTCATCACATTACACACTAGCCATATTGGCGGCTATTAATAAGGATGTCGATGATCTTAACGCGGCCATTCCAAATTTCATTCCGGGACAGTCGTTTTCCTTGAAATCAGTTGACACAGTTATCAACCAGGATGAAGTAGTCAACTATTCCACAGAATTCTTGAAATCGCTGGAATCGTCCGGATTACCACCTCACAATTTGCAATTAAAAGTAAGCTTAGTTATCATCATGTTGCGTAACAACAATCAACCTCTGTTGTGAAAAGGCTTATGAACAACATCACCAAGGTGACGATTATTAAGGTAAAGTACAAAGGAGAGATTCCAACGGACTTGCAATTCGAGTTCAAATGGCTGCAATTCCCCGTCCGTCTGACCTTCGCGATGACCATCAACAAATCGGCCAGTCGTTGGAAGTTTGCGGGATTAACTTGGAGTTTCGCGTGTCGGCAAGCCATCATCTTTGTTTGTTTACGAGCCTGAAAACAAAAGTAAAAACATAGTTTACCACAAAGCTTTGCATTGAATGTTAACCTATTCTTCTCCATATAAATAAGAGACATGGAATTCATTTGAATTACGGACGAGTTTTATTTAATAACAAAACGAAACTCAAACCTTTTGAATGAATTGGAGTTGGAAGGTTGATTGGGATTCATAACCGCTTATGAAGAGTTACAATCAAATCAATTTTAGGTGGTACGAAGTTCGCCTGGTCACCTAATATGTATATAAATTTACTGAAAAATCTATTGTCAAAACTGCGAACACTTTTTAGACCATCCAATATTACTAATGCTATGCTAAATGTGGTCTCCTCATTATGATAATCATATAAGTAGAATTGAATCGATTCACAAAAAACTCCTTCATAAATTATTCTCCTTCATGAATTATTTCATTTATTTGTGACAAAATTTTTGGAATTTTACAATTAAAAATTGGACTAGAACTTATGGTTCCTAATTAATTTTGCTGATAATAAAATAAAAACTAAAATTTAGTGTTGAATGGAGGTATCTATGAACTCGAGAGAACTAAGATCTTATGTAATATGCCTATTCCATTCCAACTGGAATAGAAATTTAAGAGAGCTTGAAGTAATTGCGAAACCTGTAAAGTGCGTTAACAAACGAAAATGCCACATTTTGGAAATAATGAAGGTGCTGTAGTAACTAATAAGTTGATCTAACAAATTAACTCCATCTATTCCACATCTATTAACCACCCACAGCGTTGAGTTCTTTAATGTTTTGTACCTCTAATAATTCGTATGAGGTAAAAAAATTATAGAAATAAAGGTAGTGGCCTGGTTTTTTGAGACGTTTAGTCAAATGCAATACGGAAGCGGCTCCGAATCCAACTTTTTTAGTATGCCTGACTCAGTCCCTTGGTATAGGAAAAAATCGTACGGCATTCTTGATTTGCCACAACATACTTAGACATTCCGCAAGTGTTAGGCTATCCTTTCATATATTGTTTTATAGAGCTTTTTTCTACGCATAATGATGGTTCGTTTATTTCTGAAGATAATAAATGGACGAACTTTGTAAAATTCGTCTGCGCAATTTTTAGGCATCTCTAAATTATTAGTGTTATATGTAGGTTATTTCGTAGCTGAAAAACTCGATCGCTCGTCATGGTACCTATAAATAATGCAATCCCAAGAGCTTTATCAAAATACAATCGGATTCTAGGAAGTTTGAAGCAACTAATTGCTATTTGTAGTCAAAATAACAGTTTCATTTCTGATGTTTTGGTGTGTTTATAACTGGTTATTATTTTTTGTTCTGCATACAAGTTTGTAAAAAAAGCCATTCAAGGAGCAACACGTAACAAGTTAACCGCAAATCAAATCAAAGAATAGTTGGGGTTATCTGTTTTACAAAACAGCATATTGCTCGGGTATTAAGAACGACAAAAAATATTAAATGGTCAAAATTGCAAAGTGGGGTTGATATTTCTACTTTTTTTCAGTAGATATATTATGAGCGATTGGCCTCTGTATTTTTCTGATTTACCAAATCGAAAATATTGGGATTGCCTTGCCATGAACAATTAATATATTTGTCTATAAAAAATGCCGAAAAATCAAAATTAAAAACATTATGCTGGATATATAGAAAATAAACGCTTCTCGAATAGTTTCCTAATTAGTTTATGTTATTGGTTTTGGATTTTTGAAACTTTATCTATCTTTTTACCGGCTGAATAAAAAAAAGTACATACATATTTCGGTTGGCTATCCACGTACTATTACGTTCATGTTTTATATGAAAATAAAGCGAATTTATGATAATAAGATAGGTTTACATTGCGTTATGGATTATTTGATATGCCAAGTTGGGAATATACTTATGAAAATGATACTTGCTAAATGAGGCATTCTAAATTGATTTTTAGAAGAATTTCTGGAATATGGTCAATTAGGAAGGAGCTCGGTTATCTCTCAACCGATTATGATGAAATTCGACTTGTATGGTGGAAATGGGATCTTCAAATGATTTTTAGATGAAGTTCTGGAATATGACCAAGTAGGATGGAACTTGCCTATTTATCAACCAATTATGATGAAATTCGACACGTGCGACAGAAATGGGGTTCTAAGTTCTAACATGATACTTAGAAGAAGTTTTGGAATATGGTCAATTAGGAAGGAACTCGGTCTGAAATTTAGTAGAAACGATGGACATTAGATTCTAAAATGAATTTTAGATTAAGTTCTGGGATTTGATCAATTACGATGGAAACGGGATTTTATATTAATTTTTAGAAGAAGTCCTTAAAGGATATCAACATATTATTTTATAATCTTGTATGCTGAATTTCATCATAATCAATTAAAATGTGGCCAAATTCCTTTCTAGTTGGGTTTGTCGACACCATTTCAAATTATCCGCATTCCAGAATTTCATCTAGCAAATATTTTAGAATCAGAGTTCTATCGTAAATACATGGTGAATTTCATCATAATCGGTTATTAACTTTTTGCCAGTCCTGCATATCATAACTGATGCAGATCCCGTTTAACCGAGGCGGCCCTACATTATATGTTATAAGTAAATTAAATAAGATATTATATCACGTATAATGTAGCGCTCAAGACAGGTAAAGGGTTAAATTACCAAGTTACTTCCTACTTGGCCAAATTCCAGAACTTAATTCAAAAATCATTTGGAGATCCCATTTCCGTCGTACAAGTAAAATTTCATCATAATCGCTTGAGAAATAATCGAGTCATCATTCTAGAATCCCATTTCTATCGCACGTCTCGAATTTCATAATAATCGGTTAAGAAATAGCCAAGTTAGATCCTAATAGGCTACATTCCAAAACTTCATCCTACAATTATTTTGGACCCCATTTCCATCGCACAACTCGAATTTCATCACAATCGGTCAAGAAATAGCCAAGTTCCATCCTACTTGGCCACATTCCAGAGCTTCTTCTAAATATCATTTTAGAATCCCATTTCCATCGTATTAACCTAACTTTACCACAACCAGTTGAGAACTAATCGAGTTCCTTCCTAATTGACCATATTCCATTACTTCATCTAAATATCATTTTAGAAGTCCATTTCTAGCGCACATGTCGAATTTCAATAAAATCGGTTAAGAAATAGTCAATTTCCATTCCACTTGGCCATATTCCAGAACTTCATCTAAAATTCAGTTGGAGATCCCATTTCCATCATAAAACTCGAATTTCATCATAATCGATGAAGAAATAGCCAAGTTCCATCCTACTAGGCCATATTCCAGAACATCATCTAAAAAACATTTGAGGATCCCATTTCCATCATACAACTCGAATTTCATCATAATCGGTTAAGAAATAGCCAAGTTTCATCCTACTTAGTCATATTTAAGAACTTCATCTAAAAATCATTTGCACATCGCATTTTCATCGTACAAGTCGAATTTCATCATAATCGGTTGAGAAATAGCCAAGTTTCATCCTACTTGGCCATATTCCAGAATCTCATCTAAAAATCAGTTTAGAATCCGACATTTAGTCAGTATCGTATTCAAATGTATATTCCTGGTTGGCGCAAAAAAATTGTTTTTGGTTATTATAAAATATTTTTTATAAATTTGTGTTATAAATAACCCATAACTCAATCAAAACCCATTATTAGTTAGTTTGTTTGTTAACAAAAAAGCATGATTCAATTAATACCAGTATAGCTCTAAATATTTAAACAAATGACCATTTTTTTTGTGACGACACACAACTCTAGTATTAAATTACAACAACAAGTAAAGAAACGAAATATAAAAACACAAAAATGTTTCATTCGCTTTTTCTCTTATGTATAAACATGTGGCGAAATTGCATGACGTCACGAACACGTGACTAGAAAGATCGAACTAACCTTGTTCAAACCATGCTCACCGGTGTTCCAGTGCATACTAAATTACTAACTACTTTAACACACGAAAATTTTTCTGAATACATATTTTTAACCTCGCTCAAAACAATCTCGCATTAGTTTTTGTGGTTTTAAGTATATTGCGTAGGGGCTCACTGTATTGTGAATATAATTTCTACACCCAATTAGGTATTTTCTACACCCAGCTAATTTGAATTTTTATTTATTCAACACGAGACGTCTCTATGAAATCTACTATAGTTTTTGCTATACCTTTGACCATTTTTTAGGTAGTTGTGGACCATAGTTGATGATCGATCAGCGAACAGTAATTCCTTTTTCTTTATAAATTCCGATGGAGATTTTTTTTTTATCATTTAGGAACTTTCCGCTCGGCATTGCTATAATAAATAAATATTATCATCTAAGCCACTGGATAAAATCAAAAAAATTAAAGAAAATCGCTAGTAAAAATAAGAAAAACACGTCTCTGTCTGCTGTTCTTATACGAATATTTAACTAAACGAAAGAGGGCCTAAAGGCCGAATGCCGAAAGGCCGAATGGTCAAAAGGCCGAATGTCGAAAATTCGAACGGCCGAATGTGTCGAAAGGCCGAATATGTCGAAAGACCGAATAGGTCGAAAGGCCGAATAGTTCGAAAGGCCGAATAGTTCGAAAGGCCGATTGTGTCGAAAGGCCGTTTTTGTCGAAATTGATTTTAATTTTTCAACATGTTATGAATGAAAATTTTCAAAATTTATATTTTGATAAAAACCAAAATTTCTATTTTTATCAAAATTTTTGTACTAAAATGTTTAATAATAAATCGCCTTAAATATTAAAATGTTCTTACGTTTTTTTTGTGGGTTGGGTATAATATCTCGACAAACGTCTTATCGAAATCACAATCTCGAAATCGAAATCTAGAGTTTCATAATCTCGAATTTCGAAATATCGAACTTTTAAAACCTCGAAATCAAAATTCCAATAATATTGACTTTGTAAAATTGTATGCGGCGCCGCAAATAATTTTACAAAATTATATTAATTATTCGGGATTCGAGGGTGCAATTTTTAATTGTTTATAGTTTGATTGTTTATTAAATAATACGATTATATTAAAACAAATAATGTTATAAATTTTTAGGGTTGAAAGAAATTGAAAATCCCGAAAAAAAAAATTCAGAAACAAAAAAATTCCTTAAAATAAAAATGCAGAAAACTAAAATCTAGAAACACAATTATCAAAGTGCGGCCCAAGTTAAAACTAAAATTCATAAAATGGAGTTAAAATTTGAGTTTTTCCGTAAAGTTCTTAATATTTATGGTAATAAAAATTGCTTCAACCTTTCAGACACAGATCAAAGGAATTATATCGCTCATATCGCTTCTACGGATTGTTGTACCACAAATATTTCAAATTATTTTGTGGTTGGCTTAATTCGTTGGGTTAGTATAATAGTATCGACGAATCTATTGGAGCGAATTGCGGATTTAATTTTTCGTTAATGGTTCATCAACCTTGCAGACACAGATCAAAGGAATTGTATCTTCGTATCGCTTCTTCTGATAGATGTAATAGATGTACCACAAATGTTTCAAGTGACGACAAAAGTCTAAAAATGCCTATAAAATTGATTTTCATTTATTTTGAACAAAATGATTTTCTGGATTTTTTTCTGGATTTTTAATTTTCAGGAATGAAATTCAGGAAAGAAATCCAAAAAACGAAAATCCAGGAACACAATTGTCAAAGTGCGTGCACACATGCTTCTACAGGTAGATACACCACAAATGTTTCAAGTTGTGTTTTGGTTGGCTTAATTCGTTGGGTTAGTATAGAATCGGCGAATGTATTGGAGCAGATCGCGAATTTTTGTTAAATTGGTAAATGCTTCGTCAATCTTGCTGACACAGATCAAAGGAATTGTATCATTCATATCGCTTCTGCTGATAGATGTAACACAAATGTTTCATGTTATGTAAATGCTGAAAATTGAAATTTTTCATTTACATTAACAAAATATTTTTCTGGATTTTTTTTTTTTGAAATTTCTGAAATGTAATGATTCCAAAAAATATTTTCTTCTTAAATTAAAATAAAGGATAGTTTGAATTTTTTGCGTTTCAAGATAAAAAAATTCGAGAAATTATAATTCGATATTTTGAAACTGCATCAAAAATTGTATTCGATATTTTGATTTTGCGAGGTTTTAGCACTATTTTTTTTCATCATTCAGGAACTTCCCTTCGGCATTGCTACAATAAATACAAATTATAATCCAAGCCATTTTCTTCGTAAAGTATTTATTGGATAAGATCGAATCAAAAAAATTAAAAAAAATCGCAAATAAAAATAATAAAAACACGTTTCTGTCTGCTTTTCTTATACGAATGTTTAACTAAAAGGAATAGGGCCGAATGTGTCGAAAGGCCAAAAGTATCGAAGGGCCGGATAGGTCGAGAGGCCGATTGTGTCGAAAGGCCGAGTGTCGAAAGGTCGTTTGTGTCGAAATAGAATTTAAATTTTCATCTTTTTATGAATGAAAATTTTCAAAATTTATATTTTTAGGAAAACCAAAATTTGTATTTTTATCAAAATTTTTTAATAAAATGTTTAATAGTAGGTTAGGTTAGGTTAGGTTTGGGTGGCGGTCTACTAGGACCAGGCATAGACATAAAAACTGGATACTCCTGACGTCCATCCTACAGAGGTCCGTCAGGTCCTTGAAGAGGGGTGCCCCTAGAAACTTTAGTCTGTTTCGTGCCAGACAAGGGCAGGTGCAAAGAAGAAGAAGTACTGTCTCTTCCTTCTCTTCGTCCTCACAACTACGCCACCTAGATAACTTGCTAAACCGTTTTCGTTTAACTATTTCTTATTTTTTTTAAACACGATACCTTTTTTCCAAACCCGTTCGGCCTCATCCGTTGTTAGCCACCCGACGCAGGTTTCCCTTCACGCACCGACTACGTCCCGTTTGAGTACCAGGATTGCTGCCAAATCCAATAATTTACTCCAAAGATTTTTTTATTTTTGTTTTGAACACCGTAAATACCAAGCGGTATTTTCACTATCATCAAGCCCACAATTAGGATTTCATTGGCAGGACAACGAACGCAACAATAAACGCGATATTTCAAAACGCGATATGACGAAACGAGATAAAGTAAAAACGCGATATTTCAAAACACAATATTTTAAAATGCGATATGGTACAAAATGCGATATGGTACAAAATGTGATATTTCAAAACGTGATATTTCAAAACGCAATATGATGCAAAACGCGTTATTTTAAAATTATTAATATTCCTTCATTTCACATGATTCTTCCTTTATAATGAAATTGAACATTTACGATGGAACTAGGACATGCGCTTTAAAATATCGCGTTTTGAATTATCGTCTTTTGTTTTATATCGCGTTTTATGCCATATCGCGTTTTGAAATATCGCGTTTTGTACCATATCACGTTTAGTACCATATCGCATTTGAAATATCGCATTTTGAGATATCGCGTTTTGTACCATATCGCGTTTTGAAATATCGCGTTTTGTCAACTCGCGTTTTAAAACATCGCGTTTCAAATGGGACGCAGAAAGCACACATGATCTTCATTTTTAGATACATTTTTTTTATATTTCTAATCATAATTATTTAAATCTAAAGGTCTCACTTTAGACTGATTAACCTATCAGCCACAATACATGAGCAGAATCTACTCAATATTGGGTATGCCAAACCACCTTTAGCTGGATTCAAGCAATATGCTTGAAACGATATCCCTAATGGCGTAACATGTATGTAAATCGGATGAAACGTTGGTTGTATAACCTCATTAGTGCCGCATCCGGCACGAAGGACCATACGAAAGATTGGCGGACAGTATACAACAAAATGTCGGTTGATTTAGGTATTATAAAATATTGCCTTTATATTTACAAAGCTCACAAAAATCTGAATCTGAAAAAATTAATTGCTTTTGTTTTAGTACTCGTATTGGCCTTAGATTGCTTCACTGAACGCATCGATATTGTTACGTTTTTGCCTTGTCAAATAAGGTTCGTATCACTGGATTGTGAATAATACAAAATCAATTTAATTTATCTCCAACGAATTTATTTATTTCACAAAATTTATTACAACACAGTTTATCAATAAAAATTCACAAAATCACTTTATATAAATTATTCTTAAATTTTACTGATCACTTTTACTTTATTTATCGCACTATAACACTTTTTTAAATCACTTTTTAATTCCTTTTAATCTTTATACTATCGCTTACCAAATATTACTGATCCAATTCGATTTCGTTCGCCTTTTGATTTACACAAACCAAACTTCTAGAAAGCTCATGATTTTTCTAGTTAGATGTGTCTAGATAGTGTATTCTATTAGACACTAGGTGTCACCGTCACACTACCCCCCACCTAAGCCTGTTCGTCCCGAATAGGACCCAAATCACCTCCTCTGTACAGGGCCAGCCTCTCAAAATGCACCACCTTTGGTTTACTTCGATGTCCCTTCCGTGTCCGATAAACCACGTCGTTCATCCTTGTGATGACAGTGTAAGGTCCTTCCCATGCTGGTTGTAGCTTCGGTGATAATCCCTTTTTCCGTTGCGGATTGTGAAGCCATACTAATTGTCCTTCCTGGAAGCCCTGATTATTTGCTCGTATGTCATATCGAGCCTTCATCCGGTCACTTGACATCCGTATTTTCTCCTGTACAAATTGATGAATCTCATTAAGTTCCTCTTTCATTCGGTCTACGTAATCCTGTCCACATAAAGCCGATGATGGTACAGTCCCAAACTGTAGATCTCCAGATAACCGTAGATTATCTCCAAATAACGTTTTAGCTGGTGTCATTCCGGTTGTGTCATGTATAGCTGATCGATAGGCCATCAGAAACATCGGTATATGTCGATCCCAGTTGCGTTGGTTTTTCTCAACGACCTTTGCTAGATATTCCTCCAATGTACCATTGAATCTTTCCACCATACCATCAGACTGTGGATGCAAAAGCGTTGTTCTCGTTTTATTTATACCGAGCATCTGGCATATTTCTTGAAACACCACCGATTCAAAATTCCGTCCTTGATCGGTGTGAATCTCCATCGGCACTCCAAATCTGCTAATCCAGTTGTTTACTACGGCATCAGCTATTGTTGTCGTCTCCTGATTGGGAATGGGGTACACCTCCGGCCATTTGCTGAAATAATCCATTATTACTAGCACATATTTGTTGCCGCTCTCGGTGGTGGGAAATGGCCCCGCTACATCCATTGCAATTCTTTCGAATGGTGCTCCGACGTTATATTGTTTTATGATTCCACGACTTTTGCGTGCGGGTCCCTTCACCGCCGCACATTGGTCACATTTTTGGCACCATTCTATCACTGACTGCCTACATCCTGCCCAGTAGAATCGTTGACGTATCTTTGCTAGAGTTTTAGTAATTCCAAGGTGGCCCCCACTTGCTCCTCCATGATACTCATTCAGGATTTCTGCAATCCGGCACTTTGGTATCACCAGCAACAATTGCTTCACTTTGCCATTCGTGCTTTCCCACAATCGTTTTAAACAGCCATTCTCAAGACGGAGGCTATCCCATTGAGCCCAATAAGCCTTGACAATGGGAGTTTTGTCCGCGATCTCGCTCCAAGTTGGCTGGTGTTCCTTTTCCTTCCATTCCATTATAATGATAAATCCGTATCATCCAATTGCTCTTTCCTGACCATTTCGTCGGTCCACTCCTCATCAGGCAGCACTTGCGTAAGCCGAACGTCGATGATGTATTTCTTTGCTTCAACATGGCCACAATGTTTACATTCTACTGGACACGGCCGTCTTGATAATGCGTCGGCATTTCTGTGTGCACTTCCCTTCCGATGTTCGAATTGTAGCTTTGAAGACGTTCGATCCAGCGTGCTACTTGTCCCTCTGGATTCTTTAATTGTAACAGCCACCGTAAAGCGCCGTGATCTGTCCGTAAATGGAATTTTTGGCCATAAAGATACTTATGGAAATGCTTGACACACTCCACTATAGCCAACAATTCTTTCTGTGTCACGCAGTAATTACGCTCCGGTTTCGATAATGTTTTGGAGTAGTACGCAATAACTCTTTCTTGATCATTAATTTCCTGTGATAACACACCTCCTATACCGTCATTACTTGCATCGGTGTCCAAAATAAATTTCACGTTGGTTATAGGGTACGCGAGGATTGGCGCGACACACAACCGTCTCCTTAGTTCCACGAATGCTTCTTCCTGGTCATTCTTCCATTCGAATGCCTTGTTCTTCCTGGTCAACTCGTGTAAACTCTTGGCGATGTTGGCGAATCCTGGCACGAAGCATCTATAATAGGTGCACAATCCCAGAAAGCTTCGTAATTCGTGTAAATTTTTAGGTCTTGACCAGTTCTTTACCGCTGCGATCTTTTCTTCGTCGGTGTGAATTCCATTAATCGTTACAAGATGACCCAAATATTTGACTTCAGTTCTGAAAAGCTTACACTTCTTTGGACTTAACTTCAATCCGGCGGCCTGTATCCGATCTAAAACTTCCGCCAAGTTCTTTAGATGCTCGTCAAAATCCTTCCCCATAACGATGATGTCGTCCAGATATATTAGGCACGTCTTCCAATGTAATCCCTTTAACACGCGCTCCATTAATCGTTCAAAAGTCACAGGGGCATTACATAATCCGAACGGCATAACATTAAATTGCCAAAGTCCGTTACCCACACTGAAAGCCGTTTTCTCGCGATCTTCCTCGTGGACTTCCACCTGCCAATAGCCGCTTTGTAGATCTAATGTCGAACATATTCGGGCACCCGATAATGTGTCTAATGTATCGTCGATCCTTGGCAATGGGTAGCTATCTTTTTTAGTCACAGCATTGAGTTTTCGATAATCAACACAGAATCTCAAGCTACCGTCCTTCTGCTCGACCAATACTACCGGTGAGCTCCATGGGCTGTTAGATGGTTCGATTACTCCTGCTGCCTGCATATCTGTTACCATCCGGTCGACTTCTTGTTGTTTGGCCAATGGTAATCTCCTGGGTGGTTGACGAATTGGCATCTCTGCTCCCGTATCAATTCGGTGCTTTACCATTGAAGTCCTTCCGTTATTATCCGATGTACTGCTGAATATGGACCTGTACCGTTTGAGTAGTTGATGTGCATAATTTTTCTGTGCCTCGGTAAGATCTTCGGTCCATTTCTGCATAAGTTTTTCTACCATTTCTTTCTGCTCTTGCATGTCGGCTTTTTCAATCGGACTTTTCTGTTCACACTTTACTATAGTCGATACCTCATTACATTTGCCGATGACTGTCCCTTTCTTGATGGTTTTCGTCGTATCCGAGAGATTTAGAGTCCTAATTGGTACTCTATGGTTGTTATTTGGTTTAACTAGGGCTTTTCCGATTATAATTTCCTTGGCTCCGTTCTCCTCTTCGTTAGCTTCAACAACCCACAACCTGGGTGACCCAAAACCTCCCTCCAATCTTCCCCACACGATCGTTTCTGAGTTTGGTGGCAGCTTCTCCCGATGATCAATAATAATTCGCCTGATAGTTGCTCCGGCACTGCTAGATTGAAGTGGCAACTCGATGTTATCGTAACTTAAAACTCCTCGTCCAACATCCACCACGGTGGTTTGGCGACTATTGGAGGGGGGGACTAAAGTTGAGTAGATTAATCTACCAGCTCCGTAACCTTCCAGTAGGGTGCGCATCACGTGAGCTGTTCTGGTCTTGTCATTAGGCAGCTGCGTGATGGGTACAATTGTGTAAGGGGTAACCTGTTCACAATTCGCAAGTGTACGTACTGCCTCCTCGTGGCAACCACTGGTAACTAAGGCCACTTGGCACATTTTTGGCCATTTGGCACAGGCTAAAGTACGGCGCTAAAGGAGAAAACCTTGACAAAAAACCCTAATCTAAGGTGGAACAGCATATGCCGAAAGATGAATGGCTGATAGGTTAATCAGCCCAAAATATGCGGACTCTGGAAACCAGGCACCCTCCAGTTTTATTTAGCCTTCCTGTAGTAAAGCTGGGTGACCTACAGGTGATTTGCAATTCCGAGCAACTCGTAAGAGTAAAATCAAACGGAATACGGGGCAGGAGTAGGAATATACGAGAGTGGGACAACCCTCTCGAGGTCCTTGAGCTCCAATGCTACCGTCTTTCTAGCGGAACTACATGCTGTAGTAAACATCTAGGAGGGAGAGCAATAAGCCCAGATAGTATGTATCACGTACCGGGAGGCAGTATCGTCAGGTTCATTAAGAACCTGAATATTGACTGGACGGATAATTAAGCAGAGGCCAGCACAATAGATCTTTTAGGTCGCAGTGCGAAGTGGCTGATCGCCCGCATGGCCTCCCCAATAATAATAATAATAATAATAATAACATCCACCACGAAGCCATTTGCCCTCATGAAGTCCATCCCCATTATGACTTCATCCACAATATCTGCAATCAGCACTTCGTGTTGGAAAAGAGTTCTCCCGATTTTTAGTTTCACGATCTTTTTGCCTTTTATTATTGAACTATCTCCAGTTGCTGTTTGTAACTTCAATCCATTAGCTGGTTGTACACCTCCATCGATCAGATCTTTCCGGACAATCGTGCGATTTGCTCCCGTATCCAGAGTGATGATGCAATCCGTGCCATCAATGTCGCCTTTGATTGTTAAGCTGTTACCACCCCTTGCTACTTTCGAAACGCGGATGGAGGTTATGGGGCAATCGGTTGTGGCAGTCAGCTTCTGCCCCTTTAAGCTGACTCTTTGTAGTTTAACGGCTCCAACGTCATTTGGCCTTCTTGCCTAGCCAACGTCTGCTCCCCGCTTGGTCGTCGCTGCATAGGAGATGGTGATCTTCTCCTTTTTCTTCTTAATTTCCAGCAGCCGCGAGAGATGTGACCGACCTTATCACATGCCCAACATGTGATTTTGCCGCTTCCATCTCGGTATCTTAGTGTTGACCGCTCGTTGTTTATGCTTGTATCGATTTCTACTCGGCGTATTTTCATTGACGGTTTGGTGATGGCTTGTGCAGTTTCATTTGTGATTTGATGCGTCAATTTTTAGCCTTTCCATATAATCGGCCGATGTACTGGTATGTGCTAGATGACTAATCGCTCGATTGCCGATGGAAATTCCTGTAGCGATTCTCCTCCCTTTTGATAGCGGTTTTTCAATTCCATACGAAAGATTTCCCGCTTGTGGTCACTGCCGTACTTCCGATCCAGCGCTTTCATAATTTCGAGATAACTGTTGCGATCTTTTTCCGGAATTGTTTGTAAGGCCTCCGCTGCTTCACCTTTAAGGGCCACTATTAACGCTGCGACAAGATGTTCATCATTCCAACGGTTTTGATTAGCTGCCGTTTCAAATTGAAATTTGAAAATGCCGAAAGATGTTGTACCATCGAAGTTTGGTGGTTTTAACTTAACTGATTGAATGGTTTGTACCACTTGTGTTGTTGTTCCACTTGCCTTGATATCAGTTAGCTCTTTCCCGAGACGTTGAACCTCCGCTTGTAATTTTTCTTCGACCTGCTGAACCTTCGTTTCAAATTTTTCGTCAACCTTTTGAATCTCCATTTGCAGCTTCTCCACTTCGCCGTGTATGTTAGTAGATAATTCGAGAAGTTTCTCGTCAATTCTCTTTTGACCATCTATAATTTGGTCTTTAATTCCCTCTCCTTGTTGTTTCATTTCTTGGTTAGACTGATTTTGTTGTTCCAACTGTCGTTTTATTTCTTCGTTTGACTGGTTTATAGTCTCCAACTGCCTCACATTTTGTTGTTCCATTTCATTCTTAATTTCTTGGTTTGACTGCACTGCTTGTTGCGCCATTTGATTTTTAATTTCTCCTAGCTGTCGTTCGTTTTGTTGTTTCATTAGACTCATCTGTCCCGTCATCTGGTTCATAGCAGCTATTAACTGCGACAAATCGAAACTTCCAGAATGTTCTTGTGTCTTTTCGACCAACGGTTGTTTATCTTCTGCTTTCTGCTCTACGGTTGTCGCATCCGTTACTTTCTCTCCAAAATCATGATGTTCCGCGTCCAGCCCTTCTTTCTCCATGGCATCACGTAGTCGCGCTTGTAAAGCTGCTTTACCACCATCAGTAGCCAAACCCCGGTTTTCAAGTTCGCTCTTTAATTCTGGAACTTTTAATTCGCTGAGAATCATTTTCTTTATCTTTTTATTCACAATCCCACCGCTGTCACCAAATTGTTACGTTTTTGCTTTATCAATCAAGGTTCGTATCACTGGATTGTGAATAATACAAACTCAATTCAATTTATCACCAACGAATTTATTTATTTCACAAAATTTATTACAACACAGTTTATCAATAAAAATTCACAAAATCACTTTATATAAATTATTCTTAAATTTTACTGATCACTTTTACTTTATTTATCGCACTATAAAACTTTTTTAAATCACTTTTTAATTCCTTTTAATCTTTATACTATCGCTTACCAAATATTACTGATCCAATTCGATTTCGTTCGCCTTTTTATATACACAAACCAAACTTCTAGAAAGCTCATGATTTTTCTAGTTAGAATAGTGTAGAACAATTTTATCATGGAAAATTCCATTTAGAACAGTTTAACATTGAGCTATTAATTTTAACTTTTTCTATTACACACTAGGTGTCACCGTCACAATAACGTTTTTATTTTCATTAACATTTAATAGGTTTTGAATGCCAGCTGAGTAAATAAAACAATAGAGATGATAATTAATTTGTAAGATTATACAATTAATAAATTAAATTAATTAAATTAATTAAATTAATTAAATTAATTAAATTAATTAAATTAATTAAATTAATTAAATTAATTAAATTAATTATTCAGAATATTGCCAATTTGACATGTTAATTAATTAAGAAATGGATGTGAGATTAGAAACATAATAATAATTTAATTTTAAGTTACGGAGATCGCATGTTGATATAATTTATTCAAACGATACCTACATATACTAAACTTGGCCTAAAATATCGAGGTGCCGTAAAATTATGGTAATGTGTAAGGTTTGAAGATGGATAATGCACTTTTCTATATAAAAACCTCTCTACACTGTTGATGTTTGACAATAAATCTGTAAGCCAACTAATTTCAAAAGCTCTAACTTCATTGTGGGATTATGACAAACGAGCCTTAAACAAAATAACGAAAATTTTGATATCAAAATGTATTGCTAATTGATTTTTGAGTGTTACATTTCAACATTCGAAATTTTGTTCGAGAAAAACCCCAATGGCTTCCAGTAACTTCACTATATTACATTTACTAGTCAATTACCTCAATTACAATTACCTGCGAATCAAAGTAACCTTTTAGGGGCAAAATTGCTTTGTTAAGAGCACTTTCATTAAGCTTATATGAATAATAATTAAAACGCTGTTAGAAATAATAGCCGCCATTTAATTATATGGCATTACAAAAGTAAACTCAATTTTCTATATTGCATCTGTCAATTAAATTTTATTATCCTTAAATTAAATCCTTGTATATGTGAGTAGAGAATAAGAAAAGATGGCAATAAAAATATCATAATAACGTGTCATTAGGCAATTACATTGATACTTCATACATATATGTGGCATCTTTTCCTGTATATCCTCATCTGCCCTAAAATTAATTGTTAAAGATTTTCTTCTTTTATCCAGAACTATTAATTTTCATTATTAAAACTATTAAATATTATTTTTTGCAAACTATTAAATAGAAAATAATTAGTTTTTGTTGCTTTTACTGGGGGCTTTGATTCACGACATACAATAAAAGGGAAACTATGCTCGTACATATACATTTGTATCTGTTGTTGGGAAGGATCTTTAATAAATTTATATTCTTATGTACGCTTATATACATAAAAAGGGGATATTAAGGACATTTTATCCTTATATTTAACTAATTAGATTTCAAAAACGAATTGAATAAAAAAAAAATAAAACTTTGATGTTTTGATAGGTATTAATCGTGAAGGCAGATCAAGTTCCAAAAAGAAAGTGACCGCAAGCCGTTTATTCAATAGATTGGAAATATTAAATCGAACCGTTTTGCACAAGTAACATAAACATATTTTGTAACATATTTATCCTAAAATCACTATACGAATACATATGTCATATCCAATATACGTACCATAAACTGTTAAACATAATTTCGTTCATAAATTGTTTGGTTTACGTATGTACGATATGCTTGTACTTATTTGCCCAAAGGATAGAAATCTTATATTTGTATGTTATAAGAACCGACCCGAAACGACTTTTTACCTAATCTCTGTATTTTGTGTACAAACAAACCAAAGATGACAAAAAACTATTGAATTAAACTTTTCTTACGAAACGAAAAAAAAAAAAAAAAAAAACTTCAAAAGGAAAAACTGGCAGATATTTTTTTGCGCTTTAGAATAAAAAAATAGAAAAATTTTAAGACGACAGAGAATAAAAGCAAAATGATAAAAATCAATTTGGTTAGAGATGAAGTTAAAAATGTGAAATTGCCCTTTTGCTCGAAAATGAAATATAGTACCTTGAAGGGGTTTAAGTTTTTCATTTTTTTTTGTAAAATAAACACTGTAATTTTCAATTTAGATCTAAACTGGTAACGGTGATTGATATTTTTGCTTATGTGGTTTGTGATTGTACTGAAACATAAGTTAGATTTTTTTAAAGGCAGAAGTAAAAAATTAGGGCGTTTCTCCGACTCCTCGAACGACACTTTTTCTACAAATCCGCGTCTGTCACGGCATGTCACGGCTTTTATTCAATTTAAAGACCTCTTCCTCAATATTACAATTAGTGATGATTATTTAGAACTGAGATGTGTTAAACAGCAATTAAAATCGCGTTCACCATTTTGCATCTTCGACCTTTAACAATTAGATCCAGTTATAAAGTTATAAAGTTAATTTTTAAGGATCCAATTTGTCAGGAGCCAGTCTCCGCGTTTTGCAAGCTGCTGGGGTCCAATTGTCTCTAACCAGTGTGTTACGGTGTGTCTAATTAAATTCTTACTTAGTGCGCCCTTCGTAATTTCATGAAACTCCGAAAGTAGATTTTTAATTTTGGGTTGCAAGAGTGACTTGTGCAGCAATGATAGCGCTTGATCTGAATTGTTTGTGATGGTACCTTTGACAAACAAGGAGGTTAATGGGCCTATTACCCTGTGTCCCTGGATGTACATCAACAATCCTGTGTGTTTTAGAAAATCTGATCCTAACATTGGAATGGACACGTCTCCTATTACAAACTCCGACATAAATTCTCTACGTAGTCCAATGTTCAATTTCATTACTTTTATGCTGAAAGCTTTGACTGGTGTCCTATTTGCTTCAAATAAACTTGGTACAGTTGCCGAAACAAGATTTTTGAATAGTTTGACTGGTAGTATTGAAATTTCTGCGCCGGTGTCGTTTAGAAAGTTAAATTTTGAACGCGTGTCAAAAATGAGTAGTCGACTGATGTTGTTACTATCAATGGCCGCCGTTGCCTGTTGATGGGAACTTAATCTATCTTCTGGTACACATCTTTTTGCCTTGCTACCATACTTATAATGGTCGACTATATTCTGAATTGTGGTTTGAACGCGACCGTGAATTTTTAAACGCACCACATGGTTCCGAAATCATGATTGTTATTTTATTAATATTTTGCTCCATTTCTGTTTTTTCGTTGGTTGGTGGAGTTTTTGTGTCGACCTCCGTTGTATGGTGTATCCCAGTCGATTTTCCTCCTGTTTCTTAACATAGCCCTATTTGTGGGTTCTGTAACCAGTTCATACTGAAGATAGAAGATAGAAGGAATGGTCATCAGACACATTCCAATTCACCAAATTATCCTTAATAAAATCTGAGACAAGCTTCGTATCTAGCACCCCTTGCCGTTTTCTAGTTATGTAGGCTTACACCCAAAATTACATATTTGAAGGTTAGTACTAAGAATAAAATTAAGAAGCAACTCACCTCTCTCGTTTGCACCCGTGCTTATCCATATTGTGTGGTGTGAGTTCACATCAGTGCCCAAGATGACTTAAACTTTCCACATTTGAGCATCCAATAAAACATCTCTAAGAATTGCAGGTGGTCTGTCATCAGCTTCATATGGTATATAGGCTGAAATAAGCCAGAGATTTAAAGTACCAATCTCAATCCAGCCGCTACTACGCACGAACGAATCTTACCTTCCTTCTTTGCAAACATCACTTTATAGTTTGGTGCCCTGAGTCCCATAACCTGGTCTCCAATGACCCATGGCTCCTGGATCAGGACAACATCAACTACATCAGCTTCAATTTTTGCAACATCTTCACGGCCAATATACACCATCGCGGTTTCCATCGTGTCGGAAATCTCCGCCCCAAGACAAATCTGACACCAAGTCCTCCTGGAGTCCACATAGTGTTCCCAAGGATCTGGACTTCGCGACCAGTTTTGCTAGAACTTTTGTCCTTTCTCAAAATATTAGAGGAACTAGCTTTATGCGAGTTAATGTCCTTCTTAATTACTGCTGTTTGTGAACCAGACCTGTAAGTCAACGCTTTATCAACACTTGTTGTTATAGAGAGACCAGCAATATTTTTGCTTATGTTCCGATTCATAATTTGGCTTTCAGGGCGGGGCTTAGAAGCCTGTCCCATAAAAAACAGAAAACTTTCAATTATTGGATGGATCAACCTTTAACCTACTCACTTTTCATTGCCAATGTTGCCAAGGGCTGCGCAACTGAACTACGGAATAAAACCTCACTTTTCTTAAAATTTCATTGAGCCAAACCTAGCTGCGGGCTTTTCGAAAAACTGAAGAAAGAAGTTCATCTCAGAGGATTATTTTTAGTAAAGCCGTATGTGTTCTTCTGAATATTTTACAAGAGCGTTGATTAAAAGTCTGAGCATTAGATAAGTGCCCTATGCAGCCCATTCACTAAATCTGGGTAATATTGAAACCTAAGTTTATAAGAAGTATTAAAATGTCTTTGGCTGTAAATCATCTGAAATCAAACTGAATTTTATTCTCGCACAAATTTTTCGAATTTAAGAGGGACAGATGCATCACTCAAGTTGTAAAATATTTCGCTTTTCCACTAAATACCATCTGATCAAATTTGACCCGGACTGGTCCATTTAAACCGCGCGCGTAAACCGAATCGGTAAAATATTTGTTTCTAGGTTGGGACAACCTTCGTTGACTTTCGTATACCGTTTGAGGAGAATACGTCCATTAGTGTGAGTTTGGCAGCCATTTGTTTACGACCCGAAAAGTTTGTCTGGCGATTTTTACTATTGAAAAAAAATTAAACAACGAGTTTGCTTGAAATTTTGTGTTTCCAATGGAATTACGGCTACGAAATCATTGAAAATGTTGCAGAAGTGTTTTGTGGAGTCTACTCTATCGAGAACGCAAGTATTCGCAAGTGACTTGCTGTTAACGACGATAACATCGAAAAAGTGAAGAAAAGTGTGCTCGAAAATTGGCATTAGAGAGATATCAGATCGGCTCTCAACGTCTCTTATGGATTGACTCTACACATTTTGATTGATGTTTTAGGTATGAAACGCGTTGCCGTTGTGCCGAAAGACTTGAATTTTTTGCAAAAAGAACGTCGAGTAGAGGTCGCAAAAGAGATGCTTGCCAACGTAGCTGGTGACCCTACATTCATCAAAGGAATATGTTATTCTGGTGACGAGAGTCGGGTTTATGAATATGACGTCGAAACAGCCAAATCTAGCAAATATCGGTCAAAAATTATAGTAATGCTCATCGTTTTCTTCGATTACCGTGGTGTGGTTCACCATTAATTCGTTCCAGAGGGTCAAACGGTCAATGGTGGCTGTATTTTTGGCCAAACACGAAACAAAAGTCATCGCTCAGCCTCCGTACTGTTCAGATTTGGTACCCTGTGACTTTTTCCTGTTTCTGAAACTTAAATATCTGCTCCATAGAACCCGCCATGAGTCGATAGAAGCTATAAAAAGAAATTCGCTTTATATTCTCTGTTTAAAAATATTTAATTGTTTTTCAACACATCTCATCTTAAGCATACTTTAAAGAAGTGATTGTAAACGACACAGTCCGGGCTGAGTGGTGTGAGGAGTATAGTTAACTCACATTGGAAATGTCTATTATATTGTGACAGTACGAATAGAGTAACTGCAAAATTAGACGGACATCTTTGAAAAAATGCGCCCATTAACAACACCCAATAAAAATTCAAAATACGTTAATATCACCTACATAAAATAGTTTAGCTACACATTTGATACATTCCCCATAGATTTCTCAAAACATCAGATTTTGCATATAAATTTTATTCACTTTGATTTCACCGCATATGCCAAAAACTAAAATTTTCTTTTTGATTTTTAAATGTGGCATCAACCGTGACTTAGACCATGTATGTACATGTATGATATACTTGTACGTATGTAATGTATGTGATGGACAAATAACATAAAAAAAAAATATTATCGAAAGGATCAATTGATTAAAATATCTTTCTACGAAAAAGGAAAAGGGATGATTGATAGATGAATCTTTGTAGTCAATTGATGTCCAATTTAACATATTCTGTCAATTTTTTGTTGTTGTTGTTATTATTACATAACCCCTTTTTGTAACCCCATCAGCATAATATGTAACGTACACAGCTAAAAAAAAAGTAAAGAACCAAATCAAATTGAACATGTTCAAGTTTGTTAGATTAGAAATGCGTGATATGCATCTTTAATAAAATGTTTGGTTGTCCAACGAACCGATTTTTATTATTTCCATAGCTCAACTCTCGTATGTGTCGGTGTCTGTGTATATGAGTTCTAAGGTATCCAAATATGGATAAACATGAACATAAAAAAGAAAATTATTTCATTTTCCCTTTTTTTTTTTTTTTGGCTTTTCTTTTCTCGCACTCATGATTGTTTGTGTGTGTGTATGACTTCTGCATAACGTTTTTTTGGATGTCATAAAAATCTCTTTATTGTATTAAGAGGAATTACGAATTAGTTTTTTATGTTGTATAAGACGGTATATACCTTTCAAAGTATCATATGTCAAAATGGTTATGTCGTCTTTGTGAGCCATGATGTATTTGGGATGCGGCTGGTCGGAAAATTCATTCGATTCGTATACGGTTGCAAAAAATTTTTTTTTTTACTTCGTTATGGGTGAATGAAATGAAAATTAAATTAAATGGTCGTCGGTGTGTAATGGATTTTTTTTTGTAGCATATTTTGGATGTCTCGTATCTCATGTCTTAATTAAATTTTTTTTATGGAAAACAATGAAAATGTATTAAAGAGTTTGATTGAGTTTTGTTGTGTAGAGGTACAGAATTTTATTACCTATAGTAACAAAAACAAAAATGCCAATTCAATTATCCAATTGATTTATATTCACAGACACCATAAATTTTGATAAAATATTAAGGATACATTTTAAAGATGACCTTATGTTACAACAGAATTTATATGTAAAAGTCCTTTCTAAATATGTATATAGCTTCTAACCATAGATCCACAAAAAAAAACGGAGACATATCCTTTCTTTTTTTATAGTCGTTTGAGTATATGTGAACGAAAGTCTATTCGGTTCTGACCCCATAATGTCATCTTATGTTAAATAAATAAAATTTTCCAAATTTAAATAAATAACAAACTATCCAAAAAGAAAATAAATTAAATAAATATATCCTTTTATAAAATAAACTATTTACTTTGAAATAATAAGAAATTATCTTTTCTTACATATACATATGTACATATACATAAAGTCTTAAACATTATGTAAATTTTATTTCGCCTTTTTCAAATTTTAGATAAATAAAATTATAATGATGATGATCGTCTTTATCCATATCAACGTCTTCCTTTTATTTGTTTATATGGTTAGTACTGTACAAGAGAAAGAAAAATGTTCTTTGATGTTAGGAAATTAGATTCGAAGATGTACAATAATGACTTATGCATTTGAAATTTAAATGAGAATTTACTTTAAAAAAGAATAGTCTTTGGAACATTATCCTCAGGTAATGTTTATCAACAGCAGCAAACGAAATATTTTTCAATAAAACCAAATTTTTAATGAACTAACACAAGACATATTCATTAACAACGAGGCTTTGTACTTAGATGGACTTAGTCAGAATAATGTACAGGTTCCAAAAAATTATTTGTTTTTGGCCTGCGAATTACAATTAATGCTCAAAAAGGCCCGCCCTATATTTGGTTTCGGCACACCTGCTGGTCTAACATTTTGATAATATTTATATACTCATTCAACCTAAAACTTATTATTGAAATCAAATTTCGCTAAATCTCTCTCTGCAGTTTTGTAAACCATTAAGTTTACTTGATTAGCTTTCAAAGTGTTTTCAGTTCGAAAATGGCCCACGTCATCATGAGCGGATATAATTATTTTCCTCCTCAGTCCCACCGGTTCAGTTATCTTAAAAATCCTTTCATGTTTTACCGAAGTGTAGTTCTTAGTAAATAACAAAAAATGAAGTAGTCTGAAAAACTAAATAGTATACATTTAGGCGAGTTTTGTATCGTCGAACAAACGACGGAAGTGACTAAATTTATTCAACAAAAATCTAAAGTCCCAAGGTCAAATGATTCTTATCGAATGTTAGTAGTATGCACTTGATATAAAAATTTTCAAATGGCCGGTCCCTTGGGGTCGGTCATATAAATAACAAGCAATATTTTCATCAAATGTTGGACGATTTCCCGTCGACGAAATTTGTTGAAGGAAAATCAAAAGTCCCAAAGTCAAATGATTTTTATCGAATGTCCGAAGTATGCACTTGGTCACATTAATAAATAACAAGCAATATTTTCATAATTTTTGCATCAAGACTGTACAACGGATATTCTTGGACAGTCTTTGGATCTTTTGATATTTATTAAACAAATATCGTCGCCGGAAATCGCACAACTTTTGATCCAAATATTGCTTGTTAATTATATGTCTGACCACAGGGACCGGTCATTTGATAATTTTTACATGAAGTGCATACTACGGACATTCGAGGAAAATCTTGTTTGGTTTCTCTATTGAACAAAAATGTCACTGAATTGTATTACATAATTATAATCTATTAGTTAATTACTTTCCTGATCCACATTCAGGCGTATAATTTGTAGTACCACTACATATAAATTCGCTACAATTATTGGGGCAAACCAGTTATCGAGCCATTTTCGCACAATTTCGTAGGAAGTAAAGTGCTCCTCAGCAAGCCCGTGCCCCATCGATGCAAATAAGTGATAATCGAACGGAGCCAAGTCTGGAAACGTTTCCTTGACTGGTCTCGATTCAAATTGATCATTTGTTGTTGGTAGCGTTTAGTATTTACGGTTTCACCAGGTTTTAGCAGCTCAAAATAAATCACACTATTCTGATCCCACCAAATACAGAGCATTGTCTACCGTCCGAAGCGATTTGGCCTTGCAGTCGATGTCGATGGTTGTCCTGGATCAACCCAGAGGTTATATGGGTGATTTCTAGAAATCGCACCTTTCTTGCAGTTAATTTACTGGTCAAGATTTTTGTTTGTGCTTGTAGTGTGCAGCTAGAATCGGCCATTGAACCTCCAAAATTTATCAAAATCGCAGTTTTTCGAAGAGGTTACATGGGCGATTGCCATAAATTCCACCTTACACTAAGGTATGATCTAAAACAAAACAGAATTAATATTTTGGGCAGAGAGGACACAGACAGACCGATAGACAGACACCACTTCGAAACCCAATTTTAGTTACTCAAGGGACCTCAAAACAGAAATCTCCAAAAATGTCAAGCTCGAAAATTTTCATGATTACTATACTTTATTTTACTAAAGTAAAAGAAAGTAATCTAATTGCTCAAAATATTGTTACGTTCTAATATTCGCACAATTTTACTGATCACTTTTAAATTTTATATACTTCAACCAAACTTCTAGAAATTTCATACTCTTTCCAGTAAGAATATCTAGTACAATGTAGAAAGTTGTAGCATGGAAAATTTCCATTTGTAGTACAATAAACAAATTATGAAATACCCTAACCTAGGTGTCAATTGTAGTAAAGTTTGTGCTATCAATTAACTTATTCCACTCTACCGCAGGTGCCACCGTAACAACATAATATTTTTTTGTCCTGTAAATGAAAATTTTGGCATTTACTTTCTTTGACGTTCAAATAATCCAACTTGCAGTATTCTCCAAACGACCGAGATCTTCTTAATTGGCTTAAAAATCTTTAAATCAACAGCAAGCAATAAGAAACAACAATATCGGAAACCGTGGTACAAATTGTCTTCTTTAATCAGTGTCAGGTCTCCGATAAAATGATTTGATAGTTTTGCTTGCCATTTAAATCGTTGTTGCAAGTTATTTAAATACGTGAACGGCCATTGTTGCCAATAACGTTGCATTCGTTGCTTGATATTTTGCCATCTTGACTGTCGTGATTTTGGAATATCGATTAACTAAGGTTCAGGTAGTGTAGTTAGCGATTCTCCAATAAGAATATAACCTAGTGTCACAAAGTTTAAATTATCTGGTTCAGACATCAATGGGCCAATTGGTCGTAAATTGAGTAATGAACCGATCTGGCATAGAAGAGTCGTCATTTCTTCGAATGTCATGGTGGATACTTAATCACTCTGTGTTAATGACTCTGTTCGTTTTTAAATAATTCGTATAGCTTTAATTCACTTTTTGCAACTACAAAATTTGTCCCATTATCCGATATAATTTCATTTGGTGTTCCCCGTCTGGCTATTAAACGTTTCAACTCAGCGATGAAAGCATCAGATGATATATCGCTGACCAATTCTATATGGGTGGTCTTAAAGCTAGATGTAAGCCTTTATAACTGGATAATCCCTCGCTAATGTTTTGCTTTTCGCAGTACTGGACCAGAAAATTCTACACCAACAGTTGTGAATGGCAAATTTCCAATTAATTGCGCAGAGAGCAGTCGACCGTCAACTACTGATCATTAACGGAGGTCGCGGACGAAGTTCACTAAGCATCAGCTTAGTCATGCGATGTATCTTAGGTAGGATGATGGGATGTTTGACGTCGTATTTGCATGCTAAATTTTCCAATGTTCCGCCTACACGTAGAATTCCTTCTTCATCTAAAAACGATGCTAAGGACGCAAAAGTTTTGTCGATTGTTCGGTTTTTTTTTTCAGACAGAATATTGTTGGTTCAAACACCTTAAGTTGTACGCTGTTTGCAATTAGTGATTCAGCTTTACGAAATACGTCGATATAAGACATTATTCCATCTCCATAAACCATTTTACGAAATCGTAACAGTTAAGTAACGATTCGAATGATTTTTGCCAAGGAAGACCATCGATTAAACAGGTATGAATTGGGTATATGTAAAAGTAGCAAGTTGTTTAGCAAGTATACAAGAGTGATGTGTTATTCAAAGTATGCCCCATCAGTAACCACAACCTTCGCACATCTTTTAGGCAATTTACGGATTCCTTTTCTGAAAGCGATCCATTCGTCAAGCCTATTTTTGATACTTTCATAAGATGTGAATCGTATGTCTTGAAGGGCTGACTGCATCGACCGTAATAATAGTAATCCGAAGGAGCAATGTCTGGCAAATATGGCGGGTGGGATAGAAATTCCCAGTCCTTCACTTTTAGGTAGGTTTTAACCACTCTTATAGTATGTGGTTTTGCTTTGCCATGCTGCGCAAAACCAGTTTATTGTGTCTCTTCTTCCATTCTGGTTGATTATCTTGAACAGCTCGCTTCAAACGTATTAATTTCAGAAGGTTTCAGTAGCTCGTAATATGCAACTCCTTTCATATCCCACCAAATACAGAGAATAACTTTATCACAGTGACCATTTCGCTTTGGCTGGGATGAATCAGCTTCTCCAGGCTTTACCCAAGCTTTTTTATGTCTAGGATTCTCGTAGTAAATCCATTTCTCTTCTCCAGTCACAAGTCGATGTAGAAAACCATTTCATTATTCTCTTTGAAGAGGCATTTCAAAAGTAATTTTTCGACATTCCATCTGACCTTTTTCACGTGGTATTCAATTCCCAATTTTTTGGACCATCTTCAGTCCACGTAGAGTTCTACTGACAATAGATTGATCGACATTCATTGCTTATGCCAATTCTTGTTGCGTTTGTGTATTGTTTTCTTCCAAAAATGCTTGCAATTTTTCATCTTCAAATCTTTTCGGTCTACCTTCACGTTATGCGTCCCTAACTTCGAATAAGCCTTCTTCAAATTGCCTAAACCACCTTCTAGAAATATTATCAAAAAAAGTATGTTCACCGTAAGCTTCTATAAGTAAACGATGACTTTCAGCAGCGCTTTCCTTTATAGTAAAAAAATACAACAAAACTTCCCACAAATGACTATTATTTGGCACGAAACTCTTCATTTTAAATCGAATTAAAAACTGTGTTGTTTATATTTTAATCAAATGTCATATATTACGTTTTAAAGGTTATGAAGAGACTTTTCAAAAACATGTATTACCAGATTCACATATTACACATAAGAACAATTACCATCTATTAGAAAGATGGAGCTTACTTGAAGGTAAGAGTCGTCGTTCCTCAGTGGCGTAACTAGATACGGCCACGATTGTTGAGGCCCACGAGATTTCCTTTATTAGTTCAAATTTTAGATTAGATAGCTCAGATTAAGCTTTTAGTGCAAATTTGCAGAACGGTACATTTCTTGGAAATTTGTATGAAAAGGCGAAGAAATCGTTCCTGTTGCTTTTAAATATTTTCTTAAGACAGGGTCAATCATTTCTTCTCGGTTTTGACTCGATAGAAATAAAAATGCCTTGAGTTTCTGAATGATATTTAGATTTAGAAGAAAATTAACTAAACTCTTTAATATAAAAGCTTTCGACATCAAACGACAACGATTTTAGTGATTGCTGGGTTGATTTATTTGTATTATACGTTTTGCATAACTCCAAGTTTACCACATTTTTTTACAAATCAAGTTTTGATTAGAAAAGGTTGAATTTGATTTGAAAAAGGGAGGTTATAGTAATCTGCTGGTGTTAGTAGCTTGCGATGTATTATTGTGATGCATTCACTTACATGAGCCAAACCAGTCAGTCTCTATAATCAATTAGCGTTCGTGTGACTTATAGTTCCTCATTTAGTGGATCTTTTGATTACCAGTAAACGGTAAATAAAAATGAAATGTACAGGCTTATTTTGAAAAACTATTTTAAATATAAGGAAAATGTCAGCTGTAGAATTTTAGAACCTATTCGAAGAATACGATTGTTCGATGTTTAAAAAATTACCCTATAAGATCCGGGCGTTCTATTCTTATTGCATATCCCTTTGTTGAGCTTGAGTTTATTCGAATTTTGTAAGGCAATATTTTGCGGTTAGCTTGAGTTGTAAGAACTTGCAGAGCTACACAAATAAATTTTAATGGTGACATTCAAAAGATCTTGTGAGATTTCCCAAAATTTCGATATTTCTCTGATTTCCTGTAGGTGATTCGAAATTATTCAAGATGACCAGGTTATTGACGTTGTACAGTGATTAAGGATATTTACATTGAGAACAAATATTCTGAATTTTTTCCAAAAAATATCCCTTTGTAATATCAAATTTCTGAGTAAAATGATTTGAGTTGAAAAGCTTCGATAAGTGAAAGCTCTTAATACTAACATTTCTTAACATTTCTTGCAAATACATGATTTATGCCTACAACACATTTTAATGAAATACAGAATTTATGGAAAGGCAAACAAATTACCAAGAAAGTATAAAAAACTATCAAGCTTAAAGCTCATTGAAAACAAATACTCAAAATTAATCCTAAAATACCACTTCCTTTATAATATCAAATTTAAAAGTCAAATAGTTTGATTTGAAAAGCTCTTAAAAATAACTAAAAATTGACTAAAAGCTCTTAATAGTTTACATTGAGCACTAATATCCTAAATCCTACCCAAAACTCCGTCATCCCTTACAATATCAAATTTCGAAGTAAAATGGTTTGTTTAAAAAGCTCCGAAAAGCTCCGAAAAGCTCCGAAAAGCTCCGATAAGCTCCGAAAAAGCTTCGATAAGTGAAAGCACTGAAAACTAAAGCTCTTGACAATTTTTTCAAACACATAATTTATGCTCATAACATATTTGATTAAAAATCTGAAATTATTAAACAGATAAAAAGTGTTAAGTTCAAACTCCAAAACGTAGGAATTAATTGTCGACTTAAAGCTTATTGAAAACAAATATTCTAAATTTATTCCAAAACCCCAACTTCCTTTAAAATATCAAATTTCAGAATAAAAAGTACATGATTTGTGTTAAAAAGCTTCTATACGTGAAAGCTCCTAAAACTAAAGATTCGACATTTTTTGCAAATACACAATTTTTGTTCACAAAAACTTCAAATTAAGAAAAGGCTCAAAAATGTTAAGTTCAAACCGAAAAAGTATGAATTAATTGTCAAGCTTAAAGCTCATTGAACACAAATATTCTAAATTTATCCTAAATACCACCTTCTTTTATAATATCAAATTTAAGAGTTTAAAGGTTTGGTTTGAACACCTCTTAAAACTAAAAGCTTTTGATGATTGATGATTAACTTTGAGAACAAATATTCTAAATTTTAGCCAAAATTCCGTCACCTTTTGTTAAATCATATTTCTGAGGAAAATGGTTTGGATAAAAAAAGCTTTGAAAATTGAAAGCTTATAAAATTAAAAGTTCATGATTTTTTTGCAAATACATAAAAAATTTTAACAGAAACCTAAAAGTATGGAAAAGACTCAACGTTAAAAGTTAAGTTAAAACTCAAACTTGTTTAAATTAATTATCAAACTTAAAACTAATTGACAATTTTTGTAAATATGTACATATAATATTTACATACAAAACTTACGAATAATTCGATATTTGAGAACTTTCAAGAATATTCAAGATAGTTTGAAAATTCGGCATTTTTGAGATTATTTCGAAATTCTTGTGTTGTACCCGCGACCGTGCGGATAGCTTTTCTGTTCCAATGTTGAATTAAATAAAAGACCAATGAACCAACGTTATAATAATTTTATTTTTGACAAAATATCTGGTTGAGCTTTTTAAGAAGAATGATCGAGAGTTTCTTTTTATATTTTTATCATCGATTGTATTTCAGATGGTCAAGAGCGGAGAAAACCAATTAGTGTTTTTGTATTTGGTTTTCCGTATTTAGATAGATACAAAATAATTACATGTTAATGAGGGAATATTTATTTTGGAGTTAGTATATAATGCAAGTAATAAAAATGTATAATGTATAAGGTAATAAAATTTAAGTATATAACGTGTAACAATTATAATTGAATAATATCCAAATATGTACTATATAATGCAAAAGTACAGGGTTGAATTACAACATCCCTGTCCCCCTCGGAAAAAGATGAATTATACGAACAGGATGATTAATCTTGTTCCCTAACTGTAATTTTGTACTTAAACTACAATTAATAATTTCTTAATTATTATAAATATTAATATTAACAATCCAATTTTTATTTTGGCGATGCTAAATCATATACTTCTTACACATTTAAACAAAAATATAATTTCAACCGACGTAGGATAATATGGTATTTCGAATTTTCTGTTGTTTTTTAATAATTTTTATAGGTCTGACTCATGTTCCAATTACTCATCAAACAGTTTTAATTTATTATTATGTAAAATAGAAAATTGAAAATAGCGTAAGGGATCCATTCATCCCAAGCTAACGGATCGTCATTAACAAAATTTCGCAAATATTCGGTTAGCGTACGATACGAACGTTCTAAAGTACCGTTGGACTCAGGATGGTAAGTGGTTGTATTAATTTTTTTAATTTTAAGGATTTTGCAAAGTTGACTGAACATTTCTGACATGAAATTTGATCTCTGATCCGTCACTAAAGAATTAGGCGAACCAAAGCTGCATAAAAAGTGTTCAGAAAAAGCCTTAGCCACTGTATTCGTGTCTTGGGACGGAATTGGAATTGCCATTGAATATTTTGTAAGGTCGTCTTGTATCGTTAATAAATATTTATTCATTATGCGAAAACATCATTGGGCTCACTATATCCATAAAAATTTTATTGAATGGATTTCTTGAAGTTGTAGTATTCTGCATGGCATATATCGGGAGATATCGGAAGTTTGTGTTACAGTATCCTCTGATATATCTTGAGCATTTCGTTTCGATTGTGCTCTGGTTACAGCTGCAATTGTTTTAGCGGATTCAGATTTGTTGAGGCATTCACAATTTTTTAAACGACTAAGTGCATCTACATTTTGATTTAACTTTCCTGGTTTATATTCTATTTCATACGAATATTTATCTAATTCGAGTCGCCATCGGAATAAACGAGAAGAAGGTTTCGGGTTTTTTTTCAGCCAGATTAAAGGACGATGATCAGTCCTTATTACAAATTTCCTGCCGTATAGGTAAGGATAAAATTGTTGAGTAACCCAAAGTATGGCCAATAGCTCCTTTTCCATGGTAGAGTAGTAACGTTCGGCATCGTTTAGCAATCTACTCGCAAATGAGATTGGTAGATCTTTTCCTTCGACATCTTGTGATGGAATCGCTCCGATCGCGTAATCACTCGCATCAGTAGTTAGAATAAAGACGTCATTGAAATTAGGGCGTTGAAGTATAGGAGATAAAGTAACTGCTCTTCGTAATTTATTGAATGCTTCGTCACAATGAGCATTCCATTCAAATTTTACATTTTTCCGTCACAATCGACCTAAAGGTTCGGAGATTTTGGAATAATCTCTAATAAACCGTCTATAGTATCCAGGAAAACCAAGAAAACATCTAACATCTTTACTTTTGTTGGTAAAGGATAGTTCATAATGACATTCACCTTAGAGGGGTCTGGTTTAACACCCTTCTGTGTTACTAAGTGTCCTAGATAACTGATTTCAGTTCCTAAAAATTGTGATTTGTTAGGTTGAAGCTTCAGATTATAGGAACGTAAACGTTTTAGAACATCAATGAATTTAGAATTATGATGCTGAAGATCGTACCCATATATAACAATATCATCAAGATATACAAAACATCTGAAACCATTTAGTCCCAACAATATCTCGTTCATGAATCGCTGAAATGTAATTGGAGCACCCTTCAGACCAAATGGCATTCGCAAAAAATGGTAATGACCGGCTTGGGTACTAAATGAATGCCAAATCGAGTGTTGTGAAATACGTCGCTTGGCCCAGTTTGTCCAATATCTCTGTTATGTTCGGCAAAGAGAAAAATTGCTCACTATAGTAATGTTGTTTAACCTTCGAAAATCTACAACTAAACGACATTTTCGTTCATCAGCAGGAGATTTCTTGGGAACGATCAATAAAGGAAAGTTCCAAGGACTAGTACTTGATTCGATAATTTTTTCGACTATCATCTTATCAATTTGTTTATTAACCTCCTTCAAAGCTGCTTCGGGGAGTCGATATTGTTTGACGTGAATTGGTTGCGAATTTTGAAATGTTGGAATCTTATCATAACACGCATTTGTAGTAGACAGAGTATCGCCTTCTAAGTAGAAAACATCGTTGAAATCACGGCAAAATTTCAGTATGGAAGATTTTTCTTTTCCGTTCAAGTGACTGAGGTTTAGACTTTCAGTAAGCTTGGTCAATCTTCCTTCTATATTTGGATTCCATTTTTCAATATTTAGTATTTCAAAGGAACTAGCTAATTCAAAGCATAGTTTTATTTTACCAATATTGACTGGATAATCGTTGGTATTCACTAAACTTACTGGGATTGTATTTTGAGAAACAGACAAACGTACTCGTTTTCCGTTTTATGTGGATTAGGTGTATGTAAAATTGTTTCATAACGATCTGGAAATAAATAATCGGAAATTTTGATTTCAACAAACGGTTTAGGTAAACGGCAAAATACTAACTGATATTGTGCGCCAAGACTGGATACCTGTATGATAGATTTGTTGAAGTCAATAATACATTTAGTTTCTTTTAAGAAATCCTTTCCCAAAATTCGATATGACTGAATTGGAAATAAATCTGGAACTATTTGGAATTTTTGGTCTATCTTTGAATCGCTTAATAATATTTTGCCAGTACAAAGTGCTAATGTTTCGACTTTTTCGAACATAATACCTTTGATTATACATTTAAGTTCAGGATAACAAACTATGTTTGGACTTACTGATGATTTTTTTATTAAGCTGACGTCTGCTCCAGTATCGATAAGGAAACGACAAGTTTGGAGCTTCTGATATGTCTAGTTTAAATCTTATCTGAAATTGATTGGTTATCTAACGATTGGCATAGTAATGTTGTCGGCTTCTTATACTTTGGTTGACCGACATCTGATATTTCTTTATTAGCGCATACAGTTAATGGTAACTCATTATTTTTATTGACAGAATTAGGAGCGGAATTAGCAAAATCAGTTTTGGTTTCGGACAGCTGTATTCTGTTTCATCTGATCGAGTTCGTTGGAGTTTTCCGCCACATGTACATTACTGGTTATAGGCAGGTTATTATTCTCTGTTCGCTGATTATTGTACAATCGTTTTCTACAATCTTTCAATATGTGTCCCAGATTTTTGCAATATAAGCTTCTAACAGGTTTAGTATTCATTTTGAAATCAGAATTTACTTTCACATCTCCAGATGGCAAATCTTGGTAATTTGATGTATTGGCTATATATGACGTAATATGTTTATTATTTTGAAAACAATTTTTGGCTGAATGTCCTGGCTTGAAACATAATTGACACTTTATAAAATTTTTGGTAAAATTTGACGGTAATTGCGGCCTCGTTTTGTTCATCAAAGACATCTCTTCTTCGATGGCTTTATCTATTGCATCCTTCAATGTTGTGAATCGACAAGATTTAACTATTGTTGAGATAGAAAGGTTTAGACCATCTTGGAATGATCTTAATGCGGTTGCTTCATTTAAATTTTGGATCACATTTTTAGATTTTTCCCCTCTCTCCGGATACATGCACTGTTTATCGTCGTTTGCACTTTGACAGAGTTTAATCAATTCAATTTGCAATTGCTCGACTGAACGAGAATCTTCGAATTGTACTGTTAACTCTTTTTTTAATTGTTCCCATGTGTCTATGCTTTTGTATTGTGTTAATTCATAAGCTCTACCAGACAATTTAGATTGAACAATTTGCAAAAATAAGATTTTTTCGTTTTCTTTTGTTAGAGGGTTTTAAAAAATTTCACAAACGTTAATATATTTATGGAGTAAGTTAAACGAGCCATCGAATTCGGGCACTAATTTTAAAATATGGTCAATATTTAATGACATGATTGGATCTAGTATTGCGGGCTTTGAAGGCAACAGAGGTTCTGATAATATAGAGTTAGCGGAATTAGAAGAATCGCCAGAATCAGAGTAAGCGTAATATAGATTGAAATCAGACCCACAAATTATTATTATTCAAAATATTACCTACAGTTTGTTCAGTATTATCTTCAGTTTCGTTAAAATTAATTTTCCTGTATCGTAAATGAAATGATGTTAAGCTCGCCAAAATCGTAATTCATGAAAATAATGAAAAAATAATTCAGTTAGATAGTTTACTATTATGATTTACAATTAGAATAAATAATTTACCTATGATTAGCTCTACACAGAAAGAAAAAAGCGCATTATATTTAAATAAAAACTCTGTAAAATCAAATGAAATGCGACATGATTTTTCGCCAAAAGGATCTTTATTTAATTCAAAAAACATTTTCCTTTTGTTTTAAAAATCATTTCAGAATTAAAAAATTGTTTTTTAATTCAAAAATTGGCGTATTCAAACCAAAAATTTGGATTTTCGCATCAAACGAAATTTTTTTATTTCAAAAATCAGAAGGTTTTTGAATTAAGAATCTCAATTTTTATATTAAAAATCTAAAATTTTCAATTTCAAAAAATGACATTTGAAACTAAAATTAAAATTTTTGTTTTAAAAACGTGAAATTTTTAATGTAAATGAATTATTTTTAGTTCAAATGTTGAAATACATTTGTTTTAAAAGGAAAGTTATTTGTGAACTAAAAAGTAAATTTTTGATTTAAAAGCTTTGATAGTTGCTTCAAAGATTTTGAATTTTAAAGCAAATATCAAACATTTTTGAAATCAAAATAAACGTTTTTGAAATAAAATACAAATATTTTAATTCAAAAACTTAGGATTTTTGATTTAAAGAACAGCTCACGTGATGCGCACCCTACTGGAAGGTTACGGAGCTGGTAGATTAATCTACTCAACTTTAATCCCCCCCTCCAATAGACGCCAAACCACCACTGATAACATGAAAAGAAGGAATTTCATTAAATACGCATTTTTGTTTAACGCCGACTGTAAGGTTTTTGTCTATAACACTTTGGTCGTACTCCAATTTGGATCTCATTGCATCAACAATTTCACAGGAGTCGGATTGGGTCTCTTTTTTATTTCTTTTACATGCACGACAAAACCCATCTGAATTAAACGCCGTCGAAAATCCAAGGTTGTCATTTAATCCTAAATTATCTCCTAAGATTCCACCGAGAATAAAGTAGACCAGTACGTTTTCATTATTACATTTAATGTAAATGCCATTTTGTTCTAACGATTTAATTTGGCTTATAACTTCGTACAATGCCGAATCACGACCTACCGATTTCATATCTTTACTTTTAATAAAACCAGCAACGAAAATGTTTTCTAACTTGGATTGTAAAAATTGGGGTATGGTTGGGAAGGAATAGTAAATACCGCATACAGAATATTCAGACGAATTACTGCCAAGAGGATTGTTGATTTCGAAATCGTCCAAAAAATATTATATGGAATAATAATTTTATCCTCCCCTAAATATGATGTTTTTAATTTAAATGTTTCACCATTGACAAAATTGCAGTAGCCGTTTTTCGATTTTAAATCATTTGTATTTTCTATGGTTTTTTGCAATAAATCATTTTTTTCAAAAAAACTTTTCATTTGAAATTTGAGAGGCATAAAATAGCCTGTTATATTCTTTCCTTCTAAGACGGATTCGCCTACATACATTTAAAACTTCCACCAATTCGTTATGAAAAGAAAACTAGTAATTGGACTTTCTAATAATTCGTCTTCTTTTAATTTTTTCATTAGACGATATTCCGATTTAATATCATCGAATAAATGATGAAAAGGGGCAATTAAGTTCGCAATTTTTTCTCCAAGACTCACTGGTAAATGCGGAACAATAACTTGTTTTATGATAGTTAATAAATACTCATTAAAGTTTTTAATAGTTTCTTATATACCATTTGCATCTTTTCGAGAAATATGACTTCTTGAATATAAATTAAGGATTAATAAAGTAGACTGATGTTTAAGATTGTTAATAAAACAATTTGGATATTGAGTTAAAGTCGTAGTGTCAACAAGCAAACTAGAATTTTCATTTGGCTTTCAGCCAAAAAATTTGAATTTTCAGTAGTTAAACTTATATTTTCATTTTATACCAAATTTGGTTCTTGTAATGCAGATTTGCTTTAATTATCGCAAGGGAAATTTAATGAATGTTTTCTAAAGTTCTTTAAATTGCCAAATTTCATCTTACAATTAGTTTCAGCGCATTGGTAAGTATCAGATCCTGTTAGTCCATGTATAAATTTTAAATGTTTTATAAAATTTGGAAATAAAATTATATTTTAGTTACATTTAAAATAGAAAACCATTGTTACTTCAATATTTAGATTTATTTGAAAACCTTTAGTTACTAAAAGAAGATAATAAGCATGACACGCTTGAAATTACTTCATCATACTCTGTATCAATGTTGAAAAAGTATTTCTGAATAAAAAGCCAAACTGGGAAGCTGGCTAATGGATATTTTAAGTTCAAACTCTGAAATGTCTTAAAGCACGCCGACAAGCATGATATAAAATTGCAGTTTTCAAAGTCAGCATCTATCTGGAAAAATTGTGATAAACTCATTAGCAAAACTATATGCAATGCACACATTTGTATTTTTAATTTTATTTGAATAAATTTATGTAATATCTTACTAGTGGTGCAATTTGACTTTTATAAAGCGGCCACTGATTAAATAGTTCTTCATTATTTAGACGTTTTATATCATCCTTCCTCAAATGATAGCAAGCATTCCACTGGATCAAAACCTCATTAATTGGCTTATTACATCCATTGTAGTAAAGCCATGACTTAAGATTCGAATCGCCATCTGTATTCCGATCGGGAGGCTCTGTTTCAATTTGTTCGTCTGGTTCGAAAGTCGGTTGTGTTGTACTTTTATTGTAATGTTTATTATTCACATAAGCGTAATACATTTTTGCCAGATTGTTGTTTCCGTTTTTTATCATTGTCATCCTGACTATTTTGGGGCGATTTCCCGGAGCAAAATTATGTAGCCTAAAAGTATTTAAAATGACATGTTGTAAAATATGTACACTCAAGGACACAATTCTCTATAACTTGTGTGTCTCTCCGTACTCCAATTCTATATAACTTGTGTCTCCATATTCCAAACTTCACCTAATGTTAAAAGACGGTACCTTGTTTTCTCCCCAAAACACCTACGAAAAACTTTTGTGGATATCGAGATCTTAACTGAGTCATGTTTGTTTTATAAATACCTAATCATCTATTTACTCGTAGATTTAAAGTGAAAGTCATAATGAATTAAGTCGATTTATGTTTTTTAATTCGATAAACAGTAGCCGAGACAATTAAGAAATACTCAATAAATCAACACGTAATTAAACTATAACTCTACCAGGATTCCAATACCAAAAAAGTACTTCGGGCGTGTTTTGAGGAGAATACAAGGACCCGTCCCCCAATATTACATACAGTTTGGAATAATGTGGCAAAGTTACAGAGCTGTGAAGATGACGTTTTTTCCGAAAATTGGTTGCATTTAAATGGGGTTGGAATCTTCATAAGAAGGTGAAAAAATGAGCCCTGGAAGAAATATTTTGGTTGAAACCATCAAATTTAGCGGTACTCTTGAAATAGGCAATCTTTGAACAAAAAATGATTGTACCTTGTACGTACAGAGAAGGCTCTGATACCGATTTCATTAAAAACTAGGCAACCTAAGTAAAATGGTTACCTATCAGAAATAGCTTAAAATCACTCAATTTTACTTCTTAAAAAAATCATAACTCGAGAAGGGGAGGTTGGGGCAGTAGACTATTTCGGAAAACTGTATGCGACAGGTTTTTAAAAAAGTAATGAGTAAGCTTATATTATAAATAATTATTATTAAAAAAATTTACTCATATTTACTCACAATTTTCTCCTTTGTAAATATTGCGACTATTTGTTCCGCAATATTCTGGAAATCGTGTGACTTTAGATCTTTTTTGTTGAAATGAATAGTCTCCATTATTATTTTCACCAGCTTGGATCGGTGTTTGTCGGTCAAAACACCATGCTTATTATAGTAAAATAAAATTTCTTCTCCTTTCTTATTCAAAATATTCCGGATATCCTGTATTAAAAATCATTAATTAAACCACTGAAAATTTAATATTAGTTAAACTAATTGTAATAGTTCAAAATTAGGTCCATGGTTCATCTCTAGTGGGATGTTGTTGTTTCCATCAATGTATGATTTCAACAAACAATTTTGTCATGACGTAGTCGAGAGGCAACGATAATAATACTGATAATTGCATAATAATAATAATAACATCGGGTGACGGTCAAACGGGTTGCCGCTAAGGACGTTTAAAAATAGTATAAAAAGGCAAGAAAAAATGTGCAAGGGACGGTTTTTGATAAAACGATATTGGTGAAACAAGTAGGAACCAAAAAAGAAAGAAGAAAAATTGATTCGAGTAGATTGAGGAGTAATATTGGGAAAGAAAGTAAAATGTGAAATGTGTTTCTTTATGTACGATTAAATTGTAAAATAATTAGATTGAAATTAAAAATAAAAAAAATTAAGAATTTATCAAAACTTTAATGTATATCAATTATATTAATTTGGAAATTTGCGTTCACTGTGTGAATTTTGTTTAATATTTTCAAAATGGAAAAAAATAAAAAAAATAAAAAAATAAATGTTTTAAACATAAGTTAATGTTATTGTGATTATAAAAAAATTATTAACACTTGGTGTGACATTGTCTTTCAATAAAATAAAACTCAAAAATAAGAAAGAAATATAAAAATATGTTTTAAATGTCTAACCGATAAAAAAAAAATAAATAAATAAATATAAATAAAATCTCAAGAAAAACTTGTCAGTCAAACAAGTTGTCGCCATTATTGTTGTGTTTTAATTTACAAGCATGGTGCATAATATGCTACATATATGCATGATTCATGGTTCTGGCAAATAAATAGTTAGAAATACGAAAATTAACAATTTGAATTTTTTTTTTGTGAAACGTGTTAGTGCTTTACCAAAGTGGTGGTTTCATATAAGAAGACAATGAATAAATAAAACAACGTTTGAGAATCATACTGGGTGTCATGATGTTAAGGAAATGAACTAAAAACAAATAGAAAAGAAATTACAATACATAGAGTGAGGGAAGTTTTTTTTTTAAAAATATTAATTGGTTATCGACATTTCCGATACCCAATTCGTTCCGGATCTACAGTAAAGGAAGCAGTAGTTACAGTTGGGCACTAAATTAACGGATGATCATTGAAGAACGGGTACTCAACATAACCGTGAGACTTGGTTTTGGTGAAGATTACGTGATGGATGAAAGCAACCAACACAAACAACAAGCATTATGGTGATGTAGAACAAAAAAAAAAAAAAATTGAGTTTTTTTTTTTTTAATTTTTTATTTTTATTTGTTTTTAATTTCTGGAAACATTTTGTATTAAGTAGTTTTTTGTAAACCTTATACTTTTTAAGATATTTGCAAAACAAATTTTCTGGACCAAGGGAGTGGCCACTTTCGGTTAGCCGATTTTGAGTAAAATTCAATGGGACCTCCCAATTTATCAAAAATCTTAAATCTGAAGTTCCAGTTCGATTGATTAAACCATATGGGCTGTAGAGAGGACACAGACAGACTGACCGACTGACAGACATACAGACAGACACCATTTCGAAACCCACTTTTTCGGACTCAGGGGACCTCAAAACAAATAAATCTCTAAAAATCGCGAAGTCAAAAATTTTCATGATTAGGTACTATACTTTATTTTACTAGAGTAAAAAAAAAGTAAAAAAACCCTAATCCATACGAATCGTTCGTTTAGTAAAAGTTCTGCAAAATTATTTTTTGGAAATCGCCCTCAACTCCCAAGGGCCAATATCGGCCATTGCCAACGATGATGACAAAGGTTTGGCTAGCACATAGAATAGGTCCCTCAAATACCTAGTTAGAAAACCCTAATCCATTCGGATCGTTCGTTTAGTAAAAGTTCTGCAAACTTATTTTTTGGAAATCGCCTCAACTCCCAAGGGCCAATATCGGCCATTGCCAACGATGATGACAAAGGTTTCGCTAGCACATGGAATAGCTCCCTTAATTACCTAGTTAAAAAACCCTAATCCATACGGATCGTTTGTTTAGTAAAAGTTCTACGAAATTATTTTTTGGAAATCGCACTCAACAATGATGACAAAGGTTTCGCTAGCACATGGAATAGGTCCCTTAATTACCTAGTTAGAAAACCCTAATCCATACGAATCGTTCGTTTAGTAAAAGTACTGCAAAATTATATTTTAGAAATCGCACTCAACTCCCAAGGGCCAATATCGGCCATTGCCAACAATGATGACAAAGGTTTCGCTAGCACATAGAATAGGTCCCTCAAATACCTAGTTAAAAAACCCTAATCCATACGAATCGTTCGTTTAGTAAAAGTTCTGCAAACTTATTTTTTGGAAATCGCCTCAACTCCCAAGGGCCAATATCGGCCATTGCCAACAATGATGACAAAGGTTTGGCTAGCACATAGAATAGGTCCCTCAAATACCTAGTTAGAAAACCCTAATCCATACGAATCGTTCATTTAGTAAAAAAGTTCTGCAAACTTATTTTTTGGAAATCGCACTCAACAATGATGACAAAGGTTTCGCTAGCACATGGAATAGGTCCCTTAATTACCTAGTTAGAAAACCCTAATCCATAAGAATCGTTCGTTTAGTAAAAGTACTGCAAAATTATATTTTAGAAATCGCACTCAACTCCCAAGGGCCAATATCGGCCATTGCCAACAATGATGACAAAGGTTTCGCTAGCACATAGAATAGGTCCCTCAAATACCTAGTTAAAAAACCCTAATCCATACGAATCGTTCGTTTAGTAAAGGTTCTGCAAAATTATTTTTTGGAAATCGCACTCAACTCCCAAGGGCCAATATCGGCCATTGCCAACAATGATGACAAAGGTTTGGATAGCACATAGAATAGGTCCCTCAAATACCTAGTTAGAAAACCTTAATCCATACGGATCGTTCGTTTAATAAAAGTTCTACGAAATTATTTTTTGGAAATCGCACTCAACAATGATGATAAAGATTTCGCTAGCACATGGAATAGGTCCCTTAATTACCTAGTTAAAATTGAGGTTGTTGTGCCATCCATCGCATCCATAGCTGGGACCGATAATGATGATATCTAAATGTTAAAAAACCTAAAAGTAAGCAAAGATACTACATAATTACAATAACAAAATAACACACTTTGGTAACACAGAAATTACAATAACAAATTGGCACGTTTCGTTTAACACAGAAAAATAAAGTAAAGAATTTGACACCAATAATCTTTGCGCCCGAAAGTAGTCTAAGTAAAAATTACATACAAATAAAAGAAAAAACTTAATTTCTTTTTGAAATGCCATTTAGGGGAATTAAAATAAATAATGTATGACATTGAAAAAATATTAACATTGAAAATATTTCCGTAAATATTTTATATATATAAAATTTGTAAAGTTCCGCGTGTTAAACAAAAAAAAAGATTTTCGCATCTTCAACAAAAAGATTTCCGCAGCTTCAACAAAAAAAAAGATTTCCGTATCTTCTGTAAACGTTGTAAACAGGAAGATTAAATTGTAATATATAAAGACATAAAATTGTAAATAGAAACACAGTAGATCAGAAGTAAAGAAAGACAGTGTAAGCATAAGTAAAGAAGAATTAATGAAATAAAGAAAATATCTTAAGTGACAATAAATCGAGATTTTTCAATTCAGGAATACATATAATTTGGTAAGTATAAAATAACCAACATACTAACATCTGGGTACCGGTGAGATTGAGTAATTGTGGAAGAAAGAAATATGGCAGTATTTATACCCGCTGAATAATCTTTCACACTTATAAGATCTCATCTTTCTCACAACTAACAATTAAACTCTCCACGATTAAATATATCACTTGGGTCATAGCCCCTACCAGCGGTAAGCGCCAAGTGACTATACAAGCTCCAAACCATCGTCTCCATATAACTACATTAAATCTATATTAAGTCAAGCTAACCACCGACGTATCCCATACCCGGAATTTGTCATACACACACGAAGTACAATTAACTGGACATAATAATTACCCGGTACATATAACAAAGAATTCCCAAACACCTATAAACATAACAAAGCATTACCATAAATACCCAAAATATTGACATTGTAGGCTAACCGATTTCAGATAAAATACAAAATCCCATCACGATAAAATACAACAGAATCAATATCAGATACAAACCTAAAATATTTAACATATATTAGTTAATATATGATCAACTAATATATGATCAAAAATATAAAATAAGGTGTGGCCAACAAACGACTTTCTCTTACGAACAGAGAATTTTGAGAAATTTTTTTTTTTTTTAATTTTTTTTTTATTTTTATTTGTTTTTAATTTTTGGAAACATTTTGTATTAAGTAGTTTTTTGTAAACCTTATACTTTTTAAGATATTTGCAAAACATATTTTCTGGACCAAGGGAGTGGCCACTTCCGGTTAGCCGATTTGGAGTAAAATTCACTGGGACCTCCCAATTTATCAAAAAAGCTTAAATCTGAAGTTTCAGTTCGATTGATTAAAGCATATGGGCTGTAGAGAGGACACAGACAGACTGACAGACTGACAGACTGACAGACTGACAGACTGATAGACTGACAGACTGACAGACTGACAGATTGACAGACAGACACCATTTCGAAACCTACTTTTTCGGACTCAGGGGACCTCAAAACAAATAAATCTCTAAAAATCTCAAGGTCCAAAATTTTCATGATTACTATACTTCATTTTACTATAGGTAGTAAAAGAAAGTAATAATAATAGCCGTGTTTTCCATGAGAACTGCTCTAGAACTCGATAAACTTTAAATTCCTTTTATTCTATGTAAAACGAAAAAAAATAAATTCATAAAGCGCGAATGTGTAGTGTACTTGATATAATTATATATTTTGAGTTTATAAATTTCCCCCTTCAGTTATTTCATCAATATTTTCTTGATTCTTGCTGACGTCATTACACGCAACTACACTCGATAAATTCATGGGTTTATCCAGTGTAACTAAAAAATAAGCTATAATTGTCATTATTATTGCTGTAACAACTTAAAATATGTATTTATGTGAAATGCACTACACATTATCACTTTATGAATTTAATTTTTTTTCCTGTTTACATAGAATAAAAGGAATTTAAAATTTATCGAGTTCTAGTGCAGTTCTCATGGAAAACACGACTAATAATTCATTGTTTTATTTCAGAGGAATATTGTAAACTAATTTCACTTTTGTTTGCTTCTCAATTTTTTTTTTTATTTTTATTTTTTTTTATTGCTAAAACTTCAAGCAGAGTTCAGTGTTGTCGAATAATTTTGTTTCTTTGCTTATCGCCAGTTCGCCAAGTTAAAAAAAAGACATGCAAAATTTTTTTTTGTTATTGTTTATATTAATGAAGATTTTAAATTAGTAGTTAGAAAATAAAAATGGAGTAACTAGTAACTCCATTAAGGGGATGTTTGCGTTGTATAATGCAGTGTAATACCGTCACTATTTTTTTTTATTATGATTAAGCGTTTTTTTTTATTTTTTTTTGCACACTATATTCTGAATCAAAATGTTTTTTTTTGTAAGATGGAATACTGATGCATCGGAACTAAAGAACCTGTCCCGTCACTGAAACCTATCCCAAAATTTTACAGTGTGCAACGGTGTGTCAGTGTAACCCAAATCCATCGGTTACATAATTACAATTGGCGAACAATCTTGGCAATTTTGAGGACTGGCTGCAGGAACAACCGTCGATATTACACTGGTCATGGAATTGTTGTGCGTATGTTTTTCCAAGCACGATTCAATCGCCGAACGATTTGTAACCGTATCGTCACCAAAAATATTTTTTCTCCATTTTCGAAGTTTTTCACGAAATTCTACTCTTACACCTAACGCGTGGTTGGGGATCAATTCTTTTATATCGTCTCTATCTAGTAGTCTATGGCGCTCTCGGTTAATTTGTTTACCTTAACAAAAAATTAAAGCATGATTCTTTTGTTAGGCATGAGACTCTAAATTTAAATAAATTGTTACCGATTAAATATGGTTGCACTTCAATAAAATCCATTTCCTCTAAAGCATCTTTGAGTTCGACATCTTTGTATTATTTACTAGATGCGCATAATTATATTCAGTATTCTCTTATTGTGGTTGTTTTAGGGTTTTATCCATGTTGTTGTTCATGTCTATATTTATTTATTTATTTTATACTGACGTTATTTACAACAGTTATTAAATTACCCGGCTGCGGCACACACATATAGTTGCCTTCCAACTCATCCAAATTGATGATCGTACTGAACTGATCCATCCCACCGATCGACATTTACCCAATTTAAAATAATTTAAAATTAGTTTGGCTATTTTGTATGAAAATATTGAGTAAAGTTAATACATAACATGTTTTAGTTGTTGTAATTAGAAATGTTATTTTTCAATGAACTAGGACTTTAACGGGTTTCCTTTTCATATAGAACGTACCTCTTATGTATGTGTAATGTGTATAACTGTTATACAGAGAAATATGCTTTGTTTAGGTGCAAATATAATAATAAGTCATGAATGATGATTTATGTATTATGAATTATGATAAACAATTAAAATTAACAAAATACCAATGAAACATCCAAAAATCAAAGCATTTAAAACTGTTAATGCGTAATTTATTATACTTTACCGTTCAAAATAATAATTATTGGAAATTTGGAACTATTGCAGTTTATTTAAACGACGTTAACACTTTATTTTTGATCACTTCGCTCTTTATTGTTTTTTGTAATTTAATTTTATGATTAGTTTGAATATATATCACTTTGACCCGAAAGGTACCATACTTTGATGTAAAATATGGCGATTTCAAATAATGCTTTACCCATATGTATATGAAAAATTAAAAATAAAAATATTTTTATTACGATAAAAGAGAAAAAATTAATTTAAAAAATTTTTTTTTATTTCAAGTAGAAATTTTTACTTATACCACAAACATTTGATAGTAAAAATGATTATTTTAATATTTCAAAAAAAGTTATTGAAATTGTTTGTATTTGAATTAAACGAAAATTATTTGTAATTTTATCATTATTTGTATAGAGAATATTTCTATCAAATGTGATGTTTTTAAAATATGCGAATCTCAGATGGCTCATAGCACATTTCTTGTTTTTCAGAAATTTAGCAATGATACTATGAAATTAGCTATAACGAAATGGCTAATTATGCAATTATGAAAATAATATTTTCTTGAAAGCGTCATAAATTATAAATTCAATTAAATAAAAAATTAAACATATCAAAATAAAAATATAGCTTTTAATTCAAAAATTTGAATTGTAAAATAAGTTATATAAACTAAAAATTAAATCATTCAATTTAAAGATACGATTAAAAGAAAGCGTCTAACATTTGCGCACGTTCAAAGTCAGTCTATTATTAATTGATCAACTAGAAAATCTGTTTAAGTGCTCCTGCAACTTTACACAATTAGACAAACTATTCGACCGATTAGAACCGTTTTATTCGACCTATTAATGGTATGAAAAACTACGTAACCCAATAACCTAATTCCATTTAAATTTTTCATATTTTAAATTATACGCATTACCTAATAATCCCTTTTTTTATTAAGTAAGCAGAAGCGCACATTCCATAAACTAAGAATTTTTTCATAAATTGAAATGTAATGAAACTTTTTATTTTCCACCCCCTTTTTAAATGATTAAAAATTGTATATTCCTCTTTCAAAAAAAAAAAAAAAAATCACCAAACACTAAAATTCATCAACAAAATATGTCCGGATTTCATTACTACGCTTTTATGTTTTCTAAATAAATGCGATGTATGTTCTTAGAAAATTTGAAAATGTAACGCAAAACAATAGAGATTATGATTATTTGACCATCGTCACACTTTCGTCCTTTTAACTAAATCGGAAATTTAAACAAATAGAACAAAACACAAATGTATCAAAGGAAAATGCTTTCATCCATCAACGATGCGAAATTATATCACTTTTGTCCTTTTTGATTTCGATTGATCTGGCCGGAGTCGCCAAACAAAAAACAAAAAAAAAACAAAACAACTTTAAATTGGATCATGGTGCTGGTAAAATGTTACACATAAAAACCTAAAAACATTTTTTTTAACTAAATTAAATTTTCATTTATTCTTACTATTTTAGACCGGAAAATCCGACTAAATAATAAAATTTTATATAACACCAAAGAAAATTATATTTCATCTCCTCATAAAATAAAAGGAAAATTTAATCCCCCCTCATATTTGGTAAATATTTTAAAATGGACTTTGCGGATGAAAAGAATTTTTGATGAAAAATATGTTTTACGTTTTTCCTGTTTTGATGAAGGGTGTGTGTGTGTGTGGATGGACTAAAAATTCTTGTCGAAAGTTTGAGGTGATGCAAGTGTTTTGTTTTGATCTTTGTGACAAATTAGTTTGTGGTATTGCGTATTTTTCGTATTTGTCTTTACTGAAAACCCTACGGAAATGTTTTTTTTTTATTTTTGCTTAAATAAAAATTGTTATCTGTCAAAATAAATTGATTTTTGTGTAGGTATTATGTGGTGTAAATGATTTAAACCATCTTTTAGAATTTTGGATGACATACGAATTTTTAGTCGTATATTAATGTTTTAACCGACGCAATAAATTCAGTACGATGACACTAAATAGGTACCCTTAAAAAAAATAAAATAAATATGAATTTAACATTCAATAAAATATGTTAAATTATATTTTAAAATTACGCCCAATCATCGTGCTACATTGTACATGTAAATGGGATAAACGGGCGGACACAGGCAAAATATAATAGTAAAAACTAACATTGCCAAAATTTAGAATTAAAATAATAAATCTATCTTAAAATTCAGAACACATGCACCACCACACTAACCAGTTTGAAAAACATAAAATTTTAAAATCCTCGAGGACATTAGGTACATACATACATAACATAAAACATCATCCAAAAAAAAAAAAAATTTAAAATATTGGATGGATTTTTGTATTCCCCTCTTTGACTAAATCAGGAATTACGTTGTTTTGTTGTTGTCGAATTTAATAATTTTGGCAAATCATCGCATATGGTTATTTTGTTAAATATTTATATTTTGTAACCGTATTTTGCGTAAATCTGTACCATTTACTAACAAGAAAAAAATTGAAATTCAAATCCTTTTTTTTTTTTTTATTTGGAAATTGTAAATTTTGACATTGCAAAGAGGAGCGCAAATTGGGTGACCATTTATGGTTTGATGAGAGTTTTTTTTTCAATTTAAAATGCTATGATAAATTGAAGAAACGCAACTACGAGTACTTTGTTTACGTAGGGTGTTTATTTTACTTTCAGAAACGTGCTCGTTTAAACTTATTTGGCTTCTTTGTTTTTTAACATCTAACAGAGATTCCAATTATCTGAAATTATGATGATGAAAAATAATTTTGCAAATTCTAAATTTCTAAATTACCAAATTTTAATCGCTAAATTTTCAACTACTTTCTTCCACCGAAAAAACCTCCTAAGCGTTTTTAACGAATAGTATGCTTACTGGGCGTTTTATTTAAATACAGCGCCCTAGGCGTTATATTTGTTAAACGTTTACACTTCACATAATTTATAATTGCGGAAAATGACCATTTTTCTTTGACAAATACCCACTGATTTTTTGAAAACAGTGAAAGCTGCAATTTTTTTTAGCTTTGAAATGATAAAATCGGGTTCTACATCATTCCGAATAATTGTCTGTAAAATGCATTTACCTCAATATTTTTACGACTTCTCTTTATATCTTTAGCAACATCATTTTCACGAATCAGGGTCACTTAATAACCGTTAAAATCTAAGCATTGATAGAAACTCAAAGCCCTACTCTACTCTCGACATTTTCAACCACAATACAATCCGCTATAAATTTTGAATTTTCAACGTGAAATATAAAAAGGTGGAGTCTATCCCTGGGGACTATTCCGGGGGCCCAATTATGAAATGGATCACATTTAGTATTTTTTGCGATTTTGTGGATGCGGTTCGCTTGGTATTTGTGTTTGTATTATGAAAAGCGATTATGGCATTTCTTATAAAAAACGTTTTATTGGCAAATAATAAGCAATATTTAATATTTCTTAATAAAATTGATTTTAAATACACAAATTAGTTATTGACATAATCACTTCGAAAATGCGAAATCCGTCTCCTATTGAGTAGTCGCATTTGTCAAGGCAAGAAGGCATTTTTCGAAAATATACTTTAGGTCATGTTTTGATCCCGTTCTTAATGTTTGGTCGTTATAGGCAACCTTTTATTAGCTGTATTTCCATGAGAAAAATTTAATTCGAATTATTTTTTCTCATGTAAACAAGTCGCGAATTATTTTTTTGAATTGAAACAAAGCAACATAAAGAAAGAGCAATTTGGCGCCTGGTGTCAGGTAGTACAGCTAAAATTAGGAATGAATTAAATAATTCAAACTTTTGGTTTGAATTATTTAATTCGTGTCGCGTGCAATTGTTGTTGTAAAATTCTCAAGGAAATACGACTATAATCAACTCAGAAGGAATTCGACGGAATTCAGTATATAGCATTGTTGTTGTAAATTGACAAATGAAATGTCACAATCATTTAATTGAAATTTGTCCATCGGTTCTTTAAAGAATGTGGGCCCGCAGCAATTTTTCAAGAGCGCACGCTTTTACTGACTAAAATTATTTAGCGAGAGAGTTAATCGCAATGTCAGTATACCGGATATATTGTATGTGGAGTATAATCGGAATAAATTAATATGGGAGAATGGTTTTGGAAAGTAGGAGGAGTTGTTAAATGTAATGGATCGACAAGAACATTGTGAAATATGTAGCACAGCGAATTTAAGAAGATCCGTTTTCAATACGAACGTTTTTACTCATGCTGTGTGCCTAACACCAATTTTTTTGACTAAATTACTGTCTAAACTTTTCGATGTGATATTAAGCTATTCGCCGCCAGGCGATTTTCAATGTTGTTATTTTATTTTACGTCGTGGAATACATATTATGCTTTTAAAAAATAATAATAAAAAAATAATAATTTAAAAAATCAAAAATAAACTAAAATCATCGTATTAAAATGGCAAAACGGCATTATAGAAATCAAATTTTATATCGTTGTGCATTGAACATATATCTCATTTACACTTTTAAGGGTCCTATGACGACACTGTCAGCTTCATCAAAGCCCGGACAAAGCTGAACCATATTTTTGTTAAAAAGATTTACGATTTGAGGAATAGTTGGGAGTAAGTTTATTTAATTGTGTCCTTCATGTACTTTTATAAATGCATTCTTTTTTATAGAAAAGTGGGCGCAGAAGCAGGGATCGATGAGGATTGGTCTAAGCTAAGGAAAAAATGGGCCAATATTATGACGAGATACAAGGTACATCATTTTTATACTGTTTTCTACGATATTTAGCAACATTTTTTTTATTATAGTCGATTGTCGATCCTCCCACTGGGATAGGGAACGAAGACGATGGGCCAGGTCCTTTGATCTGGCCCAATTTCGAATTGGTACATGAATTTGCGTCGGCTCGCCACAACATAAACCCTCCCGATCTGTTCGACACCGCACTGCCTCCAGAAGTACGTAGCCGGATTACGAAGATTCCACATCGTGTAGCAAAGAATCTGCTTCGCTTGAAGGATCACGAAGCTTGGCATGTTCCACGAGTAGCGTGGCATCCTCTTAGCGTAATGTGGCTTGTTCCTCGCGAAACGTGGCATCTGCCTCACGTACCGTGTTATCTTCCTTGCGTGATAAGGGCGCAAAAGTAATGCGGGGTGCAGCCAAAGTATTCATAAAATATATGCGTTTGAAGCATAACATTACGGCCGATGATACGAGTGAAGAAGAGGAGGATGAATAATAATTAAAATTATTATTTAATAATGTGCATAATAAAAAAATTATTGAATTGATATAATCTTGTGATTAAAAAGGCAATAAAACAATGGATTTTTTTTATAAATAGTTTTAAGTTCATTTATTTTGTTAATAAAATAAAAAAAAAATTGAAATATTACTTCACCTTGTCTATTTCTTTACTTCTATATAATGGTGTAAAAGAAAACTGGCCCAACTCAAAAAATGAAACTTTTTGATTGCAATTTCATGTCACTCATTCTCCCACCACTAAAAAAGCAGAATAAGTTTTCCACAATTTGATGCACAAATGATTGGTAAATCGAATAAACAAAAAATTCTATTTTTGGAGTTATGTCGATTTTCTTGAGCAGCATTGATATGTAAAAAATTTACATTTGGGCGAGCAACGTATTACGAAATTCTAATTCGGTCTCTTAAACAGTATGCTGAGGATTTAATCGGGTTAATGATGCTTCATCATCTCAATTTACATCTGTGCGAGTAATGAATTGCGGAATGTTAATGCAGCCTCATCAGAGTGCTGAATGTCATGTTGTGGTGTTTCGTTTTCTAATAAAAATTCGGTAGTTTCCTCCAAATCTACACCATCATTTAGACAAATATTATGCATGACACAACATGCCAATACTGTTTTTATAGAATTTTGTATTTTTAATTCTAAGCTTTTTAGAAAAATTGATCGCCACCTTGTTTTAAACTTTTCGTAATTGATTATTATATTAATAAATAATGCAATTGCCATGTCTTCTTCACTTTGAATTCCCATTTTTTTAAATTGTTTAATTTGTTAAATTATTTTTTTAAACAAAATTTGACGTTTAAATCTTGGTTGACGTTCCAAAAGTCGGAATTTAGAATAATGAAAAGTCAGGCACAGCTTGTCTTATTGACCCTTATGCCATCTATGAACCACTGGTACGAACTAATAGACAATTTAGAAAAGTCAACAATTTAGTCAAAAAAATCGACGTTAGGCACACAGCATTAATTGGACATTCGAATGGAAATGGCAATAATGGTTCTTCAAAGTAAGTTAGATGAGGACGGAAGATACCTATTGACGACCGAACGATAAAAAATTGTAATTAGTCCAGACTCTGCGGTAACTTGAACAAAAATTTCTTGCAAAGTTAATAAAAAAAATTGGTTTATGAATGATGAGGATGTTTAATCATGGCCTAACGATGAACAAACTATTCTGTTCGTCATTTTTATACAAACTACAATTTTAAAACCATAATTCCAAAACAGGTTTGTCTGATCCAGAGTTTGTAAAAGATCTAGCAAATTTGATGGCAGCTTATTTTCTAATTTATATGATAACACAATTTCAATTACATTGGAGCTAATCCCATTCTATTTCAGTCATTTTTAACACTGTTTCCAGTGAAAGCGTGGGATCCTTTAGATTTTAGATAAAATTGCTTTTATCACCAAATTTTCTTATTTTCGGACTGATGTCTACCTTAAAATTTCGGTAGTTAGGTTTCCGTCTTTTTAAAATTACCTAATAGGTGAAATCAATTGGGGTGGAGTTGGTCTTTATTTTTGGGCCACTTTTAAGGTTAAAAAAATATTCTCTGGTTCTTTGGGTAAAGTAGAATATCTAGCATCTGAACTTACTGGGAGTTTTGGTAAAATTTTAATTTTGGTTATTTACAACCCACCTCCTGCTTGTAGTAATGATATTAACAGTTTGCAAACAATTTTTGCTGAATACCTAATAAGCTATGAAAAGATTTTCTGCTGTGGTGATTTTAACTTCAATATGATGGTTTGCATAATTTATGTTATTTGCATCATTTATGTTATTTACCTTATAGACCCACTAGGATCAACAGTCTTTTGGATCTGATAATTTTGTACGTACCTGATAGACATAATATTATTTCATTTGGCCAGGCTGCTGTTCCTGCTATTTCTGATCATGATTTGATTTTTGCATCTTATAAGTTTTCTCGTACTAGGGATCAAATTTCTTATACTGTTGTTCCTGATTATAAAGCTATCAATCACGAGCATTTTGTAAATAATTTCTTTTCGTTAGATTGGTTTAATATGTACAACTATTCCGATGTGAATGACATCCTTGATATATTTAACTCAAATTTCTTACATTTAGATTTAGCTTGTGTAACCCGGAAAAGTATCATTAATAAATGCCCTACTGCACCGTGGTTAAATTCATATATATTAAATTTAATGAAATGTAGGGATTTGGCTCATAAAAAATATAAATTGTATGGGTTGGATGCTGATTTGACAGCTTTTAAATTTTTTAGGAATAAAACTGTTAAAGGCATCAATCAAGCTAAACAAAAATTTTATTTTGAGAATGCTCATAACTCTAAGACAACGTGGAATAATTTAAAAAAACTAGGTGTTTCAAGCTCTACAGGTGATGCAGCCATTGGATTTTCTGCGGAACAAATCTTGTCTGGGATTTGTAATATTTGTGATTCTACTGGGGTTTTGCCTTTACCTGATATTGATTTCTGTAGTTCTGAAATTGATGCCTTTGTATTTGATTGCGTTGATGAACTTATAGTGTTGAATGCGATTCGTGCAATTAAATCAGATTCGAAAGCTTATGATATGGTAGACTTCAAGGTACTAAAATTATTTATTGATCTGTTCCTGCCTCTTATAACATTCATTATAAATCAATGTTTGACAAAGTCTGTGTTTCCTGATTTATGGAAGATAGCTTCTATCACACCACTACCTAAAAAGGATGTTATTTCTGGTATTGGTGATATACGTCCAATTAGTATTTTGTCTGCTCTATCTAAGGTCTTGGAAAAAGTTATGCAATTGCAGATCCAGGAGCACCTTAATAAATTTGATTTTCTTTGTAAATATCAATCCGGGTACAAATCCGGCTGTAGCACTACTACAGCCCTTGTACATATTGTTGATGATCTGTCGTCTACCTTAGACAGTAGAAATTCGATGGCTATTTTGGTGCTCTTGGATTTTTCTAAGGCATTTGATTGTGTTAATCATATCCAGTTGTTACAGAAGCTATATTTGTATTATAAGTTTTCCAATTCTGCTATTATGTTGATGCATTCGTATTTATGTAATCGTAAGCAGTTTGTGAGGTGTGGTGATGATCATTCTTGTATTGCGGGGATACTTGCTGGCGTGCCTCAGGGATCCATATTGGGTCCTTTGTTATTTTCTATTTATATAAATGATCTATCATGGCGAATCCTAAATTGTCGGTTTCATCTGTATGCCGACGATTTGCAACTGTATATTGGTGGTAACTTATCAGCATTGAATGAAATTGTTTTGCGACTTAATTCTGACCTTAGAAATATTTCTTTATGGGCCAAGAATAATTCACTTTCAATTAATCCAGGTAAAAGTAAAGCATTGTTTCTTTCTAGAAATACTTCTCTTAATATTAGACCTGTGCTTTATTTGGACAGTGATATCATCTCATTTGTTCCAACATTAAACAATTTAGGGCTTATACTGAACTCAAATCTTACTTGGAACGACCATGTGCGCTCCTTGTGTCAGCGTATTAATTATAGCTTGTACACGCTTAGGTTGATAAAAAAGTTTTGCCCTGTTAACTTAAGAATTTATTTAATTAAAAGCTTGGTTGTACCCATTTTCAGCTATTGTGATGTAATTTATAACAAATGTGATAGTTCCTCAAGACGTATACTTGAGGTTACATTTAATAATTGTACTCGATATATTTATGATCTTAGAAAGTTTGATCATATCTCTGAGTATAAAGATATAATTCTTGGATGCGACTTGTTTCAATTTTACTGCTATAGGACTGCCGTTTTTATGTTTCGTATAGTTAATTCGGGTATGCCATTGTATTTGCATGAAAAATTAAATTTTTCCCAGTCACTGCGCACAAAGAATGTTAACTTGCCTGTTAACAGAACTAATGTTAGGAATAATTCAGCATTGATAAATGCAATTATCACCTGGAACAGCTTGCCTTTGGAGCTAAAATTCATCAGCTCTCTAGGCTTATTTAAAAAGGGTCTGTTTAAATTGATAACTGAACATCGATAATATTTGTAAATATGATTGTTATTCAAAAGCTTCGGCTTATTTAACATTTTAATAAAATATTACTATTACTATTACTACTAAATCAATCAACCGTTTGCATAACTTGGCCCAGAGCTATTGAATCTTGAGCCAGAGACAGGAGATTAAGTATCACACCGAAAATAACTTATAGTTGCCAACTCAACAAATTATTAATTTATTAATTGCGTTCTAAAAAGGTTTTAACCTTTATTTGGATCTATTCTCCAAATTTTTGGTTATAAACAAAAAAAAAATATCTTTGGATTACCAAACGATAGAAAGTGGCTCCAATCCTGAGCCAATTATTTCCGACCAAAATAAGGTAAAATTTGTTCAATTTTTTTAATGATGAGCGAACCTGGACAAACCATTCTTCTAAATATAGAATAGATTTTTTTTTTTTAAAACAACAAGTGACCAAACGACCAAAGCTGGTGACCTATCCTGACCTGAACCCATTTCATTCGTCATTTTTATCAAAATCCTTACACGTAGGTGCTAAAAAGTCGGAGGTCAGATGATTTAAATAAAAATCAACTGAATTTCCTTCAATTCTGATTCAATGCAAATCTGAATCTTGTAAATACATTTGAATTCGTATCGAATTCAGGAATGGCCTTTTGTTTAATTCTCCCTATAAACAACCTTATAAATCATCAAGTACTAATTTATTAAAATATTAAAGCATACACTTTCAAAAGTGAAGTAAAAAAAAGCATTTACTTGTTTTTATGCACGCCACCAAGATTACGATGCCAATATAAAAATTTTTCTTTGCAATAGGTGTACCTGGTATTGATTTGTGTTAAACTATTTAATTGTAAATTTGAAAATTTCAGTTACAACGCCCAGGCGTTTTATTCGAATGGGAGCTTTAAGCGAATTTTTTTTAGAGATTCTTAAAATATAGAAATTTTTGCCACTTTCGAATAAAACGCTTAGGCGTTATTTACGGGGGAAGACTGTAGTCCAAACAAAACTGAGCTATAATTACGATATTAAATCTACATAATATTGAGGGGAGTACATTTTTTTTTGGATGACATTTTGATTTTATTTTCAGATGTCTATTTATTAACATTCAAGTCAATTATCAAATTTAATTTTAAATTTTCATAAGCTGTAAGGGAAATACATATTGATTCTATTTTTGTAATGTTTCAAGTGCCTGTTTCGTTTTAATTAGATATGATTAAAGCTTTAGGTTTCAATTATGATTGTCAGTTATGTTAATCAACATACTCGTAGTTGTTGAAATTAGACTTACTAGTGCTGGGTAGAATCGTTTTTACCAGCTATATTATCATAGCTGTTCATTTTTGTAACGAACCTGTTTAAAGGAAAGTAATGTGAATTACTCTTATCACATTTCCATTCTTATTATAATCAAATTTGTCAACCATCTAGTCAAGTGATATCTGTCAAGAGTTTAAGATATGCTGAAATAAATTGAAACAACTCAAATGCCAAGTGACCGCTATTGCAGAAACTGGTCCATTTCACAAATTGAAAATTTTATTCTCAAAAATTTTACACATTGCCGGACGGTTCCAGCGTCTAATATATGTAGATACATACTTCGAATTGTTGTAGTAAACAATCAGCTCATAAGTTAGCCACTAGGAAATGGTCCTCCAGTATAGAGACTGATGCCTAAATATCAACAATAACAGTTCAACTTGATAGATCGTCAGTTGCAATACAAAATAATTCTTACGATCCCTCGATGTAGAAAATAAATCCAATCCATCATCAGCAAGTATCGAAGACTAGGCTCATCTATATAAATAAAAATGTAAATGTTCATTTGTTCAAACTCTTAGAATCCCGAAATCTATTCACCGATAACTTTGTAACTTGACACAACATTGTATTTGAATACGCGCTAACACCCCCGTGACAGGTAAAATATGCTTTTATTGAAAAACAGCAGCATCTGTTGAGCGTAACAGCAACACACGCAATACTAAACATTGCTCTTGCCGCACAGCATACTTCCTGACAACTACTGTTACTTAGAAGTTTCAATATTTCCGATTGCATCAGAAGATCAAGCTTATGTCGTCGTACTCGCGGAGCGGAAGCACTGCGACGAGTAATTTCAGATCAAACTGAGGAACAGCGGGTATCAGCAAGCAAGCGAAACAGACAAAGAATGGCTCAAATATGAGCCGAGGAACAGCAGCGCTACGTGCAGCTAGACTTGAGGATGCACGGTTGCGAGCATGGGTGGAGGATGGATGAAAGATATCGACAAGAAACAGCAGATCAGCGTCAAATACGACTCAGCAATCAAGCGATTACAATCGTCTTGCATTCCGGTACAACCCATCAGCTGATTATTATAGTTTGAGCCGCCATATTCTCATCGGTACTATGACTGAAGTGTGTGTTCATTGCAAGGCTTTGAAATTTAATGGAGAAACGAAAAGAATGTGTTGCGCCGGAAAAATTAAACTGCCTCAACTTGGAGAACCGCCAGAGCCATTAAAAACGTTGCTTGCCAGATATACCGCCGAATTAAAGCGTTTCCTATCTAACATCAGGAAATACTACTAACGCTTCCAAATGACGCCGTTCGGCGCAGAAATCATTTTCATAAACTGTGAAGGTTCTTTGGCCGATTCTGCATAAAGCATAACATGCCCAAATATGAATCTTCTGTTTTTTTATGGCATCATGTTCCCTAAGGTCTAATGAATAAGATAAAAGTTTTTTTGAAATCATCCACCGACCAGTTTTCATTTTCGCGCCAAAATTGGAAAATTGGAATCAAAAAAATGATTTTTTGGCCTGAAAAAGTGAAATATCTTATGTTTTATGAAAAGTCTCAGGAAGAGAATGTAGTAGGCAGATTACAAGAAAAGCAGAAAGCTTTTCTTCCTCAGTTCATTTCAGTTTTCCATAATGTCGAAAATTTTTAATCCTCCAAAAGTTGCCCGCGCACTTTCACACGAAGAGAACCGGAGTAAAATGTGTTTGTTGTGCTTAAAAAAGCATAATGTCATGTTCAAGGTAGAAGCCTCGCTGCAATCGAATCTAGAAAAATTACTGAAACATCGTGTGGACAATATCTTGTGTGAAGAAAGACTGCCGAATGTTCTTTGTGCCGGATGCAAACGAAACGTCTACCGACAACTTCCCAGTGCCGATCCAGGAATCGTTCCCTCCAAGACTGTCGAGCTACCTGATTATTCTAAGTTTTTGAGTGTAAGTTTAACTACGAGATCTAGGACTCAAAATCCCTGTCAGTGCTATTTGTGCCAGATTGCTCGAAGTAATGTGATATCCATGCAACTTCTTAACAAAACAAAATCGGCTGACGGGAATTTCATCAAACGTTGTTCCAAATGTTTTATCGATCCCAAACGAGGAACACCTCATAAATGCACCAAAACTGCCCAAGTTGATAATGTATGCAATTATATAAATACAATAGGGGAGGAAGTAATGGAACAAGTGGGTGACGCCATTAATCAGTAAAATTGCAATTCAACAACATGACATTGATGACAAAGTAAACAAAAAAGATTCGACGGTCTCCCTTACTCAGGCACGTGGAGGAAACTCCATGAAATTATTCACAAATCCCCACGAGAAAAATGAAGAGGAACCAGCTTCGAACATATCCACAGTCGATTTCTTGAAAATGAAAACAAAATTTAATCTTAGTACAAAGACTACTCTTGATATAGCGACCGCTTTGAGAGTTGCTACCAAAAAGCGGGCGATAATTGAGCCAGGATTGAAAAAAAGCCTGGTACAGAAGAATGGCGAGGTAAAAAGTTTCTTTTGAGCTAAGACAATAGATTTTGTAACCATCAAAGCTCGAATGAGCGCACCAATCCAATGTCCCATAGTTTACTGCCATACTCTTGAAGATTTTCTTTCTTATATCGAGAAACAGCGGGATATTAAACATCAGCACTTAAAATTTAGAATTTACGGTGGCGGTGGTTTTTTGAAGGTGTGCCTGTCTGTTCAAGATGATTCAACTGAAATTTGTCAACAGGAGAAAAAACGTCAAAAGAAACAACAGAATGGATCAACCTATGCAATGTTCAACGAGAATTTACTCAAGGAGGTACCAAATTTAATGGCAATTCATGTGGAATATTATTGAAAAAAGTGGATAGTCTCCGATCGTTTTGCTCCATTGGTTGTTTGAAATATGTGGAAACACTGAAGGATTTTGATCGTGTAGTTCACAATTATTTTGGAATCGAATTAAATGATTGTTACAAAGAATCTATCGCTTAATTCAAGACTAGCTATTTGGCCCTAGGGCTATCAGTCACACCAAAAGTACATACAGTAGTTTATCATATAGAAGATTTTTGTGAAGGCCATAGAAGAGGGTTGGAGTTTTACAGAGAACAGGCCATGGAGACAGTGCATTCTGATATCAAGACAATGTGAAACAAATATCAAGTTCCTGAAAACCACCCAGATTATAATGATAAATTAATGAGAGCTGTAATTGAATATAATAGTTACCACATATAATTAATTGAATTAAACTTGAATTAATGTTACTGAAATAAATGTTTTTGTTCTTCTCGACTTTCATGAGTATTGATTTGTTTGAAATAATTCATTATATCCCCACGTATGTGTTTAGAAGGCATCTGTCGACAAAAAGAGAAATAATTCGCAAATTAGCAACCTTTTGGCCTGTACTTTTCTGCATTCTCTTCCTGAGACTTTCCTCTTTCGATCTTTGTATGCTGGAAACCTCCGGAAGGGCATACAAAATATAATATTTCACTTTTCAGACCAAAAAACCGTTTTTTTTGGTTCCAATTTTCGAATTTTGGCGCGAAAATGTAAACTGGTCGGTGGATGATTTCAAAAAAACTTTTATGTTATTTGTTAGACCTTAGGGAACATGATGCCATAAAAAAAAACAGAAGTGCAAACACTTTTGGGTTGAGCCGCATTCAGACGAGCCGTGTACAAAAAGTTGCCGTGTAAAAGTTGGGGTTTCTAGAAATCACCCATAAAACCTCTTCAAAAAATAGCAATTTTGATAAATTGTAGAGGTTCTATGGCTTATTCTAGCTAAAGTGTTATAGGCATAAACAAGAATCTTGGCCAGTAAATAACCTGCACCTTCTTTTAGGTCGCAGCTTATTAAGATAGGAATTCTGAAAATTGCCCATGTAACCTTTTCGAAAAACCGCGGTTCTATGGCCGATTATGACTAATTTAGACTATTTTTAAGTTTACCTTAATTATGCACAACGTTGCATAACCATCATAAACCGTAAAATATGTTTTATTACGCAAACGGAATATATGGGATTTCTAGTATGATAATCAAGGGAGAAATCCCATCCTGTATTCTAAAATACGCTATGCGTAAATTTTCTTATTACCGGCACAAAATTATATAATTAAAATGAGATTTCCGACGTGATGTACACGTCCAATGGTGCTATTCTGTAATTATATATCCGTCTTGGAGCAGACTGTAAGCTTTACGTAAAAAGAAGTTTTAGTAAAGCAGTTCGCTTTTCTATAACTGTTTAGATGACGGATTTTCTCTATAATAATGAAAGGCTAACACAAAACTAAAGCTAACGGAAATTACTAAGATATTTACTTACTATATATCATAAGTACATATACATCAATATAATTTTGCGGTTAGAAATTCTATTTCGTATTTATTAATACAACAAAACTATCGGGGCGTAAATTTTGTGGTTAGTATTCCATAATCTAAAAGGAATGTAAATTAATTGTTAATTTATTTATTTGTTTTGAAATGACAAATTATTTGTTCTACGTCTTAATTAACAAGTTCACTTTTCATATAATAATATAACTAGTTAGCTGAAGATTTTTATTTATTTATTTATACAACTACATTAAAGGTTTAAAAGTAGCAATGTTATCTGTCAGACAAAATATTGCAAAAGAAGGTTTAATATTCCATAATTTACTTTTCAAAAGCTTATCTAACGGGGTTAGCAGAGTGTATCAAGTATCGGGCCCTTTTGAAGAAAGGTATCACAATGGGCTGTTTAATTTGTTCTATGGGTGTAAGATTTTAAGCATTCCCGGGTATATTACATACCTTTCAGAATTATACCCGAGGAACTAGCAAGAGTCAAAAATGTTATATTGAAATTTGTTGGCCTTAGTTTAACAACAAACCTAAGACAGACGACAGGCCCTCTTTCCAAGTAAGTTTTTTATAAAATCAGTTGCGATTATTATAGCTTTATAGGACAGACATGTAGGCTTAATAAAAGCATTTATCTTTAGTAATTTATTGAACATAGTAAAAATTCCGAAGTTATTTGATGTAACTGAGTTAATTTATTGCTGTTTTGCCGTTTCTTTTAAACATCTAAAAATATGACACATCGATTGAGTACATAATGGTACATGTAGGATTACAAACAACATTCAACATATCACTATAATACGCTCAGAACGAAAAATCACCAGATAAAAATCCGGGCTTTTTTCACAATGTTCCGCTAAGCTCAAAATAGTCTATAAATATGACTATAAAAGTATAGCATTACAAAATCCCGCATAACAATTTCCCGTACATTTAGAGAATCGCGCGCGCGGTTTTATTAAAATCGATTAATATACCCGAACATTTAAAATATGTTCATTTTAAGTGATGAAGAGTTCGAATGTGAAAAAATAATACTGATGGGAACCGTTTCGCCTTTATCATTACTTGCTGAATCCAGTTGCTGGATTATGTATGGAACCTTCGACATAGTTCTATCCATAATGCGACAACTCTTTTCGATTCATGGGTGCATTGGAGGACAAATAGTTTCATTGGTGTTTTGTTTAATGAGCAAAAAATCGATGATGGTATACCATCAGTTATTTTTCAACCTCAAAAAAACTTCGTTGGAACTAGGAATACATTTAAGACCAACATGTATAATTTTCGATTTTGAGAAGACAATCGTTTCTTCAGCATCAACTTTCTTTTCGGAAGCCATATTTAAAGGATGCCTTTTTCATTTTGGGGAAATATTATGATGAAGATTTCTCGATACAAATACGAATGATAAAAAGCTTGGCTTTCGTACCAGCAAATGAAATACCTGCTTATTACCAGTATCTAGATGGAAAATTTGATGATATTGGAGCCAGGGCAATTGGACGTTGGTTTAAAAAAAAACTACATTGGGCAAAACAATCGGAAGCCTAGATGTAGTCGTCAATTTTGGTCGATAGCAGACACAGACATAGGTGCAGAAAACTTTCCACGAACGCAAAACCGTGTGGAAGCGTGGCACCGACGCCTTAAAGTGGTCGTTTGCCGACGTTATGCTGGAGTGTACACAATAATCGAAAATATGGCGAAGGGGTTAATCGTAGCAAAGGCTAATATAGAAAGAATTAAATGTGGAGAACGACTGCCTATAAAAAGAAATACGATAACGAAAAATAAAAAAATAAAAGGAATACTTAAAGATAGGGGAAAAATAAGTAAAACTGATTTTTTGAGAGAATTGCTCACAATATCATTCTTATTTAATAAATTATATAATTTATATTGTATATATAATAATTACACTTATCATATTTATGTTTTTCATGTTTTTGACAATAAATTTGAACTAAATTAATTTATAAACAGAAATATTTTATTTAAATTTTAAACTGTAGTACTCATCCTCCATTAAATCTGCATGGTCTGTAATGTTATTTTGCTATATATGTATTTGTATTAATTGCAAAATTTTGTATTTGCATGATTTTGTACTACCTGCTTGCAAGAGTTTTAAGTTGCAAGATTTTAAGGCGCTTCCATTTAATAGTTGATTTAAATAGAAATTAGAAATTGTATTCTGGTTAATGTGAAATAAATATTTTGTAGTTTAATTAAATTAATTCATAATGAGGCATTAGCACCGTCGAACCAAATTATTATGGTAAATATAAGGAGGAATCGCTCAGAGCCGTGGTCACCTAAGTTAATCTTCTAGTGCTAGTGAAAACAAAACATCAACTGTCAAAATGGCCGAAAACCCAGCTGAAAAATTATGTTTGTCAAAATCGTGTTTAACACTAAAAACGCTCAATACGCAGCTAGCTTTACCCAAAACCTTTCATCGTATTGACTACATCAACATCCTAAATCGAGTGGGTTCAAAAATAGAAAAGTGCATCAGAGAAAAATGGAAAAACATAAAACTAAAATTGAAAGCTGCACGGACCCGACCCAATGTCAGCAAACACACTTTATTCAAACGCATTGAAAACCTGACAAACATAGAATTCTACGTAGATGAGGTATAGATATTATGAAAAATCACATAAATGCAATCCATCTCCAGACATAACACTCTAGAGGATGATTACTTCGGTCTAAAAAGAACCACTTTTCTCGACGTTTTGAAAGTCCCTGAGTCTAAAAAAGCAACAAAGAAAAAATGTCTGGATGTCTGTACCCATGGTATCTCGAGAACGGCTTGTTCGATTTAGAATTTTTTTTTGCCAATCTATTTCTGTGGTCAAAGCCGAGATTTCAAAAAGGTTTTGTAATCTGTGCATCAAGAGTGTTCCTGCCATACGAATTGACTCAAAATACCTGGTTATAGAAATATTAACCAATTTTTTATATATGCTGGTTTGAATATTGAGTTGGGTATTGAGTTTGGGGTTGAGTTGAAGGTAAAGTTAGGGGTCAATTGGCGGGTTGACTTTAAGTTCAAACAGTATGCTGTTTTGAGGATTAAGTTGAAAGAGACTTTGCGGTTGGGTTGATGGTTGAGTTGGGGGCCGTTTGCAGGTTGAATTGGGGTTGAAATGGTATTGGACCAGTGCTTAGTGAGCAGTTGAGCAATCTATAAAATAAAGTAAGTTTTTGTGTGTATGTACAGCATATGTGTATGATATTTAAACAAATCCTTACACAAATATTGCTTAAGACTTAAGAAAGGTCAGTGTTAATATCTCAAACCTCAAATTGAACCTTTAGCAAATTAAATGAATGGCCAATTAGGATGGAACTTATCTATTTCTTAACTGTTTTTAGTAAAATTTGACTTCCGCAATGGAAATGGGATTCTAAAATGAGTTTTGGATGAAGTTCTGGAATATGGCCAAGTACGATGTGACTTGCCTATTTCTCAAACAATTATGATGAAATTCGGTTTGTGCATTGGAAATGGGATTCTAAAATTATTTTTGGATGAAGGTCTCGAATATGACATGGGGAAATGGGGTTTTAAACTGATTTTTGGATAAAGTTCTGGAATATGGGCAAGTACAATGAAACTTCCCTATGTCTCAACCGATTATAATGAAATTTAACGTGTGCAATGGAAATGGGATTCTAAAATGGTTTTTCGATGAAGTTCTGGAACATGGCCAAGTATGATGGAACATGCCAATTTCTCAACCAATTACGGTGAAATTTGGCTTGTGCATTGGGAGTGGGATTCTAAAATGATTTTTAAATCAAGTCATGGAATATGCGCAATGAACCCATATGAAACGTAAAAATACATCATAGTCGGTTAATAGCTAAGTTGTATTCTTATTGATCATATTACAGAACCTTATCCAAAAATCATTTTAGAATCTGATTTCCAACGCACATGACAATTTTGATCATAATCGGTTAAGGAATAGCCAAGCATATAAATTGTATAAAAGGTCCAATTTGAAATGTAAAAAGTTCAGTTTGAAGTGTAAAAGGATCAATTTGAAGCGTAAAACCTGTATGAGGGTATAATGGTATGTTGGTTTGGTAATATAATGGTATGATGGGATGACGTTACGATGGTATGATGGTATCGTGGTAAGATGGTATATATGATAGTATGATTGTTTGATGTTATAATGATATAGTGGTATGATTGATTGATATTATTGAAAGATGGTGGTATGGTATGATTGTATATATGATACAACGTACGATGGTATGACAGTATTTATTATAGAATGAAGGTGTGATGGTATGAGGGTATGATGGTATGTCGGTTTTATGGTAGGACAGTTGGATTGTATTATGATATCATGGCCTGACAGTATATTGGTATGATTATATGATTGTATGATCGTACTATGATGGTACGATTTTAAGATGATATGATGGTATGTTGGTATGAAGGTGTGGTGGATTGATGGTAAGATATACACCATGGTGTTATGGTGGGATGGTTCGAGGTGACTATGATACAATTGTATGAAGGAATGATTGTTTAAGGTTATGATGGTCCGACGGGCAAATGCTGGTATGATGGTCAGTAGGGTTTGAGTTGAAATTGAGTTGGATTTGAAAGAGAAGTTCGGCTAGAGATTAATTTGAGGTCGAATTTAGGGTATAGTAGGAGGTTAGATTAAGTTGAGTTCATACAGTCATGTAGCTTTCGAATCGAGATAATTTTGGGGTTTGGTTGGAAAATAAGTTTAGAGTTGAGCAGAGAATTGAGAGAGGTTGAGATTTGGGTCGAGTTAAGTAGAGTTGACGTAGAATTAGGATTTAGTTAGCTTGCATAGGGATGTAAGTTGTTCGGTTGGGGAATTATTTAAGGATTGATTTGGAGTTAGGTTAAGGGTTGGTGATTTAATTGATGACTATGTTGGTCGGTTATTTGGTGATTGCCTTTAGTATTGTGTTGCAATTGACATATAGGTTGTGTTGTAAATTGATTGGGAGGTTAATCTGAAGATTGACTTTAGAGGTTCATTTCGGGATTGATTTGGGTGTTGAATTAATCAAGACCGAATTCTGATCACCTTACGAGGTTTCAACCCTTTATATTTTTATTCAAGGTTTCCCACGGGAACTTGAACTCAAATTTTTTCTGCGATATTATGACAAATCACATAAAAGCAATCCGTCTCCACACATAATACTCTAGAGACTGATTTTATTCAAGGTTTCTAATGATTTTTGGGAAATCGAATTTTCCCACATTTTCCACGGGAACTTGAACTCAAATTTTTTTCTGCGATAATATGACTAATCACATAAATGTAAGCCATCTCCAGAAATAACACTCTAGATACTGATTTTATACAAATTTTCTAATGATTTTTGGAAGATCGAATTTTCCACGGAAACTTAAACTGAAATTTTTTCCTGCGATATTATGAGAAATAACATAAATGTAATCCGCCTTCAGGTATAACATTCTAGAGGCTGAAATTATTCAAGGTTTCTTTCGATTTTTGGAAATTCAAATTTTCCCAGATTTTCCACGGGAATTTGAAATGAAATTTTTTCCTGCGAAATTATGACTAATCACATAAATGCAATCCACCTCCAGAAATAACACTCTAGATGCTGATTTTCTAACGATTTTTGGAAAATCGAATTTTCCCAGATTTCCCAAGTGGAATTTTTTTTCGATATTATGACAAATCACATAAATGTAACCCATTTTCATATATAACACTATAGAGGCTGATTTTATTCAAAGTTTCTAATGAGTTTTGGAAAATCGAATTTCCCCAATTTCCAGAAACTCTTTTTTGCGATATTATGACAAATCACATAAATGAATTCCATCTCCAGAATTAATACTCTAGAGGCTGATTTTATTCAAACTTTCTAATGATTTTTGGAAAATCGAATTTTCGCAGATTTTCTACGAGAACTTGAACTCAAATTTTTTCCTGCGATATTATGACAAATCACATAAATTCAATCCACCTCCAGAAATAACACTCTAGAGGCTGATTTTCTCTAGAGGCTGATTATGACAAATCACATAAATGCAATCCACCTCCAGAAACACTCTAGAGGCTAATTTTCTAATGATTTTTGGAAGATCGAATTTTCCCAGATTTTCATCAAATAATGTAATCTGCACTATCGACTTTTTACTTTCAGCTAACTTTAACAGGGTCGGTTTACCGCCAAATGTGTCTTCTCTCTTGGCATTAACATGAATATTATTTTCAATGCAATGTTCGCGCCTTGTTTCCTGGATATTTTTTGCCGTTTTTCTCGAGATAGCATCAAAAATATTTTGAAATTATCTTAAGCATAATTTTAACTATTGGAATAATGCCAAGTGGTGATTTAGGACGCAAATAAGTCTGAATAAGTTTCAACTTATACCACGAGTGCAGTGTGTATAACGGGGACACGAGGATAGATTTCATTTAATCGATTTTAAATTCAATAAAAAAATATTTTCTTTTCATTCTCGTAATCTTTAAGAAAAATAAATAAATAAATAAAAAATATTTAAATATCTTATGTAGGTACATATTTTGAAAATATATATTAAATTTAATTTTCTTTCCATTTTTTATTCCCCCCAAAAATTCAATTCGTTTTACTCTTTATTGAATCGACTTTAATCTTCTGCCACCCGCACCCTTCTGCCACCCAAAATGTGTGTACATATTTTTTCAATTTTTTATGATTTCTTTTTGTTAAACCACCAAAAACGGTTAAAATAATAATAACAGCAGTAATAATGTGGATAAAAGTGAGTTATAATTCTTATCCTGATGACGATGTTGCGGAATATGTAAAAAAAAAAAACGAAAATTGTAAAACACCTTTATCGACATTAAAACACCTTTGGGAATGACGGTTTTAGTCGCATTTCTGCGATGGTACTTCTGTAATCCACTCGACAATTATTATTTTTCCATGATTTTATGATTTTTTTTTGTGCGTTGTTGATTTTAATGTTTTGCCACGAGCATTTCGCATATAAAAAAAATGCATGAAATATGTTTTATTTGTAATCCATATAGAAGTAAGTTTAAACGCAGGCCATAAATTGTTTATTGGATTTCTTATTCCAGAACATTTTATTTTTAATTTTCTTTAGGGACGATTTAAAATTTTTGCGCACATGGAATACATACTTTTATGCGGTTATATTAAATGTTATGTTTTGCTATTACATGTGGGTAGTATTCAATTGCCTTATTACACCTTGTTATATAATAATTACGGAATATACTCGTACGTTCTATTTTTGTTTTTAGTGTCAAACAATCGTAAATTACAAGTAATTTATCATCCTTAAAATATATATTCCTTGTTATATAAATAAAGTGGTTGCGTGTCAAATCGACCAACAATTTTACTGCTTCTGTGTAATAAATTAAAAAATATAAAAATTGCTGTCATCTAACATTATTTTTTGATGAAAGTACATATAGTCAAAAATTATTTAATGCGATGTCCTGAAATTCCTTTTTTGTTCCTTCTAAATGTGTAATATAACTATTTTATTGAGGCAATTAAAAAGTTACGATGCCAAGCTTTTATATCTATTGATAAGTCACATTTCGTAAATTGCTTGAGAACGACATACGAGTCATTACATTCTAAAATTTCCACATCATTAAAAAAGAAACAATTCTACAAATCTTAAAACCGTTTATTGTAATCCTTAACCCATTCATTAACCAACCTTATTTGTACTAAACAAAAACAAAGTGAAACCATATTTTCATTGTGCTATTTACAATTTATTTTATACAACACAAAATATAACATTTCTTATAATAATTTATAATTAATTTAAAGTTAAACCCAATTGACTTTTGTTTACCAGCAATTGTTCCGTGCACATACCGCACCCGGCGAAACGTTTCAATATACATATTTATAATACGCTGTTGTTTCCTATTCTCTACAACAAAAAAAAACCGAAAAGAATTAGAAAACACAATTTCTTTAGAAAGTATTTAGAGGATAAAACCGCCCATTCAAATAAATAACACAAAAAAAAAAATTCATGATTTACATCATTTTCTTCCTATAACCCTTTCATCCTGTAGTTAAAAATACCTTTCACCACCGATTATAATAAGACGGTAAAATAATCATTATGACTTATGTAAGTATATACAACCCCGTAGGATATCGAATTAATAAAACAAAATTAAGAATAGAAGGAAGAATAGGACTCGGGGAAAATGAGTATAGGATAGGAAGAATAGGATAACAAACAAAAAAAAACACTTTGAATAGTAAGCATAAATTTGAATGTTATCATCATCACAACAATTATATTGAAATGGTTTTGATAACTTGGCAGCATGATGACGATAATAGAAATAAAGAAAGTCTTGAATTTTGGAAAGAGTTTTTTAAGCGGTTATTTAACCCTTCTACATAAATTTAACTGTTACATATTTTCGATAACGATAAATACTTACTGGGAACCACTTTAAATAAATTTGATTGAATAAAATTGTTGAAATTGTAGCTGGAGGGTTTTATGTTGTTGTACTTTCTTTGTACGCGCATTTTTTTTTTTCGTTAATAAATGGGAATGTTATTACCTTACTAAATTTTTGTGTTTTATAATATAAATGAAATCTTCAAGCTTCCCTACTATCGAAAAATAATTTTATTGTTACGATTGTATACGCATCCATTTTATGTGACCGTCAAATTATTTTAAACGAGCACCTTTATGACAGCGCATATCTACGGATTAACAAGCAACTGTAACGATCACTTCTTAATGATACATTTTTTTTATGTTTTATGCTCCCTCGCATATTTTCGATATTTTAATGCTATTATATTCATTTTATAGTTTTAGATTTTTATTTTATTCTAAATTAAAAAAGAAATATTAATCTGGTTGTTTGCCTTCTGTGCTATATATAAGGTAATACTAAGTCGAATAAAATTATTATTGTTCCATAAAAACTGTGCGTAAAGCAACAGTTTTTTCATTTATTAGGTTTTTAGCTACATAATGTATATGTGTTGTGTTAAGCGCAGCTTCTCCAAATATAAAACTCAACTAAATATTATTTTATTTATTTTTGCATGTTTAGACTTTCAATGCTTATGCTCTGACGGCTACAACTTAACTGCCTTATTCAATACATTTCAATTTTTTGTTTAATTACAATAAAGGGTACAATCTCATGTAGCGCCCAATATCAGTACATTGCAACGAACGCTAACGGGCATACACAACACCTTCCCCCGTAAGTTGAAGGATAAAGTGAAATGTTATCTTTTAATGAGTTAGATGTGATCGTTGGAATGTATTAATATTCGGCTAATTATAATATATTTTAAATAATTCAATATAATATAATGTAGGTATGAACTTAGATTCTAGTTACATGAATTTATAATTAAAAATATTAAATTTTGATTTAATTTTTTCTCAATAATATTTTTGAATTTATGAATTTATTTTATTTATTTTATTTTTTTTTAAATATAATGAGGTACAATGATGTAATTTGTTAATTAATTTTATAATTACAATTTGTAAGACATTGATTTTTTTTTTTTAAGACATTCTGTTTATTTCTTATTGTAAAGTTTCAGTAGATTATTATGAACAATTTTTCCGATCTTCCAACAGCTAATTCAGAATTTTCGTCACTTAGAATATTGGTTATTTTGAATGGACCAAACCATAAAGGTGAGAGCTTTCCTTGGCGCGCCTCATTCTTCAGCAAAACCGAATCTCCTATACCAAATTTAATGGGTCTAGCGTTTCGATCATAGTAAGTTTTAGATTTAGTTTTGGAGGTAATAAGCATATCATGGGCTATTCGAAACGAGTTTTGCAATTTGAATTTCAAATCAGATAAGTAATCGTCATAATAAATGGGATCTAAATTTGAGGTTAAAGAATGTGGTATTACAGGCTTAAAACCAAATTACAACTCAAAGGCCATATACGTGGTAGACGAATGGGGAGTGGTATTACACGCAAACATTGCATAACTTAGCCAAGAATCCCATTCTAATGGATCATTTGAAGAATAATTTCTAAGATATTCGCCAATAGTCTTGTGGGAACGCTCCAGCGCCCCATTAGTTTGAGGATGGTAAGCCGTTGCATTGAATTTCTCGATTTTTAAAAACTTACAAATATTTTCGAATAACTCAGACATGAAGTTAGACCCTTGATCTGTTAATAAATATCGATTTAGGTGAACCAAAACTGCCGTGCTTAGCCAAAAAGCGGTATCTCAAAAAAATCGATTTTTGGTTTTTTATGGCTATGGATAGGTCCAAACAAAAGGAATCGTTTGAACTTAACTAAAAAGCGGTATCTCCATTAGAACATGACTAAAAAGCACTAACAAAAAAACTTATATCTCAAATTTGGGACATAAACCTTAAAAAATACGGAGTAACTAGAATCCAGTAAGCTTGCTAGCCGCATATCAATAACCGTTTAATTCCCTTATGGCATCTATTAAAAATATTAAAGCGCATTATAAGCGTTTATATCATAAAATAGAAATACCTAACAATAAAACGGCAACTAGTTCTAAAATATAAGATACGTTTTTTATGCTCGGTAAAACATAGATACGCTTCGAGTCGGTTGATTTCAAAATTAACATAAATACTAGGCAATCCAGGTATTATCTTTATTTTAATACTAGGAGATGCGTCAGTTTTGCTAAGTAAATTATCGATACTCTCAATTTGGTATTAATAAAGTGTAGTTTTGTTTATTTAGACATTTTGTTATTCTCTTTTCTCTAACTGCATAATTATTTCAATCATGTCATTCAGTCTCGTGTTTGATTTTGTCCAGTGAAGGAAGTGTACGTTTTTTATACGAAATAGGTAATTTACTTACTGTAAAGGTACTACAGCAATTAATTACCTAAATTGTTTTATAAGTTAACACAAGTGTTATTAAACAATATTAAATTTGTAGTGCATATTTAATGAACGGTAAGTTATTAAATTGAATACAATTAATAGTGATAGACTCTTTCATCTTAATTTATGGATAGGAACCTCTTATCTTGTACATATGTATCGTATCTAAGCCTTTCTTTAAAACCTAATTTTTCGCCCGCAGATAACATGTCACATAGAAGAACACACATGCTCATGATATTGGCAAAAAAAAATAAATTACTTCGAGAAAAATTTCGAAATCAAAAGAAAATGAAAAGCAAATTTGAAGCCATAGATCCTACATTTTTCCCAGGGGAAGATGAATCAGATGACGAAAATCTAGAAGAGCCAATGATAAAATCATCGAATATTTCCGAGAATGATCCTGAGGGCAGTCGGTCGTCCTATACTTCAACAGATTTTACTGAAAAGTATTATAAGATTAGTTCGACAGCAAATGGTAATGAATCAGTAGGATTACTAAAAAAACAACTGGTTACAGAAACCCCACCAACATTCATTGAACTGAATTCGGTACCAATAGAAACTGTGAATGAAACATCGACAGCAAAAGTTTATAATTCAAAATCGCAGCCTGCTGATGCAATCCTTGATATGCGACAAAATGATATTTCTCTGCCAACACTCATTGCATTGAGATCGGAACCAATTGAAACTCAAGCATTAAATGTACCAAATTTGCAGCCTCTTGATGTTATACTTAATATGCCAAAAACTAATTATTCAGCGCCCACGTTCATAGAATTAATATCGATAGCAACGGAAACTGTGAATGAAGCATCGACCGCTGATGCTAATCACTCAAAATTGCAGCCTGTAGAGGATATCCTTGATATGCGACAAAATGATATATTGTCGCCAACGTACTTTGAATTGAGATTGGTACCAATTGATACACAATCATTAGATGTACCAAACGTGCAGCCTGTTGGTGTTATAATACTTGATATGAAAAAAAATGATTATTCATCTCCATCGTTCATAGAATTGAGATCGGTACCAACGGAAACTGTGAATGAAACTGATAGTGATATTTCTGATATACGACATAAGATGGAGACGGAATATTTAAGCGAATTGAGAACCGAGCGGGCAATGTTGGAGCAAAATAATATTGATACGAATAATATAGAATCAATTGATACTGATGCATGTAGATCTGAAAATCTTAAGGTCATTTCCCAATCGAGTAAGGAACTAAGTTATACAAAGAAAGGAACTATCAGAAAAAGAAAGCGATATGACACAACACTAGAGCAAAGGATTGGAGAAAAAAAAATAAAACAAAAAGTAGAACATTCCGTTCAACCACCGTGTGCATATACTTGCAAAAAAAAATGTTTGCAAAATATATCTGAAGACAGGCGTAAGAATCTGAATGAGTTATTCTGGGATTTAAAGAGCTCGGATAGAAAAACCTACATGTTGCATCACACATCTTGCCAACCAGTGAAGCAAAGAACGGTTAGGGAAGTATCAGAAACCGATTATCGCCGCCAAAAATCAATAGTTTACAATTTAAAAGATGGAAATGGTACTACCCACACAGTTTGCAAACGATTCTTTTTAAGTACCTTAGGTTTTCACCAATCGAACGATAAGCCTTTGCAAACTGCTCTAAAAAATTTCTCCAATTCGGTTGTAGCACCAAAAGACAATAGGTGTACAAAACCACCCCACAATAAAATTGATGATACACCAATCAGAGAACATATATTAGGATTTAATCCCAATATTTCACATTACAGACGTGAACATGCGCCGAATCGTCTATATTTACCCAGCGATTTATCAGTCAAAACATTACATGGCGATTTTATAAAGAAAAATCCAAGTATAACATGTTCGTATGAGAAGTATCGAAATGTCGTTCGAGCCCTAAATATATCGTTTGTTAATCTGGGACACGAGGAATGCGAAAAGTGTGAGGAATTCAAATTGCACGATGACAGCCACAATGAACAAAATTTGAAGGATGATTGTGAGCATTGTGGTAGTTGAGTAAAACATATTAGAAAAGCCAAAGATTCCAGAGAAAATTATCAAAAAGATGCTGATTTAATTGTAGATGATACCATAATTTATTCGGCAGATTTGCAGAAAGTCATCATGTTGCCACGGATGGACATGTTCAAAACTGCCATCTTTATAAACAGGCTTGTGGTTTATAATGAAAGTTTTGTTCCTGTTGGTAAAAAACAAAATAATTTAGAGACAATTCCAGTATTGTGGCACGAGGCGGTATCTGGACGCTCGAAGGATGAACTTATAAGTTCCTACTACAAGTTTTTCAATCATCACAGAGATGTCAAAAAAATAATATTGTGGGGGGATAATTGCTCAGCACAAAATAAAAACTGGGCATTTTTTTCATTTTTAATTTATATAGTAAATTCTGGCGAAATATCTGCTGATACGATTACGGTCAAATATTTTGAGACAGGACATACCTTTATGTCGGCTGACTCTTTTCATCATAGAGTTGAGTTATCCATGAAAAAGATGAAAAACAAACTCTATGATTTTGAAGATTTCTGTCAAGCAGTTGGAAGTTCTGCAAAACATGTTAATGTGAAGAAAATGGCACTAGAGGATTTTTATAATTGGCCTGACTATGCCTCACAATATAAATTAGCAAGAATTACACCTCGTCCATATATAAACGATATGGTGCAAGTGACGGTGCAAAGAGGTAGTCATGATTTTTTTTATAAGACTGACCACAATAAAGACGCAATAGCAATCAACTTTATAAGTCAAAAGATTTTAAAAAAGAACATTTTACCACCACCACAAAAGAAAACTAAACCGGTTGGCATAAAACAGGAAAAAAAACTCAATTTAATTAAACAGTTAGGCAATTTAATGCCTAATCGCCAACTGTTTTGGTTAAATCTTCCAGAATGTGAGTTTGGATCCAAAGAAACTTTCGTTAACGTTTAAGTTTCAAAAATATGATTGAAATAATTTTTTGGTTTTGTACGTCGAGTACTTTAAATTATGTTTTTGTTGATCAAAACTAAAGGAAGTTTAGTTTAGTTAGAATTAAAAATTGTTGAATTTTATTTTATGTAATTATAATTTAATATAATAAAAGTATATTATTTAAAAAAAATGGTTTTTTATTGAGCTTTGTATTGATTTTTGAATAATCAAGAGTCATTATTCTTGCTATGAACGTTACTGTAATGAACAAAAAGGCGGTATCTCAGTAATAAGGCAGCGAAACGCTAAGCGGAAAGGCGGCATCTCACATATCTCTTAAATTACCTTAAATTTTTTATTTTTTTTTTTTTAGATAAATAAGTCAATATTAAATCTCAAATAATTTTTAATTAATTGGTTTATAAAGTAACTTTATTGTGACGCGAATTTAATTTTTACAAAATCGTTATTTTCTCAAAACTACAAAAACTGAGATACCGCTTTTTGATTAGGCGCGGCAGAAAAGTACATATAACATTTTTCACGAAGGCTCTGGCTACTGTCTCTGCTTTTTGATTGGTTAAAGGGATAGCAAAGGAGTATTTGGTTAGGTCATCTTGTACGGTCAATATACATTTATTGTAGGAGTGGCTACTTGGCAGTGGACCGACTATGTCGAGGAACATTTTTTCGAACGGAAGTTTTGAGGTGGTAGTTATTTTCATCGGCATTTTAGTCAGCAATGAATGTTTATTTTTTTGACAAGTGTCACAAGTTTTGATGAAGTTTCCAATTTTCCGCATCATCTGAGGAAAATAGTAATATTCTTTCATTCTCTTATATGTTCGATTTATGCCTTGGTGACCACCTGTTGGGGTTAAATGGAAATCTTTGATCATTGAATGTTGTCGTTGTCTTTTAAGGTGATAACTGGATTACTGACTTCTGAAAATTGAGGAATTGGTTTTATTAAATCTTGATTTGATTAGGAGGAATTCCCAGGTTCTGGAACTATGGTTTCTCGATTTGATGGTAATTCATTTAATGATTCTTCCAGCCTGTGTTGGACCTGTGCTCGAGTTAGTACATATGTGTTCGCGTTATCTTTTGTGAACTCACCTTCGGACACGTATCTACTTAAAGCATCAGCATTACAATTTTTTGAACCAGACTTGTGAAAAATTTCGTACTGATATTCGTCAAGTTTGATTCTCCATTTCAGTATTTTAATTTTATGGCCGTAAACGTAGGAACGGAAATGATTTATGCTCCAAACAACAGCTCAATATCAAGAGGTCCCTCTCTTTCCACAGTTGGATAATTTCTCTCAGCTTTATTAAGCGCACGACTGGCATAGGCAATCGTCAAATCTACGTCGGAATCGCTATTCTGTGATAAAACGGCGCCTTTAGCGATGTCACTTGCATCTGTAGAAATTATGAACTCCTTAGAAAAATCAGGGTATTTTAAAATGGGTGGTCCTAATAAATTTGCTTGTAGTTCCTTAAACGATTCGTCACTAAAAGCAGACCACTGAAATTTAGCTGACTTTTTCAAAAGTGCTGTCAAAGGATTATAGATTTTCGCAAAATTGGGGATACATTTTCTATAATATCCGACAAGTCCTAGAAATGATTTAATCGATTTGGTATCTTTTGGAATTGGGTAATTTTGGATCGCATTTACTTTCAGAGGATCAGGTTATATACCGCTTGCTGATATAATATGCCCGAGATATATTAATTCTTTTCGAAGGAAATTACATTTGGAAGCGTTCAATTTAAGATTATTTTGTCTTATGCATTGGAATAATTCGGATAATTTTTCGTTGTGTTCAAAAATATTTTTACCGTAAACCACTATGTCGTCGAGGTAAACGAAACATTTTATGCCATTAAGTCCAGTAAGAACGGAATTCATAAGCCTCTGGAAGTTGGCTGGCGCTCCCTTTAAACCAAAAGGCATCCTTAAAAACTCGTAATGTCCAGTGCTGGTACTGAACGCAGTTTTATCACGATCTGCGGGATCCGAAAGTACTAGGTGATAACCGTTTGACAAATCAAGAGTACTGAAATACTGTGATTTGCCAAGTTGGTCGAGGATTTCCGCTATGTTAGGTAGTGGAAACACGTCACCAATGGTCACATCATTCAGTCTCCTGAAATCAACAACGACACGCCCATTCATTTTCCCGTCTACAGATTTTTTTGGAACCACCAGCAGAGGAAAATTCCACGGACTAGAGCTAGGTTGAATTATTTCCTCTTTTAGCATTTGTTCAACCTGTGATGAAACTTCGCATTTTAGTGCTTCGGGTAATCGATAAGGTTTTTTATAAATTGGAGGAATATTGGGCATAATATTGATTTTATGTTGAATACGGTTTGTATAAGTTAATTGGTCGTCCTTCAAATGAAATATGTCATTGAACTTCCGGCACAACTCTAGTATTGAATGATTTTCCTCAAAATTCAGGGCGAAAAGATTCAACTGACTTTCGAGTAGTTTTAAACGATCGGATACGGCGTTATCAATTTGCTCGATTTGGAAAATTTCGTAATTAGATAAACTTTCGAGATTAATAGCCAAATTTTGAAGTTCTACTATTTCTTCATTCGTGTTAAGTAACCCAAGTGTTGCAATACCGTTGGATACTTTGATAAGATTATTGCCAATATACACTCCTGTAGATACTTCTTCAGAGTGACAATAATACTCTCCATCCTTTGTGTTACTTAAAGGAATTTTCAAAACTTTTTCACATCGAACTGAATAATTGAATAATTAATAGTACAATTATTTTTTATTAAGAAGTCTTGACCGATAATACCATCGAATGGGAAAACGAAATCTGATCCAAGAATTTGAAAGGTTTGGCAAATAGAGGATTGATTATCTAAACGAATGTTACAATCACATTGCGCTAACATTTCTATGGGTTGCGAACTGATATCACTTAGATGGCATTTAAGATTTGGAAAACAAAGTACATCGTCGTTTAAACAATCAACTTTAATCAACGAAATTTCAGAACCTGAATCGATTAAAAAAGGATTAGATTCAGAGTTAGAAATATCCAGCTTAAGTGTAACAAAACTATGGGAACTAGCTGTTGAAAAAGAAGTAGTGTATACATTATAAGAAAGATCCTTGGAATCGGCGTTATTATTTTGGCCAATAGTTTTATTAGTGACTTCGGAATTTGATGTTTTTAAATCAGGATTCATATCTTGATTTACTCTAAAAGAATTTGAACACCTTACTGTTTTAACTCCTGGACTCGAACGGCCGTGTTCGTATTTAATTGTTCGAGTCCCTTCACGTTTCCCGACGAATTGATAGAATAATATTGTTTTTTGGAATCATTGTATAGTTTCTTTCGGCATTGAGATATGTGATGGCCGAATATTTTACAGTAAGAGCAAGCAATTGGTTTCCTCTGTAAGAAACTTGAGTTATTAGAATTAGGCTGGGGAGAAGACACAGACCGGCGATAAAATGTAGGCTAGGTTCTTCGCTACACGCTTTCTCAATTGCACTATTCATATCCGAAAAATTACAAGCTTTCACAAGTAATTTAATTGATTGGTTTTGAAGTCCTTCTTCAAAGGCACGTAACCCGCTTTTCATATTCAAATTACTAATCGCTACAGCAAATGCAACCCCTTCGCTTTCAATACACGCGTCTTTTAATTCTGATATAAGTTTAAGAACACCAGAACCGTATGTGCGAATGTCTTCTAATTTTGTTTGCCTAATTCCAGTTAATTCATACTGAAGTTGCGAAACGGTTCGACGATCACCAAACTGTGATTTCAATTTGCCCCTTAAGTCCTTCCAGGTTTTAAAATCATAATATTTAACAAGATCGTAAGCCAACCTACTCAATTTAGTTTTTATTACATCTAGGAGGTCTAGTTCTTCTTCTTTTTTAATTTTTTTTTTAATTATATCGCAGCATGAAATAAATTTATGTAACGTGTCACGGTTCCCGCTAAATTCCGGTATAATTTTTAGCGCATGGTCAATACTAAAGGTCGCCATTTTCGAAAAAGCTTCTGACAAAACGTGTTCCAATGAATCTGTTAAGGACAAGGATCGGCGCGATTTAATTTTTTGAACTTTTCGTTTGCGTAAACAATAATAATCCTCAGAAAACTCTTTGGACATGAATTAAATTATTATAAGCAACGAAAGATTTTTATTTGTTTTTTTGTTGTTGTTGGAAAATGGAGATTGATTAATTCTACGATATTAACACCCGGAAATAATTTGAAGCTTTAAGAGAACACACATATAAGAGAATGTCATAAAAATTCACTAACCTTAACTTAATATACACAACCTTACCATATCCACTGTTGATCGTGACCGTAATTGTACACCGAATTCAGCACCGCTCAGCACGTACCGTTGAGTTGATGAAGACCAGATAAGTTTATTGTTTTTAATTTTTTTTTTTTTTTTTTTTTTGAGAAATTGTATTATATATTAATGTAACATTAAATATTTTTTTGGTTTTGTTTTGATTATAAAGTTTCGATAATTTCGTTTTTTTTGTTGCATTTGATTATATTTTGGCTGATCACTTGAAATTTAGCCAATAATGTTTTTTTTATATAATTTTTTTGGACCGCTAAGGTCATGTTTAATACGAAACGAGCACATTTTTTTTTTTAACTTGTCAAATAATTAATTTATTATTTTTATTACAGTTGAATTTTAAGTTTTATAAGTATTATTATTATTATTATAAGTTTTGTTTTATTTAAAACTATATTAATTTATTTGTCTTTAAAACACTTGGGCTGCCTTGGAATACATCAAAAGACAATGACCCCACATCTGACACCAAAATGTTGTGTTAAGCGCAGCTTCTCCAAATATAAAACTTAAATAAATATTATTTTATTTATTTTTGCATGTTTAGACTTGCAGACATTTGCAGACGATACAGCTATTCTGGCGACTGGAAAGTGTATATCAGAAGCAACGACCAAACTTCAAAAAGCAACCGACACAGTGAGTAGCTGGACAAAGAAATGGCGCATTAGCCTAAACGAAGCAAAATCGGTTCACGTAAACTTCACAAACCAGAAAGTTAACTGGATTCCAGTGAAACTTAATTCAAGGCCGGTTCCAAATGCAAATACAGCCAAATACCTCGGCATGACTCTCGATTGCAAGCTTAGATGGAAAGAGCATGTTAAAAAGAAAAAAGAAGAATTGAACATTAAATATAGGAAAATGTATTGGCTAATAGGTAGAAACTCTGAGCTTACAATACATAACAAATTGCTATTATATCAGCAAATACTTAAACCAGTATGGACCTACGGTATTCAACTTTGAGGTTGTACCAAGAAGACAAATGTACAAATGATTCAATGTTTTCAAAACAAAGTGCTGCGTGGCATTGTAAACGCACCATGGTACATTAGAAATGATAACCTCCATAGGGACTTAAACATGGAATATGTAAGTGAAGAAATACAAAATCATGCGAAGAAACACATGCAGCGGATATCTCGGCACCAAAATGCAGACATACGAAGTTTGTTGGATACCACTAATGCAGTAAGAAGACTTCAAAGGCAGAAACCTTTGGAATTAGGCAGTTGTATTTCACTAGGATAGAGAAAATTAATTACTATGTAAATTCAAACGGGAGTAACCACTGCATCACTAACGCATGGGTCCAATGGACCCAATTTAGAATGACGTTAAGAAAAATAAATGTTCTTTAATTGAAACAAACTTCATACCAAAATGTAATCTATATTTAGGTATTTCCCCACTTTTAATTATACATTTCAGTTTTGTTTTGTCAGTCATTCAGTGAACAGTAGAGCATTGAAAAAGTGTTTGGGTCATTTGGACCCACGTTAGTATTGAGAATAGAATATTTTTGGGTTATTTGGACCCACGTTATTATTCAGGTAATTTATTTTATATAATATATCTTTGTGAGTTTTTTAACCCTGCATCACTAACGCTATTTTATGGAATATGAAAACTAACCTTGGGTCCATTGGACCCATGTCTTAAAACTCGATTTACAGAGAAATCTTGGTATTCAAACGGTAAATTTATAGGTTTTTAGTAAATTTATTAAGACTACAATATAAAAAAAATAAAAATATCATTCAAATTTATTTCCAAAAAATTACAATAAAAAATTAAAATTATAGTTCATTTTATCACAAAAAAATCAAATAAAAAATAGGTATTTCGTAAAATATTTCACTTTGCGTAATTATAGTAGTGTCATATTTCAGACCATTGATTTTGTAAACCTAAAACGATAATAAAACTAAATTTAGCAACTTATTTTATGCATTAGAGTGTTTTTATTTATATATAAATTTTCAATTACCTTGTAGTTTGTAGAATTACATATCTTTATCAGAATCTGAGTTTTCTTGAACCGTTATAGTTTTTGGATGGTTACAATTTATACAAATTGTAACTAAATGACTGCCGCAAATATATTTGTTACATTTATGACAAATAGTTCTAGTTTTACGATCGGCGGTATATTTACATATTTGACAGCGACCTTTGACGTCTGATTTCCTTTTTTTTTCTAAAGGTTCAGAATATTCTGGGATTTCGTTTGATGAGTCACCTTCCTTGGGCCGTATATTAGTAGGGTTCTTACTGACGAATTTTTGGCAAATTGATTTAAGATGTGAGCTCATATTTGATTTTAACCGCCGATCAATTTGTTCTTGAATAAGGGCCATTGCAAGATGCTTTATAAAAAGTGACCGTTTTTTATACATTATTGGTGGATTATCCAATTTTTACTTTCCAATTTTTCATCGACTGTTACATAACTTCCAACATTGTAGTTGTCTTTGCAGTTTTTGTTGAACACATCAAAAATTTTCCGAATTGGGGCCAATTAATCAAACAAACGACGATCCTCACGTGTGTTAAGGTTATCAAACCGCAATGAGCACATTAAAAATTGGAACCGGTTATAACTCATAGTGGCTGTAAATATTTCCAGACCAGTACCATCTGTAGCAAATAAATCCATAACATTAACGTGTGATGATTTATGTAACCCGCTTAAGTACAATAAACCCAACAAACTATTAATTTCAATATTATCTGTAGTCCGAGCATGTTTTATGTTTTTATAGTTCACTTGCTGTTTTGTTATATATAAATTTGTGTTTTCCACAATTTGGTCGATGAACGTAAAAAATTTATTCCAACTTTCGATTGGTGTTCTTACATTTTTTGAGTTGCCTGTTAGATTTGACTGATTTATAAATATATTTTCCCTACCTGTTCTGTTTTGACGAAAGGGATATTTACGCCAAATGGAACCGTCTCTACCGACATAATTGTTTTAATTAAAATTTACCACCGCAAGATTTTCATTGTCTGAAGTAGCCTCTTGCTCCGTTTGCGAATCATGATTACTTTCTATTTCATTGTGCACCTCATTGTCACTTATTTCTCCACCAATCTCCTCTTCTTCACTATCGAGCTCGGCAAGATTTGCACGTAATCTTTCTTGCTCTCTTTCAAAGCTACACATATTGTAAAACACCGATTTACTAAACTACAAGTGGTTAAATAGAAAATAAAATTACAATATTAGTAATTAAGAAAGATAAATTACTAAATGATTTGTAAATCAGTTGTAATATTAAATAAAGGAAAAAAAAAAAAAAAAATGTTTAGACTTTCAATGCTTATGCTCTGACGGCTACAATTTAACTGCCTTATTCAATACATTTCAATTTTTTGTTTAATTACAATAAAGGGTACAATCTCATGTAGCGCCCAATATCAGTACATTGCAACGAACGCTAACGGGCATACACAACATATGCTACGACAACATAATATTAGGGGTTTCTTATTTCCCGGTAAAAAAATATTCCATTCGGCGAACATCCCGGAATGGAATAATTTTTCAACTAACTAAAGTTAAAAAAGATTGGTTTACTTTCGTAGGGACAATTTAACCAAGAAAAATCAACCACCCCCCCCGCGCATTCTCTGTGAAGATACCCCGCAATACTCTCTAAGAAGACTTAAATTTAATTTTAGTGTACGAGTTCCAAATGCTTTAATTTTCGTTCCTTCCCCTGTTAAAAGATGGAACAATCCTTATGTAATTTTTCTGAAACTGAAGGGAATTACTTTATTGAAGGGAATTTCTAGTTTCTGCTGTAAATGATTCGAGGTGCTCGTATCCTGAGACGCATTTGCTATCCTGTTCTCCGAAACGCATGTGATAATAGCATTCATTTTCGAATAGGTCCAGTAAAAGTTATTTGATCTGTTATATAATCTGAATATATAAACGTAAGAAGTTTACTAAAAAACTTTTTTCATTAGGAATACAATAGGTTCCTTAAATATCACCTATCAATGTCGAATTCATTGATTTGAAGCAACACCAAAAAGCACATACTACTAAACCATCCACAAAATTACCAGGATCCTGAAAGAAGCTGACCGTAATGACGGATTTTAGCTTGGCCTTACTTTTGTCTACGTTAATTTCCAACGTTGAAAAATGAAATTCCTAAGTTTCATCATATTTAAAATTTCAACATTGAGCCAAGGCAACTTGGAAGGTCTAAGACTCAAAGTTTTAACTGGAACATATTCTTCAAATAAGTGTAATATAATTAGAGCATAAATATTAAATTTTTTTCATCAGGTTGTATAATTCAGAATAACCTGTTCCAATCAAGATTGCAACAGGACTCAGTCAATATATCAATATCCATGAAATTGCGGAAACGTATTATAGGGCTTCATTTGCTAAAACTGCTAGGTCATGGTCTGTGAATCCCAAGTAGATTTGACTATGAAATTCAATTCTATCAGTATTTGTGATAATCAAATCTAAAAGCAACTCTAATTCTTAGACATCTCAACTCTAGCAGAGATAGAGCGAGATAGATGCCTTACATCGCCGCTGCTGATATCTATCTGTAAACAAAGTAATTCGAAAAGTACTTATCCGATTTTCAAGAAATAAAGACAAGTTAATAGATCTTGACCAGACAAGAAAAATGCGGTATGGCTAAGATCTGTAGGTGATCGGAATCCAAAGTATAGATGCGCAAAGATTTAATTCACAATACTGATCCAATGGTGGATCAAACACGTGCGATTGATAGCAAGGTAAAGTAGACACAGAAACAATGATATTAAATTCAAAATGGGAAAGATAATGAGCTTCCATAATTACGGAAGAGTTTTTCCCTAAATGCAGCACGTCTTCGCAGGGAAACAAATTCCTAATAAATTACATTCGAATTGAAAATATCGATTTTGACGATTAAGACGAATAAGACGATTTTGGAGCATCTTTATAGAAAATTGTCGCACTTTATAATATAGGTAAGAAAACTACAGTAGATGAACAGCTGCTCAGCTTTCATGGAAGATGTCCTTTCAGAATGTCCATGAAAGCCAAATGGCTTGACGGAACGGAATGATACGAGCACATAGCAACTCTATCACAGAGACAGCTACCAGCCGAAACTATTCCTGAGTATTATTTTAGAAAGGTCACCGAACCAATTCATACCATGCATCGCACGGTAACTTGTGATAATTGGTAATAACAGATACCCAACTTCATTCTGCACTATAATAAAACCAAAGAAGGGACCAATACCCAATAAGTTTGACCAGTTGTGTCATGTGTGTACCGTCACAAAAAGGACAAACCATTTTCCAGTCGATCAAGGCGCAGTTAATGCGCGGATTTTATTGACATGCTTAAATAATAATATTGATTCTAAGGAAAGTATATCAATCAAGGATTGTTTACAAAAAATAGCAATGCATCTAATTAAACCCTTCTTACAAAGTCGCGCCCATAATAAAACCCTGCGTCGTGAGATTGGCTATATCAAGCATTTTAAATGAAGTCGCGTGATCGAAAATCATGAAGAGGAAAGGCCACAGCTCTTCCAAAAAAAAACTAAGGTGTGAACTTTGCAAGCGCGGTCAAGTGATCGGAAAATGAAGTTACAATGCCCTTCATGATATGATAAAATTTAATTTTCATTAATGTAATAATTTGATCTCCTTCAGTAAGCTTTAAGCTATATTGAAAAAAATTGTCAAGGCTAAATATTGAAAAATTCAAGGAATAATGGCTATTTTCATGCTGGTATCTAAAAGACCTCATGTGGCATTTAAATTAATAAAATTGGTGATTCTGATAAGGGTCAAAGTTGTCTTGGAATTGTACTTATTTTATTAAAAATATTATGAGGCTTTCAATTTTGGGTTAATTTTATTATTATAACTTTTGACAAACCAATGTTACGTGCGATAATTTTTAAAAATTCAATTTAATCTGAATATTCATTGATCTTTCCCAAAATTCGCCGATTAACAGCCCAAGGACTTACCATCTAAAATTTGCAACCGCCTGTGGAAAGCTTCAACGTTTTGGGTCTTTAGAAAAAATCAACATTTTCGACTGCCCAGAAATTAGGTGAATAATTAGGTTTTTACTCTAGTAAAATAAAGTATAGTAATCATGAAAATTTTGGACCTTGAGATTTTTAGAGATTTATCTGTTTTGAGGTCCCCTGAGTCCGAAAAAATGAGTTTCGAAATGGTGTCTGTCTGTCTGTCAGTCTGTCCGTCTGTCAGTCTGTCAGTCTGTCAGTCTGTCAGTCTGTCTGTGTCCTCTCCACAGCCCAGATGGTTTAACCAATCGAACTGAAACTTCATATTTAAGCTTTTTTGATAAATCGGGAGGTCCCAGTGAATTTTATTCCAAATCGGTTAACCGGAAGTGGCCACTCCCTTGGTCCAGAAAATTTATTTTGCAAATATCTTAAAAAGTATAAGATTTACAAAAAACTACTTAAACAAAATGTTTCTAAAAATTAAAAACAAATAAAAAAAAAAAAATTAACAAAAAAAAAAAATTTAAAAAAAAAATTTAAAAATTTAAAAATTAAAAAAAAAAAATTAAAAAAAAAAGTTATAAAAAAAAATAAAATGTCTCAAAATTCTTTGTTCGTAAAAGAAACTTGTGTGTTGGCCACATCTCAATTTTTTTTATAGTAATATGGATTTTTTTTTTCTAACCCACAAACTACTGCGGGTTACCACAATAATTTGCTATATTAATTAATTGGACCGGTTTTCAAAATCTTGGATTTTAGAAAAATATTTTTATCAGTCTTTACATAAAAACCACAGCAATACTACCAAAAAACCTAATTATTCACCTAATTTCTGGTCAGTCGCTGACGTTGTATTTTTTTCCAAGGACACGAAACACGGTTGAGGTGGCTTAGGCGGTTGTAAGTTATACCATATTGGGATGAACCAACTAATCGGCGAATTGGAGAAAGAACTCATAATTAGCTAAAGAACAACAAGTGGAAAAAAATAAAAGGATTTCAAATGTTAGTTAACACATGTCAATATATCACCATTAACATTGGTTTATCAAAGTACGTCCCGAGTATATTTTTTTAGTTAGAAAATTATTCATCATAAAGATTTTTCCTATCTGTTTTAATCAGGGCTGGAAACCGGTTTTTTAAAACCAAAGCGACAAAAACCATGAAACCACAAAAAATTAATAAAACCAAAACCGAAACCATAACCAAAATCCAAAATCAATAAAACCAAAAACCAAAACCGAAACCATTTGTAATTTTTTTTTTTTTTTAATTTGAATTAAGCCTGTAATCCATGAGAAAAATTGACTGACAGTCAAAAAAAACGAAAAAAGAAAAGTAGTGTATTTGTACCGGTTCTACCGAATTTGAGAGTGGGAGCTATGATGTAAAAGTCAATGTATACTTTATAGTATACATTCGGGGGCAAATAATACATTCAGGGGTAATAGGATACATTCAGGTGGTATTGCATACATTGGGTTGTAAATTATATTACAAGCATAATTTCAGGCATAAACCCAGCATACACTCAGGTCGTATTATAAAATGGCCAATGAACCATCTAAAATCGGACGTGGGGCGTCCCATATTAGAAAGTTCATAAACTTTTAAAAGTGCATGAACTTTCTAAAATCGGACGTGGACGTGCCCCACTTGAAAAAAAAACTGGTTTTGATTTTTAAATACTTTCCATATATACTATTAGCATGAATAAAATCATTATCACTAATATCAGATTTTGTTAATTTATTATAAAATTTATTTCTTGGTGGTAGACATGTATCATTGAATTTTTGAAAAGAATCGAGGTAATCATAAGGAAAGGTTCCCTTTTGTTTGACTAGTTTTTGCTCTTCTAGGTTTGTAAGAAAGTTTTGTGTTTCCGAAAATTGATTATCTGAAAGATTTTTACATAATTCATCAATGCTTGAAGGCATAAAATTAAATGAATCGAGAAAATGTAATTTAATAAAATCATTAAAAATAGAAAAATAGCCTTTGACTTTCACTTCAGTGGACGTGTTTTTTTTTCTGAATTTTTTTTTTCGCTAAATTAATATTTACGTAAACAATCGAGCCATACAGGAAGTTTGTGGGTCATAAACAAAGATCTAGCGAAACCAAAAGAAAAACTGATGCCTTTACTCTTTCAGGCAAAGATTCATGTTATGCTGGGATTTCGAGATGCTACTGGGTGAAATTGTTTTTTTTTTGGTACACCTTATTATGAATGAGCTGATGCTCAAAATAGGGTGTAGCGAAAACGATGTAAATTAAATGTGCACAATAAATAAAAATAAACAATAAACATTTTCACCAAATTTAAAATGTTTGGTAAAAGATATATAACGCTCCTTATTCTGAGCTAACAATCCTTTTTCTTCAGAGTCAAATCCCAATTCTTTCACTATAAAATGAGAGTCGTATCCACTAGGATTATGACAAAACATCGGAACGAAACTTTTAATTTTATATTTTAAATTACATTTAGTGTGTGCAGCTCCTTTGAATTGACCCGTCAAGTGGCAATGATCTCTTACTTTATAATTAAATGATTATCTGTAAATGATTCTCCACATACATGACATTTTTTATCACTATGATATTTTTTATTTTCTTCCTTGGTAAGAAAGTGTTTACATTGGAATTATCGTTTTCAAAATATTATTAATTTTTCCTAGGTCGTTAGTAATTCGACTGATAAAAACATGACCACAATCCTCACCTCGATATATTTCAAATTTTGATAAACTATCATCATACGCACACTTAATATAATATGCAAAACTACATGAAACATGTTCCTGAATATCACTACGCGTATCAATAGGCTTTAAAATTGCTTGAAAGTCACAAAAAATTACAAAGGCAACTCGTTCTTTGTGTTGACAATTTCTAAATTTTGTTATATAATTATTTTCATTTGGGAGAATACATTTGATCTTATTACACCTGTCGCTACGAAAAAATGTTAGACAAATATACAATGACAATGCTAAATTATAAGACCGTCAATCATTTGAATTATTATTATACAGTTTTAATTTAAAAATGGTATGTGTAGACGATTATATAAATCTAATCTTACCTGAATGTAAACGATTACATATTATTACTAGACAATTTTAACTTAAAAATAGTATGTCTGGGTCTAGACGATTACGTAAATTCCATTAATGATTTTCATCTAGAAATTCAATACTTCGACGCTCTATTTATAAATAACTCTCACCAATGTATGCAATTCTCCTGAAAGTCTACTTTATAACGACTAAATTACGAATGAATGTATACAATTACGCTGAAACTATGCTATAAATATTACTTTACACCTGAATGTATGCAATTGAACCCTGAATGCATGTCAAAAATTAATTTACACTGAAAGTATATAATTTCCGCCTGATTACACAACTTCCCCTGAAAATATGCTTATAAATTAGTCTTAATGTATGCAATTTACATTAAATTCCCCTGCAAGTATGCTTGTAATAAAATTTACCACCTGAATGTATGCTATTGCCCCTGAGTGTATGTTGCCCCTGAATGTATATTAGGAAATGGTACATTGACGTTTACGTCATAGCTCCCACTCTCAAATTCGGAAGAACAGGCACAAATACACTACTGAGAAAATAATCTGATGCCCGAAGGACATCGTTTTTTATTTTATTTTTTTATTATACAGCAAAATTGTTTTTCTATAAAATAAAAACCGTTGTCTTTGTCTGTTATATGGGAAATCAGATTATTTTTCTCTTTTCGTTTTTTTTTGACTGTCAGTCAATTTTTATCATGGAATACAGGCTTTAGAATCTAACATAATTTACTGTTGTTTTTCTTAATACAAAAGTTTCTAACAAATTATATTTTAAAATATTTCTTCAATTATTAAAAACCATAAACCAGACAATTTTTAAAAAATCAAACCAGAACCAAAACCAAAATTCAGAAATTTTTAAAACCGAAACCAAACCAAAACCAAAATTTAGCAGTCAGGAAAATTAAAAACCAAATCGACCTAAAACCTAAATTGTTTTTCAGCTCTGGTTTTAATAAAACAAAAAAAAATAATAACGGGCTCAAGAAAAAATTCTTACTGCCTGTGATTGCCCGACTATTGACGATTGTAAAAGTAGGAACAGCACTCTTTTACGGAATATTTAAAAAATGAACCAGATATATATAAATCGCGACCTAAGGACAAGTAGGTTCTAACGTTATAGTAAGACAACTACGCTCTTTCGACTGCGGGTATTACCAATAGTCTGTCTCTTACTGTTTCCAAGTTAATCACTATTTCAAAGTCATATCTATACTTTAAGAAATATCAGAAAGCAACAGTGTCAAACTATACTACTTGTGGTAAAGTTGTGCCAGCCAAGGATATTAAAAGCAAAAAAGCTGATATTATTCATTAAATCATAGCGACAAAATGAAATATATTCTAAGAATTTCGACTAGAGCGGATACATATCGAAAAAACTGTTTTATTCATTCGGATTTTTTGTACAATTATGTGGAAAACGAATACATGTGTGCAAAGCCTATGGGCTAGATACTTATGCCATCTCCCAAAAACCATCCTGACTGGTGTAGCCAAGAAAATTACAAGGGTTTAAATTCGTCAAAAAGAATCCCTGCTTCTTTCCCGATAATAGAATTCCATTATTGTTGGGCTAAAAGGGCTCTTTCGGCAAAGAGAAAAAATGAGATAGTTTCACTGAATTTTTGACGACCATTTGCTGAATTTTTGTTTCGTTTAAATTTTACATTTTATCTTGTTTTACATATTTAGAGACCAGCGAAAAATTTCATTTCACTTGAACTGCATATAGTAGCTTTTACAGCCAATTTTTTTTTTTAATCCATTTCAACATATTATAAAATATTAAATTAGTTAAGAACTAATCTAAAAACAACTTATAAACATAATATCAATTATTAATCCAACGTAAACTAAACAAATTACTCCATCCCGGATGAAATGTTCCAAAAACAAAAGCATGTACCTAACCTAAACGAATTTCTCTAATTAAATTTTCCACCTAAACATGAACATTAAATGTAATTCTTCTCTGAGTTCTCTAAACTTAACGAGATAAAATACTCAAACTTTTTTTTTGTGTATATTTTTTGGGTGTATAAGACGAAAAACTTTCCAAAGTTTTGTACATTTTTATGTTTCCGTTTTTGTTGGTAATTTTTTTGAATTTTTTCGAAACTAGTTTTCACACTTCCTGATTTGGTTTGTAATTTTTACGTTTCCTTCTTCTTTATACAGAAACAAGAATACGCTAAATGTATATTGTGTACATTTACCGTAATTGCATCACTTTCGTGTAACAAAATAAAGGATCAAAATATAAACATTGAAGGGCTTGTCATGCACGGTTTAGCTGTGCAATCGGAAATCAATTTAACAATCATTTTTATTTTTGTTCTTGTCCGGTAATTATCCCAATTTTAATATTTTTAAGGGTGACGATTTATTTTGCGCTGATTGACATAAACACGAATTTTGTTTAAGGATTCATTTATCTATACATAACTAAGAATGTACACAAAATAAGATTTAGACACGGAGGGTGGAAGGGGGTGTTAGTGCGCCACAATTCGTGTTGGCGATTTAATATATAAAACGCACACGTATAACCGGTGTATTTTAATGATGGTAATTTTCGAAATAATTATACGCGTTATTTAGTCCTTAGTCCCTTTTATTTTTTGGGTTCATGATTTATTCGTAATACCAAATATAATAATTACGAGGAATTAGCTACAATTACGATTCATATATTGACTTTGATGATTGTTAATAACTGGGAATTGGTTTTGTGAAAGGGTGATGATAAACACGTAATAAATAGAAATCAAGCGTTGCAGATATAAAAGCATAAAAATGCTGAGAAGACTCAATGTGCTACTGAACTTAGTATTTCATTGAGATATGTAGATCGAAATGTAACACTTAAGCCAAACACAGTTGCACAGCACAGTGTTGAAAGCTCTTCTAACGATAGTATTACCGTGCCCAAGGGTCCTAGTTATCTGCGTTTTTGTGGATTTTACTTGATGTGAACCTCTTGGAGAAATAATGTAGGAATGTAGTGTTAAAAATTCGTGCACTTCTTTAAGATGATTTCTGGCACCAATGAAGTTGGAGGCATTATCACAGTAGATAGTGTGGCGGAATCCTCGTATTAGATTCATGCAGATCAAACACACAAAAATGCATAGGTAAGTTTTTATTGGAATTGGCCCTATGCGCCGTACTAGATGGATTCGGAAAGGTCCACAAAAGTCAATATATCAACTGTTTCAAATGATACTGTGTACTTTATTCGGTCCTCTGGTAACTTTCCCATGATTTGGTTCATCATTCGTCGATTTTATTTTAAACACTTCACGCATAGATCTTTGCCTCTTACGATCCAATATTTTTGATGAATTAGGTTCATTAGGCTCATTAGTAGATTTTTGCTGGGAAGCTGATTTTTGACGTATACCAATGGATTCAATGATAGCTCTGCACTGGAACTGAATTTTTTTTACGGTTACAATTATATTCTTCAGGGAAATCTTTACTGTGACAATGCCTTGCTATGAATTACCTTGCTCTCTATGTGTCTTCCGGTAAAAGCACTCCGCCTTTGCTTTCAGTTTTCTTATGTCCAAGTCGAGAGTTATGACAGAATCGCAGTATGTACATTATTATTTTCTGCACCTTGAAGAAACTAGAAAATTGATTGCTTAGGTCGTCTAATGTATTATTTTTGCCTTCATTGTTATTCACATTGGTAAGGTCGTAGATTGCAATATACATTGCACTTTCCCCTGCTGTATGCCGTATATACGGTTGATTTGGCCATAGTTGATCAATCTCCTTTAGCCATAAGGTAGGCCAGTCCACCAGAAATTATTTTGAGTAATCTCGCACGCTGATATACTTCAAGAAGCCGATTCGGTTAGATTTTACTTAGAAGGGACATGTCACCATGGTTCTCATTTCTGTGTGCAGATAATTTTGCAACGAATATTGTGCAGCATCTTGATTGTCGAGAGAGCCAATCCAATACCATTTTCGAATCTGTCCATAACGTGACAGATAGTAAAAATGGCTTTGATTGGTGTTGCAAGTTGACTCATAAGAACACCCATCAGCTCCAAACTTGGTAAGCTAACCTGCTTTAGCGGAGCCACTTTTGTATTTGAGCAGATTTGGTGAATTGTTATACCATTTTGGTTTGTGATCTGGCGTAAAGCAACGCTGCAGATGCCCATTTGCTGCCGTCACAGAATCCACGGATTTTTATGCAGGTAGAAGCAGTGATGGAACGTGAAATTTTTATATCAGGCGCCCTGCGTATTACTATTATTATTGATTGAAGGGCCATGTGGGCGATAAGCCACCTCGCACTGCGACGTAAAAGATCTATTGTGCTAGACCCAACTTAATTATCCGTCCAGTTAATATTCAGGCTCTTAATGAATCTGATAATACTACTGGCCGGTACAAGATATATAATATTGTTCTCCCTCCTAGATGTTGTGGTCTTTGCTGGAAAATGGTTGGGCTTTGGCACAGAAAATGTTCCGCTGATTCCGCTTCCAGATCGCATAAGCGGCATCCGTCTGTCGTACTTAGGGCCATCTTCTTAAGGTGATATCTTAAGGGGACATGACGTGTGAGGAAGCCAGTAAGCAGCCTTAACTCAGGTTTAACCTTAAGTTCAAGATACTCCTTAACCCTGACAGACGTCGCAAACCTGGAATTCTGCGCAAGTAGGAGGACTTTTCAACATCCTCCCGGTTCTGGTCCAATAAATGGAGAGGCAGAACCCGCACGGACGAGTCCATCAGCTTGTTACGACTGGCATACGTCTCCACTTGGAACAGTGAAAATTTTTTTTTCGAAAATTCCAAACGCAAATAATTTGAAATTTTTCTTTAATTATAAAATACCATGACCACCATAGTGTTGTATATACATATGCTCTAATTTATGCTTTGCCAAATTCAAATTTAATATTCTCACCGATTGCTATGTAAACATATTTTGATTTTTTTTCATTTACTTGTTTTCTATTTTGTCATGTACAAACATATATATCTCTTGCGAGTTGGTGTGTGTACATGTACTAGGTAGTATGAGATGGAATATTTGGTTATTAAAATATTCAATCTGGAATATTCGATTTTTCTTTCTGGCATCATTGGCTTAAATTAACGCGTGATATTTGCTCTGGGTGGGGATAGAACCGATCGGTGTATTAGACATGAAGCCGACGCGGCCGTACAGATAAGTATGTACATGTGTTCGTCGTCGTTGTTTGTCTTATTCGTTGTATTTGTGTACATAAAAAAAAAACAATATACATGTCAATAAAGATTTTACAATAATAAAAAAAAAATAAATAAATGATGAACATGTGCACAAATACAACGAGTGGGACAAACAGCGATGCGAGATAGAAAATAGGAGGGGGAAATTTTTCTGATTTTTTGAGGTAAAATATTTTTTTTGATAAGACAGTCTATTTTTGATTTTTGAATTGTTAAAACGTTTGGTAATTATTGATATTGACTACACCTCAAATTGTTGATTATAAAAACAAAATTTAATTAATTAAAGTCTATTTTTTTGTGGGGGTTTTGCTTTTAAATAAATTAAAAATTATAATAATTTGTAAGCTGTTAAAACCTCAAGTAGCTTTATTTATAAAGAAAAAGAAAAATTTATTTCTATACAATCTGTAACCTAAACGTAATAAAAAAATATTGTGATTGCAAAATTGTGATTAATTATCGTAAATTTAGTTTGAACAATAAAGATAAAAAAAAAAAAAATAATATATTTCATTGACTAATAAAAGTTTTGTGTTGTTGTGTACAACGGAAAAGTAATGTCCGTTATTCCCACCTCGTGGGAGATTTAGTTAAGATAAAACAATTATGTAAATTATCACTATTAACATAAATTATGGAATTAAACACAATTTTTAAAAAAAAAAAAAAAATAATAATAAATAAATAAATCAGTATTGTTAATAGCAAGTGGCGAAGTTGGTTTATTTTGTTTGCTTGGTTCGACTTATTCTCTTGATCTATAAGTGTGAAAAGAAAGTACAACTATTGGAAAAAAATGAAATTTGCTTGGGCACGGTGTTATAAAGTGGCCGATTAAGAAAAAAAAAACACAAAAAAAAAAAAGGAAAACACAAAAAAAAAAAAGGAAAACATAAGCAAAAATAAAGGAAAGTGGTAAAGCAATTTGTGTGCGTGATTGTGAGACAATATTCCCGCCCGTGGGGACAGGGCGACAGTTTGTTTGAGGGGGATCCTGCGTCGGCGCTGGTTGCGGTTGGTCGGACGGGCCTTTAAAACAACAAGGTAAAACAAATAAGGGATAAACAATCTGGCTAAGTAACTTTTAGTTTCTTAAGTTTGTAACAGGTTGTTTCTCCTTTCTATTTTCATTATATTGTACATATATATTATTATTTTTACCGTTTGTTTTCGGCGTTTCGTGGTGGTGCACCGATTTGGTGAAAACCCCACTCAGAGCAATTATTGTCCGGTTATATTCTTTTTCCGTCATTTTTATTGATTGCGTTTGGACTTTCCGTTCTTTTTCTCTTCACTTCTGCTCGGTTGTCCGTTTTTGGGTGTGGTTCGACCCCATAACGGTTCATTTTTTTTCAGGTATTTTTGTGTTTTCCTTAATTTTCTTAAAAAACAGTGATAGTGAAAGTGAAATCTAAATTAACGTAGAATCAGTTTTAACGTAATTTATCATTCATCAGTTTTAGCCTAATTTTAAATTTTTTCTCTTTTACCATAACTTAAAATCTTTTCTTTGAATTTCTTACGGTAGTGTGCTACGCCGCACCATGTGCGTGTAAATAAATATTTGATCGGATGATGTGGGGTGTGGTCATGTGAAGGGTCGGCCCTTTTCCACCCTTTTCCGTGCGTGCCGTTCGTTCCTCCAGGACAGGCTGTGCTAGAGGGCGGCACACCATATGAGTTGATCGCGTCGGGGTGACAGTCTCCGTTCCGGGGGATTGTCGCTGGGATTCTCAGGCGGGCGTCCTTCCTTCACAAATGGCATCGGTAGTGGCAGTCACGGCGGTGATCGCCTGGGATTGAGACGGTCACTCCGGATCGATCACTCCCAGCTTATCATTTTCTTTTTGCCGCTGAGGCCGTTGCAACGTAATTTTAATTTCCATTTATCCCTCTAATTTTATTCATCATGCGGTTTATTCAAGCATGAGAAATATGTCTGTCAACCCCCACGCCGCACCGTGAGCTCTAGCCAGCTACTATACCGCATCAGACCACTATTCTCATGTCTGTTAACGTAATCCCCTGGGGGATTCCGTTACAAGCTGCCTCGTTTTCTTCGATTCCAATATGACCTGGCACCCACATAAGTGTTACCTTATTTGAGCCTGCCAGATGTTTAATAACCTTCAGACAGTCCCATACCAGCCTTGACTCAACGGTACAAGACCTAAGAGCATTTAAAGCCGATTGGTTGTCTGATACAATATAAATCTTTGCATCGTTTAGGCCTTTTGCTATACCTATCCTAGCGCAAAGTTCTATAGCATGTACTTCTGCTTGAAAAACGGTAGCATTGGTATCCAAGGACTTCGAAAGGGTAGTGCCACTCCCGTGTATTCCTATTCCCGCCCCATCTTCCGTTTTAGATCCATCTGTAAACCATACCATGGTCCCTCGCTCAAAGGATGGTCCACCTGCAGTCCACACTTCCCGGTCAGGTAACCTAACACAGAATGGTTTGTGGAAGTCCAGTTTAGCTAGCATACAGTCGGAAAACATTCCTATGGTAGGGTCTGTCTGAAATTCCTTAAGGATTTCTAGATGACCCACCATATTGCCTGGGCCATAATTGCAGCATCCTTTTTATTATGCAGGTGTAACGGTGTCATTCCTAGAAGTGTCTCTACCGCCGCAGTTGGGCATGATTTCATTGAGCCCGTAACACCGATGTAGGCATCATAAAGTTTGCGTTACCTTTTGTTCAGTTTTAGGCCACCATACAACCGATGCGTAGGTGACCATAGGCCTAATGATTGTAAGAAAAAAACAGTAGATCATTTTTGGTTGTAGTCCCCAAGTACGCCCATCGAGTCTTTGATAGGCCCAGAAAGCCTTGGTGGCTTTATTTTGAACTTTCAACAAATGTTGGTTCCAGTTCAGTTTTTGATCTATGAAAACTTCTTGATATTTAACCTCGCTGGAAAAAGGAACAGTAGTCCCGTTTAACGAGGGTGATGTAAGCGCAAGCTTTTTCCTCCTCGTAAAAGGAACACTGACAGTTTTGTTTGGATTGGCACTGAGTCCTTCCTGATAACACCATTGTCATATTATATTGAGTGCATTTTGCATGCGATCAGAAATAACCTCATCAAACTTGCCTCAGATTATGATAGTCACATCATCCGCATAGCCCTGGACATCAAACCCATGGCTACTCAGAAAGACCAGTAGTCTGTCAAGAGGAGATAGTACGCCTCCTTAGGGGCAGCCCTTTACGGCCCTGATGGTTACTGACTCGTCACCTAGTCTGGCAGTAATCTCACGATGTTCCAGCATGGAACGGATCCACCTAATTGTACAAAGCGGAACCCTTTTTCCCATTGCTGCCCTCTCTATAGATCTATAGGAGGTATTATCAAACGCCCCCTCAATGTCCACAAAGGCACAAAGGGCAATTTCTTTATATGTCACTGCTTTTTCAATCCTCGTGACTAGACCGCTAAGGGCCGTCACAGTGGATTTACCAGTTTGATACGCAAACTGGTCCCGATGCAGCGGATTTTTTCCAAGGACCTCACTTCTTATTTGATAGTTCAGTATTTTTTCCATCATCTTCAATAGAAACGATGTGAGGCTAATTGGCCGATATGCCCTGGCCTGGGTGTCTGAACGACCCCCCTCCCCTTTGGTATAAATACCACATTTACCTTACTCCACAGTTTCGGAATATAGTTAAAAGCATAACTTGCCCAAAACATCTGGATCAAGCTGGGGATTTCTTCAATATACCTTTTTGAAGTAAAGCTGGAAAGATACCATCACCTCCAGCGGATTTGAAAGGTTTGAAAGACCCAATAGCCCATCACACCTTGCTGGGTGTGAATATTTTCCAGAGAGACTCTAGATCCTACTGTGAGGCGCATAGGCAACCTCACTTGAGGGATCATGCGGGTCCTCTTGGGCTCCTACCACTAATGAATCCGGAAAGTGGGTCTCTAGCAGTACCTCTGAAGTTTCCTTCCGATTTCCAGTGAACCTCCCATATTGCTTCTGGAGAAGTCCTAAACCGTTTGAATGATCTCTGGAAATGACTTTCTGGAGACGAGCTGCAGAGGGCAATTCATTGATTCCCTCACAGAAATTTCTCCAGGTACCCCTTTTGGATCTTCTTAGTTCGAGATTATATTACGTCAAGCCATATTATACTCGCCCCATTCACCGGTGCGTTTAGCCTTGTTGAATAAATTTCTCGATTTTTTCCTCAGTTTACCCAGCGTCCTGTTCCACCAAGGGACCGTCTTTGTGGACTCTCTTCGCTTAACCGAGCTGCTGTTCTCGTAAGCAAACTGTATAGAATTATGCAGCTGGTTTGAACAGATCTCCAAACCCTCTGGAGACTCCATTTAAGAGTCTCCATAAGAGTCCCAGTCGGTCTCTGGAGTCTCCATAAGAGTCCCAGTCGGTCAGTTTTGGAATTCTGATTTCCAGGCGCCCTGCGTAAATCAAGTTGATTTTGTTTCTGTCGGCAGCTTTTTGCCCCACTTCAACTTTTTAAGCCATAAACTTTGGAAAAGAATTTTGATCCGGCGATATGAATCCGAGAGGATCAAATATTTTACTTGCTTCTGACAGCAAATTTATTTTAGTATTTTCTATTTGGTTTCTGCTAGACAGAATACGACAGAGTTACCCAAACTTGGCGATACATTTTCTCTAAATCGCCAACTAATACATATAAATGTTATCTAAACCGAACAATCATGTCGAATAGACCAGATTGCATGTTTGGACCTATCAGTAACATTTGATTGAGTAACTTCAGTGTGCTACTAGTACTTTTCAATAAACCATTATGCTTTAAAATATGATACTGCTGCAACGCTATACTATTTGAAGGAATTTTATGCTTGTGTACATCTTGAAATCGTTATTTGATTGAAATATCTCCTGCATGGCCAATAGTCTTGTAACCACCTAGTGGAATGTTGACTCCATATTCTGTACGTCTTCCTTAAATGGAAGCTTTGTTACGAAATATCCATCTTATGCTCGCTGGGTGGCGGTTTTGAACCATTCTTCATAGGTATCTTCCTTTTTGGTTGATTCTATTGTGTTTGTTTCTGGAAGTTGCTCAATTTCCCAAAAGCGTTGTAATGTTGCATCAACAATAATTGTGTTGAATGTTTGTGTAGTATTTGACGCGATATCCTTTTACCTTCCTCATATGACCTAGCCTAGTTTTGTATTGTGTGCTACTAAATTGCTTGAGCTAATTTATAATTTTACCCTCCTCAAAAAAGTCGAAGAGTCGTTCTGCTCTAAGCAGCAAATCAATGGTTCCCGGTATACAGAAGATTGGGTCGGCCAGTTTAATAGTTAGTATGTATTTAATATTGATTAAACTTAAAGGCTGGTAGTAGCGCTGCAGTCTTCGTAAATATTTATGCCCTAAAGGATATTTGTTCCATGTCGAATCTCGAAGAAAAGCGCAAGTTAGTACTTCCGTGAGGCTGACTAGTTTGACCAATTCCTGCTATTACTACGCGGTAGACCGAACCTTTGGACTAGTGGTAGTTGTCACCTGCTGGGGGATTGTCGGAAACAATGCCATTATTATCTGAAGCTCTGGGATTTCATATAAAGAATGCATCACCTGAAGGTGGCCTGGGTTCAAGCAATTAAAGCAACAGTTGCCACTAATCAACAGCTTCTTCCGCTCTTCTAAATACAACTTCATTAAAGTATCACAATTTATCAATCTATGTTCCGATTCATGCAAGCTTTACATTGAGAACCTGTTGTCTATGCAAAACTATGCTTCGGTTGTATGATTGCTCGTGTTGGTCCAGTAGAATATATCTTCATGGATTCCAGCGCATCTGTTCTTTTAGTTATATTAAACTCATTATCTGAATTGCTTTGTGCTTACAGACTTCGAGTAGACTCATCTAGCCATGGATTTCTGCCTTTAAGTCGCGTATTACCCCGAGAAGTTTCCGTATATTTCATGAATTTGCTACACCGATACTGGGTTGTTCAATAAACGTATGCATAAAGGCGTTTATTGTGTGCCGTTCGCGATCATATTATTTACGAAGCTTATATGTATGTAAGTGTCTCAATGCAGTTAGCATTGGTCACTTTGAAGTATTTCACAAGTGAGTAGGCTGCTCCTCTAAGCAGTCCCTTCAAATATTGGAACATTGGACGGGACTTGTTATTTCCCGTTTATGCTCGAATAGAAGAGATCGAAAAAGCTTTGCCATTCGGGGAAATCTCCTGAGAATGTAGGAATTTGTAGTTTGGCCAATTAAATTTTAGGGCGCTGGTATAAAGGTGCTCATATTCATTATTGTGTCTTCAACATCTACTCGTTTAGTTTGATAACAGCTGCATCTCGCACGATCTCGCCTTATAGAAACAACGCTGGTTTTTTCGTCCTTCAATTTCAGCTATTTTTAGAATAATGAAACTACTGGACAGATGATAAACCTGAACACTTTGTACACTCTTTAGAGTTTATCACTAATCTATTACCAATTTTTCAATTAGGATTGATAGATTGAATATGGGTGATGCTATCTTTAAAATCATTTTGTACCTGAGACCCCGGATCGAAGGTCCATGTCCCAATATAAAAATATTGTGTATCAGTTTTTTGAAAATGGTTCCCCCTTTTCTAACCGCGGTGGCCGATTCTTGTTTGGTGACTATGAAGATAGTTAAGTCAATCCCAAAATAAAAGACGTGGCTTGATGGTTAATGGATAATTTTTGCCTTAATCAAATACTATAAAGTTTGCGATGGATTGCTGTATTATTCTACAAGTACAATCTACATTAACAATCTCTCTCATACAACTAAATTTAACATTTTTAAGATTGATCAGAGGAGTTTATTGTAAATTTTGGGCGGGACTTATTGCTTCTATATTAACAACTTTATTCGCGTGAAGTTTGTCCTAAATTTGTCCTAAAATTACAAAAACAAAATTTAGGACAAACTTCACGCGACTGCACAAATGTGTGAAGTTTGTCCTAAAATTAAACATTTGTCCTAAAAATTGATTTTTCTGTGAATGTATTAGTATGAAAAATAAATCTCTCGTTATTATGAATTTTTATGTAAAAAAATTATTTTACTTATGTAATTTAAATTTACAAAAAAACTTCTAAATAAACTTCAGTCTTAATTTAAATTATCAACAAGAAACAATTTAAAAAATCAAAGATCAATAGAAAAGTGATATATAAAAATTACTCAATCTGGTGGACACAAGTTTTAGAGACAGTCAGAGAACCGCTCTATCTTCGTCATTAAGGATATTGGGCGATGTCCCTACCTAAAACAACATATTTGAAAATCTAGAAGACAAATGACTTAGGCAGACGTTTTGCTTCCCAATATGTAAATTCGTATAAAGAAATTAAGTAGTATGTATGTATATTAGCATAAAGTTGGATATTCAAAAAATTATCAATCTGGCCCCAAGATCGTACCAAAGTGGACATATATCAATAAGGGTAGAGGGCAATCCCCTCTATTTTAAAAATGTTACAACTTTCAAAAATCTAGAAGATAAGTCACTTAGGACAGACGTGTTGCATTCCTATATGTAAGTTTGTATAAAGTTGGATATTAAAAAAATTCTCAATCTGGCCCCAAAATCGTACCTAAGTGGACATATATTAATAAGGGTAGAGGGCAATCCCCTCTATCTTAGAAATGTTACAAGTTTCAAAAATCTAGAAGATAATTGACTTAGGACAGACCTGTTGTGTTCCTATATGTAAGTTTGTATAAAGTTGGATATAAAAAAAATTCTCAATCTGGCCCCAAGATCGTACCCAAGTGGACATATATCAATAAGGGTAGAGGGCAATCCCCTCTATCTTAAAATTGTTACAACTTTCAAAAATCTAGAAGATAAGTCACTTAGGACAGACGTGTTGCATTCCTATATGTAAGTTTGTATAAAGTTAGATATTAAAAAAATTCTCAATCTGGCCCCAAGATCGTACCAAAGTGGACATATATTAATAAGGGTAGAGGGCCATCCCCTCTATTTTAAAAATGTTACAACTTTCAAAAATCTAGAAGATAAGTCACTTAGGACAGACGTGTTGCATTCCTATATGTAAGTTTGTATAAAGTTGGATATTAAAAAAATTCTCAATCTGGCCCCAAGATCGTACCCAAGTGGACATATATTAATAAGGGTAGAGGGCAATCCCCTCTATCTTAGAAATGTTACATGTTTCAAAAATCTAGAAGATAATTGACTTAGGACAGACGTGTTGCGTTCCTTTATGTAAGTTCGTATAAAGTTGGATATTAAAAAAAATGTCAATCTGGCCTCAAGATCGTACCCAAGTGGACATATATCAATAAGGGTAAAGGGCAATCCCCTCTATCTTAAAAATGTTACAACTTTTAAAAATCTAGAAGCTAAGTCACTTAGGACAGACGTGTTGTATTCCTATATGTAAGTTCGTATAAAGTTGGATATAAAAAAAATTCTCAATCTGGCCCCAAGATCGTACCCAAGTGGACATATATCAATAAGGGTAGAGGGCAATCCCCTCTATCTTAAAATTGTTACAACTTTCAAAAATCTAGAAGATAAGTCACTTAGGACAGACGTGTTGCATTCCTATATGTAAGTTTGTATAAAGTTAGATATTAAAAAAATTCTCAATCTGGCCCCAAGATCGTACCAAAGTGGACATATATTAATAAGGGTAGAGGGCCATCCCCTCTATTTTAAAAATGTTACAACTTTCAAAAATCTAGAAGATAAGTCACTTAGGACAGACGTGTTGCATTCCTATATGTAAGTTTGTATAAAGTTGGATATTAAAAAAATTCTCAATCTGGCCCCAAGATCGTACCCAAGTGGACATATATTAATAAGGGTAGAGGGCAATCCCCTCTATCTTAGAAATGTTACATGTTTCAAAAATCTAGAAGATAATTGACTTAGGACAGACGTGTTGCGTTCCTTTATGTAAGTTCGTATAAAGTTGGATATTAAAAAAAATGTCAATCTGGCCTCAAGATCGTACCCAAGTGGACATATATCAATAAGGGTAAAGGGCAATCCCCTCTATCTTAAAAATGTTACAACTTTTAAAAATCTAGAAGCTAAGTCACTTAGGACAGACGTGTTGTATTCCTATATGTAAGTTCGTATAAAGTTGGATATAAAAAAAATTCTCAATCTGGCCCCAAGATCGTACCCAAGTGGACATATATCAATAAGGGTAGAGGGCAATCCCCTCTATCTTAAAATTGTTACAACTTTCAAAAATCTAGAAGATAAGTCACTTAGGACAGACGTGTTGCATTCCTATATGTAAGTTTGTATAAAGTTGGATATTAAAAAAATTCTCAATCTGGCCCCAAGATCGTACCAAAGTGGACATATATTAATAAGGGTAGAGGGCAATCCCCTCTATTTTAAAAATGTTACAACTTTCAAAAATCTAGAAGATAAGTCACTTAGGACAGACGTGTTGCATTCCTATATGTAAGTTTGTATAAAGTTGGATATTAAAAAAATTCTCAATCTGGCCCCAAGATCGTACCCAAGTGGACATATATTAATAAGGATAGAGGGCAATCCCCTCTATCTTAGAAATGTTACAAGTTTCAAAAATCTAGAAGATAATTGACTTAGGACAGGCGTGCTGCGTTCCTATATGTAAGTTCGTTTTAGGTTGGATATTAAAAAAATTCTCAATCTGGCCCCAAGATCGTACCCAAGTGGACATATATCAATAAGGGTAAAGGGCAATCCCCTCTATCTTAGAAATGTTACAACTTTCAAAAATCTAGAAGATAAGTCACTTAGGACAGATGTATTGCGTTCCTATATCTTTTCGCTCTGTTCGAATGTACTATAGTTTACCGCTGGGGTGGCAATAACACTGACACTTGTAGTTTTATCTGCAACAACAGCCAAGTTATGAACTGTTGAGGCATTGCGGTCGCTGGTCTTGACAGTGTTGAGCCTCCTCTTTGCCAAACATATTGGTTTTGGATCAGGCTGTCCTTCCCTTAGCATTTTATACCTACTGCCAGGTAAGAATTCAGCCGCCTCCTACATGAGGAACAGACGCTGTTTGCGCTGGTGAAAAGGCGCTTCTTGCAAGTTTTGGTCCACGAGTGGTATTTTATTTCCCACTTACCCGCCGGTGTACCGGTGAAGGCATCCCCCTATCCGCCACCTGGGGACTTGCCCGATAGGAGACTTGCAACTCCCACGGGTGTGTGTGTGTGTGTGTGTGTGTGTGCGTGTGTGTGTGTGTGTTTATGTGTGTGTGTGTCTGTTTATGTGTATGACCACTAAAAAAATTGAATATAAAAAATGGAATTTCAACGAAATCTAAAACACAAAGACCCCTCGAATGCCATAGGGTTAAATAAAAATTAAATTATATAGTTAATTTTTACAAAAAACGCATACACCACTTTCTATTTCTAAAAAATGATTACATTTCTTATGCAAAAACCGTTTGCAAGATGAACATTGCAGTGCTTCATTTATGTTTAAAAAACAGTCGTCAGGGGTTTCCCACTGAATGAGAATTTTCAGCAATAATTTGCTTTAAATATTCTCGGTATTCTTGCATAGCGTTATTATTAGCTTCGAGCTCGACAGAATGGATATCGGCTAAGTATTTGTGGTTTATTAATAAATCGATTGCATAAATTATGTATACTCCACAATTATACCCATCAATTTGTTGTGGTAAACCACTATTGCCACAACCTTTGAAGTTTTGTGGTGGTTTTTTATAAAATGTTAAAACTTCGTTCGCGAAATGTTTAACTTTTTTAAAAATTTCAGTGAGTATTCTTCCTGGAGCTAATGGGTCATAGGTAATGATCACCGATTTTTCAAAGTCCAAAATAGCTAAAACGAAATGGTTATTTTCGCAAATTGGGATTATTACGTTCCGGGTGCCTTGGTTTGTTAGAAGTAATTCAAGCTGAGTATTTTCTTCTACCGCTTTAAAATATTTTTGTTCCGAAATATTTTGATGATTTGGTATTGATCCAAACAAATACATATAATTTGAACCTTTTATCAAAAGGTTAATAGAAACGTATACTGCTTCAGTCGACAAAAAACTTATCAAAAAGACTGGTATATGAGAAACAGTAAAAATAGGTTTCAAATAAATTATAAAAATTAAATTTGTATACTATAATATTATAGTCTCCATTTATCATTTTTTGATAATAACTATCAGGCATTCGGCAACAGGCATTCAATTTCGGAAGCAGAAAACGCCGTAAAGCTCGATTACCAGAGTATTTGGGTGTAGTTTTGATTCTTTTTCTACTCCAACTTTCCTCGTTGTCGTCGTCTTGAGGACTTTTCTCGTCGGCTCGAATTGAGCTTGGCGAATTTACTCGCAAAACGTTTTCTAATTTTTGGAATCGTTTTTTAGACTTCAAATGAGGAGCAAACTCAACAGATTTTAGAGTTAAATTTGTTTTATCTCGCAAAACATCTATAAAACGACCTAATTTTAGAAAGCGCTCATTTATTAAATTATTTTTTAATAAGTTAAACCAGCTTTCCACTGTAGCATTTGAAATTCTACTTTCCACTCCAAATTTTCGAAGGAAAACTGTGGCCCAAAATGGTAAAAAACGCATATATTTTTTTGTATAGAATGTTATGAAATCATCGCAATATAATTTATTGGGTTTACCTTCGTCGCAATATTTAATTTCATTTTTAATACTGTTTAGAATTCCTTGATATCTAACGAAATAAGGAGAACTATATAGGTTTGAAAATTCATATTCCTCGTCACAGTCTTCAGACCCTTCCAAATTTGTACCGTTTTCAGTTGGCCACAAAGAGCTACTAGGTAAATTTTTTTGCTGTATTTTATTGCGCAGTAATCGTTCAGCATCATAAAATATTTTATTTTCACTTTTGGAGCAACACAAAATACATAATATTCGGAAATATTCATCTACATCTGTAATATATTCAGAATCAATAATGAGAAACATCAAGATCATAAATGTTTCTTTTAATTTTGGGTAGCAATTAATAATTTTATTTTTTATTTGGCGTATCAAAATAGCAGCAAAATGTGAACAGCAAATAAATATTCCTACTTTGTTTTCGGGAAGGGTTTTTCCCAAAACGATAGAATAACTAAAACATAAATAATCTTTTACAGTCATATAGTTGAGCTGTTTTAAAATTGAATTTATAAAAACCCACGACCAATCCGACACGTACACTTTAGGTTTAAAAGCTTTCGGCGTGTTGCGGGATAGATTGTCATTAAAACAATCAAAAAATTGATTTAAAGCCAACGTATTATGTTTGCAGCTGATAAATTCAGCGATTGGAAATATAACGCCATGAACTTTAACAACGCAAGCGTAGTAAAAAATTTTAGGGTAATTATGTTCAGAACAACACTTAGGATTTCGAACCAAACTACCAGTGGCATCCACGTGTACAACTATATTTTTCGCATTTAAATATGAGAATGCTAAATCCCGCATGAGGGTCATTTGAAAAGGAAGTGAAATTTGGAAGATATAATTATCATCAGCCTGATTTTGAAGTCTTTGAATAGCGTCTAATATTTCGCATCCAATAACGAGATCATTCTCCAGTTTCCGCTCAGATCTGGCTTTTCTCAAATTGCCAGGTAAAATTATTTTTTGAGTATTTCCTTTTTCGAGTAGGTTTTTATCAATATTGGTAAACTGCTTTAAGCTACGGTGATGTGCATGTAGGAAATTTAATTCGTTTTGCATTTCTTTTCTTTTATTACCACGTAATTGAGTAAACTATTTTAGTTCTCCGTGGAAATCCATGTCTGCGCCGAAAGTATAATACTGCATAACATTATTTGGTTTCACTACAAATTTAAATTTTTGGTAATGATTCGAATACTTACATTTAGCGTACTGTATTAAACTTTCCTTTTTTTTATTAATATTTGTAGTACGAAATGACAAAACACAAGGATGTTTGCTAGTTGTCATTGTTTGCGATATAGAGTGACGTAAATCTTCATAATTCCAGTCTAAAGCAATATTTATTGCAATGTGCATCGTTCCACGGAATAACCAACTATCTGTAGCACTGGGCTCAATTTCAAGAGGAGTTTTTCTATGGATATATCGTGTTTAACACATTCTGGTGATAAAGAACGTAATATTAAGATTTTCTCTTTATCATCTTTGTTTTCAATTTCTAATAAACATTGCCAATCTTCAATGTGTTCGGATCTGCAATTATTTTGATCTACAATTATACCGGCGTCAATTTTGCTCGAAGAAGTGAGGTTCATTTTCCATCTTCGCCAGATGTTATAAACCATTTGACAATTAGATCCATTATCGACAATTTTTAAATGTTTGCTAATTTCCGAAGAAGTTACAGTTTTTTGTTTTGATATTTTTACATTTGAAATGTCGGGGCCGTACATTTCTATTAAGGCTTGAATAAAAGCTTTTTCCTTTTGTTTTATTTTATTATTTTTTTTCGTTGAGTAAGTACGCTTTAAAGTTTTCATTATGGCTTTAATTTTTTTTTGCCAGCTCTTACAACTATTTTAGGTAGGAACGAGATTTGTTTTTCTCAATAAACAAAACCACTATCAATTTCAAGAAATCAATAAAAAAATCTAATACGTATGAATATGTACGTCAAATAACCGGAATGTCAAATTAACGCCAAACAGCCAGCAAATTTCGGGTCGTGAAAAAAAGAAGGTCCAAAAAAAAAGCAAAATCAAAGATATAAAAAAGCCAATCAACACTATATAATCCGTTTTAAAGCAGTCCAAGAAAAGCAGGGGTCGTGTTTTAAAAAAAAAAATTGTTTGTATGTAGCACAAAAATCAAATATGAAATCACCAAAAATACGATCTAACAAGCACGAAGTCTAAAAAAGTATTAAAACAAATCGAGAAAAAAAATTCTTTTTATACTAAAAAAAAAAAAAATTTTTTTTTTGTCTTCTTTACATAATGTAACGTAGAGTGAGTTGAAAACATTAATAAATGAAATATAAAATTAACTAGAATACAGGTATAGTAGTCATAGTGTTTTAAAGCTGTTACATTTAATAGATATATCGGATCTCTGAGTACCTATAAAATAATATGACCACCTAGGTGGAGGTTTGGGCCAGATTGAGAAGCATTTTGATATCCAACCTTACACGAACTTACATATAGGAACGCAGCACGCCTGTCCTAAGTCAATTATCTTCTAGATTTTTGAAACTTGTAACATTTCTAAAATAGAGGGATTGCCCTCTACCCTTATTAATATATGTCCACTTGGGTACGATCTTGGGGCCAGATTGAGAATTTTTTTAATATCCAACTTTATACAAACTTACATATAGGAATGCAACACGTCTGTCCTAAGTGACTTATCTTCTAGATTTTTGAAAGTTGTAAAATTTTTAAGATAGATGTGATTGCCCTCTACCCTTATTGATACATGTGCACTTGGGTACGATCTTGGGGCCAGATTGAGAATTTTTTTAATACCCAACTTTATACAAACTTACATATAGGAACGCAACACGTCTGTCCTAAGTGACTTATCTTCTAGATTTTTGAAAGTTGTAACATTTCTAAGATAGAGGGGATTGCCCTCTACCCTTATTATTATATGTCCACTTAAGTACGATCTTGGGGCCAGATTGAGAATTTTTTTAATATCCAACCTTATACGAACTTATATATAGGAATGCAATACGTCTGTCCTAAGTGACTTATCTTCTAGATTTTTGAAAGTTGTAACATTTCTAAGATAGAGGGGATTGCCCTTTACCCTTATTGATATACATATGTCCACTTGGGTACGATCTTGGGGCCAGATTGAGAATTTTTTTAATATCCAACCTTATACGAACTTACATATAGGAACGCAACACGTCTGTCCTATGTCAATTATCTTCTAGTTTTTTGAAAGTTGTAACATTTCTAAGATAGAGGGGATTACCCTTTACCCTTATTGATATATGTCCACTTGGGTACGATCTTGGGGCCAGATTGAGAATTTTTTTAATATCCAACCTTATACGAACTTACATATAGGAACGCAACACGTCTGTCCTAAGTGACTTATCTTCTAGATTTTTGAAAGTTGTAACATTTTTAAGATAGAGGGGATTGCCCTCTACCCTTATTAATATATGTCCACTTGGGTACGATCTTGGGGCCAGATTGAGAATTTTTTTAATATCCAACCTTATACGAACTTACATATAGGAACGCAACACGTCTGTCCTATGTCAATTATCTTCTAGTTTTTTGAAAGTTGTAACATTTCTAAGATAGAGGGGATTACCCTTTACCCTTATTGATATATGTCCACTTGGGTACGATCTTGGGGCCAGATTGAGAATTTTTTTAATATCCAACCTTATACGAACTTACATATAGGAACGCAACACGTCTGTCCTAAGTGACTTATCTTCTAGATTTTTGAAAGTTGTAACATTTTTAAGATAGAGGGGATTGCCCTCTACCCTTATTGATATATGTCCACTCTGGTACGATCTTGGGGCCAGATTGAGAATTTTTTTAATATCCAACCTTATACGAACTTACATATAGGAACGCAACACGTCTGTCCTAAGTGACTTATCTTCTAGATTTTTGAAAGTTGTAACATTTCTAAGATAGAGGGGATTGCCCTTTACCCTTATTGATATATGTCCACTTGGGTACGATCTTGGGGCCAGATTGAGAATTTTTTTAATATCCAACCTTATACGAACTTACATATAGGAATGCAACACGTCTGTCCTAAGTGACTTATCTTCTAGATTTTTGAAACTTGTAACATTTTTAAGATAGAGGTGATTGCCCTCTACCCTTATTGATACATGTGCACTTGGGTACGATCTTGGGGCCAGATTGAGAATTTTTTTAATATCCAACTTTATACGAAATTACATATAGGAATGCAACACGTCTGTTCTAAGTGACTTATCTTCTAGATTTTTGAAAGTTGTAACATTTTTAAGATAGAGGGGATTGCCCTTTACCCTTATTGATATACATATGTCCACTTGGGTACGATCTTGGGGCCAGATTGAGAATTTTTTTAATATCCAACTTTATACAAACTTACATATAGGAACGCAACACGTCTGTCCTAAGTGACTTATCTTCTAGATTTTTGAAAGTTGTAACATTTCTAAGGTAGAGGGGATTGCCCTTTACCCTTATTGATATACATATGTCCACTTGGGTACGATCTTGGGGCCGGATTGAGAATTTTTTTAATATCCAACCTTATACGAACTTACATATAGGAACGCAACACGTCTGTCCTAAGTGACTTATCTTCTAGATTTTTGAAAGTTGTAACATTTTTAAGATAGAGGGGATTGCCCTCTACCCTTATTGATATATGTCCACTTAGGTACGATCTTGGGGCCAGATTGAGAATTTTTTAATATCCAACCTTATACGAACTTACATATAGGAACGCAACACGTCTGTCCTAAGTGACTTATCTTCTAGATTTTTGAAAGTTGTAACATTTCTAAGATAGAGGGGATTGCCCTTTACCCTTATTGATATATGTCCACTTGGGTACGATCTTGGGGCCAGATTGAGAATTTTTTTAATATCCAACCTTATACGAACTTACATATAGGAATGCAACACGTCTGTCCTAAGTGACTTATCTTCTAGATTTTTGAAAGTTGTAACATTTTTAAGATAGAGGGGATTGCCCTCTACCATTATTGAAATATGTCCACTTGGGCACGATCTTGGGGCCAGATTGAGAATTTTTTTAATATCCAACTTTGTACAAACTTACATATAGGAACGCAACACGTCTGTCCTAAGTGACTTATCTTCTAGATTTTTGAAAGTTGTAACATTTCTAAGATAGAGGGGATTGCCCTTTACCCTTATTGATATATGTCCACTTGGGTACGATCTTGGGGCCAGATTGAGAATTTTTTTAATATCCAACTTTATACAAACTTACATATAGGAACGCAACACGTCTGTCCTAAGTGACTTATCTTCTAGATTTTTGAAACTTGTAACATTTCTAAGATAGAGGGGATTGCCCTCTAGCCTAATTTATATATGTCCACTTAGGTACGATCTTGGGGCCAGATTGAGAATTTTTTTAATATCCAACTATATACAAACTTACATATAGGAATGCAACACATCTGTCCAAACTGACTTATCTTCTAGATTTTTGAAAGTTGTAACATTTTTAAGATAGAGGGGATTGCCCTCTACCCTTATTGATATATTTCCACTTGAGTACGATCTTGGGGCCAGATTGAGAACTTTTTTAATATCCAACTTTATACAAACTTACATATAGGAACGCAACACGTCTGTCCTAAGTGACTTATCTTTTAGATTTTTGAAAGTTGTAACATTTCTAAGATAGAGGGGATTGCCCTCTACCCTTATTGATATATGTCCACTTGGGTACGATCTTGGGGCCAGATTGAGAATTTTTTTAATATCCAACTTTGTACAAACTTACATATAGGAACGCAACACGTCTGTCCTAAGTGACTTATCTTCTAGATTTTTGAAAGTTGTAACATTTCTAAGATAGAGGGGATTGCCCTTTACCCTTATTGATATATGTCCACTTGGGTACGATCTTGGGGCCAGATTGAGAATTTTTTTAATATCCAACTTTATACAAACTTACATATAGGAACGCAACACGTCTGTCCTAAGTGACTTATCTTCTAGATTTTTGAAAGTTGTAACATTTCTAAGATAGAGGGGATTGCCCTCTAGCCTAATTTATATATGTCCACTTAGGTACGATCTTGGGGCCAGATTGAGAATTTTTTTAATATCCAACTATATACAAACTTACATATAGGAATGCAACACATCTGTCCAAAGTGACTTATCTTCTAGATTTTTGAAAGTTGTAACATTTTTAAGATAGAGGGGATTGCCCTCTACCCTTATTGATATATTTCCACTTGAGTACGATCTTGGGGCCAGATTGAGAATTTTTTTAATATCCAACTTTATACAAACTTACATATAGGAACGCAACACGTCTGTCCTAAGTGACTTATCTTCTAGATTTTTGAAAGTTGTAACATTTCTAAGATAGAGGTGATTGCCCTCTACCCTTATTGATATATGTCCACTTGGGTACGATCTTGGGGCCAGATTGAGAATTTTTTTAATATCCAACTTTATACAAACTTACATATAGGAACGCAACACGTCTGTCCTAAGTGACTTATCTTCTAGATTTTTGAAAGTTGTAACATTTATCAGATAGAGGGGATTGCCCTTTACCCTTATTGATATATGTCGACTTGGGTACGATCTTGGGGCCAGATTGAGAATTTTTTTAATATCCAACCTTATACGAACTTACATATAGGAACGCAACACGTCTGTCCTAAGTCACTTATCTTATTGAGGAGGCTGCCGCCTAAACTTAAACTCATATATCCATTTGGGTACGATATTTGGGCCAGACGGAGGCATTTTTTGTCCAACTTTGTGCTTATATACATACTACTTAATTTCTTTATATGAATTTACATATAGGGAAGCAAAACGTTTGCCTAAGACATTTATCTTCTAGATTTTTGAATGTTTTTTTTTTGTTTTTTAGGTAGGGACATCGTTCACTATTTTGAATGACGTCTTTATTATTGTTTTAGGATAGAGGGGTTCTCCGATTATTTCTAAATGTTGTGTCCACTAAGTTACGATCTTTTGGACCAGATTGAATCATTTTTATATATCACTTTTGTACTGAACTTTGATTTTTTAAATTAGTTTTTTTTGGACAATTTAAATTAAGACTTAAGTTTATTGTATTTAAAAGTTTTTTTTTATTCTAAATTAGATAAGTAAAATAACTGTTTACGTAAAAATTCATAATAACGAGTGATTTATTATTCTTACTAATACTTCACAGGAAAATCTATTTTTAGGATAAATGTTTAATTTTAGGACAAACTTCACACCCGTACAACTTTGGGAATTTTTCGATTATAGTTTTTCTTTTGATTAATTCCTAGGAAGCTGACTTTTTGTAATATAACAAGTTGGTCTGACTTTTCTTTAGATAACATCAACATTGATTTTTTTAGACAGTGGCGCATCTACAAAACTCGGAATTGATATTTCGAATTCGGATTTGAATAATTTCGAATAATCTAGGAAATTGAAGAAATATCGGAATCACCTAAATATATGGAAAACATTAACTAAATATATGTGTAACTCTGCAAGTTCCCACAACTCAAAGCTAAGCGCAGAACATTGTCAATTTGAAAATCTTTAGAAATTTTGAATAATCCTAGAAATGTCGAACAACTTAAGAAATCTAGAAAAATCGCAGAACAATCTCGATTAATGTAGAAAAATTCGAAAAATCTCTATATTATGTGAATCTCGAAAAATCTGGATATTAATCAATAATTTCGAAAATCCTGGAAAAATCTAGAAAACCCACGAAAAATTCGTATAAATATCGAATTATTTGTCAAGTAATTTAACTTTACTAATATTTACCACTAAACAAAATGCTAATTAGCAAGTTAAGGCTAAGCTCAACAAAACGATATGCAATAAGAATTGAACCCTCAAATAGCATCGGATAATATCCTATCAAATACACCCGACAATCTCAAACATACTCGAATAATCTCGAAAATATCGAATAACCTATTCCTACCTACTATTTCGAAGCACCGAATCACCAATTAAGTGTCGAACATCTCGCTTCATATTTCTACGCTATAGTCCAATAATCTCGAGAAAATTTTTAAAAGTAATCGAAAGATGAAATCCGACACAAGGGGATATGAAACGGGAGAATTTCAATTTTCTTTTATCTAAAATAGTTTTTCAAAATAAACAGGATCTAACCAAGTTTACAGCTTAATTAAGCTTTTATATTTACCATTTAACGGTAGTAAAAACGATTCGGTAAATGTGAAACTTTATTAATCACTGTTTGGCAAAAGGCCTAATTTGATTAATAAATGGTTGAATTTGAAGTGCAAGAGAGGTGTAAAGTTGGTCGTTAACGTTTGATGCCGAAAGCTGTGATTTCAAACAGGTTTAGCAAAGTCTCCGCACTTTCAGTAACCAAGAAGAAATTATTGGGCCTGTGTTAAGCAATACTATATATTATATATTTAGTAGCAACAGGAACAATTTCTTCTTTCTCTAAAAGCTAGACTACCGCCCTTTCTTAAAAATTTCCTAGAAATGTCCCGTTTTTGCAAATTTGAAAGGGTGGTCTACTTTAAGCCTAATCTGAGCTACCATCTACACCACTGTTTTTAGAAGGAAAATAGATTTAAGAACAATTTATTCCAAAAATTTAATTCTTGAATAAGACAAAAATTGAATTCTGAATATGGATTTGGAAGTCCTTAAGAATTAAAATTTTGTACCTAATTTTGAATCTAGAATTTTTAATAAATCTTGAAATTTATTTTAAAAATTTTGCTATGATTTGTTAGTCTTGGGATTAATAGTTTACAGAATTGGTTTAAAGTTAAATTCAAACTTTGAAATTTGGTTACACACATAATAAAATTGTGAAAATTGAAAATTTAATTTGCTAATATTTTAGAATTAAAATTTTTCCATAAATTACTATTCTTAGGATTAAAATAGTAACCAACATTTCATCTATTGTTTTGGTTAGCTCCCCAAATTACGTTCGCGCTAATTGAAATATTTCATATCTTTACCATGGCCACGGGCAACCTAAAACACGTTATTTGGAATCTCTTAAATAAAATTGACTAAACACATATAAACACACACACACACACTCTTTAAATTAGATTGTTAGCGCGACTGCAACATCAAAAATTCTGTCATTTTTGCTGTTTTTATAAATTTTATTTCTTCAAGCGAATAAAACAAGTTAACATTTTTTATTATATGTACGAACATTTTTTTTTTTTTATTTTTCATAATGATAAGAAGTCACAAGACATGTCAGAATCTCATACATATAATTTCTAATAATAATAAAACAAACAGCATAAATAATAAAAACACAAAATTTCTGTATACTCATGAACATGAGTTGTGACAACACAAGACAAAAAAAAAAACAACAAAACCAATTTTGTCACCGTTGTTATCCCGAATTTTTTTTTTTTTTTTTGTAGCAAGTACGTCGCAAGACACCCGAAATACATTATAAGATGTACATATGTACGCAAAAAAAAAACGTGTTGTGTCAATTTCGGTTGTAACACACCGAAAAGAAGCAGCCAAAATGAGATTTCTTCCATAAAACAAAATATAATTTCTTGCCCTAAGGGGTGAATGTATTTTGTGAATTTATGTTTTGTCAAATCACAACACACAGCACACACAAGACAACCGAATATTAAATAAAATAAAAATCTCCTGGAAAAAGGACTTGATCTTTTGTATAAAATTTATTTTATTTGCCGAATGAAATAAAAAAAAATAAACAACAAGAACTGTGCATTTAAATTGTGATGTTAATAAATACTAAAAGGGGTTAGGGATGTGTGAAAACTTTTTTTTTGTGTTGTTGTTGTTGTGCGGTTTGGAGAAAGCGTGAGATTTCTGTGTTTACATTAACACATAATTTAAATTTTTGGTTTAAGGTGTTTTGTTTTGTTTGTGAATCAAGTGTGATTGTTTTGTTATGTAACGTAAATATGTGATTCAAGGAATCGAGCCGTGTTTTAATTGAGAATGTGTGTTTATTATATAAAAGGTGTTATATTGTTACAATGAAACAGTTAAACACAAAACGTACTAAAAAAAACCGCGACTATTAAAATATTAACATAATCATTCGAAATTAATTTAATTATATGCATTGGCAAATTTCCACACCCATTATATATTCCAACAACAACACATTAATGCTCGATTCTTTCGTAACTATAATTTTCTATTTCCGTTCTTGCTCATATCTGCCTCTCTCTCTCTCTCTCTCTCTCGAACAAACAATTTAATTGCCACCCGAAGCGCAATAAATTATGATTAATATAAAGTGAAAAACTGCCAAACAACTGATGACGAATTCAAAATTGAAAAAAAAAAAAAAAAAAAATCACAGCATAGAAAATGAGGATAATTATAGACTAGAGATAGAGATGAAACAAAAGAAAAAAAAAATCTTTCAAAATTATGAAAAATTCTGTCAAATGAGACTCACATACAAAATAAAAAAATTTGTAATAAAGGATTAAAAAATCTGAATAGAGGAAATTTTTTTTTTTTCAGTACTTCGTCGTTGTTTTATTTTTAATTAATTTTGTTTTTTTTTTATGTTCGTGGAAATTTAATTTTAATGCTTCTCATCTTATTGTTTCGGCTGTTCAACCCTTCGTTTCCATAGAATTAAAAACAAATTGTCGCAATTAATAATTTTTGGTTTAATTTAAAAAATTTGTTACTCTTATCGATTGCAAAATAATGTTCGATTGCTTGTATTCAAACGTTGCTGCTATTTAATCCTTTGGTTCGAAATTTTTATTTTTTTTTTTATTTATTTTATGTAATTACAATCTAGTCTCCTGGACTAATGAGCAATTTGTTTCTGACTTAATTTACTAACTTAAATTAATCTATGGATTCTTCCCATTGGCGTTCCATAGTGTTTGGTAAATTGAAGTAAACCACATCTTCGTTGTGGATTTTAGATCAGCATAAAGCTGCTTAAACTGACAATCACACCAGCTCAAAAGGTTTGGTTCTTTTAAGTCTGCGAACTAAATTCGTGATGCTTAGGAGCTGAGTTGCCTCAATGTTCACATGTTGGCGGAGCCTTTCTTCGTGTCTCCGTGCTTTTTCCTGGATTTCATTTAAGATGAGGTTCATTTTAAGGTCCCTATGAAGGTCATTGTTCCTGACATACCAAGGTGCATCAACGATATTCCTTAATACCATATTCTGAAATCTTTGAATGATATTTACGTTGCTCTGTTTGGTACAACCCCAAATCTGAATACCATAAGTCCAAATCGGTTTCAATATTTGCTTATAAAGTAGAAGCTTGTTGTATGTTGATAAAGAAGAGTTCCTTCCCATCAGCCAATACATTTTTCTGTATTTAAGTCTTAATTCTTCACTTTTCTTTTTGACGTGTGCTTTCCATCGTGTTCGCATGAGGTATTATTTCCCGATTTATGGTAATCGGAATATGTTCGAATCGTCTGTTTGTAAAGTTGATGTGAACTGATTTAGCTTCATTTAGTTTTATTCTCCATCTTTTTGTCCATTTATATATTTGAGTTATAGCTGATTGTAACTTCTGCGTTGATTCTTCGTTGCTTTTTCCAACAGCTAAGATCGCCGTATCATCTGCAAAAGTTGCCACTGTGTTGTTTTCTAATGTAGGAAGACCATAAGTGTATAGTAGGTATAAAACCGGCCCTGCGGAACTCCTGCATTGATTTCTTTCAATTCAGAAAATGTATCATCTAACTTAATCCTGAAGAACCTATCTTTCAAGTATGATTCCAGTATCTTAGCAAATTGCATTGGTAGAAGATTCCTTAACTTGTGGTTAAGTCCTTCATGCCACACTCTATCAAACGCTTGTGCAACGTCTAGAAATACTGTTGAACAGACTTTTTCCTCCTCTAATGCTTTCTCAATTATACTGGTTATTCTGTGTACTTGATCAATTGTTGAGTGTTGGTTGCGAAAACCGAACTGATGATTTGGGATCAAGTTTTTACTCTCGATTATCGGATTTAATCTTTTTACCAGAAGCTTCTCAAAGAGTTTGGACATGACTGGCAATAGCGAAATTGGCCTATAAGACGATGTTATGTGCGGTGGTTTCCCAGGTTTTGGGATCATAATTACTTCTGCAATTTTCCATAAGCTTGGTACACATTTGATTCTAAATGCTGCATTTATAAGATTGGTGAGTTTCACCAGAGCTTTCCTTGGCAGTTCTTTTAAGATTTCTGCAGTAATAAGATCGTACCCAGGAGTTTTTTTCGTATTCATATTAGCTTTTATCTCAAGCATGACTTCTTTTGGTGTTGTCGGTAGGATTTCTTTACTTTCTTGCACAGCTTGTTCAGTTATTATCTCGGCTTCCAACGATTGGTCTTCATGTGGCTGGAATATTTTTTCGAGGTGTTCGGCAAATTCTCGAGCTTTGTCTTCATTATTTCTAGCCCATTTCTCACCTGCTATTTTTATTGGGGGAATCTGCATTATTGGTCTTTTGATTCTTTTGGTTGCTTTCCAAAGAGAATAATCAGTACCGTTATCATTAGTTAATTTTCTTAAATAGTTGCTGATTGATTCATCTTTAAATTCTTTGATCTCTTTTCTTAATTGTTGAGTGAGATTGTTCAAATGAGTTTTATCTTGGGGGGCCCTTGTTTGTTGCCATACTCTTCTCGCTCTTCTTTTTTCTGCGAGGAGTTCCCTAATTTCTATAGGGTAGTTGTTTCCTTTGATTTTCGTTTTAATTTCAGGAGTATTTTCTCAAGCTGATTGCTGTATATCGTTTACAAATTTGTGAACTTCTTTGTCTAATTGTTCTTCAGTCTTTAATGGAACCATTAGGTTAATTTTTTCTTCTAGCGATAGTCTAAAGCATGCCCAATTAGTGTGATTATTTACTAGGAAAGGGTTTCTTTCTTTCTGAATGATTTTTTCACTTAACGTTAGAAGTATTGGTGAATGATCAGAGTTTAAGTCGTGGCTTTCATCTACTTGTACATAATTTACAGATATGTTCTTTATTATAAAGAAATCAATCAAATCTGGTACTTTGTTTGGATCAGTTGGCCAGTAGGTTGGTTTTCCAGTTGAGAGGGCTTCACAACTGCATTTTCTGATAGCTTTTAGGAGTTCTTTTCCCTTAGTTGTTAATCTGGATCCCCAGTGGACATTTTTTGCATTAAAGTCTCCTCCAAGTACAAATCGTTTTCCTAATTTACTGAGGAACTCGAGATAATCTTTTTCTTTCATTGAGTGCTTCGGTGGGCAGTAAATACTAGCAATACAAATAGAACTCCTCATAGTGATGAATACTATTTCTAATTATAACAGCACTACCTCCTTTAGCAGTGTTTCCAGGGTGAATAGTGTGATATATTTGATAATTTTTAAATTGAATGTTTGATTGTCTAGTGAAGTGTGTTTCCGTGATGAGACATACATTGATTTTTTCTGTGTCCAGGACCACTTGCAGTTCTTGTTGATGTTGCATCAGTCCATTGGCATTCCAACATAAGATTCTAAATTAATTTAAGTGTTTGACTTATATCGTCATTTTGAGCAGTTTTTCCTGGATTTCCGTTGCTCATCATTACTTGAGCATAAGTCATTTTACCAAATTGTCCTTGAGTAGTTCCCGACACTCTACGATTTACTTCGGGTCGGTTCATCTTAACCGCTTGTTTCCTGAATGAACTTGGATTTTTAGCAATCACGTTCTTATTTTTGATATTTTGCAGTTCAATAGCAACGCTGCATCCTCTGTAGTTAGCCGGATGGTTTTCTCCACAGTGAACGCATTTAGGTTGAACATTTTGGGCTTTTACACAATCTTTGGTATGATGTTTACCTAAACATTTGACACACCTGGGTTCCCTGTTGCAATATTTTTGTGTATGTCCATAGGCTTGACATTGTTTACATTGTGGTATAAGCTTAGATCTTCTTAGAGGCTGAATAACCACTTTGCACCCCAAGATGTACTTAATTTGATACATTTTTTCGATATCTTCATCAGTATCGAAGGTCAACATAAACATGCTGAGAGGTACTTTGCCTCTCCGTTTTAGCTAATTCGATGCTCCAGTTGCCTTAAATCCTTTTGCTTTCAGGTCATCAATTATTTTATCTGGTTTACACGTAGAGTGTAAGTTTTTAGCCATGACCCTAATTGGTCTGGTTTGTTTATCTTCAAACGTGTGCCAAGCACGTTTTTCTTCATTTAACATTTTTGTCATTTTTCTGTATGTTTCAGCATCTTCTAAGTTTATTTTGATGGTGTTTCCATTCATCACCTTTGCATTAAACTTATCACTAGCAGTTATTGTTTTTATTTTTTCATAGAGTACATCGTAGTCTTTGACTTCATCTATTACTATTGGTGGTGGTGAAGGTATTTTTTTTGGTTGTTTCTGGATAATATTTGGAACATTATCCTTTAATTGAGGTGGGGCGGGCGTATTATTCCGTCTCCTTTTTTTTCTCCCACCTTTAACTCTAATCCACTCAGTTTCTCGAGCTAGTTCTTCTTAATCCGTATGATACTCTTGTGGAGTTGTATTCTGGTTAGGAGTAGAACCGATGTCCTCCTTTGGCTTAAGAGCTTTAACTTCGTTTTCAAGCGTCTTCATACGCTCATGCATCCATGCAATTGTAATATTCAGTTGCTTATTCATATTGTTGGCTTCAACTAATGCATTATTAGCTTTACACAATTCATTGTGAAGCTTTTCTTCGTTTGTAGAACGAGTGTTGTGGCTGCTGGCCCCAATGGAGGGACTACCGCCTCTTATCGGAGAATACGCGACTTTGTTACTCCTCTGGAAGGGGTGTGAATTATCCTTTTCTGTTTCACTCAAATGAGCTTGTTTATTCACCAACATGTCTTGGGATTGGTTAAAATAATTGTAGTATAGCAATGGCTGGTCTCCCCCAGAATCCATGAGACCGACCTCCGAATAGGGTGGATTTACCTGAGCAACAGGTGTACCACCTGGGGTATTAGTTTCCTTATTTGTTCCGCTCATTGCTCATTTATAGTGTACTGCACTCGCCTCTAGTATTTCGTCGATGCTTCACATCGTTAGGTCACTTATACTACACACATTTGTTGGTTTCTACATAGTTGCAGCGTTGGAATATAGACCACGAGATACATGGCTATAGACGGTCAACCCCTACCCTATTTAGACGCACCCAACACCCTTGGTTCGAAATGTATAACATTTTTCTAATACGTATAACATGAGTACACATATGCAGTGATAAATAGTGGTTTTCCAATCGACCACCGCAAGTACTTATAAGTGCAAAAAGTATGTCTCGGCTAAATGTCGATTGGAACACACAAAAAATTATGACATGGGTAAAACATAAACATTTGTTGTAAACAAAAGATATTATCGCTCATTAAAAAGGTTAATTGGTAAAATTATAAAGGTTAATTTGTGATTTAAAGAATAAAGAAATTAATATTTTGAAATGACGGATCAAGTAAAAAGAAATTGGTCGTTCGCCGAGACAAAAGCGCTAATTCTTGCCTACGGAAATAGACAAGAAAAGTATGCGACCACTGTTAAAAAAAATCAATTCTGGGAGTCTGTTTTAACAGATCTGGAATCTATGGACGTCTTTCGAGGAACTGGCCGAAGTGCGTCCAGATTCCTGTTTTTGGACCTAATGGATGATATGTTTGGCACCCGTCCAACAATTTCATCGTTTCATTCTCGTTCTGTCGGTGTGGTGAGTGAAATGAACGCTAATAGCGACAAACTGGCTGTAGTTAAAATTAAATATTTTGAACAAAAAATAAAAGAATCAATAGAAAAGGCAAAATTGGTAGAAACATACGTAAAAAATAAAGAAGCAGCCAGAATGGAACAGCATATTTGCTGCAATTGCAAAAGTCAACAATATTAAATTTTTAAAAATATTTATTTGCAAAATATATATGTACATACAATGAATTCAATCAATAAAAATATGAGTTTATTAGAATACAACTTAATTATTGATTTCTTCCATCAGCTCTTCCCTTCGGTAATAATGCTCTTCAATAATTAAATTTTTCTCTACCTCTACATCATTTGTTGGTTCGATTGCTTCTTCTATGCACATCGATAATATCGTTGTTTTCAATACAAATGTTGGGTAGCACACAAGCAGCAATGTTACAATTAACCACAAAAACGATAGAAGTATTATCGAATTTTGATATGATAATCTTCTAAATCGATTTATCAGAAGCCCAAACGCGTGTTCCACCACTACTCTAGTCGCGGAATGCTTTTTATTGAAGTTGGTCTGGGGATCCGAAAGGTTACCTAGGTCTCGATATGGAGGTATTAGCCAAGTAAGACAAGGATAGGCGGAATCTCCTAATATAACTCTCGCCTTTTTTAAGGAGTAATTCTTGATTTTCTGCGCACCTTTTATATAGTTCCGTTTTTTTAAGCATACGGCTGTCATGTATGCTCCCAGGCTCTCCGACATGAATGTCGTAAAATTTTTTATCTGGCCCCACAACACCTTGCAGTAAAATTCTATACAATTTTTTCCGGTTGTAATAGTCATTTGAATTTTTCTTGGGCTTTGAAATTTCAATATGACTTCCATCGATACAGCCCAATACATGGGGAAATCCCTTGATTTCCTTAAATAATGATGAAATAGCCTTTTGCTCTTCTTCCTCTTTTGGCCATTTTATATATTTATGAGCGCATCTGATTAACCAGTGCGTAATGCGTACAATACACCTATGGGCAGAGCTTAAGCTGATGTCAAATAAATTGGCAATTTCTCTGAATGTATTCGTATTAGCCAGGTACCACAAAGTGACATAGAACCGTTTTTCTGGACTAATTTCATCTAAGCCGCCTCTATTGCTCTCTATTTCAATCAATATTTTAATCTGAGCTTTATTATAATTACTTTTTTTTTAATTACTTATCAATGAATTGACACTTTGATGAATTCGACCTTTTCAACCGAAAATGACTTATAAATTCCTTGTTAGAATATTTGTTGACTATGCTGACGAAATCATTAATTCTAACTTTTTTGCTTTTGGAATATCTTCGTCCGATGTGCTTTCTGACTCGTCGAACCAAAGCTTCAAAATTTCTTCCATACTGGAGTTAGACGCATGTCTAAAAATTAAAAGACAGATATAATATTCAGACAGATTATAAATTTTATTTATTTATAAATATTTTTTTAACCTCAAAAACTAAACACAGCACAAATGTAAAATTGTTTTTGATATAAAATCAACACTAATCCCTCAAGCGAGCAAATTTGGCGTAACTGCTTGTAGCTACTCATGAAAAATTAGGTAGAGCAGTTGCGAGTAGATGATTTAGCAAATACATGAACCATAAGTGCTTATAAGTACTTGCAGTGGTCGATTGTAAAACCACTAATGTTCATATAAGAACACGTAATTTCGTTTAAAACATATGATTAGTACAAAAAATTAGGTGTGCTACTAAAACCAAAAGTTTACTGTATTGTTACTGTATGGCCGAGTAATATTTTTGTAAACCGATAAGACCCTAACGGTGCTTTATAGAAACGTATTTACATATACATTATGAAATAAAATTTAAAGAAAGTGTTGAAAGACCGAATGTCTAAAGGCCGACTGGGTCGAAAGGCCGAATGTCGAAAGGTGGAATGGGTTGAATGGCCGAACATGTGGAAAGTCCTGTGGCCGAACATGTGGAATTGATTGAAATTAATATTTAAAACCATTGAATTTATCTCTTAATCTAAAATGATTTAAATAAATTGAAAATACGTGCTAATAAATCCTGTTAGCATATTAATGTGATCAAACTTTGTCAGTATAGTTTGACATTATATATTTGTAGGAGACCAAATGTCCCGCTTTATTTAGATTAGTTTTAACAATAAATTGAGGGCTGGCAATAAAAAAAAAATGCTAAATTTATAACACCCTCACTCAATAAAAAAATTGAATATGAAATTACATATCATTTTGTGTTACATTTTATTTTTATAATTTTTTTATTGCTTCATTAATTCAATCCCATCTTTACTGAGCATAATTTCGTCTTTGGTCCACTAACAGCCTTGGTAAGAACATCTGCTGCGTTGTCGTCGGTTGAAACATAAGTTAAATTGATTGTACCATCTTCAATTTTCTGTCGCAAATGATGATACCTGATGTCTATATGTTTCCTTCTTTGATTGTAGCCATCCGATTTTGATAAATTGATGGCAGTTTGACTGTCCATCTGAATATGAGCTGGTTGAGCGATGTCTAGATCTAATTCACGACCAAAATTTTGTAGCCAAATCGCTTCTCTAACCGCCCATGATGTGGCTATGTATTCAGCTTCCGTATTCGAAAGTGCGATAGTACTTTGCCGTTTGCTATCCAGGTTATAGCACCATTACTTAGTTGGAAAACATAACCAGTACAAGAGCGTCTCTTGTCGATGTCTGATGCCCTGCTTTGCATCAGATTTTGAATAACGCAATTTGTAATCTATAATGTTTCTTTTATATATCTTAATATCCTCTTTACACACAAAAAAATAAAGGGTCACCACAACACCGAATCGGTGTTACATAGTGTCCCACCGATCGGATATTTAAAATTTGAATCCAATCGGATATTTGAATAAAAATGACATAAAATACATTTGGATAAACATTTTTATACTGTATAAAAACCAAACAGGAACATTCATGTTTAGGAACACACCGAAAGATGTATTTTATTAAATTCAAAAGAAGTTTTTCTAAAAATTTACCTTTTCGGATAGTTAAAAATATTTATCCGTTGATGATTAAATTTTATAAAACTATACTCGGTTGGACAAAAGTAAAATACTTTTTCGGATAAAAAACAAATTAACACCGCATATTTTTTTGAGTGTACAGCGGTCCAGTGTGGTCGTCCATAATTCGAGTTGAAACGACTCACATCATTTACTGCATATGCAATGTCTGGCCGACTTCCTTGTGCAATGAATAACAAAAAACCAACTAATGCCTGATAAGGAATTTTCGTCATTTCTTCTTTTTCTTCTTCAGTTGTTGGGCACATTGTAATAGACAGCCTTTGACATGGATCACTGGGTGTTGCAACTGGATTTGAATTTGCCATACCAAATCGACCAATCACTTCTGATATATACGATTTTTGATTATTGACAATTCCATTATTCTCTTACGTAACATGCAAACCAATACATGAAGTTGCAATGCCCATGTCTTTCATCTTAAATGCATTGCATAACGCTTTTTTCAATTTGTTCAACATGACTTGATTTTTCCAAAAAATCAGGATCAAAGACAGATCATCATTAAAGAACACACACGGATCATTTACTGATTTCTTTAAGCCGTATGTCTTTAACATCTTTGTTAATTTCTCGTTCCATACTCATCCACTTTGTTTAAGACCATATATCGCCTTATTTAACTTACAGACTTTATTTGTACCGTCGTGAAAGCCTTCTGGTTGAACCATATATATGTCTTCATTTAAATCACCCTGCAAAAATGCTGACACTGCATCCATCTGATCAATCTTCAAACAATTTTTGACAGCAAGTGCAATGACAAAACGAATCGATGAGTAACGTACCACTGGTGAATACACTTCTTCGTAATCGATTCCATAGACCTGCGAGCAACCTTTCGCAACCAATCTTGCTTTAAATCTAGTAACATTTCCAGATTCATCACGCTTGAGTTTAAACACCCATTTTGATTTTATTGATTTTTGGGCAAACCGACCAACGGCTAAGTCACATTTTCGACTAATGAACTAACTTCTTCTTGCATGGCCGATTTCCATTATTCACAGTTTTCATTATTCAACGCCTCATTATATGTTATCGGCTCATCTACTTGAGCAAGTAAACCACAGGCACCATATGTAACATATCCATCAAATTTTTTTTGCTTTGGTGTACGACTTGTTCTTCGAACTGTTTGTTATGGTGTAACACTACCACTGTGTTCATAGGTTTTATCATTTGCGTCATCATATATCGTTTCAATTGAACTGACAAATGAAACCAATGTTTCTTCAAATTCACTTTCGATGGGCTCACTAGTTGATTTTGCAGGAGTAGTGGTGGGAACACTTTGTTCGTTGTCCCTCACTTCATTTGATACCTCCTTTAATTCTAAATCACCTAAATCTTCTGTTACAACAACTTGATCAGAACCACTTTCGTTTATAAACACAACATCTCGACTGATATCAAGTTTCTTACTGATCGGATTGACACAACGATAGCCTTTTGCACCTTCAGAAAATCCCACGAAGACCAATTTCTTTGACATTTTATCCCATTTCTTCCGTTTTTGGTTTGGGATGTGCACCATGACCGGACTACCAAATACTTAAAGATGATTAACATCAGCTTTATTGCCTGACCAAACTTCTTCTGGAGTTGTTGTATTTAATATGGCATTTGCTGATCGATTTATTATATATGTTGCCATGTTAATAGCCTCAGCCCAGAACGAAACATCTAACTTCGAATCAAACAACATACATTTAGCCTTTTCCACCAATTTTCGATTTGTTCTTTCGGCGATACCGTTTTGCTCGGGAGTATACGCAACTGATGTTTGATGTTTGATACCATTCATCTTAAAATACTTCTCGACCTTTTGATTGATGTACTCTGTGCCATTGTCTGATCTTAATGCTTTAATTTTTCTTCCCTTTTCTTTTTCAACTACAACTCAATAAATCGATCGAACACTTCAGACTTTTCTTTTAAAAAATACACGAAAATCTTTCTTGAATGGTCACCTATAAACGTAAGTATGAATTTAGCACCACCGATTGATTTATTTTCCATTGGTCCCATTAAATCTGAATGAACCAAATCTAAAATGTTATCGGCGCGCGTTGCTACTAGCAAATGGTTTTCGAGTTTGCTTCCCTTCTTTGCAAACCTCACAATTTTTAATTTCAATTTCATTGTTATCATTAAAATTGATGCCATTTACTAAACCATTTTTCATCTTACACATGTCCGCAAAGTTTATATGACCTAACTTTCTATGCCACAATAAACCACTCTTTGTCCGTGACATGGCAGCTAAACATTTAACTTGTTGCACCTGAAGTCGATTACACCATTAGCTGATTTAATGTCACACACTAACTATTTTAATTTATTGAAAATTCGACATCCATTTTGATCAAATATGACTTCATTACCATTTTTTATCATTTGTGCTACTGACAACAAGTTCGATCTATCTCGAATTCGTTTACACGCACTTGTATTTTACCGACACCTTTAACTGGAACTCTACTTGAATTTGCCGAAGTAATTTGTGTAATTTCGGATGATTTTATATCGGTGAACAAATTTTCAAATAGTGACATACTCGTATGCTGTGATATCCCACTATCTATGTACCATTCACTTGCATGGCACTGTTTCAAAAAATATGCTGCACTGGTAACTTGAACCGAATCCTGAACCGGTGATAAAAATGCAACTTTTGCATGTGTGCTTTGGTTTTTAATATTTTTATTATATTGTGGCTGTGACTTATTCTCACTTTTCGGTGAACGGCAATCTTTACCCATATGCCCACGTTTACCACAATTAAAACACTTCACATTGCTTTGTGACGATGATTTTGATTTATTGCTGCTACCACTGTTTCCAAAGAACGCTGATTCTTGACCAACCGATTTCGAACCATAACCGCAATCTAGTAATTTCGATTTGATTGAATCTCCCGTTATTGTGATGCCGCTACTTTCAAGCCCCATTATCATAGGGCAAAATCATTCGGTAAACCAGCCAACAAAAGCTACCAAACCACTCATCTGGCACAGAAAAACTGATACTGTTTAATTTATTCGCAGTTTCAAATGCTTGTGAAATATAATCGTTCATGGAATCACAACTTTCCAAACGTATTGTCACCAACTTGCGTAATAAACTGATACGACGCGAAAGACCGCGATCCTCATATAAATCTTTCAATATCTTCCATGTTTCAGCTGCTGAGGTTGAATTCGCAACGTGTACGAATATACTTGGAGAAATACTTAGTTCAATTCTGGCTTTTGCTTTTGGTCTAATCAACTATGGGTTCAGTGCAGTCACACTCAAAGTGTATAAGAAGGACGCGGATCAGCCGGAGGCTCCGAAGTCATCTTCTGAAAATACCGCGGTGCTTGATAGTTCATCTGCGTGCGAGGAGGTAGCCAGCCAAATGGAAACTCTCTCCACGGACACGGAGATGTCAACGTCCATGGAAACTTTAAAGAGGCTCTCAGAGGACTTCTCATCAGGGGATGACTCTGATGTTACTGTGGTGGAGAAGAGGCTGTGGAGATGACACTGACATTTCTTCAAGTCAACCTCCACCACTCTAAGGCAGCATCAGCTGCTCTAATTTTAAAAATTGGGAAAGAAGCGACAGATGTCATCTTGATCCAGGAACCTTGGGTCACTGAAGACCGGGTACTTGGGCTCAAGACTCCCTATTATAGATTAATGCACGCGAAAAAAGAAGGTAACGTTCGGTCTTGCATTCTCATTAAAAATAACATAAGTTGTTTTCTGCTATCAAATTTCAGTAATGGAGATGTAGCAGCGGTCAGCATTGAGGTCGATAAACGAAACCTCTGGTTAGTATCATTGTAGATGAGCTAATCTTGGAGGCTCAGAAGCGCAAGGTTGAAGTCATCCTTGGGATTGATGCAAATGCTCATCACACAATCTGGGGAAGTACGGACACAAATGAACGAGGTGAGTTACTCCTTGATTTTATTTTAAGTACGAACCTTCATATTTGTAGCATAGGCAATAAGCCGACCTTTATAACTAGTAATAGACAGGAGGTATTGGATATTACTCTTGTCTCAAGCTTTCTGACGACTAGTTTATTAAAATAGAGAGTGTCGGAGGTCCACTCCTTTTCTGATCATTGTTATCTTCAATTTGAAATGGACTTGACTTCTCCAAAAAATCCAATCTACAGAAACAGGAGGAAAACCAACTGGGATACCTTTAGAACTATTCTGGGTAATTCACTACCAGTTCTGGTGCCAAAACCTCCAAAAACTGCGCAAGAGCTCGATATGATAACTACGGATCTAACAATTTCCTGGTTAGAGGTAATTTTCAAATGCAGCCTAGAACTATGTCACATTCCTAGTAAATGGACAGAAGTGAAGGTTGTTTTCATACCTAAGGCGGGAAAAAGCTCACACTGCAATCCCAAAGACCTTAGACCGATAAGCTTGTCTTCCTTTCTTTTTAAAACACTGGAAAGAAAAATATAAGCTCATATTAGAGGCACGATTGTGTCGGAAAATCTGTCCAAATCTCAACTTGCCTATTGCAAGGGGAGATCTGTAGGGACTGCTATTCACTCTTTTGTATTTTTCATTGAAAAATCTTTCGAATATAGAGACTATGCAATGGTAACCTTCTTTGATATTGAGGGGACCTTTAACAGAGTGCTTCCAGGGGCTATAACTCGGGCACTTTCAGATCTTGGAGTGGATGAATCACTCAAGGACTTTATAGATCAGATGCTAAGAGGCAGGATCATAAATGTCAGTTTTGGGGAATCCTCCGTCAGAAGATTTGCAAGCAGAGGTACACCGTAGGGTGGGGTACTGTCCCCCTACATTGGAACTTGGTCATAAATGACCTGTTGCTGAGACTGGAGGACGGTGGCTTCGAGGTGGTTGCCTATGCGGATGATGTTGCTATTAGTGTCCGTGGTAAATATCCCGGCACCCTTAGTGAGCTTATGCAGAATGTGCCCTGGGCACTCTTTCATTATGGGCCAATGGCTGTGGGTTAAATGTGAACCCACACAAAAACGAATTGGTTCTCTTCTCTAGGAAATATAAAATTCCTCACATCGATCGTCCCACTTTAAATGGGTTCAGCTTGACTTTTAGAGTTGAAGCGAAGTTTCTGGGTCTCGTTTTGGATAGCAAATTATATTGGAAACCTAATATTCTGGAAATGGTAAAGAAAGTTACGGTAGCGCTATGCCATTGGGCAATAATGCCATTGGGAAAGGATGGGGGTTGGAGCCCCGCATCGTACTTTGGGTTTAGACCGCAGTAGTCAGACCCATACTCTTGTATGGGGTAATAGTCTGGTGGCCTGCTCTGGACAAAACTGTCAACCAAAAGCTATTGACAAAAGTTCAGAGAAGAATCTCTCTGTGGATCAGAGAGTCTGCTATTTTTCACTCCTCTAGATAACTTGGCGAAACAGTTGGCAGCTTGTACTGTGGACCTGCAACAATACAGGGCACTCATATATTTTGTGCAACAAACAAATTCCCAAGACCACCGACTATACTGTCCCGTCACTATCTTTTGACACAAATTTCCGAACTAGGATCCTATCCAGGGAGGACTCGATGATGGGTGCAGTTTTGGAACCAGGAGTTATAAACTTCTTCACTGATGATTCAAAACGGGACGGGAAAGTCGAGGCTGGAGTGTTCTGCGAGGAACTTCTGTTAAATCTCTCCTTCCGTCTCCCCGACAACTGTAGCATTTTTCAAGCTGAAGTGACTTCCATAAAGGAAGTCGTAGACTGGTTGAGGTATAATGTAATATCAGTTTGTGATATTCGTGCATATAAACGGATAGTCAGGCTGCCATTAAAGCGCTTCAATCACACCTCCTCACGTCGAAAGTAGTCCAGAATTGTCTCTCATCTCTTAACGAGATGGCAGATCAGTTCAACATTCACATTTTATGGGTGCCAGGACATTTCATAAGTACAGGGGAATATAAACGCCGATGAACTGGCTCGACGTGGTACAATGGGCCACTTCTCGGAAAGCAGAAAGGATATTGAAATGTCTCTTGCGGTATGCAAAATGCTGCTTCAGGAAGAAGCTAGCAAGCTGGCGAATGACAGATGGTCAAGTATCACTCCTTGCGTAATAACTCGGTAGGTCTGGCCAAAGTTGGACTTGGCGAGATCCAAACAGCTGATCTCACTTCAGCGAAGTCAGATCAGTGTGGTTGTTGGAGTGATTACGGGGCACTGTCTCATAGGGAGGCATGCGAGTAGACTTGTTGTCTTCTCACATGTCTACTGTCGTAGTTGCGAGGACGAAGAGGAGGAAGAGACAGTACTTCATCTTCTTTGCACCTGCCCTCGTCTGGCATGAAACAGACTAAAGTTTCTAGGGACACCTCTCTTCAAAGACCTGACGGACCTCTGTAGGATGGACGTCAGGAGTATCCAGCGCTTTGTTAATAGCTCAAAATGGTTCCAATGAGTTGGAGGAAATAATTATTGTGGTATATGCTTGGTCCTAGTGGACCTCCACCCAAACCTCACCTAACCTAACCTAATTTCCTAAAATCTAACACAAGAGTAAAACAAAAACAACTAATTTATTACCGTACCAATCAATCAAAAATCAATCGGCATTTAGTTTTATATAACCTGCCAATCTTTCACCGTCAATGGATTCTTTCAAAACAACACAACACGAAAGGTTATACTGAAGGTAAAGCTAAATTAATTACAGTTTAAATTTTAGGGTCGTAGTAGTTTATACAAAACTATGGATAAATCCTTCCTTGTAATTAGTCTTGACACAAAATTAGGCCGTTTGTTATCTGTATTTAAAGGATTGGTAATACCTCCGTTACTCTTTTGACCCTAATCATTGATACTCTATAGTTTAAAGAATTTTCTCCTCCATTTTATGGCATCAGTTTACCATCTACATAATTCACCAAAGTGCCTTTAGTAGAGAATTCAATTGAACACCACTGTAATCATTTAACCGTAAATATAGTTGGTCGTTTAATTTTTTTAAAAATATCTTGAACCAGTTACATATGATAAGGGCCGCGTATCTTGAAACAGACCTGTGTGACCTAACCGCATAATTATCGTGCACAGTAACGTTTTATTTTTTTGCTTTTTGTCAGTTATTTCTGTAGTATTTTAGTATTGTATAACCGCGATTCATCTTTAGACAAACAACTTTATCAAAATTTGAAGTGGTTTATTTAGTTTTAGTTGCATTTGGTTTATATTAAGTGGTGCAGCAGCCTATATAATGGCATTAAAATGTATTTTAATTTTGTTGGTAACTAGTTCAGTGACTTATTCAAAAGTGTTGTTGCCTGAACGTGATTATGGAAAATTTATTCGCCCAATATACTATGATCTCCATCTCTTTATAACTGGTACAACGGAACTTCGAGACTACAATGGAGTGTTAAAGCTAAAATTTGAATCGCTTACGAACTCAAATTTTATAAAAATTAAAACGACCACCACAACAAATATAACAAATGTACAGTTAACAAATTTGAACACATCTCATGTAGCCAATGATATTCCCTACCACAGGGATGGATATTGGGATGCGGACACATCATATACGTTCAAATTGAACGATACTACTGATATTATTAAGGAGTTGGAAGTGTATGAGCTTGAAGTTAAATTTACGCGACATTTACATCATCATTATGCTGAAAAAGCGGTTATCATGAATATGTATAATGTGAAAAATGTGACCAAGTACGATGTGTTTGATTATTATAAGCAGCCGTATTAAATTATTTTAATTATTTTTATTTTTAGATATTTTGCATTCACTCGTTTTAAGGCAGAATTTGTTATCCAAGTGATGCCTATTACCTTTGAGGACATTTTATTTAAAACTCGAATCAAATTGCGTATTACGCATCAACCACAATATACAGCATTGTCGAATATGCCTGGACACGTAGTCGGTGCGGAAAATGATTTCGTAACGACAGAATTTGAAGTCACACCACCGATGGCTGCACATTTGTTAGCATTCGCAGTTGGTGAATTTCAATCAAAACCAGTGTCATATTCTCAAAATAAATCCTTTACTATATATGGATCGCTTGAAGTGCTCACCAAATCTGGTGATGCTGCGGAAATATGTGGAAAGATTTTAGGCGAACTGGAAAATTATTTACAAATGCCATACGCCTTGCCAAAAATAGATTATGTAATTGTTCCTTATATTGGAAATGATCGAGGTTTAGAACACTGGGGTCTCATATTGGTTCAAGAATCCGATTTTTTTGGCGACTCAAAAACCAGTAAAACTGAAGTGCTCATGAAAAATGCGATACTAAACGCTCATCTATTAGCACGTCAGTATTTTGGTAATTTGGTGACGATCAAAAATTGGCAATTCTATTGGTTGACACAAGGCTTTGGTACATTTTTCTCATATTTTATATTGGATCGTGCTTACCCACATAACAATTACATCGATCAATTTATTGCGGATAATATGTACACAACTTTTGAGAGATACAGTCATAAACATAAAGTGGCTACAGCAAAAGATCAAATGATTTATTGGTATCTATCAGATGAAATCAATATTTATAAAGCGAGCTCGATTCTAAGAATGTTGGAACACTTGGTTGGGGCAGAGACATTTCGAACAGCGACAGTACAATATGTTACTCAAAATGCATATGGTTCAACCAGTCCTGACGATTTCATACGAGCATTCGAAAACATTTTAAAGCAGGATGATTCTTGGCCAACTGATATAGAAATTGATTTGGTCATAAATAGTTGGTTAGAAAATAGTGGCTTACCAATTTTAACTATTACTAGAAATTATGAAAGTCATACCGTCGCGTTAGAACAAAATTATAGTGGTGATCTAGAGGATTTCAAATCACAAAAATGGTGGATCGCCTATAACTATGCGACCAAATCAAAATCTGATTTCAATGATACCAAACCTAGCGGTTGGATGAAGCAAGAATCCAACGTTACGCTCGATTTAATTTTGGCACCACACGAATGGATCATTTTCAATAAGCAGCACACCAATTTGTATACCGTAAATTATGACAGTCGCAATTGGAACCTTCTCTTAGACGAACTTTTATTTGGCGATTTGGAACGAATTCATGTTTTTAATCGAGCTCAAATTTTAGGAGACTTATATCAACTGGTTAAATGGGGCAAGGTCGATCGAAAATTATTGATCAAATCATTATTTTATTTGCGAAACGAGAAAAACTATCTGCCATGGCTCACCGCCAATACTATACTGAACGATTTTTGGAAAGTGCTTAAATTAACAAAATATGATTCAAGTTTCAAAGAATTTCTAAAATATATCACTGGTACCAGCTATGATCACTTTAGGCTTAATATACAATCAAACGAGTCAAAAGAATCGCTTGTAACACGCACGATTTTAGTGAAATGGGCTTGTCGGGCCGGCCATCTCAACTGTATTCAAGATATAGACGCATTGTCAACGGAATATTTGAGGTCGCTAAATACAACACAAACATTTTATGTTCATCCCAATTTAAAAGATGATCTCTTCTGCTATGGATTCCAAAACGAAGAGAAATACAATAAAGCGTTCGAATACTTTTTAGCAAATCCCGAACATCCAGATGAATCGCAATTTTTCAAACAATTTAAGTGCAAAACAAATACGGCCCTATTTCGAAAATATTATATTGTCAGCTTTGATTTAATCATGTATGACAGGAGGTTTCCAGGCATCGAATCTGAATATCCAGCATTAGATAAGATTTTGCCATTATTTTTAGGCCTATTCCAAGTAAATTTTGTTGATGTTTTTTATCAATGCCTAATGGAGAATTGTTATGACTTCAAAAAGCACTATCCAGAACAATATCCATACGAAATAGGACAACGAATGAAATTTGCACTGGCACTACGTCTTATCAATGGCAATGATTTGCCATTGATCCGTAAGCTTTTAAACCGAATTAATGAGGTGTATGGCAATTCAACTGTCGGAACAATCGGCACCTATATCGGCTAGTTATTATTGAATACATTTATTTTTTTTAACATTAGTTGCTGTTTTTTTTGCTCTCCATATTTTCATATTCACAAAATGCATTGAGGTGAAAGCTGCGGATTTTGTAACTAGTGCAGTCGACGATGGCAATAAACACTTGGGCGATCCCATATGAGTATAGAATTCACGAAAATTTAATGAAATTTCATGTAATTTGTTTTACAACAGCGAGAGGTGAGTAGTCAGGAAACTCAGTATTGGTGTGGGTTCGAAAGCGAGCGTAAATTTAGTAAAACAATTAAGGCATACATGCCCTTGGAGCCGCTGCTCTTCAATAATTAATTGGACCAAGCTTTAAACAAGATTTCCTGAAAATGGCCGGGTCCACCCTGTTACACACAATATAAAAAGGATTTGGATACGTTAAGTTAGTAATGATAGTGATGGAAATTGATCCGGTCAGAGACACCTATGTATAGCCAATAGTTAGTTACTCAAGGACAACACATTTCTAATCTAATTTTATAGTTTATTAAAATTAAAACTTCATTCTGAAATAATATTTATTAGTTTGCTGAGTGAGATTTCTGGGCACTTCTGAAAATCGTAATCGTTATTAATTTAAATTTCACTTAAACCATTTAAAACAAAAGCTCAGAAACGATCTTACATAATAAATATAATTATCGTCAAATCTAGCAAAGAGTGGTTCCTTGAACATAATAACCAATACAGAGGACCCGAAAGGAATAAATATTACGGCAAGCGGGCTTCCAGTCGTCGATATCCAACGACCGCAATACTTCGGAGGTAATGAACTCTGAAAACCCATTTGGAGGAAGTTCTATAATACCAAGATCGCGAACATCCCCAACTAGAAGTGTTGAGATAGAAAATGACGAACTCCGTAGACAATTGTATAAAACGAAGTAAAAACTCTTAATATAGAAAATGAGAAACTGAAAAATTCTGTACAATCAAAGGAACCCGAGGAACAGTTCTACACTGACGAAGAATTAAGAGAAGAAACTGACTGGATCAGAAGAAGGAAGGCAGAATCTTTTCCAGAAATTGTAGCTTCAAACCAAACTTCAAAATCAGCTTATTAAATCAAAATTGGTAATATACACCTGATCAGGAAAACCAATCTACCAAAATTAAGGAACCACCACCAATCAACATTATTGGCGTAACTAAATGTGGTACTATCTAAACAATAATATATGGAAAATCAATACTGCAAAGATGACAAACGAAGGCAACGAATAGTACACATACGAGGACAAAAATGATCGCCCGATGAAAGTGATTGTTTTAACTTAACCTGTACAAAGCAGGATATAACCGAAGATCTTAAACACCAGAGCTTCAAAATAGAGGATGCTGTAAATATAATGCAGTCGTTAATATTACAATTAGAATAGAAGCGTTATGAAACTCCACTGCGGCCTGATACCTCAGTGTAAGAAACACCCACCATTTCTTATTTTCCTTTGAACGTGATTAAATTTGCTCACAGATATCAATTTGAGGAACCTGCAGCGCTGCCTGATTCATAAAAAGATCAAAAGGCAATATCATAAATGATATTGAAGTTTTTGTAAACCAGGTTTATCTGCTGCGAGGAAGATCGAAAACCGGTAAAGAAATAGCTAATTTCCATCCTAATTGGCCATACCATATACCTGTAGCGGCTCATTCATTTAATTTATAGAAATTAACTTCCCTCATCACTACAATATGTTTTTTAACGCAATAAATATTTTTTACGTTATCTACTGACACCTAGCGAAAATATCTGGACAACAGAAATATAATTTGAAACCCAAGTTATATTTTCCTCTGTGGCTCCATCTCGCTTCAACATTTTCCTCATTTCAATTCGAGTTGATAAATTTCCGTGTCTCCATCTCGTTTACAATAGAACAATGAAGATTGGCATGTGATTCTTATCGTATGCCAACACACAGAAAATATTTTTTGACAAGAAACGTGCATTGCAACATACGATGCATTGCAATACCCGCTGATGTTTTGGCAAGTAGACGATGGATATCACTTCAATGACACTAATTTCACTAATTTCATTTCTGGTGAGGAAACTACCAAAAAGGTTAGCTCGATGAATTATTACGCATATTGTTTCAAAATCGAAACGGAGCGCCTCGCTGTTATTCGGTTGAACCAAGCCTAACTTCATTCGGAGGAGTATATTCATTTATGCGATGCAATCAGCACCGAAGGAGATGCAGCTAATGTTGGTCGATTGACTATTCTACCGACGACGTACATTGGCAGCCCGCATCATATGCAAGAATATGCGCAAGATGCAATGACATACCATATATTCGTCATTACGGTCGTCCAGATCTATTCATTACCTTTACGTGCAATCCGAAATGAATAAAAATTGTTCAACTGCTGCTCCCCTGAATGTAAACATTTCTGGATTGTTCGAATTCAGTAGTCTGTTTGAGTTTAATAAATAATTTTGATATCGTCATCGTTAAAACCGTGCGATAAACTGCTATTTTATACGATATGGCCGAATTACGCAGCCTTAAACGGATCGAAGATATTACAGTCAATTTAAAAATGCTTTAGGATGAATGGAGCGAATACAAGGACATATGTGATGAGGTCCAAGAAACGGAAAAAACCTGGAAATCCAAACTAAAATTGAAGACGGCTATTTCAAATTGAAAAAGGCTCTTTTAGATGCGGAGCAAACGTAAATGCCGCAGCCTCTTGGAAATGACAATAATAAATCGATGGTAGATTTCTTGGAATACCAGAAAACATTCTTAGAAGAGATGTCAACGATAAAAAGAGCAGGGGAAATTGAAGTTCGGTTACCAAAGGTAAATATTCCTACATTTTCTGGACGGTACTCGGATTTCCCGTCTTCCAAAGATTTGTTCGAGGCTTCGGTGCATAACAACCCAAAAATTCCGAAAGTACATAAACTGCAATATTTGAAGAGTTTTCTTAAAGATGATGCAGCTCAATTAGTGAAACATTTTGAGATAACCGAAACCAACTACGCTGAAGCTTGGGAAACAATTAAAACGCGGTACGAGAGAAAAAACCAGGTCGTGAAGCAGCCACTTGATCAATTCATTCACCAGCCACGAGTAAAAGAGGGATCATCCAAGCAATTAAGTAAATTATGTGATACCTGCGATGATGTGATCCGAGGATTAAAGGTCCTTGGACAGAATGCCGAATCTCGTTATCCGTGGATGATTCACCTATTGTTAGAGAAACTGGACGAAGAAACAAAACTAGCATGGGCATATTTTAATACAATCGACTTTCCGAAATTCGATGCACTAGTGAAGTTTCTAGATACACGTAGCCAAGCTTGGGAAAATTGTATGACATCCAGTAATAAAGGATCATTCACTAACAATAAAGGAAGGCTTCAAGTAAAGGCCATGTATTCTACAGTAGCGAATACAAAGGTATGTTTCAAATGCGAAAAATAACATAGCGTTTACGAATGTCCAGAGTTTAAGGAACTAACTGTCGACCAAAGGCGAGGATTTATTGCTGAAAAGCGATGTTGCTTCAACTGCCTAAGCCAAACACACATTTCAACTGTCTGTCGGTCTAAGTTGAGATGTAATTTATGTAAGGCGCGACACCACACATTGTTACACCAGGCAAAACTGAACAGGCAAGAAGCGACTTCGATACCAACGGATTGTGAGCAGTCCTACACAAGTGGTGGTAACACTCAAGGTCGGCGTGACATTAAGACTAATATGAGTGTAAGTGAGCGTTCTTCTTTCCGTGCGGTGTTACCGACTGCCGTAGTAACAATTTGCGACAACTTTGGGAAATCGATTGAATGCCGTATATTGTTAGACTCGGGTTCGCACGCGTCGTTCATCACCGAGTCATGTGCCCAGCGACTACAACTCAGAAGAGAAACGCGAACATTCTGGTTAGGGGAATTTCCAATTCTGGACTCCAAACAAAAGGCACAATGGACGTGAAGCTTCAATCGCGAGTTCACCCTCAAGAAGCTTTGAAAATAGAAGCATTCATATTAAACAAACTGCCAAAGTTACCCAGTGCCGATTTTTATGTTGATGAAGGAGTTACCTCTACATTCCAACTTGCTGATCCGGGATTCAACCAAACAAGTGATATAGATGTTCTCATTGGAGCCGATGCATTCTTCCAAATTTTAAGAGAAGGACAAATTCAAAATTTCAGCGGATCCGGTCATCTGTTGGCACAGAACACCATGTTCGGCTGGGTAATTTCAGGAGGTTCTTCAACGAGTGCCGAAAATATCTATGGTTTAGCGACTACATTTAAAGTCGAGTTAGAGACAAATATTGATGGAACTCTTCGACGGTTTTGGGAACTCGGCGAACCAAGGAAGGAACAGCATTACACTCCTGATTAAACAGCATGCGAGAAAGACTTTGCTTCAATGTTTTCACAAGACGATTCCGAAAGGTACACAGTACAATTACCGTTTAAGGAAAACATCTCAAAATTGGGCAACCCTTACAATGCTGCTCTACGGAGGTTTTACACGTTGGAGAAACGTCTGAATTTAAATCCAAAACTGAAGGCGGAATACAAACGATTCGTGGAGGAATACGTGCAACTGAGTCATTTGAAGAAAATTGATGCAAAGGGAATTTATTTACGTGAAGAGGAATGTTACTACTTACCACATCATGCGATAAGGGAAGATAAAGAAACAACAAAAATAAGAGTGGTTTTTGATGGTTCTACCAAATCCTCGAGCGAAGTTTCATTAAATGAAAAATTGCGAGTGGGACCAACCATACAAGCGACATTGTGGGATATATTAACGAGATTCCGAACTTACAAATTTGTGATGACTGCAGACATCGAGAAGATGTTTCGGTAGGTCAAGATGTTGGAAAGCCACCAGAACTACCAGCGAATTTTATGGCGATCAAGCCCAAATCAAGAGGTGGTGATATATAAACTGAGTACGGTTACCTACGGTACAGCGTCAGCACCATTGTTGGCGATAAGAACACTCTATCACATCCCCTGGCTTCATCCGCTATAAAAACAGAGTTCTATGTGGATGATTTTCTTTCTGGCCCAGATCATGTTGACGGAATACAAAGTTTAAAATTGGAAATGGTTAATGCATTGATGTAGGGAGGATTTCATCTCCGAAAATGGAAGTCAAATCTACCAAAATTATCAGAATCTGACGTTGATAAGACGATATGCAGGGGTGATTCATGCACGATTAAAGTTCTGGGACTTCAATGGAATCCTTTAATGGATGCGTTCTCATTTAAAGTGAATTTGTTAGCTGAGTCGGTACCTACAAAGAGGAAGATGCTGTCAGAGTCTTCGAAGATTTTCGATCCACTTGGATTTATATCGCCAGTCACGATTATATTAAAAATAATATTCCAACGATTGTGGTTGGAAAAGCTTTATTGGGACGATCTTTTACCAGATGAAACGGCAAGATGATGGGCTGAAGTGAGAAGTGAGTTGAACGAGCTAGAAGAAATCAAAATTCCGAGAAGGGCTAAATATGAGACCAAAGCAGAACTGCATGGGTTTAGCGATGCGAGTGAGAGAGCATATGCAGTGGTAGTATACCTAAGGTCAACTGACGAAAATGGGCAAGTACATACTAACATCGTAGCGGCGAAAACTAAAGTAGCACCGTTAAAGCAGATCACGCTACCAAGGCTTTGAACTTTGTGCGGCGGTTTTACTGGCGAAGCTATTGAAAAACGTGATAGCAGTTATAAATGAAGAAACCAAAGTGTATGTCTGGTCAGACTTCCAGATCGTGCTTGCATGGTTATCTGACTATCCGTCACGATTAAAAACCTTTGTGGCCAATAGAGCCAGTGAAATCCTGGAAAGTGTACCGTCGGCTAATTGGAACTACGTACCGTCAGAACAAAACCCTGCTGATCCTGCATCGAGAAGATTACAACCCACAGCTCTTGTAAACTCCAAATTATGGTGGGAAGGGCCAATCTGGCTGCGAAAACGAAAGAGAAATGGCCAATTTCAAGTAAACTAGAGGTCAACAGCGAAAAACCTATCCATTGGCGAACTGTAATGCAATGATTGAAACAGGGTTAATTGCGCAGCGAATTTCTGAGATGTCATCTTTCCCGAAATTGCGAAGAGTCCTGGCATACATGTTTCGGTTTATTCACAATGCGAAGACAAATCACTCTATAAAAAAAATCAGGTGTTTTTTCAGTCCAAGAGCTGAGAGAAGCGACAAATACATGCCTCAAATGCGTTCAAGGGCAAGAATTTAAACCTGAATTAAATCATCTTCGCTAATATGGCTGTGTTCCCAGAGGAAGTAAACTGGAATCATTGAGTCCATTCATAGATTCAGATGGTGTACTGCGAGTTATTGGACGATTGGAGAAGGCAAATGTTGCATACAATCAAATGCATCAAGTGATTTTACCCAAATCTCATAAATTGGGCAAATTGATTATCTCTCACGTTCATGATCGAAATTTCCATTCTGGTCCTTCGTTGACGTCACATTAAGTCAAGCAACAGTATTGGATAGTAGAAATATGGTGCGATATATATTACGAAACTGTGTAATATATACCCGAATACGAGCTAAAACAAGCCAACAGTTAATGTTAAATCTGCTAGCCGACCGCATCGATCGAATTGAATGGTGACAAAGGCGGGGCATCTGGAACTTGTAAGCGACTGGGCCACAGATGCGTTTATTGCAGCGCTTAGAAGATGTTCAGTGAGTATAGGGGTTCCTGCTCATATATTTAGCGATAACGGGACCAATTTTCTGGGAGCCAGAAGAAAACTTGATGAGATAACGAAAATCTTGGCGGAAAATGACTTCAAGTATGCAATTCCAGAATATTTATCCATTGTGGGTATACAATGGCATAACATTCCACCAGTTGCGCCTCATTTCGGAGGTCTATGGGAAGCGATGGTCAAATCTGTAAAGACTCGTCTGTTAATTGCGACAAGAAATGCATACCTTACTTTCGAAGAAATGGCCACCCTATTGTGCCAAATAGAAACAATACAAAATTCCAGGCCCTTATATTCAATAGGTGAAGACGAATCCAGTATCGATGCTCTTATACCGGGCCATTTTTTGATTGGTGCAACTCCACACTCTATTCCCGATGAAGAATTACTTGAAGTACCAGATAATCAACTTTCGAGATGGCAAAACATTCAAAAACGTCTGCAAGGTTTTTGGAAAAATATCAGCTGGAATATTTTTGTCATCTGCAGCAGCGACACAAATGGAATATTTCATGATATTGTATCGAGATTGATTTATTGGGCGAGATAAAGAAATACCGCGAGCCTTACAAATCGGATCACAGATATTAGTATTAGATTAATTTTAGATTAGCTTTCAAACAAAACAAAATTGTAGTAGATATTATAGCAGTTACCTTTTATTGTATTTAAATTAGTTAACTACTGTAAGCTATAGATGTCACTATATACTCGTATAACACATAGCAGTTAGCTCAGTTAAATTATTTTATATTTAAGTTGGATTTCACTGTATGTAATTTTATAAATTTGTACCATTTGTAAAGGAAAAAAAAAAAAAAATTGAAAAAAAGAACATTCTTGTGACAGCTGCGAACGTAGTTACACTCAAGCGATTTTGGGCGATTAAATATAACAAAATAAAATAAAAATTAGTGTTTATCTACTAAAGATAGTTTGGTTAATTTTATTATCGCGAATTTGTATTGACCATCTATCGAGAAACAAACAGTGTCAAAGTGATCCGTTTGCACGAACGTTCCTCTTCTCTGAGATGCCAGGTTTTACAGTTCATCCGAAGAATGAAAAATGCTTCTACTTGCGGTTGTTGCTGGTGAATGTTCGTTGACCGACATTATTTGAATCACTTCTAACTGTCAATGGTGTAGTGTACCCAATATTTCATGCTGCATGTCAACAACTCAATTTGCTTGAAAACGATTCTCATTGGGATATGACAGTCGCTCAAGCAATTGTTTCTGCATCTCCAAGTCAGATACGCACATTATTGGCCAATCGCGAATCGACGTGAACTGTGGAACAAGTATGAATGAGGAGATACTTAACCAGGCTTTGCTTTTGATCGAAGACATGTGTTACCTCATGTGCGGCAATTTGTTAGTCAAGTGTACCACTGTTGAACCCCCTAACAGAAGGAAGTGTACGATACGTTAGTGAAGGTAATTGATGATGGAAATGGTGACTTATTTTTCCTCGATGTGCCCGATGGAACTGGGAAGAACGGCTCATTCAGCGTTGAAATTGCCGTTAAACCTTTAAACGACTGAAAAACCGACATGCAATATTGTGAAACACTCAGCAATGGCAAAAGTTTTAGTAGCAAGTAAAATCATCATCTGGGATGAATGCACAAACGCGTATAGAAAGCACTCAATCGAACTATGAAAGATCTGCGCAATGAATGACTCAAGATGTTTTGGAGGCGCAATGATTCTACTGTCTGGCGATTTCCGTCAAACACTACCAGTCATTTCAAGATCGACCGCTTTGGATGAAATAAACGCTTGCCTCAAATGATCAACTCTGTGGCGCTAAACAGGCAAGTTCCATTGCTAAACGATCCATCTGCCGAAGATTTCTCCAAGCATCTGAATTACGGTATAATGGTCGTGTTCTTGTCGACAAATGAACGGATTGATTTGGTCATCGCCAATTTTTTGCAATTTTGTCTCAACGAAAGACGAGATTATCAACAAAGTGTTCCCAAAAATCATGGCTAACCACAAAAATCAAAATTGGTTGAGTGAACGAGTAATTATTGTGGATCACTTAAACTTCACATTTCAAAATCAATCGTTAGTCCACTGCATTCCTTCAAATCTATCGACTGTGTAACAAATGAAGACGCAGCAACCAGCTATCCAGCTGAATTTTTAAACTCATTGGATCTGCATGGCTTGCCACCGCACAATTTACAACTGAAGGTTGGCTCAGTAGTCATCATGCGTCGAAATCTATACCAAGCAAAACGTAACGTAACGCTTTTAGTGGTGAGAAAACTCATGGGCAATGTGATTCTCGCGACGATACTCAAGGGAAAGTTCAAAGGTGAGGGAGTTCTCATTCCGAGAATTCAATTTCCGATTCGTCGTTTTTACAAGAAAACGAGCATCTAGTTTTATTCCTCAGCGGAATCTACTACTAAATAATTCCGAAATCAGATTCTAGGTGCATCTTTCTGTATTTTGATATTTAAATTGTTTCAGCTTGCGGGATATTTACTGACATACCAAATAAAATAACTGTTTGTTACTGTCTTATATGTAATCTTTTATTGTGTACCAACATTTAACCCACCCTTCTGCCTATAAATTTAAGCATAAAAGGAATTTAAATCCTTTTATTTTTTTTAGATACTTAAGTAATAAGTTAATTTTACAAATTTGCAGATAAACCTCTTCCTACCCCATCATTTGGTATGTACGAAATGTTGATAAAAATGACTTTTCAATTAAAACCCAACAAACTAAAACACAAAAGAAACTTTACTTTTCATTTAGCAGTAACCCTTCGCCATTTTACTTAAGTATGTATATGTAGGCTGTATTTTATTACTTACACGGTAATTAATTTCATTTTTATACTAAATAGCAAAGTAATAAAAAATTAAAATTCGAAAATATCCTTTTTGTAGTTTTGACGACAATTACAAAATAGAATTGTTGGTAATTTAACTAGCCGGAAGCTGAATTGAAGACAAATACGCATAATATAAAGGAATGGTCCCTCCGTATATGATAAAAATATAGATATATGCCACTATAAAATACCCTTGTTTCTCTAGATGGTTTGTAGCTTTTATGATTTTTCCGAATTTTTCTTTTTCGTACTATTTTGAAACGACCAAAAAATTAAATAAACATTTTACGATTACTGACGGTGGTGGTGGGACAATTTTCTTCCACTATCTCTCACTCTCAGGTATTAATAAATATTGCCCCTTTATATTTAGGGAATATTTCTATGTACGTATATTGTTACATCAAACATACGAGTATTATGATTGTGATGACTGGGTGGTGGGTTAGCAATCTAAAAATCTATGTATATAAACGACAAAATGTAACATAACTTTAATTTAAAAATAAATATTTTTTGGTATTTAATTTCAGATTATGGCCTAAGGACTTGAAAAATATAGAGGTATTGTGGTTTTTTGCCATTAAATACCGAAATTAAATGAATTTTAGAGTTAATTAGATTTTTTCTTTTGTGCAACACAATAATGTCGGTCATTGAATCCAGAAATATGTAATTTCTAACATAGGAATTACAATTCTATATTTTATGTCACTGTAGGTTTCTCTATTCTGTTGTGTTGGAATTTGAAACTCATAATTTAATACGAATTTTTGATGCAATCTTCTTTGTGTAGTCTAGTTGGTAGACTTTATCCGTTCGTTGACGATTAAGAATCAATAGAACAAAAAAATTTGGTCCGTGTTAAAAACAATGAAGTTTGGAAGTCAACATTTTTGTTTAAGCGTGAGCCTAATATTTTTCGTTCGATGTTGAAAGGCGGAATGTCGGATGGCCGAATGTCGAAAGGCCGAATACCGAAAGGCCGAATGTCATATGGGCGAATGTGTCGAAAGGCCGAATGTTAATGGCCGATTGGGTCGAAAAGCCGAAAGTGTTGAAAGGCCGAATGTCTAAAGGGCGAATGGCCGAATATCTAAAGAGCAAATGGGTCGTATGGCTGAATGTGTGGAAAGGTGAAATCAATATTTAAAACCATTGAATTTATTTCTTAGTGCTAATAAATCCTGTCTATGTATCATATATTAATGTGATCAAATTTGGTCGGAACCAAAAATTCTTTCTTTTCTTTTTTTATTATAATTAATTAATTTTTAATTAGATGACAAAAAAACATAAGAAGATTTTAATATTTAAGGTAATTTACTAATTAATATAAACGCGTCTTTTTTCATACTCTTATTTATTCATAATGTCTAATGCGTTTACATGATGTATGTACATAAAATGTTCATCATCAGGGTTGCCAGGGGTGCTATGTTCACATGGATATAACACTATTAAACATTTTTATACAAAAATTTTGATAAGAATATAAATTTTGGTTGTCATGAAAATATAAATTTTGAAAATTTTCATTCATAAAAAGATGAAAAATTAAAATCAATTTCAAACCAAACGGCCTTTCGACATTCGGCCTTTCGACCTATTCGGCCTTTCCACACATTGGGCCTTTCGAAATTTGGCTTTTCGATATTCGGCCTTCGACCTTTTCGGGTTTTCGACCCTTTCGGCCTTTCGACACATTCGGCCTTTCGACATTCGGCCTTTCGACATTCGGCCTTGACCTTAAGTTTCTTTACTTTTAATCCAACGAAAACTTATTTTTAAATGTTAGAGCTCGGTTTAGGTCCACAACCCAAGGAAATGTGAAACCTAACACCTTCCCAATTAATTGGAATACAATAACAGCAGGCCTATGTTACTAACTTCACTCTGCTGTCATTTGTGTAGTTGTCATTTTCGCGCATTAATTTTTTGACAGATTGAAGTTTGGTTAGTTGTTTATATGTGGTCAATAAATAATTGTTCTAAATTAATATCTTAATAAAAAAATCGTAATGGAATTCAAACGTAATAGTGTAATTGCACTGTATTTGGGTGGAAATTCACAAACAGCAATAGTTCGTCAGCTCCAGCATTTGAATGTGAATAAAATGTTTGTGTATCGAACCATAACTCGATACAACGAAACTGGTAGCATCGCTAAACGCAACAGAGGCGGTCCTAAAAAGACAGCAACATCAAAAGAAATGATACGAAAGGTGAAGAAACGAATCCAACGAAATCCTCGTCAAAGTGCCAATCAATTAGCCGCACGTCTACATGTTTCACGATACAGCATTCAAACCATATTGAAAAATGAACTACACTTGAAGCCCTACAAGATACAAAAAGTTCAAGATCTTACGGAGGCACAAAAAAAAGTTAGGCTTGAAAGAACACGAGCATTGAAGGCCTTGGCCGAACGTGATGAGATTCCAAAAATTGTCTTTTCTGATGAGAAAATTTTCACCATTCAACAGCATGTGAATAAACAAAATGATCGTGTTTGGTTAGAGGACAAGTCCAACGATAATTTGGACACAAGAGTTGCCATGCGCAAGCAATCACCAGCTTATGTTATGGTTTGGGCTGCAGTTACTGCAGATGGACGCACTCCTCTGGTTTTCATCGAACATGGAGTCAAGGTAAACCAAGAGATGTACCGCCAAAAGATCCTAAACGATGCTTTGCTACCTTGGGCACGTAAACACTTTGGTACGAACCGTTGGACATTCCAACAGGACTCGGCACCGTCACACAAAGCTCGAGCGACACAGCAATTTTTACAAAGTTGCGTTCCGCGGCTGATTTCGTCGAAAGAATGGCCACCATATTCACCAGACTTGAATCCCATGGATTTCTCCATATGGTCCATTTTGGAGAGTAAGGTGTCCACTAAAAAATACGAAAGTGTTGATGCATTGAAGTCAGCTCTTGTTCGAGAATGGAATAAAATTCCGCAAGCCCACGTTCGGTCAGCATGCAATGCTTTCTATGGAAGACTGAATCAAATAATCAAAGCCAAAGGAGGTCATATCGAGCAGTAACATGTTTTTCATAAAATGTAATATGTTTTCAACATATTCCACGAAATTTCAATAAAAAATAATCAAAATTAAAAAAATTACAGCGTTTTCATTTGGTAACACTTGGTCTCAGCCACCCTGTAATTATTCCAAACGTACTAATATTTAATTATGCTCTGCAACTGCAAATTTAGTGTTTTCCTTATAAACAACTTTAGGGTCGTTCGTTGATTCAGGTCGGACGTGTTTCATCTTCTCTGGTTCTATTTTTGGAATAATCACCCCTATTATGATTGACGTATCGGTCGACAATCTAGACGACTTTGTATTACGTTTCCGTTTTTTCATTTGATAGTAACGGTGTGAAAAACGAAAAAGCAACGCAGAGTCGTGTCATAATAGGGGTGATTATTGATTTATGCATAGAGATCTGTTTAGTGTTTAGTAATTAAATTAAATCAAATTGGAATGAATTTCTTGATTTTTATATGGAAATTAGTGTTGTGTTTGTGTGAAAGTTGGTACACTATTATGACTAAGAAATAAAAAATAAAACATAAACCGGAGTACATACATAGGTATGTGTAGAGTTGTTTTAGTTCGCTGCATTTATTAATGAATGCAATATTTTAATACGGTGGATAAGGTGAGTACGATTAAACGTATTGGGATGTTTGTAAGTCGGGAAGGTGGTGAAATTTTGTGACAATATGAACCACCCTAATCTATACTAACACATACTTATGTAAAACCACTCTTATAAAGTCAGTCATTAAAGATCATTCAATCGATACACACGTATTATCATTTTATATCACGGTTCTCTTAATATTAGATACTCATAAGTATTACATGGTGTCAGAAGTGGTTTTAATGCGTGAAAATTGAAAAGCAGTAAATCGGAAATAAGAAAGAAATTAATAATATTTCTCGCCGAATAAATTCGTCAATATTACACACAACGAGGTAAAAAAAGTACAACGGTAAAAGTGACGCGTCATCAACAGAACATTCGATACCGTATCATTATTGCGTCATTTTTTTTATTGTGACAATGTCCGGAATTAAACCACCGAAGAATTGTGTGATAAATTCAGAGCTATAGATATGGCTCAAGAGTGGACAGAATGGGTCGAATTATTTACCCATTACAGTAATTCGATGGAATTAACAAAAAAGACAGCCGAAATTCAAGCATCAACATTAATTTCGTGCATTGGTCGCCCCGCTTTGAAAGTATTAAATAATTTGGGCGCCACAGATGACGAAAAGAAGGACCCGAAACAAATTGGTACCGCTCGTACGTTTGGTCGCGCAACTAAACATACGAGCAGTACCAATTTCATCGTATTAAGCAAGAAGAATGTGAATCATTCGAAGATTTTTTGCAAATATAGCACAAAAAAAGATGAATTCGTGATGGATCAAATCGTTGTAGGAATTCGCAACGAAAATATCCGTCAAAAAATGTGGGTCAAAGATGATATGGAATTGGCTAAAGCGGTTAAAATTTGTCGTGCTGCAGAGCGTGCTGAGAAACAAATAAAGTCACTGAGTGATCTATCGACGCCTACACATTCGTCATCAAGTGTAAACAAAATAAATAAAAAAGACGATGACGAATTTGATTGTAAGCGCTGCGATACACGACACGGTAATAAGGGTCATTTAAAAAAAATGTGTCAGTCCAAAAAGAAATCATCGGAAAAAAAGTCAAATAAAAAGGGAAATATATAAAAAATCGGGGAAAGTGAACAAAATAGTCAGTGACTCTTCCGAAAGTGACTCAGATTCGAGTGCCGAGAGCGAGTATGATTACAATGTGAGCAGTATTAAATGTGAAAAGGATGAAATAAAAGTGTGTTCAATCAAAAAAGACAAATGGATTGAAACATTGAAAGTCGGTGAGGGTGAACTGTTAGTTGATTTGGACACAGGAGCTCACTGCAACGTAATATCGTAATATGTTTATTTTGAAGGTCACCGCATCGGTATGGTATGTTGGCCAACAAACAGCTTTTGAGAAGTTAAAAGAGGTCATCACAACAACGCCAGTTCTGGGTTATTATGACGTAAATCAAAGCGTTACAATTTCCTGCGATGCAAGCTCCGCAGCTCATGGAGTTTGTATGCTCCAAAATAATAAGCTGATCGCATATGCCAGCAGGGTATTGACGAAAGCCGAGAAAAATTATCCACCAATCGGCAGAGAAGCAGCTGCCATAAGATTTGCGTGCAAAAAATTTCACTATTATGAGTATGGGGAAAAATTGGACATCGAAATCGATCATAAACCGTTGGAGGCAATCTTCAAAAAACCGATTTCACAGGCGCCGATGCGCTTACAACAAATTCTTTTTGATGTTTTGCCATATTCGCCAACAGTACAATACAAGAAAGGTGTGTACATGAAAGTAGCGGACACACTCAGCCGCGATTGCAAAGCTGAACCAATTGACAAAAAATGGACAGAAAGCGAAGAATACAAAATCAACGCAGTATTCGCTATGTCGGATGTGACGAAAAATCACTTAGCAAAATTGACAGACGAAGATTTCGGAGAGATGGCCAACGGATGACAGCAAGTTGCCAGAAGCAGTCAAGCCGTACGCGAGCTGCAAGGAGGAAATTTGGTATGATGGTCAATTAACTTTTAAAGCTAATAAAATTATTGTTCCAACGGCTGAACGCCCAAAAGTGTTAGCTGATATACACAAAGGTCATCCAGTTGTGTCGAAATCATTGGCAAGAGCGCGAAGCAGCCTCTACTGGCCTAGACAAACAAAGGAAATCAAGGAATTTGTCGAAAAGTGCTCTACATGTCAACGCACTCAAAGATCAAAAACAAAAGAACCATTACACACACACTACAGACATGTTTACGTTTAAGGGCAAATACTAAGCATATTTTCATTTTTGTAATTATTTATTTGATAATTTTCATTCAGTTGATATATAAAATTAGTAAATTAAATAGTTCAAAATTAACATTTTTGTTAAAAAAGGGGGGATGTGACAATATGAACCACCCTATTCAATACTAAGACATACTTATGTAAAACCACTCTTATAAAGTCAGTCATTAAAGATCGTTCAATCGATACACACGTATTATCATTTTATATCACGGCCCTCTCAATATTAGATACTCATAAGTATTACAGTTTAAGTGTCTTAAGTGCCTTAATAAGCTTAAGTGTCTAATTTTTGAGACTAATTAGGGTATTTTGAAGCAAGCAGACAGCAAACAGTCAGTGGCGTAACTACAAATTTCGAGCCCCCGCGAAATTTTTGTTTAGCCCATAAATGGCTGTGAAGTTAGCCCGAAAATTATCCCAGAAAAGTGTGTTGGCAACACTAATATATAATGATACAACAATATCACGATATTTTACCTGTCATCCCAGAAAAATATATCTATCCTGACATTATTTAGTATCAGCTCGGAAAAAAACTATCATGCTATTTTTATGTCATCCCGAAAAAAACTATCATGACAGTATTTATCCCGGAATAATATATTTACAAGATATATGAGTTAATAACATGTAAAAATATTTTTTGGGATAAATTTATACGGATATTTTTTGTATTTTCTAGCCAATAGCTGCACATTTTCAATACGAAAAGCGGTGCAATAGTTAAACGTAAGTTATAATTCCAAGAATTGGTGCAAGAAACCATCACAAGCACAAGTATAAAAATTCTAGATCCAACTAGGATTCTTAAAAGTCATACAAAATATAAATTAACGAGCACGGCTTGGTATAGGTTTTGTAGGCGATGTATACAGCTTGCTTATGGCCACAGTAAAAAAAAATTGTATTAGCCGTTAGGCAGATATAGTCCTTTGGATTCATATAAGATATCAATTAACGAGCACGGCTTGGTATAGGTTTTGTAGGCCATGGATAGAGCTTGCTTATGACCAAAGTAAAAAAAAAACGATATCAATTAACGAGCACAAAAATTAATTATTTATTTTAATTATGTACAACCAAAAATTAAAAATGGTTCAGTCTGACATCTTTAAAAATATTCCAGTACTAGTTTTTGGCAAAAACAATCGAATATCTCAAGTACTTATTATAAGCACTTATGGCTCATGTCTTTGCTAGATTTAACATAAGTTGTATTGCTTTCAGCAAACGGAAAACAATTACAACAACAATCGTACTAGAAGACCAAAAAATTGTTTAGCTAACCCAAAAAAAATTCGTGGTTAACAAATCTTAACCAAATTTTTAGTTTTAACACCTGCCACACGAGTTGAATTGATCAGAAAATACACGAAAAAAATTAGACCAAATTTTGGTTAATATTTGCTGTTGCTTTGACTAGCGTTAACCACAAAAAATACCTAACTCATTTTGATTCAAAGCAATACACTTATTGACGATTGTAAAAGTAGAGAAAGCGCTTCTCGAGGAAAAAAAGTTAAAATGAGGCAACTGGCAAAATGACAATTCTCATAAATGCGACGAAAGAAAATTTTGCAATCGGGTAATTAAAAATTGTTTTTATAATCGAAAATTGGAATTATTTACAATTATTAGTAATCTGGTAAGTAAAAATTGTGTTTAAAGTTCAAAATTGGAATTCTTCTTTGGAATTCAGCTAGCTCAGTTTAAAAAATTACCGCTAGGTGGAATCTGTGATGCTCCATAAGCAAGCTATGGCCTACAAAGCCTATACCAAGCCGTGCTCGTTAATTGATATCTTATATGACTTCTAGGGACCAGTAATTTATGCTTTGTGTAACTTCAAAATACTTTTTCGAATAATTTGTATAAGTGAATATTGTAATGATAACTCAATGTGAATTTTTGTGTACCGAATTATTTATAATATATTTGACGTACCTAATAGTGTTTTTATTAAACACAAACAAACAAGTATTTTATGATTATGTTTTATTTTGCATACTAAATTTCTACGACAGATTATATAAATATATTTTGTTTCGTTATAGTTTTCATAATGCGCTGGTTATAATATATCAGTATTACCATATTTAACTATAATCGTTTTCTGGGATTTTTTTCTGGGCTAATTTCACAGAGGTAGCCCCTAAAACAACAAGTAATGATTTTATTTTAACACAAGCGTTTACTTTACGTATGTTGTTAATCAAAAAAGAATCAGGTGATATGAGAATGAAGTTTATCAACAACAAAATTGGGTTTGTATGTGTTTAAAAAAGCATACATTCGGGCGAATTTATTATATGCACAAAGAAAAATTCATTAAAATCAAATATTTGAACTTAATGCTGAACTAACCAAAATCCAAATATACAAAATTGTTTTTAAGAATTAAACTTCGAATTTGGGATTTGACAAAGGTAATCCCGGATCAAGGAGTTTACCTATTAATCGACAATGTTTACAATTAAAATTTTAATCTTATCTATGTATAAGAAAACTTTTTTCTATTGGCAAACATCCCACTATGACAATCAGATAGGCCTATGCGTATACTTTAATCATGCTATCCGCTAAAATTTAATATTGGATTTACCTATTGAAATAACGATCATCAGTGTGTGTTTTGTTGATGTATTGGTCACTACGAAAAGCATTTTTCAAAATAGACAGAAATAAGATTAAATTTTTCGAATAATCGTTATTTCAATAGGTAAACCCAATATGAAATTTTAGCGAATGAACAAGATTATACTACACACATAGGCGTATTGAAAAAGTATAGTGACTTGTTTGCCGATAGAATAAAGTTTTAGGATATCGATTTTCTTAGATATGCATAAGATCCAATTTTTAAAGTTTTCGAATCAGGGATATTTCAATAGGTAAACCCAATATTAAATTTTAGCGGATAAGTATGATTAAAGTATACGCATAGGCCTATCTGATTATCATAGTGGGATGTTTGCGCCAATAGAAAAAAGTTTTCTTATACATGGATAAGATTAAAATTTTAATTGTCTAACATTGTCGATTAATAGGTAAACTCCTTGATCCGGGATTAGCTATGTGATATCCCAAATAGTTTAATTCTTAAAAAATTAAGTATATTTGGATTTTTATTAATTCAGCATTAAGTTCAAATATTTGATTTTAATGAAGTTTTCTTTGTGCATATAATAAATTCGCCCGAATGTATGCTTTTTAAAACATATACAAACCCAATTTTGTTGTTGTTGTAAAATCTATTATTAATTTAGGATAAACTTCATTCGCATCAGGTGATAGATTTCGAGAGGAAGGTTTACTAGACGAGCGCAAATTTAATCTTTACAAGCTCATTCTTCCTATGAATTTTGAAGGTGCTAAAACGATTAAAAAACATTCAAGTTCTAAAAACCAAATTTTTAAACGTCTAAACACCCTACAGCCTGTTATTGTTGATTGATTGATTGACTGATACAGGTGATACAATCCTAAGCCAGATTTCCTGATATGCCGGATCCACTGTACACCTTTTTTACGCACAGCAAAACCGAGGGATAGGAAAGGAATATTAGTAGTAGAGACTCGAACCGGTTTCAGCCACCTATGCAGTTGAGGCTTGATGCTGGTGTGTAATTGGAAATACGATTTATTTATATATGCAAGTTAAGACGTGGGTCAAATAAAATAAATGTGAACAAATGTCTTCAGCCGAATTTTGATGAAAAAATATTTTTATACAGTGAAAGTGAAGGTCAAATATTAAAGCGTGTGAAATGAAAGGTGCAACCAACTCAAAGACTATATTTTAAAACAAAAAATTTTTTGCGAATAGTTTTAACGGAGATTTTTAAATTTCGTGAAAATTAAGTTTGTAAAAAATCTAGGCCGCGTGCGTTAACCGTTAGAAAAACTTTTTGTGTTATGTTAAGTCCAAAAAATAATCCGTAATGTATGAACCTATTAGCTGCAATAAATATTTTTGTGCCTTCCAATTAAATTTAAAAAATTTAAGTTGAGTTGATTAGAGATTTGATCACTAGAATCGCAAGTAATTCATACATTAAAAAAAAAGTTTAACGGGAAACATACCAGCTCATTGTGCCATTTGGTTCAAATCACAAATAAACAATAAATTTTAAAACTGCTTAACGCATTAAAATTGGAAAACAAAACCAAATGAAAGAACAACCGTGCAGATAAAGAGCAAGAAGAAGATGAATTTTTGAAGCGGTTTGAGTTTAAGCTTAAGGAAAATAAATCAAAATGTGTTTAATTCAAGACCAACAAGTACCAATGATTCCATTGAGACCGAATTGCTTAAACCAAAAGAGGAGTTGGAAAAACTGAGAAAAGAAAACGAAATCCTAAAGGAAAGCAGGAGTGTCGCTGAATCTTGGAGAATAGAAAACAACGAACAAGCGTAATTAGAGGAAATAGAATTGGACGACCGGAACAATGGCACTACCTGTCCAATGCAGTTTCGAGATTTGGAAAATACCATTCCTAAGTTTGATGGAAGTGGTCCGTATAGAGTTGAATTATTGATCGATGAATTCGAGCGAGTTAACAAGTTGCATAGTCTGAGTCGATTGCAGTGTCTAAGTTTTGCGAAGCAATCTTTAAAGAGTACTGTGGAAAAAGACGTAAAGTCACACAAATATCTTCGTGGAAAGATTTAAAGGCTTATATATCTATTAGCAGAATTTTCTAGAAAAATCTCTAGTGCGGATATCCACAACCAGCTACGACAGCGCAGGAAGCGGCGAGAAGAGTCATTAGGAGATTACTCATGCGACATGCGACAACTTGGATCGATTGGAGGTGTGAATGATACCTCTCTTCCAGCGTCCCAAAAACACAACAAAAGCCAGCATTGTTTCAATTGTGGAAAAATTGTACACCTTTCAAAAAATTGTTACAAAAAGAGTGAAGGACCACTATGTTTTAAATGTCAGCAATTTGGACATAGGACACCAGAATGTTCCAAGAAAAATGAAAATATTAGTCGATCGAAACAGCAAGGGACTGCTGCTTTGGGAGATAAATCGTGTTTAGCAAATGTGAGGAAAAGTTCGAATTATTGCACTGTGGTTCTAAATAATAAAAACTTAGAAGCGGTAATTGATACAGGAAGTGACTGCACGATTATTAGGGAGGACGAATTTCAGAAGCTTGGTTTGGATTAAGTAGATATAGGCGAAAAACAATTTTAAAACGATGTCATAGAATTGGTTAATGGATACGAACCGCTCAAGATAAAAGAATGCCCATTTTAATTGAAAATCATCTTAAGAATCGAAGTTCCAGTATGGCAACCATCTCGTCGGCTAAGTTCGACAGAAAGGATAGAAGTGCAAAAGTAAATATCGGAGTGGAAAAAGACGGTATTGCCAGACCTAGTGTTTCAGAATACGCTTCACCAGTTGTCTTGTTTAATAAAAAGGACGGTGACAAGGCGATATGTATAGATTATAGGAGACTTCACAAGGAAATTGTGAAGGACAGACATCCACTACCTGTTATCGATGATTAGATTGTTCAACTGCATTCATCAAAGTTCATCACGACACTAAATTTGAAAAATCGTTTCTTCCATCTTCCAACATTTGTTACACCATCAGGGCATTATGAATTTTGCAGATTCCCTTTTAGAGTTTGTGTTTCACCGCCAGCCTTTCAGCGTTACATTAATCTAGTTTTTAAAGATTTAATTTCAGCTAGTCATATTTTAGTATGTACATATGGACGATATAATCATCCCGGCTGTAAGTGTACAGCAGAATTTGGAAATTTGGAAAATGGTATTGGATATACATTAAGTGATTTTGGACTGAACTTTAAATGGCGGAAATGTCAATTTTTACATAAATCCGTCGAATATTTAGGCTATATAGTGAAAGATGGGAGAATAAAACCCTCAGAAGCGAAAACGAAAGCAGTTGAAATTGCGAACCGTGAACCAAATTCGGTTAAAAACGTCCAGGAATTTCTAGGTTTAACGGGATATTTTAGGAAGTTTGCCCGAAATTATGCTTTAATAGCTCGGCCACTGACCGAATTGTTAAAAAAAAATGCTATCTTCGTATTTGGTGAAAAGCAACGTGAGCATTTTGCGAATTAAGAAGACTCTTGATATCAGAGCCAATCCTGAAAATATATAAACCAGAAGCAGATAGTGAGTTGTCCACTGGTGCATGTAAGCACGGGTAAGGGACAATTTTGCTACAGAAGAACAGCGTGGACAGTAAACTGTACATCGTTTATTATTACATTCGGAAAACAACAGATTAAGAATTCCGTTTCTGTAGTTACGAACTGGACATTTTAGCAATCGTTCGAGTACTGGAGTAATTGAGGGTATATCTAATAGGTGTCAGCTTTAAAATAGTTACTGATTGTGCCGCTTTTAAGCAAACTATGGCCAAAAAAAGCCAGTTACAATTAGAGTAGTATCGGTATACTTTAGAACATAGAAAAGGAACAAATATGAAGCACGTAGATGCGTTGAGCCGAAACCCCATTATTTTAGTAATCTCTAGTCAGTTACTTGAGCGAATAAGATATGCACGAGAAGAGCCGAGAAACTTACTGTAAATGACGCAAAATAAAAAGCGGAGGCCAGCAATTAAGTATAAGCTGAATGATGTATGTAGCAATGAAGCGCACACAATTTGGAAGCGAATTAAAGATCAGCGCCAAATTTTTAGGTTCTTATAGAATAACCGAAGTTCTAGCAAATGATAGGTACAAAGTGGTCAAAGTAGGAGAACACGAAAGCCCAATGTCTACATCAACGGCTGCAGATTTTATCAAATTGTGGGGCTGTAGCCAGAAGACGAAATTACCGAACTAGCTAATACGAAATTATCTAACTAGTTGTAAATCGTAACTACTAAAAATAACTGCAAACGTACATTATGAGCCCAATACTTACCTAAGCTTATATATCTACTCAAGTCGAATTATTGAACTAAGACGTAATACATACCTGAGACGAAATTCCTGTTTAAGATGAAGTATTCCAATACACTTACCTAAGACGAAATATTTACTAAGACGCAATCCAGACGAAATATTCAATAAAGATGAAAATTTCATCTAAGGAGGTAATAAGCAGAAATCGAAATATTTTAAAACGTACAAATACGTCGAGGATGACTTATAATTGTGGGAACACCCTGTTGCTGAAAATTGTTTCTGTTTTATTTAAATACAATTCATAAACTCTGAAAATTAAAATAAATATGATATCTGTAATCTAATGTCGAATTTTTAAAGCATCTTGAATATTCTAGAAAGTTCTCAAATATAAACTCTGCAAGTTCCCACATCTTAAAGCTAAGCGCAGAGCATTGCTATAAAAAATTCGATTTAATTCAAAAATCTCGAAAAATCATAAAAAAAAACTTAAGAAACTCCAGATTACACCAGAAAAATTCGAATAATCTCTATAAATATTATATGAATCTCGATTGATCTCGAACAATTTGAATAATACCAAAAAATCTGGATATTAATGAATAACTTCGGAAAGCATTTAACACATATCTAGAATACCGACGAATTTCTGGAAATTCCGGAAATTCCCGGAATTATCGAATAAGATTGGAACCCTCAAGTATAGATTAGGCTTTCTAATACGATTTAAGATTCTCGAGTAATACAGAACAATCAAATACACCCGACATTCACAAACATACTCGAATAATCTCGAAAATCTCGAATAATCTGACTGTCTCGAAACACCAAATCACTAATTATTGTAAGTTGCAATCGGAAAGTGACAAGAATTTCCAAAATCCGGAGAGTTTGTCACAGAGTGTGCGACAAGAAGTTTGTCACTTCAAATGTCGATTGTCGCTTCAATCGACTAAGAGAATTAATGACGAAAAAAATTTGATTATCGGTGCAAGTGACAGGACTATGAGACACGAGTACGCCAAACGGTTCTTATTTTTTATAATATTGTTTAATACAATACAATATTTTTATTTTATTTTATTTTATGATTACAATCCAAAGGCTAAATTTTGAGTGAGTTACAAATCTTCTTTTATCCAATTTTGCCCATCATCATTTAGTCTCATATAATTTTGCTTTTATAATAATAGATGGTAATCATAACTGAGTAAATGATACCATTTGGTTTTATGGAAAATTATCTATTGATGGGTGATACAGAATCAAATTCAGGTCACAAAACGTTTCCTAGCCATCATAACTTGGACGAATATAATAATAAGAATATAAATCCTGCAAATTAACTGAACTCCCAAATTAACCCCTAACTGAAATTCTTAACTCAATCTTCAGCTCAACCTCCCTCTCAATTTACAACAACCTCCAACTCAATCGCAACACAAATTAACCGTCAACTCAACCCTCAACTCAATCACCGAATCAACCTCAAATCGACTTTCAAATCAACTTTTAATTTAACCTAAAATAAACCCCCAAATAATTCTCCAATCCAACCTCTTACTTAACCTCTACGTAAGCTAACTCAACTTAGCTCGAACCAAATCTTAACCCTCCATTCGACTCCACACTTAACGGCCACCTCAATCCCAAAATTAACTCGATACCAAATCTACAGGCGTGTATCAACTCAACTAAAATCAATTCAATCTAACCTCCCAATAAACCCTAATCTCGACCACAAATTTAATCCTAAAACCGAACCACTCACTCAAAAACCACTCAACTTCAACTCAAACCCTATTTAACTCTAACTCGACCTAAACTCAACCCAACCCCAAACTTAACCATAATTCAACTCCAACTCAACTTTGAACTCAACCCCAATTTACTACTAACTCAGAACCATTCAAGCTAACTTAAGTTTCAAATCTTAATTCAACCGCCAAATAAAGCTCAATAAATCTCACTCAATCGCAGGTCCTAAAAAAATAAATGCGTACGTGAACTCAACTCAAGCTAATTTCCAATTCAACGTGCAACTCTCGCCAAATACATCTGTAACTGGACCCTCAGTAAACCAGAGCTCAATCCCAATTTAGCACTCAACTCAACCACAAACTTAATCCCTAAACTAACACGGTCTGAAAACCGCTTGTGTCTAGGACCTCAACTCAATTCTAGCTGAACGTCTTTACCGACCCCCAACTCAACATCAACTTAACCCCAAACTAACTTAAGCCAATTCTGAATTATTGGTTTAAACAAAATACTTCAATTAGTACAATACCCCAGACTATCTTCGCCGTATGTTTTGTCAACGGCCGACTTTTATCTGCTGTAACAAAACCAAATAATATAAATCATGGAGTCATAAATTATGTTAAACGTTGGGAGTTGGTGAACTATTTAAATAATACTAACAATTTTTGGTCGTGACCATCCTGAGTACTTACAACTGCAGTAGTACTGGAAGAATTTACACAAAAACATCGCGAATGGAATGGTTGTATCCAATTATCATCCAATTATCCAACTCATTCCTCAAATCAACGCGGCTCATGCATCATACCATCATTCCAACGTTCCATTATTCTATCATTTCATCAGTCCAGCCCGTCATAATATACCATTACACCATTATACCATTACCGCATTACACGATTACAGCATTTCACCTTTACACCATTACCTTTATACCATAACCATTATACAATTGTCAGTATACCATTACCATTATACCATTATAACATTACCATTAACCTATAACAATTATACCATGGTACCATTACCATTACCATCCACAAGCGCGTGGATTTGTTTAAATATCATTCATACATATATGCTTAGAAACGATCACTTTTATGAACACTAAACCCTATTCGAACCTCAACTTAACTCCAACTCAACCCCAATTCAACCCGCAAATGGAACCGAACTGAACCCTCAATTTAACCGCACACTCAACGCTCAACTCAATCCTTAGCAGCACATATGAAAAACCCGGTCAACTGCTCAATATATCCTAATCCAACCTCAACTCAACCCCAACTCAACTTCACCTCAACCCGCAAATTGACTCCTAACTTAACCTTCAATTCAACCCCAAATTCAGTATCCAGTTCAATATTTAAACCAAGATATATAAAAAGTTGGATATTTTAAAACCAGGTGATTTTGGGTCAATAAATATGGCTGGTACCCCACTTTCTTGACGTACAGTTTCCAAAACTTTTCCAATTCTCCGCCTTGACCATAGAAATAGAATGGCGAATAAAAATCCAAATCAGATAAGCCGTTCTCAAGATATCACGGGTACAAACATCCAGTCATGTATCCAGGACAAAAACGTCGAGAAAAGTGGTTTTGGACTAACCAAATTTTTAGTCATTTTGACAGGTTTTCAATACTTTGGTCTTTTTAGATCGAAGTAATGAGGTCGTTTCGGACCTCTTGGATTCATGTATGAAATTAAAAGCATGATGATTTGTCTTTTAAAAATAGACTTAAGATTTGGTTGGGCCCATCCGCAACTGCGGGTGCTGCGGGAGCTAGTTATGCCACTGACCGTTCCAAACACTTCATCGAATATTAGCCGCATTTCTTGACGTTTGATCTGATCCAAATCAGATCATGTCTCATGAAACGACACAAAAATGCCTAAAACAAAAAAAACACCAAAATTCAATTTTTTTGTCTCGTTTCGTTTTGAATCTGCCTCTTCATACTCGTACTGTATTCATTATATTCTTTGTCGCTTTACAAAATACTTATTGTTCAACTATTTTGAGATCACCATTTGCGATCCATACCGAATGTTGGATCAAATGTTGTTGTTGCTTCAGATGTAAATTTTGATCTGATCCGGATCACTATGCGTAAAATATTGCGTACAATTTTTAAAAGGGTTTACTTTTAGAAGCGGTAAATTTTGAAATATTGATTGAATATTGCTTTCATCAAGATACTCGTACTATGGATTATTGAATATTAATATTGGTAAAACCTAAAATTCCGTCGTAACATTTTAATATACGGTGTTATTTTCAATAAGTGGTTGTGTTTCAAAGCATTTCCCATTTGTAGTATTGCTGGAAATTTTGACAAGCCATATCATTTTTAATTTCCCGTTCAATAAACTTTCTTAAGCATCCTCTTAATTCCCCTTCAAACGAGTTTAGATAATCATTTGATATATTTTACGCCTAGTTAAGGATCTACGGGCCGATTAAACAGTGATCTTCCGAATATGTCTCGTGATTTTCAGATAGGGCCAACCCGAATCGGGTCAAAGTTGACCGTATACTTTTGTGAGTAATAGCCTAACCATTTTATTGATGTTTTTTTGTGGTGTATCCTTATGGATGACTAGTAAAATTTGCAAAATTTTTGAACCTACCTCTGGCCGATCAACTTTACAATATGCTCAACTAATTTATTTAACACACCATAATTTAATTCTTTAATGAATCCCTACGTATGAGAAGTTAACACGAAATTCCCGAAAAGGCTTTTTCCAAAATGTGTGTCTCGGCTAGAATTTAAGGAAATTTTCATTCCACCCAGAATTTTTTTTTCAAAACTTTTAACCAAATGGTATTCTTCTCGAAAAATAATTTTAGAGAAATTTATTGATAGTCCCTTTGGACACAATAAACATTTTACCTTCTTTTGCGTTAGTAAGGTAAACTATAGTCATCACGAAAATTTTCGACCTTAAGATTTTTGCAGATTTATCTATTTTGATTACACTGAGTCCGAAAAGTAGGTTTCGATGTTGTGTTTGTCTGACGGTTTGTCTATGTCTTCTTTACGGCCCAGATGGTTTAAACAATTGAATTGAAACTTCATATTTAAAATTTCTTTCATAAATTTTGAGGTAACAGTGAAATTTAGTGCAAATCGGCCAACTGGAAGTAGCCACTCCCTTGGTTCAAAAATTAAAAAATAGAAAAAATTCAAAAATACGAAATATAAAAGAATAAATTTGTAAGAAATTTGCATAATAAGTTTCTCAGAATTCCCTATTCGTAAAAGAAAGTCGTCTGTTGGCCGTACCTCAATAAACTCAAAAAACTACCTAGTGTAGTCCTGTGCTAGTAATCAGTTTTAACGATAGTAAAATGATCGAGTTTTTTCCAAATTGGTTTTAATTGACCGTAATCCGGCCCCAAATGATTGTTAATATCCAAACGCCATTTCATTGAAATTTGACCTGTTAGCACAAATGTATATTGTGTCAAAAGAAACAATCAATAAACAGAAAATTTCCTTAACTTTAGACACATATATACCTATTCAAAGAAAAAGCCTTTTCGGGATGAATATTTCATGCTAACTACTCATACGTCTAATTTGCTTTGTCATTAGTTCTTTCCGCATCTTACCCCTCTGATTCGCGTTATAACAATTGTTATTAGATTTAGTTGAATATTTATACGGAATTCACCAAGTCGTACTAAACGGACCATATTAAGTATCAATCGTATTAGACTCCTGTGATAAGTGCAATCACCGTCAATAGAACAACTTGGATCGGTCCAACTTTCAATGAATTCCGATTTTAATTAGAACATAGGTTGGTACTCAAATAACTGAGGATTTCAATTCAAAATTAATTCTCAATAATAAATAACAAATCTGTAGTCGGAAAGTATTCATTATTAACCATAATACATTTGACGATACATAATATTTTTACCAATTAATTTGATTGTTTCATTCCCATAGATTTCTTCTACTTTGAGTAACAGCTGTTTGATTTGCGTAAGTTTTTCCCTTGAATAAATTCGCGGAGCTAAAATTCTGCTAACCATATACGTCACTTCCTTGGCATATTTAATCGGTGAGTTATGCCTAAAATCAAAACAATTTTCGATCAAACATTGGTAGAAGACTGTGATTTCATCACCGTAATAGTTTCGCAAAACCCAACTGAGTTTTGTAAATGCCGGAAAATCTTTTAAGTTTGCAATGGTACCGGCATGAGAAGCGACGTAATAGATCCTAAATAGTTTTGTTTTGTCTTTACAATTGAATTGTGCTAGGAATGCGGATGCATCTTGATGATCAGGATGGGCCAAGAAAAAATCGAATAATCGTTTGTAGTTGGTTTCATTCTGGAATCCGTAGCAAAATAAATAATCCTTTATGTCAGGATGGATGAATATTGTATGCCCTGAGAAGATCGAATTAAAATATTCTGTTGATAGATTTTCAAAATCTTCAAGACAATTTTCGTGACCAAATTTGCATGCCCATTTAACTACAATAGCGCGAGTTAGAAGCGAAGTTTTTGATTCATTTTGGTGAGCATTCAGCCGGTAGTAATCGTACGTGTCACTCGTCATATATTTAACCGCGTTTTTAAAAATATCCTCATGTGGCTTGTTGTAGAGAATATTCCAAAATTTATCCAAAGCTGTATCACTCAGCGCCCATGGAAGATAATTTTTCTCATGTTTTAGGTAAAACAACAATTTAGTCAGATATTTTCGATCAACTTGTTGATATTCGACCAATCGCATTAAATCATGAACGAGTTGAGCACGATTATATTCATGAATTAATTCTTTGTTGCCGTAAATTAACTCATTGATCAGAAGTTCCCAATTCCGTTCGTCATAGTTCACTATATAGAGCCCGGTGTATTGTTTATTGAAAATGACCCAATCGTCTGGAGGCAAATTTAAATTGATAGTGATTGTGGTCTCGTTCTTCATCCATCCCATGGGGCTGGTATCATAAAAATCAGCATTTCGCTTTGAAGCATAATTATACGGTAACCACCATGTGGTCCTTCTTTTATCGTATATAATATTTTTGTTATTATATTCCTGGATCAACTCTACATCACCATTCAGGTAGTTTCGTTTTACTGTTAAAATCGGTGTACCCACTTGATTTGTCCAGCTATCGATAAACGATTCAATGTTAATGTCTATTGGCCATCCCGGATCGTCTTTGACAACTGTATGGTATATACTAGTCAAGTTGTTGGGGAAAGTAGAATTATATCCATATTGCTTTAGGTACATTGTTGTTGCCGCCCGAAATCTATTTTCACCAATTACGTGCATTATCATCCGGATTATGGAACCAGCTTTGAAATAATTAATTTTTTGGGCTACGTCATATATCGATGATTTTCCTGACCGAGGATTTAGTGTATTGCTATCATATAGCTGGAACGTACTAAATAAATTGTCTATTATAAATTGATCATTGTAATGGTCATTTGGGAATACCCGATTTAATATGTAGTAGGAGAAAAATGTTGCAAATCCTTCACTTAACCAAACGTGCCGCCATTCTTTTGGCGTCACCAAATTACCAAAATACTGATGAGCCAATTCGTGTGCATTTACGACCGTGTTTACTACCAAATCTGATGTTTTCGTTGTATTCCAGTTGCCAAATATTTTTGATTCGAGAAAAACGACTAGGCCCCAATTTTCCATGCCATAAAAAGGAAATGAGGGTATTATCAAATAATCCATTTTTGGTAAAGCATATTGAATGTTAAAGTAATCTTCCATGCCGAGTAATATTTTGCCACTAATTGCGGTTGCATCATCCGTTTCGGTAAAAATTTTCGATGAACCGTACATACGAAATGGTAGATTTCGTTCATTTGGAACCGGTTTAGATTTAAATTCACCGACCGCAAATGCCAAAATATAACCGGGCATTGGTGGTGTCTCATCAAATTCGGTTGTGACAAGGTCACTGTCGCCGGTCACTACTCGACCCGGCATATTCGATATTGCTATAAATTTAGGATGATGTGTAATACGCATTTTAATCGGCACTTTAAATGACAAGTCTTCGAATGTAGGAATTGCATCACGAATATATTTGGTTTGGAAGTGGGTAGCAGCAAAATAGCTGTAACATAAATTATAACGGTTAGTTTACTAGGTTTAATAATAATATTTTGACTGTTACCTACCTCGTCGTATTATCCACTTGGTATTTAGATGCAAAAAATCCTCGATTATCATGATATATATCCATCGTACTACTAAAATGTATTTCCAGCTCATAAATTTGCGATTGTTCGATAATATTACTAGTATTGCTGACCAAAAACGCATCATCGGTAACGGTGTAATATTTTGAGGTACGCTTCAATACAAAATCACTGATCTCTTCCAATGTTGCTCCCAACTTGACTAATTTCACATGGCTAATATTTATCGTTTCGGCGGATAAAAAACGAAATAGTCTGGAATTAGTTTTCGATTCAAATTTAATTTTAACAATGCCATCGTAAGCACGAAACTCATTTGTCGAAGATATATTTAAATGAATATCGTAATGTTGGGGCTGTATAAATTTAACAAAATTAAATGTGAGCTCATTAATTTGATCACTTGAGACATTTTCTTCACTGCTGCTGAACTGGGCCGTAACAAACACAATACAGAATATTAAATTAACGAGACACGAATATAGTTTGAATACCATATTGGTCTACTTTTGTAGACTCTACTAAATGTGAAACTTGAATAGTTATGATGGGATTTTTATTAACTCATGTTTGTGAACTCTGTGCGTTTCACGATAACCTTTATATTTGTTTACGATGAGACGAGCTTTGGATTTTTATAATCGTCGCTTATACTGCTTATATTATGTGCCTGATGACATGTATAACCTTTCGATGGAATAACACAATTATCATGAAATGGTGATCCGATAATAATCGTAATATTTTGATATTATTTAATTGGAATCATTTGAAGGTCAATTCAAGTTGATTTAAATTTTCCAATTGAATTTTAGAATTTATATAAAACCTCCACAAATAGAATGAAACAACTGCGAAAGTTATGCAGGACCTAACCGACACCTGACTTGCTAAGAAGGTTTATCAAAAAAAATGGTCGAAAGGTTATCGCGTTCATAATTGTTTGATTTTAATTGTATTACATTAAACATTTCAGCCACGATTGAAAGATATTCAATGTCTGAAATTCAGTGGTGTATCTAGGGTGATTGGTACTCTCTAAAATATTTTATTACGTACATATGAAACCATTTGTACCTTGTTGCTGGCCTTACCGCTTTTTTTTTTTAGATTTTCTCGAATGAAGTTATACAACTGAAATCAAATAAACGTTTCAAACTTACGTCTTTATCTATAAGATATTTTTATTCCACTTGGCTTCAACCCTTAATTCCATTTTCGTCAAATAATGGAGATTTATGCTCAAAGAATAATATAAATGGCAAATAGAATCCAATCATAGATCTTAATACCTTGGGATTATTCAGATTGATCAAAACGCTGGCAAACCAATTTTGTTCAACTCGATGTTTGCATTCGAAGATGCCAAAATCACGTTTGACTTCTTCTTGAAAAATTCTTAATTTTTGTCTTAAACACCTCATTAGGTTATAACGAGGAATTTTAAAAAGGGCGCGATGTCAAAAGACATTAAAACAAAACTAGGATTAACACTCAGCTAAAACAAATTGTTAATACACTAAAATAGAACATTGAAGTTATAGATTACAAAATTTTATTAAATCCGTAATTTAAATATCGCCTAGTTAAATCAAACTTATTTCTAATTTTATTACAAACATCTCCTCCAAATTCCTTATCAACAGTGTCAAGCAGCTCACTAATAGTAGCCGCTGGCTTCAAATCAAATTTCCGTTGCATAATTTCTATAATATTCTCCAATATCGTATATACTACATCTCGTCGTTCTACTACATCTGGATAATACAATTCAAAATCATAACACTTCTCAATCAAACATTTATTGAACGTATCAATATCGTTAATATATTCACGATATTGAAACGCCTTGATCAAAAGTGCTTGATCCCCGATCAATTCTTTCGACAATTTCAAATTGAAAACGATCGGAACATAGTATTTGCGGAAAATCGTTAAATTCGAATGACAATCAAAATTTGAATAGATTGCACCTAACAGCTGCTTATCATCGATCTGTCGGGCGTAATTAAATATTTTTACAAAATCATCATCATGTTCGGTAAAACCGTAACAGAATATAAATTTTTGTCGATCCGGTGACATCGTATACGTTTCATTATTATCGATCGCGTGTAAATATTCCATTGAGATTTGATTGAAAATCTGGCGACACATATTCAATTCGATATCACAAATCCAATTTAGCGCTATGTCACGAGTTAGTTTGATTTCTCGTTTCTCATCCGGTTGCTCTTCGACCCCAAAATATTCTAATAGATTTTTGATTAGCTCTGTTCCATTATTTTGTTTAAACAATTTTTCACTGTAATAACCGAATTGCTTTCGAATATATTTGTCCGCAACTTTCCACGTTAGATAGCTTCGATCGTGTTTTAGAACGCGTAACAAATCTGTAACAATTTCAATTGGTAATATTTGGTTGTTATACGATAGTAGAAATGCGTCGATTAGAATTTTGGCCCGATCAACTGCCGGAATAATTTCATACTGATCACTGGCTAGCAGATTAGCGATCATTTTCCAATTTTTTGTATCATAGTTTACGAAATAATATCCAGTTGAATGGCGGTTTAGTAATATCCAGTCATCAGCCGTTAAATTCAACGGTAATTTCATAGACGGCACATTTTTAAGCCAACCATCTGGAAATGTGCTGTTACACGATGGTTTCGATTTTGTAGCGTAATTGAATGGAATCCACCAGGTGTTTTTGGAGCACTGCTCTTCTAAACATTCATAATATGGCTGTTGACTTAATTCAACTTCACCGGTTTCATAATTTCGTGTAACCGTTACTACAGGTAATTGTTCTTGATTTAACCAAGATTCCATGAATCCTTTAATATCAACTTCATCTGAAATTGTTCTATCGATGGAATTAACGAGCTGAATTTCTTCGATTAAATTGTTCGATGTCACCGAATCATATTTATATCGATCAATATAATTTCGAATCATTTGTTGGAAGGATTTTTCGCCCATTACATGATTTAGCATTTGTATTATGGCGCTGCCTTTGTGATAGTATATAGTGGTTTGCGTTAGAGACATGTCCTCCTGATAATTGTCCAGAATTGTTGTGTTGAGTATCTTTTCCAAGTAAAATGAACCATCAATATCGGCTACCACGATTTGTGATAAATAATTTTCTTCTGGGAATATGGTGGCCATGGCACGATGTGTAAAATATGTGGCAAAACCTTCATTTAACCACAAATGTTTACGTTCTTTCATTGTGACTAAATTACCAAAAAATTGATGTGCTAGTTCATGGGCCAAAATCGCTACAGATTTTTCAACATTTTTGATTGTTGGTGGATCTGAATAATCCAAAATTGCGTCATAATTGTATAGCACCAATCCCCAATTTTCCATTCCAAGTGTGCTGTGCGAAGATGTGGCCAAAAAGTCTAATTTCGATAAACTGTATGTCTTGTTTACGTAATTTTCGAGGGCCTTAAGCAAAGCGCCTGTATATTTTTGTACCGTCGATGATCCGAGAGTATTTTCAATCGGTGTGTACAAATTGATTTTGATATTACTTTCATTTTCAATTGGAATCCGATCGAACTTTCCCACCGCAAAAGCTAGAATATAGGTTGACATCACAGGCGTTTGTTCGAATGTAGTTGTCACCATGTCACAAAGTCTGCGATTTAAAAACAATAATTATTGATAAAATAATAAAAAATTTGTATGTTACACTCACCCATCGATAATAGTACCGGGCATATTAGATAGTGCCACCAAACTTTTATGATGTGTTATATTTAGATTAAAATGAGCCTTGAACCCAACATAATCAAAACTCGGCAGCGTATTCCGTATATTATGTATCTCCATTTGAGTAGCGGTGAAACAATTTTTTGTACCATCTTTTAATTTGTTGCATGTTTTATAGAATCCATTGTCCGACCCCTCAATAAAACGTGTCGTAAATTCCACATGCAGTTCGTATACTTCACCCTTTTCCAAAAATCCCACATTATTACTCTTCAGTAGTACAAATTCATTTAAAAATCCACTATAGAATATCACGTCAAAATCGTCCGGGTCAGTTGTCCGATTGATAGGCGACACTTTTATTAAATGAATGTCACTGTATGCCGTCTTATTAAAATGAAACATTAGCTGATTTGAATTGACCTGTGACACAAAACGTATCCGTGTCGTACCATTATAGTATTTAAAATCAAAATCGGGATCGAGACGCAAATCAATGTCATACCGTATTGGTTTAATATCGTTAGTTATATTAAAATTATGACGTGTGTCTATTGAATCAATACCTTTTACATTTTGTTCACGTATTAATTCACTATTAATTATTAACACTATTGTTAGCAGAATGATAATTTTGCGAATCATCTTTAATTAACTAAATATTGTGAAAACACTTTGGCACAAACCACTTTATAGTAAAAAAAAAAAAAATAAATAAATAAAAATTAAAACTATTCCAAGTTGCGCGTCTGCCTGTTCAGTTTACAAAGATAAACTCTCAACTAGTGGAGAGGGTCACAACAGTGTGATAACAATTTGTGATTTTTTTTCTTTTTTCAATGAGAGAAATACTTTGTTTATTGTTTTGGATTAAAACAGAATGACGTCACACATTTGTACTACACCACACTTAGCCAACAACTATCATGTTATGAATGAACCGCGATAACGTTATAAATTATAAATATATTCGTTGTATTTGTGTTTATTTAGTAAGCGGCTAATACCGAAATATTTGTTGAGACATTTATGTACATATTTATTTAGGTAGAATTGAGTATGAGTCGTTCAAAATTTTTATTTTTATTTATTAAACAGGCAAAGTTCTGACGTATTTTAAAATATTTTTGTGGATTTTTTGTAAAAGTAACTATTGGTATGCATTTGATTACATAAATATTTCTAATTAATGTCCTATACGCTTTTTGTTTATTATTAATGTGATATGGCAACAACAAATAATTGGCGCACGTCAGTAGTGAAATATACTTATCACAAATCTGTAACGTACTCGTACGCAGTTTGAATATTGTAATTGCAGGAAACTAAATCAAACTGGAATTTTAATTTTGTCATAAATTTTTTTTAAATCCGCTTTTGGTTTAAAGGTGAGTCACTTTCTAATTATAATTCCAATGGAATTTGGCTGGAGTTTTATTCAGTGTTTTAAAATAAATCTGTAAGGAAGAACGCGGTTTAACTAAACATTTTATTTCATATTTAATTTACATATCTGATTTTTACATAGATCTTGCTTCGGAACTTTTTTAAAACTCTTACTAAACAAAGCCTGATATCATATATGCTAAATACTGCCGGGGAAAGTAAGCGACGGAAATTTAGCAAGGAACCTTTACATGACATAAACCACAGTTTGACAAAGCAATTAAAAACTTTATTAAAACCTGAATTACGCTTTATAGATATTATAGTTAGCCGTTAGTTTTCTAGCCATCTGTTTGATAATTTCAACAAATTCTAAACGTCGGAGCATACCAAAGCTTTAAAAAAAGCTCAATTTTTCTACTTGAGATCACTTAATCAAAAGATCTTGTTTGATTTTGAGAATTGGAAATGAAGGGGGGAACAAACGTTAAAATGGTTCGCTAAAATGTAATGAATCTTTCAAAAGGTGAAATTATTAAAAGTTTGCCTAATGATTATTAGGCTTAGGACTTTTAGATTAAGAAAACCAAAACTAGACCTTATCTTAAGAGGATTTAAATTCACTCATCAATACAAAAGTCTTAAGTTTTTTGGCTATCAAGTTGGATAGACCAACTTTCCTGGATTACAAAGTGTTGGAGAAGTAGCCAAAAAATTGTTCCACATCCATACACATAAAGAATTGGACTAGTAAGCGATACTTACTTCAAAAGGACACCGTAACGGTTGAGGCTAAAATATTCACGCTATTAAAGCAAGTCTTAAACTAAGAAAAACTACAAAACGCTCATAGTTTTTGCTCAACTCAAATTGTAATTCAAACTCAGTTGGTAATCTAAGCTACCATCAAGATTATATTCAATTACAGTTTAGAATTCTTTTTTGGTTTATAGATCGTGCTGATACTAAATAATTTTGAAATCGTGTTTCAAACTCGATAGTTACCACTATGAAAACTGAAATTGAACTGCCAATTTTGTATTTTAAATTTCATTCAAAATTATAACTCAATTCCTCCTTCAGTTTTGATAAATCGAGTTTGGAACTTAGCCTATTTGTATTCAAAGTATGACAAAAATTCTTTCTACTTGCAACCAAAATTTTGGAATTCAAAAACACCTTTTTCTTAGAATTTTGACCTCATTAAACATAAAGTTTTGCTCAAATCTATTTTATAATTGTAACTAATATTTAATTTTTATCTTGCTAGTCCAATTCGAAATACAAACTCAACTTATAAACTAAAAACTACATTACAGTTATTTTTTTTGCTCAAGTCCAAATTACTATTCAAATTTCATTTCTACTTAACATTTTACTCAATTACTGCTTACAATTCAAATACTTCTGCTCAAAATTCAAATGTATCAAACTTTTTGACGCAAACTAGAGTTTTAAATCCTACTCTAGCGCAGCATTTCAAATAATACTCGAATTTTTCTTAAATGCACTTGCAACCAAAGCTGAAGTTGTACTCCAAATTTCTAATGAAGCATATAGACAAATCTAGGTTAGAATTTTTTACTTAATTGGTAAACAAAATATCATAAATTTCTAACTTAATTACAAACAGAATTTTGTCTTAATTAAATCTGGTATTCAAATTAAATTTTTAAATATTTGCTCAAACTTTCGATTGGATTGAAATTGAATTTTTAGTCCAAACTTTGTTCAAATCTTATTTTACCCCGTTCTAAATAAAAATTTCGCTCAAATAATTTTAACTAAATTTTTAAAATTCACTCAAACGGTTATTAAAGGCAGTCCGGATTCCAAACTCAAGTTTTAAGCTAATTTAAGATCATGTATTTGCTTAAATCAAATTGGAATTTAAACTCAAGTGGTCTAGAAATACGACCTGTTTTATTGATACACGCATGATTTTGATTATTATACGTTACTGTGCTGTCAACATCCGTAGGAGACACCGGTTGTAAAGAACGACGACCAACTTCACTGCTGTCACTAAACCCATCTTACCGTACATGACCAGTGTCCGATGTGTTGTATTTGAAATTAGGCTCATTTTTCGAATTTCTCAAATGTAATGTGGACTAGGATGTTTCTCTACGATCTTGGCTGGTCTCCAAGTTTTTCCATACCTATATATTACATTTTGTTCCGTTTGAAATGGTTGTCTAACTTTTGATGTTTTGTCATGATACAACTTTGTTTTTGCTTGATTATCATGCAATTTGTTTTTCATTTCTGTCAACACTTTTGGAATCAACAACCCCTTTTTGACCGGAACTTTTGTTCTGGTCAATCTGTTCATAGCAATTTGTGCTGGCGATGCACCCAGATTCGCCACAGGATGGTTCCTGTATTCAAGCAAGGCATATTCAATATCTTTAACGTCTTCCACAGCTTTTTTGATCAAATTTTTTGCAATGTGTACTGCCTTTTCACTCTGATCATTTGATCTTGAATATGTTGGACTTGAAGTTTTAAACTCAAAGTTCCATTCTTTCTCGCAATAACTGTCTTTGGTATGCCATGAGTTGCAAAGATTATTTTCAAATTTTTTATTATTTCACATGCATGTTTATTCTTCAGTGTTAATACTTCTATTCACTTCGAGAAATAATCGACTGCCACCAAATAATCACGACCACCAACATATAAAATGTCACACCCCACTTTCTCACTCAGGCACCTCATGAGGAATAAGAGGCTCTTTTGTGTTTGATGGTAACCATTTTTCGCATATCCGACACTTGCTGATAAAATTTTCAATATCGGTATCGATACCGGGCCAATAAAGAATGCCTCTAGCTCTTTGCTTACACTTTGTCATTCCGATATGGCTTTCGTGAAGTTTATCTAACATCTCTCCGATTAGAGTTCGTGAGCTATCACAGGATTTCCCAAAAATACAAGCTCGTCATCAACATAAATATCATCTCTGAACTTAAAATAATGTTTTACTATCTCGGGCACTCTTTTCTTATCGGAAGGCCATCCTTCTTAATACATTTTTGTAAGACGTGATAAAATAGGATCACAAATAGTTTCTCTTCTGAATTGTTCCTTCCTTGGTTCACTTAAAGCGACGGAATGTACAACTTCTGTATATTCCTTAAATTCATCTGCAGGTTCATCAAAAAACAAAATCAACAGTTTTATTTTCATTCACACACAATAGCCCAACATCTCTTTTTCTACCTGTGCATAGTTGACTTCTGTGTCGGTGAGACTACGAGAAGCATATGCAACAGGACACTTATTTTGCAGTAACACACAACCTATACCTGATTTTGAAGCATCTGTTTGTATCACCACTTTCTGATTCGCATCAAAAGGCATCAATGTTGGAGCTGCACACATTTTGTTTTTCAAAATTAGAACCGCCTTACTTTGAGCATCCGTCCACTGAAACTCCAAGAAAACCAAGAATTTTACACGGTTAACCTTAAACTGTAGCTTGTTTAAGTTAAATTTGATCTTCAAGTTTTTTGCCCTTTCCAGAAATTTTCTTAAATTATGGTCGTGTTCCAATTCAGTTCTACCTGTAATTAACAGATCGTCTATATAAATATAAATTCCATTCGAATCACCAAAACTTTTTTCATTCAATCTCTGAAAAACCTCAGAGGCATTGTTCAACCCAAATGGCAACCTCCTGAACTTGTAACAACCAAAGGGTGTGCTAAATGCACATATATTGGACGATTCTGCCGATAACTTAACTTGATAAAAGCTGTCCTTTAAATCAAAAACAGTGAAATATTTTACACCTGTCAATTTTATCATAAGATCCTCTAGCACAGGTATCAAATAATGTTCTCTTTTTACTGCCTGATTCAGCTCTCGGGGATCTAAACAAAATTTTAAAGTGCCGTCTGGTTTCTCTACGACAACAAGATTACTGACATAGTCTGTTGTTACGTCAAGTGATTCTATAATACCTAAACTTTCTAATTGTCATAATTTCTCCTTCGTTTTTTCTCGTATTTTTACAGAGATTCGTCGTGCTGCTTTTGACACTGGATTCATATTATCTTTTAAATAGATCGTTAATTCGTCTGGAAATTCACCAAGACCTTCGAAAATTTCTCTATTTTCATTAATGAACTCATCTCTTTCTATTTCGACACTCTGAACTAGTTTTATGATTCCTAATTTCCTGCAACACTCAAGCACTCACCTAGGATCGGTGTTGAATCTGGACCAACCAGTATAAATTCCTCAGTGAAATCATTTTGCTCAAATTTTATTTTTAAATTGACCGTACCGAATGTTAGAATAATCGTTCCACCGTATGCCTCCAAAATGCTTCTGTCTCTTTTAACACAGTTATTTGAATTTATCTTTTCGAACATTGACATAGGTAAGAGATTTACGTCAGAACCCGAATCTATCTTAAATCTACAAATGCTATTATTAATTAACAACTTTTGATACCAGCCGTGTCTAGTCACGTCACTGATTTTATGCACTACATCGATGGAATAACTGTGTGTGCCCTCATTCTCGGCTTCAATTACGTCATGCACTTTCTTAGCTCGACAATATCTCGCAAAATGATGCATACATATACAATTACTGTACCGCTTTCCAAAGGCAGGACATCTCCCTTTCTCGTGCCATTGGTTGCATTTACTACAAATTTTTCGATCGACTGTTTTATCGACATTATTATCTGCACAATTATTTTTATTATTTCTATGCATTGCAAACTTATTTGAGTTCTTAATAATATAATCATAATTCTTATTACTATAATTACTATAATTTTTCTCACGCTTATTATTCCTATTATATAGAGTATTTACCTCACATTTTTGCATCTGCTTCACCTGTGCTCTATTTCTTTCAGCTATTCTGCAAGTTTCTGATGTCTTCTCCAGATTAGGGTCCCCCAATTTTATCAGTGTTTCTTGCAATGAATATAGGTCTTGTATTCCGAAAATAATTCTGTCCTGGATCGTTGTTTCTTCTTGAGCTCCAAATTCGCAAGGTTTTGTTAATCGACGAATGTCTGTCAAGAAAGCAAACTTTTCACCTTCATCTTGCTTTCTATTATTGAAAAGATGTCTCTCGAATAAAATAATTTTCAACGGCGTGCAATACTTTTCGAAAGCAACAACTATGCAATCAAAATTTTCTTTTTTCTTGTCGTCTAGATCAAATGTTTCAAAAATATCGATGGCTTCCTCTCCAACAATATTTAGCAGTATTGCGGCTTTAACATCGGATTCCTTTTTATCCAGTCCGCTTGCCTTTAAATATATTTTCACTTGATTGTGAAACTTTCTCCAATTTTCGGCCATATTACCCGTTGTTTTTAACACACCCGGTAATTTCATCTCCATTTTGGTTTCACTGATTTACGTGTTATTTCTATTCTTTAATCGTTTACCACAACTGCACCATGCATAAGATGATGTTAAATGTCTTTAATTATATATTTATTAACTCAATATTATACAAGCTAAAGAATGTGTTGTGCTGCTTCTTTAGTCCACAAATTACATGTCACCAAAACAGTGCTACCAACATATTTCTATATCTATAAAGGATGGTTTACACTACACATCAAAAACAAAAAGGCTAAAAAATTTGGACAAAAAAATTTGTTGAAATCGTGTTTAGAATTTAACCTCAGTCACATAAAGTTCATTAAACATTTTGCTAAAATTGTTTTCAAAATACAATATGTTTCTCAAATCCAATACAAAGAAGACAATTTCTTCTTAAAATTTCACTCAAACTCATTATATCGAGTTTAGAATTTAAGCTAATTTCGTTATCTTAATAAATTTCCTCTTTGTCGAATGCAGTTCACCAATTTAGACAATTTATCATTTTGTTCGACTTCGAAAACAGACTAAAAATCTTAATTTTTTTCGAATCCATTTTGATTTTAAATTAAGTTACTAATCTGAATACCACTCAAATATTCAAAAAAAAATACAATAATCAATTAGTAGAGTACCTAAATATTATTTAAAACTTTGTTAAAACTTTAAATTTCACTCAAATTTTTATTTCAATTTAATTGAATGAGTGTATTCAACATTCAATTACAGTTTGAAATTTCTGATTAAAATGTCACTCAAAGTTTATTCAAATCCAGATGGAATTGTAATCTAATTTTATTCTTTTATCAAATTGGTTTGTTTGTTCTCTAATTGAAAATCCACTCTATTGTGAAATTTAACCTTATATTTCTCTCAAAATTTTGGTGAAATCAAAATTCGAGTGGTAACTAAATTCCTATATATAATTTATAACAAGATTTTATTTGGTTTGGAATGCCAAAACCATTTTTTAAAATTTAAGTCCTTAATTCAAATTTCACTCAAAATTTCCGATTTAAATTTCTAAACTAAATTCAAAAGAAATTTTGTTGATTGTTTGAGATCAAATCTCGTATTGCAACATAATTCTTACCTAATTGCAATTAAAATTATGTTTGGAACAACCAATTTACACTCAAATTTTTGCTCAAAACTAAGCAGAATGTGCTAATCAATTTCTAATCTAAATTTTCAAATCAATTTTTAACCAAAGTAACACTGTACAACAATTTGTACTATTTAAATTCCATGCAAAATGTAGTGTAATCCAGAAAAATTTTACTACTTTCTTTAAAATTTCACTCAAAATGTTTGCGTCGTAGTTTGTACGGACATGTATCGATGCCAATAATAAACTGAACAAGAAAATAAAAACGAAAACCAACTTCTGTGTTGTTTTAATTTAATTCATTATAAATTTTATAATTTATTAATAAACTTGATTTTATTGTCAATTGTATAACTCTGCTCTGCGGTCAAAATGGAAGTCAACGAGATATAAATTTCATTAGCTTGAGCTTGCCAATATATAAAGAATAAAAAAAATATATTAATCAATAATTTTCTTTTCAGCTTCTGATCCCAAGAAACCGACATAACCGACATAATACGTCTCAAAAGCCATTTTGTTGGTGGAAGATCATTGTCCATCACTACTACCAGATCTCCGATGCTTGGATTCGTTGTGGGATGTTTCCATTTATGATGTTGCTGTAATGTCAGTAGATACTCCTTGTGCCACCTCTGCCAAAAATGCTCCACCATCCGTTGAATGTGCTGTCAACGTGATAATCAACTCTCATTTAGAAGTAGAAGATTGAGTTCCGGTAATAAATTAATCGGATGTCCAATTAACAAATGACCTGGCGTGAGGGGATCCAAATCGTCTGCTGACATCTCACAAAGTGGGCGGGAGTTAAGAATAGCTTCTATTTCGACTAATAACGTTAACATTTCTTCATAGGTAAGCCGGAATTCACCAAGTACTCGCTTCATGTAAAATTTTGTTGATTTAATAGCTGCCTCCCATAAACCTCCAAAATTAGGTGCAGCTGGTGGAATAAAATGCCATTCTATGTTGTTCTTAGTGATGTACCTCAATTATCTTTAGATACCATTTCTAAATTTCGTTGCAGTTCCTTTTGGGCACCTACAAAATTCGTCCCGTTATCACTATATATGTGACCGCAAATACCGCGCCTCGCATGGAATCTTCTTAACGCTGCCAAAAACGCTTCCGTCGTCATATCACACACTAATTCCAAATGCACGGCCTTGGTCGCCATACACACAAAATACGCCAGATATGCTTTAATCACTTTGACACCTCGAAGTTTGGATGCCTTCAACCAAAAGCCCTGCATAATCCACACCCGTGGAAAAGAAAGGATGATGATATGTTACTCTGGATTGTGGTAGTTGACCCATCAGCTGTTGTTGTTGTTTAGCCTTCAACCGGACACATTTAACGCATCGCCCAATGACTGCTCGAATTTGATCCTTGCATTAGAGTATATGGAATTTTTGTTTTAGTGTTGACATTAAAATAGTTTCGCTGCGTGGAATTGCCTGAGATGTTCGTCTCTTATGATTAACCTTGTCACTTGATGCCCTGCTGGTAAAATAATCGGATGCTTCATCTCAAATGTAACATTCGCATTACACAATCTACCTCCAACTCTTAATAAACCAAATTTGTCTAAAAAAGGAAAAAGAGATGTTGGTTTTGAATTTTTACAAATTGGTTTGGCATTTATTTCTGATGGAAAACTAATCAATTGCACTCGTTGTATCACGAAATTGAACGCATCAATCTTGGCTTCGTTCTGGAATCTCGACAACTCTATAAATTCTCAGCTGCCTTAATCTGCGATTTCCTTCTAAACAGCATCACTATTCTAGTGATCGTGAATACCACTTTAGTGAATTTTGAACAACGTTCAATGAGCCTGAGAAGCCAATCGTCTCTGTGCTCTTTGTTTGTGTTTGATCTGGCCATTCTTCTTCGACTTTCTTCAACCAATACGGCCCCTTCCACCATAACTCATAATTTAGCAATTCCTCCGGAAATAAACCTCTCGAAGCGCAGTCAGCCGGGTTGTGGCGAATTTGATCATAAATTTTGAAAATTGTATTTATTTATTTTATAATTATAGTTTTTTTATTCACTGTATTGTAAATAATTTTTTTTGCACAGTATGTACCATTTTTATCGTTACACCTGAAAGTATATTATTTGATTTTTTTTGTACCATAAAATAATAAATTTATGAATCAATAAAATTGTATTAGAATAGAGAAAAAAAAAATGAAATTGTATTATAATAAATAAATTGAAAATTGTAATAAAATTACGAATGAAGATGCCGGATGTGGAAAAAAAGACAACGAAGAAGGAGAGATATAAGAGCCAATGAACAGATCGTGTTGGAATTTGAGCAAGAAAGGTCGTAAATCCAAAAATTTAGTTGAAAAAAAAAAAAATCAAAATCATATTTAATATTGAACTTAATATGAAAAAATAAATTAACATACAAAAATAATAAAACTAAAATAAATAATAAATATCTGAAAATTTAATATAAGTTAACGACGTTACGTGCCCAACTGTATCAAGCACGCATATAGTACAACAAAAATGATTTTTTTTGCAAGATTAATCAATTGGTAGACTAAGAAGAAGAAGAAAATGAATCCTGCATTTTTCATCAAGATGAATCCGCAAAGCTGTAACCAATGGTTCCTGTAAATTAGGTAGTATTTAAGATAAAAAAAAATTGTTCTTAGTTTTAAGTTTATAGTGAAAATTGTTTTTTTTTTAATTTTTTTTGGTGAAGGGATTCGTATGAATATTATTGTACAAATAAATTTTCACTATTTTTTGGCATCAAAATCTAATTTTTCATTTAAGTTTTTTTTGTGGATATTTCATTTTTTTTTTATGATGCTTTTGCTTTTATCACATGAGTGAGTGAGTGAACTGGAAATTTCCATTGGAGATGTATTTTGTGATTCAGTGATGTGAAAAAAAATAACAGGTATTCTCGACTAACTGTACTAGCTCAACCGCCGAATAGCAGCAAATTCTAGCTCTTGTGTGGTCCAGAAAAAACCTCCCCACACCACTGACCGCTAGCCGGCCGAAATATGCTGCCTGGAATCACCACACTAGAGTCTGTGACGTGTCTTCTTGCAATAACGCTGGAAGGTTCGTTCCAGTGGCGCCCAAAACTAAGTTGGTAATTTATTATTATTCGAGATAACGGTGTAAAGGTTGAGCTAATACGTTTTTTCTAGAATACATTTACATTTAAAGTAAATTTCATTTTCAATAATTTTTTGTTAAGTTCAATTCTTTTTATTTAATTATGTTTTGCAAGTTTAATTATTAGTTTTAGTTTTGAGGTGGCGTGACATTTATTCTGTTATTTAACATTTTTGATTTGAATGATCGAAACGCACATTTCGAGGCTGAAATTTTTGTTTTTTTTTGTAGTTTCTGGATACTAGCTATTTAATACAGTGAGATGTCGTTGCATTTTTATTCTGTCCCGTTGTGACATTTTGATTTAATAATTTAAAACGTGCATTTCTCTGTAGAATCTAGTCCGACTTTATTTTTTTTTTTTTTTTTTGAATTAAGTTGTAAAGTTTACTGTTTCCATTGAAAAATGTTGTGATTTCAGTTAAGCAAATTTTAACTTCAATTCATTCTGTTTTTTTTGTTTTCCGGATAAACGCATCTAATCCGTTTGTAATAAAGGTTTTATTGTTTGATAGATGTATTTGAACGAAAATATTTAATTAGATTTTTTTTTTTGTTTTGTCGTCACATGTGATTGGGAATGCATCTCCAGTGGAAGTTTATTTACACATATTTACAATAATCATATTTTTCATATACTATTTTATATTATATTATTCCTAACAATTTAATTTTAGTAAATTTCAGATTCCTTTAAATTTTTGTTATTTTGAATTTGCTATTTCTGTCGTACATTTCTTTGTTTTTTTTCTCAATTTTGTGTCTATAATCAATTATAGAATTTTTTTTTTTTTTGTCTATAATCGCAATATTTTTAAGTTTCAACATGAATCCTACCTTTTTGCGTAGTGATGAAGTCGACATAGAGTGTGTCGTTCGGGGTATTTCCGGATCTGTGCTAGAACAATTAAAGTCTTTAGGTAAGGTATTAGAGGAAGAAAATGCAGGTAAAGTGGAACCGCCTACTGTACCGCATCAGGCGGCTCGTAAAGCTCCTCAAAGAGAGCTTGATATTTGCACTACTAAGCTTAAAGACCTTAAGCCACAGGTTCACGAAATTACCGAAACCGATATTGGTCAAAGAGAGGATAAACTTAGAATTCTTAGCACTCGAATTCTTCACATAAGTTCTAGGTTCCTGCGTTTAAGTCATGCTTCACCTACATATCGTAACCAAGCAGTTAATATGTTAAATGCGTGTGATAATGTGTTAGAAGTGATCAATTCATTGTTAGAGTCCAGAATGGAAATTGGTGAATTTGAAGAATCGTTTTCCAAAGCAATTCCGGAATACGTGCCATTAGAAGAGGATGCAACAGGTTTTAATGCGAAGTCGAAAGATCTGGATGAGGTGTCAACTAGTTCAAATGGCGAGGAATTATCACCTGATGAAACTACCGGTCTGGATAATCAAAAGCCGTTGGGGAATAAACAAGTTACCGTCAGTACACCAAAGCCATCGAGCACATACGTTCAACATCAGGCACTCGGCATTCATAAGTGGAATATTTGTTTCACTGGTTCTCCCGGAAGTCAACCAATTGAACGTTTTCTGTACCGCGTAGAGCGCCTCGCGTGGAGTAATCATATTTCAACCGACAAATTAGTAAATGATTTACATTTATTGCTGAAAAATCCCGCATTGGAGTGGTATTGGTCGTCCTTGGAAAGAAACGGGAATGTTAAATGGGAACTTTTAAAACAAGAGATGTTGGTTATGTTTCAAGATCGGCGAAGTGACGCTGAAATTAAGCAAACAATTGCTTCGAGAAAGCAAATGCCTAAAGAGAATTTTAAAGATTTTTACATGAATGTGCTTGAGTCAACATTAGCACTTCGTCAACCGTTGTTAGATTCGGAATTGGATTTTATTTTACGTCGCAACATGAGCCCATCTTTACAATATAAATTGGCTGGTCGTCGAATTGAGTCTGTTTCAGATTTGGTACATCAATGCGTAGACATAGAAGACACCTGGAGAAGGTTAGCGGCAGAACAGGTATACCCTCGTCGTTTTGTGAGCGAGTTGTCGAATCAAGAATCAACACATTTAGGTTTAACACAAGCAGATGTTCAGCAAATTCAATTCGGAATACCTAATCCATTTTTAGAACCTGATCATAATCTATTTCGCGAGGTGTGTTCAATCGGTCAGTCGGGTCAAGCGTATCAATATCCATTACAAATAGATGACGCCGCAAGGAATTATCGTAGTTCAGCCCGTGGAACAAGAAGTACTTCAGCAGCTAGATATTGTTATGGTTGTGGTGCTCCTAATATTATCAAACCTAATTGCCAAATTTGCAACTCATCTAATGCGGAAAACTCAAGGAGGGAAATCAGATCAACTGGTCCTCAGATTCCCCAAACAGCAGATATGACCAGGTCAAGTCGAATGGAGGAAGCAGCTACCAATACATGTCCGGAACTGCTAAGACGACAGCAATAAACTCATCACCGATTCATCCAACGCATATTAATCTCATACAAGGCAATAGTAATTTTTCTCCAACAAACCCCTTTAGACATGATATTCAACTCGATCAAGTAAAAACTCAGCAAGACCATAACCATTTTAAACCAACCAAAATATACTGCCAGCAATCTACCCAAGCCACGTCTTATCAAAATCCAAAAACTAGTCGAAGTTTGAGATATTGGAGGCTCAGGAAAAATATTAAGAAAATAATTTCAGAATCCGTGTTCCAATTAAGTGAAGACAAACGTCCTTATGCTGAAGTGGTTATTAATGGAATTCCGTATATGGGGTTACTTGATAGCGGCGCAAACATTAGCGTTTTGGGAGCTGGATCTGAGGAGTTTCTCAAACAAAACAACAGGAAAATACACTACCTATCAACATTTTTAAACACCGCGAGTGGGGAAAAACAACGGATAATCGGTCATATTTTGTTACCTGTAACATATAATGGTCATATTAAACAACTACGACTACACATTGCTCCAGGATTAACGCAGCCTCTCTACCTTGGCATGGACTTCTGGGATTTGTTCGGTTTAGCCCCGGCACTGGTAAACGAATTAGATGTTCCTCCACAACTTTCTTTGCATGATAATCGTCATGTTTTGTCATTTGAACTTGAAAGTAGGTTAGCGAAAATTATTGATGAATTTCCGTGTTCTGTTAAAAATGGATTAGGTCGCACTCATCTCATAACCCATAGAATTGATGTAGGTAATGCAATTCCCGTGAAGCAACGCTACTATCAGGTTTCCCCTATTCGACAGGCTGAAATTTATGAGGAACTTGACCGTATGATAGGGTTGGGTGTTATCGAAGAAAGCCAGAGCTCATGGTCCTCTCCCATTACGGTTGCTCGGAAAGGAAATGGTAAAGTAAGGTTGTGTCTCGATGCCCGGAAAGTGAATGCGGTCACTGTCAAAGATGCGTATCCATTACCATTGATTGAGGGATTGTTAAGTCGTCTAGATCAAACGAAGTACATATCGACCATCGACTTAAAAGACGCCTTTTGGCAAATCCCGCTAGATGTGTCCTCACGAGACAAAACCGCATTCACTGTTCCGGGTCGCCCCCTTTACCATTTTACAGTGATGCCTTTCGGTCTATGCAATGCTCCTCAGACATTGTGCAGGCTTATGCATAAAGTGATTCCTTACCGATTGCATGACCGGGTGTTTGTTTACTTGGATGACTTGCTCGTTGTTTCAGCTGAGATTGAGGAACATTTCTCTCTATTAAGCTATATATCTGAATTGTTGAAACTAGCAAATTTAACAATAAATGTGGAAAATAGTAAGTTCGTTCTCAAGGAGACAAAATACCTTGGTCATGTTATCGGTAATGGAGTTATTCGCACTGATCCGGAAAAGGTTGAATCCATTACCAATTATTTGGTTCCCAAAACCGTTCGAGAATTACGCCGGTTTCTTGGTATGGTCGGATGGTATCGGCGATTCATTTCAAATTTTGCTAGTATTACCACGCCTCTCACAGATTTGCTAAAGAAAAATCAGAAGTTAGTTTGGAACGAAGAAGCACAAAAATCATTTGAAACCTTAAAAATTGCTTTAACATCCGCACCAGTTTTGTGTAATCCTGATTTCTCACGTCATTTTTATATTCAGTGTGATGCTAGTTCTGTCGGCGTCGGCAGCGTTTTATTCCAAGTCTCTGATGAAGGTGAAGAACATCCAATAGCCTACTATTCGCACAAACTAAATTCCGCGCAACGAAAATACAGTGTGACCGAACTCGAGTGTCTGGCTGTCGTTTTAAGCGTCAAACGTTTTAGACCGTTTGTAGATGGATACACGTTCACAATCATTACGGATCACTCGAGCCTTCAATGGTTGATGAATCAACGCGAATTGTCAGGTCGATTAGCAAGATGGAGTTTGCAACTTCAAGGATTTAAATTTAATATCGAGTATAGAAAAGGCACGCAAAATGTTGTTCCCGATGCGCTTTCCAGAGCTGATATAGAAGCTTTATTTAAACCCAGTAGTTCCTCTATTAATGTGAATCCGTTACATGTCGATTTAAGTTCTGATGCATTTACTCATCCTGATTACGTACGTCGAATTAATGCAATTCAGGAAAACTCTCAAGTCCAGACAAATTTTCGTGTCTTTAATGGTAAGCTATACATATTGCTTTACAAGAATTTTGAAAACGTTACTGATTTATCACAATGGAAATTAGTGATTCCTGAAAGTTTAATTCCTTCACTCCTGCAACAAGCCCATAACCAGCCATTAAGTGCACATCTTGGATTTGCTAAGACTCTTGAACTTTTACAGCGACATTATTACTGGTCGACTATGGCTAAAGACGTTAAAGTTCACGTCAACAATTGTGAAACTTGTAAGCAAATCAAGCCCACGAATTTCTGTACTCAACCAGAAATGGGACAATTTCATGAAGTCTTTCGACCTTTTCAAAAATTATATATTGATTTTCTGGGTCCTTACCCTAGAAGTTCTCATGGAAATACATATTTGTTTATCGTTTTAGATCAATTCACCAAATTTGTACTTTTAGAACCAATGAGAAACGCGACTGCCGTAGGTGTAGTTACGTTTCTAAAGAACAGAGTGTTTAGTGTTTTCGGCGTTCCAGAATTTATCACTAGCGATAATGGGAAACAGTTTCAGTCCGCATTGTTGAATGATCTATTAACTCAGTATGGCGTAAAGCATCAGTTTACTCCAAAATATTCTCCACAGTCCAACGCGTCGGAACGGGTGAACCGCACGATTATTTCTGCCATCCGAGCTTATATCCAGGACGATCAAAAACAATGGGATAACCATCTTCATGAAATTAGTAGTGCTTTGAGGAATGCTGTCCATAGTTCAACAGAGTTCTCACCATATTTTTTGACATTCGGTCAACACATGATAAGTCATGGTACATCGTATTCATTGATGCGTGAACTATATATTCTGGATGATAAATTTGTTTCTGCCACCGATATAAATACTCGTTTATCCACGGCTCAGCAACTTGTTCTAGCACACCTCCGGAATGCTCATTGCCGTAATACTACTAGCTATAATTTACGCAGCAAATCTCGAATTTTCCAACCCGAACAAATAGTGTATGTTAGAAATTTTGTGCAAAGCAACGCTGGTGCGAATTTTTCAGCCAAATTAGCACCCAAATTTATCAGAGGTAAAGTCCTTGAAAGAATTGGTAACGTCGCTTACAAAATAGCAGATTCAAAAGGTAAAATTATTGGAGTTTATCACGCTAAAGACATTCGGTAAAATTATTTTTTTTTGATATTTTGATGGTCATGTTGTAAAAGCACAAGAATGATTTTTTTTCGTTATGTTATTTCAGTATAATGCCCGGCTTGAGACTTCTCAAGGGTGCTGGGTCTTCCCCACGATTTGTGGCGAATTTGATCATAAATTTTGAAAATTGTATTTATTTATTTTATAATTATAGTTTTTTTATTCACTGTATTGTAAATAATTTTTTTTGCACAGTATGTACCATTTTTATCGTTACACCTGAAAGTATATTATTTGATTTTTTTTGTACCATAAAATAATAAATTTATGAATCAATAAAATTGTATTAGAATAGAGAAAAAAAAAATGAAATTGTATTATAATAAATAAATTGAAAATTGTAATAAAATTACGAATGAAGATGCCGGATGTGGAAAAAAAGACAACGAAGAAGGAGAGATATAAGAGCCAATGAACAGATCGTGTTGGAATTTGAGCAAGAAAGGTCGTAAATCCAAAAATTTAGTTGAAAAAAAAAAAAATCAAAATCATATTTAATATTGAACTTAATATGAAAAAATAAATTAACATACAAAAATAATAAAACTAAAATAAATAATAAATATCTGAAAATTTAATATAAGTTAACGACGTTACGTGCCCAACTGTATCAAGCACGCATATAGTACAACAAAAATGATTTTTTTTGCAAGATTAATCAATTGGTAGACTAAGAAGAAGAAGAAAATGAATCCTGCATTTTTCATCAAGATGAATCCGCAAAGCTGTAACCAATGGTTCCTGTAAATTAGGTAGTATTTAAGATAAAAAAAAATTGTTCTTAGTTTTAAGTTTATAGTGAAAATTGTTTTTTTTTTATTTTTTTTGGTGAAGGGATTCGTATGAATATTATTGTACAAATAAATTTTCACTATTTTTTGGCATCAAAATCTAATTTTTCATTTAAGTTTTTTTTGTGGATATTTCATTTTTTTTTTATGATGCTTTTGCTTTTATCACATGAGTGAGTGAGTGAACTGGAAATTTCCATTGGAGATGTATTTTGTGATTCAGTGATGTGAAAAAAAATAACAGGTATTCTCGACTAACTGTACTAGCTCAACCGCCGAATAGCAGCAAATTCTAGCTCTTGTGTGGTCCAGAAAAAACCTCCCCACACCACTGACCGCTAGCCGGCCGAAATATGCTGCCTGGAATCACCACACTAGAGTCTGTGACGTGTCTTCTTGCAATAACGCTGGAAGGTTCGTTACAGGGTTGTCGTTTGAAGATACATGACTCCAGTGACTTCGGTTTGTATGTTGCAATATAAATGACGCTCTATTTGCCACGTAGCCATCTTCTCGGATACGAAGATAACCAATCGAGCACAATCGTGGAATCTGTCCACAAGCTATATGATTTAACGACATTGCTCTTAAGTATTTCAAGGACGGACACCATTAATTTCGTTAACAATGTAGCAGCACAAAGTTCTAAACGTATAATGCCAGAGCCTTCTAGAGTATAGAGCCATAATCTTAATGACGTATTTTTTAGGAGCTTTTTTAGTGGTATAACTTTACACTGATTTCCATAGGAATCCATAGTAAAAATGGTGTTTTTTAGCTTCAAGTTTTTCAATGAAACAAGCAAAAATATTATAAAATGTTTATATAAAAGTTGTCTACATATCTATAAGAACAATATACAAGAAGGCCATATTGGTATTAAGTAAATAATAGTTGCAGAAATATTAAAATTAAATTATTTCTAAAATATATTTTTCGAACTTTCGTTTTGAAAAATAGACCAAAGTTGGCTCTGACGAATTAAAATAATTCTTGCTAAATTTATCTTTAGTTTTACTAGTGTACGTAAGATGTCTAAAATGTTTACAGAAAAATACGAAATAAATTATTAATGCTGTGTGCCTCAGAAGACTTTTCAAACTAAACTTTTCAAATTTTGAAGCTTCCGCTACTTCCTCATAGATGCTAGGTGAAAAGTCAATTAACGAGGTTACTTTTCAATATGTGTGACAAAATAAACAACAGAAAAAATATAAAGTTTTAAAAAAAGCCACCAACCTGTACATAAAGTATATGTCCAGTTTGATGAAACTGTCTAGTTCAAGCGAAGGTGAGTGACGACATGTATGTATTTGTATTTCATATATATAAATACATAATAATAAAACTGGGTATATGGTGAAATATATTGAATTTTGAAAGGCTGAACTATTTTAAGAATTACTTTTAAATAAAAGTCTGAATTCATATTGTTTTATTATATTACATTTATTTCTATGGGAAGATTCCTTAATGTATGTCAATATGTAATCCTAAAGCTGTTTCATCATCTGCATCATTATTAAAATTACCGAAGTATCCATCTAAGACTACTTCAAACGGTTTCAACTCAAAACTCTTGTTAATGCAAATATGGTACATTACACAACAGGCGATTATCGCAATTTTTAATTTTCAATTCCAGTGATTTTAAAAATCACCCACCATCGTGCTTTCTTTAGTCCAAATCAATTTTTCATAATGCTTCGTGCTTAACAATGCACAAGGTTAAATTTGTTATAATATTACAACATAATAATAAAAAAATTATAATTTTACAATATTTTGAGTTGTTTATAAAATTTGAATGACATTTGAAAAGTTTAGTTAAGTATAAGCAAAGTCACAATTGAATACTTTTAACCTAGTGACATCTATTGAAATATTGCATGAATTACTGGGTTTTACAAAAGTTTAGTTTGAAAAGTCTTCTGAGGCACACAAAATTAATCACAAAATTATCATACGTTCCTATATTTTGTGAATTTGTTTTGCTTTTCCTACAATTTTTGAACTTGAAATTTCCCCATGTGGTAATTTTTGGTACGATTTTACCAAGTTTTTACGGCCATCACTGCCATCTACATATGTAATGTATATTGACTTAATGACCAAACCAATTGCAGTAAGTTTTTATTTCAGTATGACCAGAATGAGGTGGTCATGAAATTTTTATTAAATTTTGGTTTGAATAAATCGATTATTACAAGAAAATGAAAACGATTTACTTAAGCGACATTCATATGTGTTGAAATTTAAACCAATAAGATTCTTTCGGCTTTTTATAGACAAAATATATTAAAAATAATGGCATTCACAACAATTTCGACTTGTTAATCAGAAAAAATGAAGAGGCCAATCATTTTTAAATATATCTACCAGAAAAAGTAGAAATATCAAAATCACACCCGTACTTTAACCCGAGGTCAATACAAAGTGAATCGACTCCAAAAATGAAAACTTTCCTTGAGCTTCCTCTATGGTAGTTTGGTTTCGTACTGATAAGTTGGTACAAACAAAAAGTTCGGTCTACTCATCAGGTAGCTACGACCAAACTACAAAAAAATAAATTTTGTCTATAAAAAGTCGAAAGAATCTTATTGATTTAATACAGACAAAACTTTCTCTTTCTGAAATTTAAACATTTTTTGAAAGTATTTCAGAAAACATAATTAAAAATTTGTAACGTTTTCATTTAAAAATTTGCCTTAGAAAATAAAGTGATTTCCCATATGTTTTGTGTGTTTACTATGAAAAGTTTCGTTTTTTCCTCGTTTCTAATTCCCTTATAAAAGCTCAGATTTTTTGATTATGGCTCTATAAAATACAGGGGGCTCTGGTTATATGCATTCCAAAAAAATTGTGAAATTAGAGGTGTTCCTGTTTCTAACAATGAGGATTTATTCAAAATCCTTTTTGCTATTTCGAATAAAGTTTAATTTGACCTTGACAAAACAAATATTAAATATATTCACAGAACATTTTTAATTTCAAGAATACAGGCCTAGCTGGTGGAACTTTACCAGTCGATCCCTCGTGCTAATCCTTTGGGATAGAGTGAGGTTGCCTAATACTGGATCTTTTCCGTCTACTGGGCCTAACGGTCCCAGAGCATCTCTCATATCTCATTGACGTAATATCCTGAGAACCTGAAACAGAGGAGATTAGATTAGAAATCAAAATAATATTTATTGGGAATCTTACCTTGAGTAAATTCACGGACACCATTGGTCTTCGAGTAAACATATCCGAGCGAATCGCCTACATTACAAGAGTACACAATATAACGTCCTGTTTCTTTACCATCTATAGCGATAAAATAATAGCAAACGTTAATGTACTTAAAGCTCCATCAACTTCAAGTATAAACGCATGCGCTTCCCAAAAACATCTTAGCAGACTTAAGAACACTTCAAGCGTCGATGTTGTTATTCCCCCAGGACCAAGACCAAATACGGTAGGGGTTTATATATTCCAGCGAACCCTGCACATCAGATTGCGCAGATAGTCGGGTACCTTCTCCCCAATTTACACTATCGGCTAATGCCATTGCAACAACATTGTCCCGGGCAACTAAACCGTAACAATCCGCAATTGGATTTCCAGCTTACCGATGATCCGTATATGCATGATCATGATCCTGTCGCTAATTTATTACACGTTACGAGATTTGAAATGGACTAAATTTTTAGTTTTTATTGCATCGCCCTCATTCGCAGCCTAATTATCGATTATATTCAGTTCGGCCTTACTAGAGTTCTTCATTTTATCCTGCAGCGTTATTGAATTTTTACGTGGATTACGCCTTCTGCTACTATTACTATTTGGATTTTGGTCTAAATTCGATAGGTTCATGGATGAGGAGGCAGATGGCTGGTTCTGGTTTATGGATGGTTTAAATAAATACTTATTCTTCTTAATACTAGAATTTCTTCCACTGCTGTACATCGCTATCAATATCTTGTAACAATAAAATCAGTATCGAGACCAGCACTTAAATGGAGCTTGGAACGTTTACACCAGTCCCTTGCCTGGACCGGTGCAGGCAGCACTTATACAGTCAATTCCAATTGGATACTTGAGCAATACAAAATCAGGCATTTCCGATGGTTCTTTTCCATTAATAATTTCAATAGAATTTCCATACGTCATATCGATTCGATTTATGTCTTGGACTGAAGCTGGACACGATTCATCGCGAGGGCTTATGAAACTGAGTTGCCGAAAATAGGTCGTTATCCTTTGGCGCAGTGATGGCATTTTAAAACTGAATTATAACTATAGTTGCACTAATAAATTAGATTTGGTCAATTAGTACACAAATTGTGTCCGGTCGAATCAAAAATGTCTTCATCACTGGAGCTTTCCGTGTCATCATCATTTTCATAAATTTAGTTAAATGATTGCTGCACCTGGCATTCTATTAAATGCTCGTCCATTTATTTGCCTTCAATTCAAGAAACTTCAAAATTTGTGTGCGATATGAAAAAGTCAAGCTGTCAAATGCAAACGTTCAGTGGTTTCTTTGATTGTTTTAGTTCACCGTGATAAAGTGGATCATCTATTGACGATTGGAAATAGAGAGAAAGCACTACCTATCGGAATAAAATAAAGCTGTAACACCATACAAAAATTAGCATCAGCGCTCGCAGAACGACTGAAATATGGTATAGTGGAAATTTTTTGAAGTTGTGAAGCCGATAAATATTTTGTCTAAAATCACGGCCCCAATCGTCAATTGCTTATTAATAAATTGAATTCCATCAATATCACTGAAGATTACAAAATCTGGTTAAAATCATATTTAATGGTACGTTATGTATATGTTAAATTGAATGGAGTTTGTTCTGCTAAGATTACGCCTACTTCCGTTGTCCCACAAAGCTCCGTACTTGATCCTTTATTATTCTTAGTATTTTTAAATAACATAACGTTTAACTTAAAGAGTGAATGCCTCTTGTATCCAGAGGATCTTAACATTTTTCGACCAATTAAGTCTGAACTAGATTGCTATTGCCTACAAGAAGATTTGAAATTACTAACTGAATGGTGTAATATAAATAAGTTGAACCTCAATATTTCCAAATGTAATATTAACATGTACTATATACTCGGAAAATAAATTTTTATTCACTTAGTTATAAACTGAATGGAATTATTATGAACAGAGATTTAGGAATTATCCTTGATAAAAAGTCATATTTTCAAAGCTAATAAATTGTTAGAATTTGTATTGCGTAGATGTTAGGATTTTAGGTCCTACAATATACTAATAATCTTGTATAATTCCATAGCAAGGAGTCAACTTGAATATTGTACACAAATATCGAACCCATTTTATGCTATTAATAGTGGAAGAATTGAGGCAATTCAACGTAGATTCACTAGGAGACTATTTAAAAGATTTCATATTTGTGATTGTATTCCTTCGTATGTTGTTAGACTTGCAAAGTTAAATTTATTAAGTTTAGAATCACGTCGGTCAACAGAGAATATTGGGCTAGCATCGCCACGGCTATCGGTTATTGATGAATCATAACATTTTCTTTTGTGATGATTATGACTTTTGTAATTATACAAATAAATAAAATAATATAAAATAAAATAAAAGGAATTTTGACTTAAGAAAATTAGGTTTTGCTGTTCCTTCCATTTGGAATTCCTTTCCCTTATGTCAATTATAATATTTCTTAGTTGTTTTCTGTCACGTTTTCTCTAGGTTTCAAAATTTCTAAATTTTCTAAATTCCGAGTAAAACAATTTTAAATCTACTGTAAATTTCCTAATTCAATAATTCCTAATCCATCGTTTAAATTTTAAAGGCACAAAATAATTGTAAATTTTAAAATTTCCTAATCTAAATTGGTAAAATTTCCTTAAATTTCCAAATGTCTGTATTCCTTATACTCAGTTGAATTCAAATACTGATTTTTAGTGAAACTGCGAAACGGTAGCCAATTGAGCCTGTGAAGTTTCTAACAAAAAAAATGGCGAATAACGAAATGAGCCGTATGAACCGTAAATCCAATAAGAATTTCAATTTTTTATTTTTTTCACATTTTAGTTTTATTTCTATGGCCAGCTATAGCCCAGGACAATATCAAAAATCTTTGAGCTCCCCAACTTCATATCATGGGGATAAAGTTGATTAATTTAATTCATACTATGGCTGATTTCTTCCATAATGGTAAAAATAAAATGGTCGAGCAGCAATTACAAGAGATAAATCTAAGTAGCGGGATATATGGCCAGCCAGCCCAGGACAATATCAAAATCTTTGAGCTCCACAGCTTGATATCATGAAGATAAAGTTGATTAATTTAATTCATACTATGACTGATTTCGTCCATGTATAATGGTAAAAATTAAATGGTCGACCAGCAATTACAAGAGACATTTCTAAGTAGCGGGGTATATGGCCAGCTAGCCAAGGACAATATCAAAAATCTTTGAGCTCCCCACCTTCATATCATGAGGATAAAGGTAATTAATTTAATACCGACTATGACTGATTTCGTACATGATGTCTAGCAGTAATTACAAGAGACAAATCTAAGTTGCGGAGGACATTGTCAGCTATCCCAGGACAATATCAAAAATCTTTGAGCTCCTCAATTTCATATAACTATATGATTATAACTGATTTCGTGCATATATAATGGCAAAACAACAAAGGGAGGAGCAGCAATTACAAGAGATAAATCTAAGTAGCGGGATATATGGCCAGCTAGCCCAGGACAATATAACATATCTTTGAGCTCCACAACTTCATATCATGGGATAAAGTTGATTAATTTAATTCCGACTACAACCGATGTGAAACAAAAAATGGTCGAGCAGCAATTACAAGAGATAAATCTAGGTAGCGGCTTATATGCCCAACGGCTATGACGAATTGGGAATAAAAGATACTCTTTAACCAGGCAATCTAATTCCTGCCCGACTTTTTATTTGAGACGATAAGGTACCGAATACGGTGCATGAGAAATTGGGGTAAAATTTTAATTTAAGATTATTTCCGCGGTAAAACTTTCGATTGGATTGACTTGGCTTTCATCTACTATATTTAAAAATTTAGATTTAATTTCGTCAACAATAGTTTACTGTTCATTACTTACTAATTTAATAACTTCCGGACTATTTCTAAAATTATTTTGCCAGGCAGGCACAATTTTATCCAAACAGTTATTACGTTTGACGAGAAGAAGGTGAACGTTAATATGGCTATACAAGCCCCGCACAGCTCGCTTTCCAATTTGGGGGACCACGGATATTGAACCCGAACCCAAATTGGAAAGCGAGCTGTGCGGGGCTTGTATAGCCATATTAACGTTCACCTTCTTCTCGTCAAACGTAACAGTGGCGCCCAAACATTATTAGTACGGTAATACAATTCGATTTAATAAGAATTTTTGTATATCAGTTGCACAACATTTTACCTACTTACTTCTTGTTTCGGTTCGGAGCATGTGGTTCTATACGGGATATAATGGTGTAACCATTAACAAGTCGTAAGCCGACAGCCAAACGCGATAACACTAGGTTACAATGTTGGAATTGTAGAGCCCCCGGTCATACCTATCGAGGGACCGATACACACGGGATCCGCTCCGTCAATCTCACCATCTCCCGTCACATATCCAAACATCGGAGATCGCTTCCAACACGGACCCCGAGTTATATCTGCGCCAGCATTCAAAACGCGATTAACTTCTCCTTCACCTACTCATAAATCGTACTCTCGCTTCCACCGGTCATATGTATATTTCCGATACCGGCGACGTGTTCGGAAGGAAATTTGTACATCTATTTTGCATACCGAAGGGGATGACCGTCCATTTGTGGATATTTTAGTTGGGGATTGTAAAATGCGATGTTTGTTAGACTCGGGGGCCAGCATTAGCACCTTGGGGAAGGGTTGCGAAAAGTTCCTTCAGTCCTCTGAATTATTCTTCCATCATATGCCATCTTACCTTTCGACCGCAAATGGTGCTCAAGAGCGTATTCTCGGTTATATCTTCGCAGATGTAACCTTCAATGACAAAGTCCGGCGAATTAAATTACATTTGGTTCACAATCTATCCCAAACGCTATATCTAGGTATGGATTTCTTCCGTGCATTCGGGTGGAGTTCCATATTTCCGAGTTGACTGATGGCCGTTCTGATTCGTCCATTCCTTCCGACACGGCTGACCTTCTCCCTACACATGTACTTACCGCTGCTCAGTCTAAATCTCTATCGACCATCGTTAATTTTTTCCCATCGTCAACTACTCTGGGATTGGGTCGCACCCATTTATTATCCCATAAAATAGACACAGGGACCGCTCCTTCTCTAAAACAACGACATTATGCAGTTTCTCCGGCCGTCCGGTCACAGCTTTATGCTGAACTCGATCGAATGATCGGGTTGGGAGTGTTAGAGGAGAGTGAGAGTCCTTGGTGTTCACCTGTTACACTGGTTAAAAAGTCTAATGGGAAGTCACGGTTGTGCCTTGACGCTCGAAGGGTCAACGAAGTGACGGTTAAAGACGCCTACCCGTTACCGCTAATCGACGGTCTTCTGAGTCGTTTGGAAAACACGTCCTTCATCTCCAGTTTGGATTTGAAGGATGCCTTTTGGCAAATTCCACTCGACGATGATGCTAAAAGTAAGACTGCGTTTGCGGTGCCTGGTCGACCTCTTTACCAGCTCACAGTTATGCCCTTCGGGTTATGCAACGCACCGCAGAGCATGTGCCGGTTAATGGATAAGGTGGTCCCCCATGAGTGTCACGACAAGGTTTTCGTCTATCTAGACGATCTCCTTGTAACGTCAAGTATTTTTAAGGAACACCTTACCTTGTTGCGCTTGGTTGCCGAGCGGTTGCGGTGGGCTAACTTAACAATAAATGTGGATAAAAGTCATTTCGTCTTAAAGCGGATCAAATATTTGGGACATATGATAGGAGAAGGGTGCATTAGAGTCGATCCCGAGAAAGAAGTTGCGATTACAAAATTTCCAACGCCAACTACGACTCGTCAACTTTGTCGCTTTCTCGGAATGAGTGGGTGGTACCGTCGATTTATCGCCAATTATTCATCGATCGCAGCTCCACTTACTGACTTATTAAATACAAACCAAAAAATCTTGTGGAATCCAGAGGCTGATACCGCGTTCAGTGAGCTGAAGAAGGCCTTAACCACCGCTTCGGTTTTAAGGCACACCGATTGCGATTTACCATTCTTCATCCAGGTTGATGCTTCGACAATGGGGGTTGGTGGGGTGCTCTATCAGATCCATGAGGGATCCGAGCATCCCATAGCCTTCTACTCGCATAAACTCAACCCTGCCCAGCGCAAGTACAGCATTACTGAACTGGAATGCTACGCTGCTGTACTTTGCGTCAAGAAATTCCGTTCTTTCGTGAAGGGGTTTGAGTTTACAATCATCACTGATTACATAGTCTAAATACTGTACCAGATACGCTATCTCGCGCTTACTGCGACGCGATATAACCTGGTCCATCTAGTGCCTGCAATGATGATTGCTTATGCATCAATTTGGATGATCCCGCTTTCTAACATGATGACTATTTGGAACCAATTCGCAGAATAACTGATGATGCTCCACATGCTGATTTTAAGGTCGAGAATGGTAAATTACTGGTCCGTCCTTCTGTTGGTTTCCAGTACCTATCCACCGACTTGTCACCATGGAAATTGGTCGTTCTGACTCCTCTGATATTACCATTAATTACTTCCGCTCACTCTCCTCCGTCAGCGAGTCACATGGGAATTGCGAAAACCGTGGAACTCTTACAACGACACTTTTACTGGTTTACAGTCATCGTGGGAATGTACGTGTCAGGTAGGTGATGTGTTGTGTAGCTGGAATTCATTGCAGCAATGTAATCTGCGGTTGGGCCTTCACCAAATTCACCTACTCCCTCGGGACTGAGTATAGCCGGACATCTAGCTGCGGGTGCAGGAGACCGTGGATACATTTCTGTATGCGTGATGGGGAAACGGTACGCACAGCAGACAATCCAGTTCGTCCATCATCCTCTACAAGGGTTTTGTTCACGGCAACGTGCGATGCGTAGGGGATGATTGAATCGGGGTTCTGCGATGATCAGATGAGGACTCGTTCCTGAACTCGACTTGCTTCTAGGAGTGGCTTGGGTAACCTAGTTACTGAAGTGAGTCGGTGTTTTGGGTTCGAGTTCAATATCCGTGTTCCCCCAAATTGGAAAGCGAGCTGTGCGGGGCTTGTATAGCCATATTAACGTTCACCTTCTTCTGCCAAAATTGCCCGTAATGTTCTTTTGGTACGCAGAACTGAAATTTTCAAATTTTTTGTTACATCGCCTCTGATTCTCCAGAAACTTTGAAAACCCTGTTAAAATTATTATTAGTTTACATGTTTTGAATTTAGTTATGGTATATGCTCATTATATGAGATTGCAGTTATAGGTGATCCTGTGTACATTTGGAATGCCATAAGATGCCTCCTCCCTTACAAATAAAGAAACGGTTGAAAGTTCATTAAAAGAATTTATACTCTCAATTACACAGGTTGCCCTTCTTGGATTCACTAAGGAAGTGTGCCCATCGCTTTGTTGCATATGTGACACCACGTTCCACATGTGCACGACACTTAAAAATTATCCCCAAATTTATTTCTTCCTGATTGACATGTTATCGTCTGCTATTTAATTGAACAAGATTTGACTTTCCAAACTGCGGTTGCCTTTAATTGTCGTTTGGCCTTGAATAATTACAGTTGTTTGGCATTTGTGATTTTGTTGAAGGTACCGTAGAAACAACATTAATCGCTGCCGTTTTTCGTTCAGAACTCTCCATAAATCAAAGTAAAGGTGTAAAAATTCTACCTATGCCTACCATAAGTCTATCTAATAAAGCCTCACTTATTAATATATTTTTTAGTGTTAGGTGAGCTTTAACTTGAGCTTAAGAGTGAGTTGATTGGCTTCCACGGTTTCGTCGACATCTAGTTTCATTTTATTAAATTTTGCCCGTTCATCCCTCATGTTAGATTTTGTTTTAAAACTTTTCTAATGTTTTTTGTGACGGTCATAAAGGTACCGTTAGATCGGCTAAGGTACCACAGGCGAAATCACCACACATGGTAAGAAAATGTCATAATTTCTCAGTGTCGGTAACTTTATTTGCAATAAAATATTGCGATACTCGAGTTCTGCGTATCGTTCCATAATATTTATTACCATTCATTACAATGTCCAGGGCCCCTATTTCTGAATACGAATACGAACAAAAAATATACGAATTCGTATCATTGGAATTTTTGAATACGAATACGTTTATTTCTTGTACGAATTCCGTGTAAACATGATTCGTGACAAAATTTCCCTTATCAGGTAATACGAATTCGTACATTATTTGTACGTTTATGAACGTATTTGTGTGCGATGTCATTTTAGTTAACGACAAGATATCTAGAGCAAGGCAGATTCAGTATGTAAGTAAACTAATTTGAATATTTTTATTTAATAATAACAACTAAGAAAAATTTCTTTAAAATTGTAAATAATTGTATAAAGTTAGTATAATTGTAAATACGATTAACAGAAAATGCCAATTAATAATTTGCAAACTTTAATTTTATGACTTTTGGTGTCATTTATGGAGGACAATCCCGATTTGGCAAAAGGATATTGCACAACTACCGATGCAAGGATATTGGCGAAACCCTTATGGGAGGAAATTAGCACACGGCTAAATAGTAACGGGCCACCAATCCGGAGCTCTGAGGATTGGAAAAAGGTATGGTCCGGTTTTAAATTCCACATCAAAAAAAAAAAAATTAAATTAAACAAAATTAGTATTTCGGGTACGGGGGGTGGCCCGCCAAAACTATTTACATTTTCAGCACTTGAGGAGACAGTTATAAGGCTAATAGATTTGCGATTTGTTTTAAGAATTTAAGAATATAATGAAATAAATTATGTAGCTGTTAGAATAAAATGAAATACAAACAATGAATTTACTTATGAAATAAAAAATGAATAAAAAATTTACGTTATTGAATTTAAAATATTTAGTCTAATCCTTCTTGCTGCCGTATTTTCTTGTTCCTGTGATACATTTTCTTCACCATCCTGTTGTTCAATTATAACCTCATTTTCCAAATCGAACAGGACATTATAGTGCAGGCAAATGTTGTGAAGTGCAGAGCACACGTTAATTATCTGCGAAGCTTTCTTTGGCGTATAATGAAGCTCGCGGGCTCCCAGAAGACATCTGAATCTCGTCTTTAGTAACCCAATACTTCGCTCAACAACGTTCCTTGTACGAGAATGTATTGAATTAAACATAGCTTCTCTGCTGGTTTCGGTAGCCGATCGAAAAGAGGTTATAAGCTACGGTTCCAGAGGATAACCAGAATCACCTATTAACCAAAATAAAGGTAGATAATTATTTAAACATATATGTATACAAAAATTTTCTAATGGTTGGCGACAGTTCGTCGAAGAGGATAGACGTGTTTTTCTATCCTCTTCAAAAATTTAATTTTCTTTTTTTTTCTTTTTGTTTCTTATGTATATACTTTATATACATCAGTATATACAGATTAATTTTAAATTTTAAATTAAATTCTAATTAAATTAATTTTAGTGTAATAATAATCCAAGTGTAGTGAAAATAATTAAACTAAAGTAATTTTGGAAAATTCAATCCACCATGCATTTGTCAGGCAATGTTTTTTATTTTTGTAGATAGAAAAATTAAAAGTGCATGATTTGATATTTTGTGGATTGTACATAAAATCAAATTTCAATGTTTAATTACTAAAGTCTAATATTTAGATAGTAATGAAATAAATTTTAATTTACATAAAATAAGTCGCAATAAATTTGGTATTAGATTTTATTTTTACGCACACTTATTTGTATTCTTATGTGTGATTTTGTGTACATTTTACAATCGACACTAATACATACTTATAATTTGGTATATAAAAGGGCCATAAATATATTTGTGTACTGTGTAGCTGTGTCGTTTTCGCTTTGCACGGTTTCTGTGAAGGAAGTGTGCGTGGTTTTGTTGATTTTTGTATTATTAAGTACAAACAACAACGAGAAAGAGAATCTTTACATTGGTTTTGATACAGCTGTCACAAGTATTTTACTATTGTGTCAAATGGGCACTAATTAATACATGCATACAACTTGATTAATATATGTCAGGATCAACAATACGGTTGTACAGCAGCTTGTTCGCTCTTTACACGGATTCTGTTAAGGAAATGTAATATATTTTGTTGGTTTAATTATGTATTATAATGCACAAACAACAACAAAAAGAGAATTTTTTGTGTTGCTTTTGATACAGTTGTCACAATATTTTATTGTATTATATTGATACATAGTTTAGGTGTGTTTATATGTACTATAAGGTCTACTCATACGTACATGAAAGATGGTAGAAAATATTTACCGTCAATGTGTGTTGGTGGTTTTAGTATGTTTTTGGTTTTTAGTATATAAGATTTTGTTACTTGAATGCGGGTGTTGTTGATCTCTTTGTGTTTTTGTGTATTCACGAAACAACTATGATATTATTGACATCATGCATTATTTGAACACAATTAAATTTTGTATATTCGACTCAAATAGGATTTTTATACTTTGTATAATCGAATTGGTTTGAGTCGAATTGGAATTGGGAGCTGTCTTAAAAAATTCATTTGAACGGTTTATTTAGGTAGGATTAATAAATTTTTTTGTTTACAGGGTATTACATACTGAATCAAATTGTTTTCTAATTAATTTAATTAATATTATAAATTATAAATTGTCTAAATAAATAAATAAATAGGTAAATAAAATGCGAATTTAGAAATGTTGGTTTAAATTAAGTTAAGATTTGATTTTTAACACAAAATGATGAGTTCATTTATGTGAAAAAGTCGAATTATGTTAAATCATTTTGGAAGGCTAAATGTTTTTGAGTTTAATGTTTGTCTTAATGGATTTATTGAAATTTAGATGGTGGGATGTACACACAATCGTCATAATTACGTATATGACACATCGATACATTTTTAAGAAAGTATTGCATTTATTTATTGTTTTATTTACTTTGCATGCTTGATTTGGCAGAGAATGAGGTCCGTGAACTAAGTTAAAATTTTGGATATATTTGTATTTATTCATTAATTAATATTAAGAGATCAAATTTCTCAATTATTGATTAGGTGCAGGATTTTGGTGGCGGAGATCTCTTCAATAGGTGAATTATGCTAATTGGATTTTTTTTAGGTAGTCTAATATTTTATAAGTTTTATTTTTGAGTTGCGAAAATGACTAAGGTGAAGGAAATCATTTGAATATGTACACTATCAGACATAAATATTTGGACGACGTCCGGGATTAATCACTGGAGCTGATTTTGGGGTAGCTGATTTTGCTACTAGTGCAAATTACCGCTCAATCGGCTTAGATAAAGTCGTGGGCGTCTACAACGTTGCTTATTTTTGTTGATCCGGTTTCAAATAAATTTCTTTTTATGAAACTGATGCTATCGTCTAATATTACATATTGCAGGGATTTATTTTGACAAGTTTCTTGTCGTTGCAATGCTTTTATTATCAATTTTTTACCGCTTTCATCTATTTCTTTGGAGAGGCTCATTTTTCAACCACTAAATTAAATTTTTGAATACATAGTTACAATTTTTATTCTAAAATATCAAAAAAAAACTTCTGCTAAAATCAATCACTTTATTGGTATTAAATTGTAATTTATATTAATGTTGCTGTTTCGTTAAATATTTATGTATATAGATTGAAATATTATACTAATTAAATAAATAGCATCGTACGTTATCTAGGATAAGGGAAATTCCCTTTTACATGATTTTGTAAACTACATTGCATTGAAAAATATTTGAGGTATTGATGAAAATGTTTCAACACTTTTGTCAGTTTAATTTAATTTAATTATATCAAAGTGTCATAGTTTGTTCAGGTATTTTTGTCTGATGGTGTAGTTGATATAAAGTATATTTAATTATATATAATTGTGTCATCATCTCCAAGCTACAGAAATGTTAGTGAATTCTCACTCAACATCCAGAAACTCCAAGCATCCAGCAGTTAGGTAGTGTAGAAAATGTATTGTTCTTGTGATATCTATTTTATTTTATTTATCACTAACTAATTTATATAAATAAATTCCTATTAATTAAGTAGTAAAGCAATTTAGTTTTCAATGATACCTGGGAAACTCTATTTGAGTTTTATTAGTAAATATCATATTGTAGGTACATGTAGTACTTAACTAAATTATTGATATTCTAGACTTTTCTGCGTAGTATTATGATCAATGTTTAAATTATATTATATAATTTTATAAATAAATAATTAATTTCAACATTATTAATTTTTTTTTGTTCTAGATCTGTAGAAAATTGCCGATTAGTTTAAGTTTATTAGTATGGTTAAATATAATATTTTCAACTTTTTATTTTTAAATCTAATTGCAGTAGGTAAACAATTAATTAACTATTTACAGGAGAATGATAACTAATGGAACAAGTGCTGTGAATTTAAATTATAACCTAACAATTTAAAATTTTTAAACATTCTTTTAGAATTTTAGCTTAGAAGTGGGAGAGTTTACTGCGGCAATTTCATAAAATGTTAATTTTTGTAATACTTGTATGTAATATATTGTGTTTTGCTCATTAATATATATTAATTAATTTAGTTTAAAAATATTTAAAGGTTTCTCTTCCTTATTTGCTAATAAATAATTCTTGGGGATCTTTCAATCTTTAATATGGGGATTAAATTAATCCTAAATTTCAGAATTAGATTTTACTTTGATATTATGGTGATTTATTAATTAAAATTAGTTTTCAGAGTGCCTGGGAAATTATATTTTGATTTTATTTGTTGATTCTTGATATACTAATAGTAAGTACCTAACTGAATTATTGATGATTTTGGGCTGTTGTAGTGCTATAGCATTATCATTTTTAAATTGTTTATTATAAGTTTTGTAGAGTGATTGAGTTTTTGATTGTTTGTTCTCTTTTTCTTGATCGGTAGGAAATTTCTGATTAGTTTTAAGTAAAATTTTATGTTTAAAATTGTTTTTAACGTTTATTCTAATTCATGTTGCAGTACGTAATAATTAATTAATTAGATTTAGAAGGACCATGAAAAATGAAATAAGCGTTCTTTTTGTAATCTTAGCTTAGTAATTTTAATTTTTCTTAAATAATTTTCTTAAATATTTTATCAGGTAAATTAATGAAAGGCGGACAGGGGGAAATTACAACATTAATAATTTTTTAAGTCCTAATTTAAATTTAGGTAGTCTTGAGTGTCCGGCCCTGGATTCCAGAGAGGTGATCATCTAATAATGTAGTAAGATTGTGCTGTCTTGTGCTAACCTGTTTATTATATATTGTACCAATAGTTTGCTAACTGTCGGTCACATTGGTGTCTGTAACCGGGTCGAGTCTGTCCATACTAATAATCCTATCCATTCCTTCGGTTTTGTTATATGTAAAAAAGGTGTACGATTGCTGCCTGGCCAGGGGCGGATATCACACTATTAGACTTATGTGGTTATCGATGTGGCGCCTTTCGTTACTGGGTGAATATTGTTACGTTTGGCTTCATGAAAAGCTGAATATGATGGTACACATTTCCTTGGTGAGGGAGAGTTATGGTGTCGTGTTGTAACATGGGTATAGTGGTGTGGTATTCGCATTTATAATACGGGAGACTTGCTTAATGCTTGATCGTACATCCAAATCAATCAATCAATATGTATACAAAAATTTTCTAATAATATATATATTTTATGTAGTATATATAAACATAATGATTCATGCAACAATATTATATTTACCAAATAGCCAATAATTAGAATTCTCAGAATTAAAATTTGACTGCAAATATTGGCGATAGGTACTCAATCCGCATACGAAAGAGTCATGAGATGAACCTCCATATTTTGAGTCAACAGCCATAATTCTCATGTTATGATCGCATACCTAGGTGGAAATAACACAAATATTAAATACTTGACATATTATGCGTACCAGTTAGTGACAATAATTATACTTACTATCTTTGTATTAATGCTGTTAATCGAGTTTTGTTAAAAAAAGCAGTTGCTGCCAAATTTGTATCCGTGTTGGATTGACGGAACGATATCCACTTTGAGCACAATTTGGATTCAAATAGATTTAGCACTTCGCTCATTACACTGGATACCGTTGAATGTGCCATTCCAATAAAAAAGTCCTGCCCTACGCTTTGCTGATAACTTCCTTGAGCGCAAATTCTAACCGTTGCAGCTAATTTTAAAATATTGGGGAAATATGTTGCTCTTCCCCTGTTCGGTAAATCGACATTTAGTTCATCCAATATATATTTCACTGCATTTTCTGAGAGTCTAAATAATCTCAAAAACCTAGAATAATAAACAATAATTTGAAACATGCAGAAGCTACAGATGATACTTATAATTAAGTCAATTTGCTTGAACTAAATATATTTAGATATACTCACATTATATCAGAGAGTTTAAAATTGTCCGAATTATCCCGGATTTGTCTGTATCTAATAGGCTGGGGTGGGTTTGCTCCATCATCGCTCTCATCACTAGAAAAATAAATCGCTATGGATTCCATATATTAAATATTATTTTATTTATTTATTTATAGGTTAACAATGACAATTATTTCACTTACACTGTCATTTTTCAGGGCTGTTCCACGTAAAAAAAATTTTCCTGTAGTACACTATAAAAATTAAAATACTTGATACGTTCGTATTCAAAAATTCTAATTCATATTCGTATCGTGTATCATTTCCGTGGGGCACGGAAGAATGAAGCTGTGATTCGTATCAAATTCCTGATTTCGCAACTTTATGGAAAATCGTATCAATATCGTCGTATTTGGTGCCAAGTAATTCACCCACATGCATGTCTGACCTAGAAGAGATTCAGCTACCTTTCATAACCACCCATGAACGTCCGACGGAACTAAATAACATTGCATCAATTTTCAAAATATATTCTATATCAAAAGATCAACATCGCAGTCCTATCTAGTTTCAATCCCCGTACCTACCGATCAAAACGCCTTAGGATTAAACAATGTGCTGTTTGGTTGGTTGCAGGCAAATTTACAACACAAAATGAGGAAATAGCGATATAGCTACATAGAGAAAAAAACTAAAGGGAATTCCGTCTTACTGTATTTTGTGAGATTTCCATTTATTTATATAACATTAAAATGATATCCACTTAATATTTAATCAGATTTCCTATCAACTTGAGAGGAATTTACAGATTAAAAATTAAAAAGATTCCCACCTTAAAATATAAAGTATTTCCTATAAAAATATATAATTATGAAGAATTTCATATTACCACAAAAAAATAATGTGTAAATTCTCCTTATTCGCTGATCGTATCGTATATCGTGTTTCATCGTGTTACTTTTTGCTTTTTTTATTGTCATATGTCATTCTTTTCAACTACAATAACGCCATGTTTAGTTTGTCATGTACAGTGTGAAGTGCTGTGAAAAAAATACTGTGTTTGATAATTGTAATTAAAAATTAAATTAAACGTACATATTTGTACGTATTTGTACAATTTACTTTGTGGCGTTACGTAATGGAAGAACAACAAGAAAATAATGATACGCCAATCACGGTTTTCTATATAAAACCGCTTGAATTTAATCAAGCCGAAACAGACGAGGTCACAAAAGTATTGCAATCGTGGGACCTTACTCAGCCTACGTGTGATATTATACTAGCAGGTGGAATATTGACAATCCAGCACTTAGAATGCTTAGAACTGGACGGCGTGAATGAAATTTTCGATGATATTGGTAAAATATTCATTGGGGAAAAGGCAATATTTTTAAATAAATTAAAACAATGGCGGCAATCTAAAGTAAGTTGGAATGAAAAATTATGGTATTTATTAATTATTGATCATTTTTGTGAATTTTTTTCGTTATTTGTTTGTTTCTTCCAAATAAATTCAGAATATTCCAATGGAATGCGACAAAGAAACAGAAAGCGCTTCCACCACCAGTAAAATACTGAATTAGTTGAAAACTATTTCCAGTGAAATTTCGAATATTAGCCGACCATCGAGCTCTGCAAGTTGTTCGAACGATTTTCAAGACCAAAGCAGTATTGAATTACAAAACCAACCGTTAAAGGACTTATTAGAGAGCTGTGACAAGGGAAAGCTAATTCTGTCGTTTTCACGGTTCAAAATCAACGAAATTTATGTCACATAATCACTAATTTTTACAAAACGAAACAATTAAGAATGAGTTACTCGGGCATGAGTAATTGGGCAAAACGAATAGAACATTTATTTCCCAACGAAAAATCTGTAAGTATTCAATGTTTTCCATAAATATTCTTAACAGTTTACAATTTTAATGTAAAAACAATTTATAATATAAAATGTTTATTAATCTATAGACCATACCTACTATATGGCACGCAAGGCAGGCAAAAAAAATCCAACAGGCAAGCTCCATTCTCGTTGGGCTAATATTCACGAAAAGGTCAACGCACAAAACGAAGACGAAGTAAATCAGATAGAAATACTAGAAAAAGAAGAAAAGGGTTTGTTCTTTTCAATTACAGTTGAAAATTAAATTATAATAATGATACGATCTACTTTTAGATGAATTGCTGGAACTAAAGTGTTGGCTATCGAATAATTGTTCACCATGGACAGAAGTGTGTGAAAAATGGGAAATGACGGCAGCAATTCGGATTCCAGTGTTTCAACACTCGGCGCAGCCTATTCAGGAACTTCTAAGAGATTGGCCACGATTTGATGATCCTGATGGTTATCAATTGGTAAGGTCAAAATATCTATGTTTAAAAATTTAATGTTTATATATTTGTATAATATTTTACTTTTATAGATTGATATTGATTTTAAGATTCAATACCCCAATAAACAAAATTTGCTGCTTAATGGTTACGACACATTTTGCAAGAAAATTTTACCAATATTCGAGTCGGAAATTAAAGATAAACAATCGAAGCAATTTCTAAAATCTTTAAAAGAGCAAACATTGGATACAAGTAACTATTAAATTTTTTTATTAAATATCCTATTTTAGTAAGTCTTTGTTTACAGATTCGCAACATTGCGTCATAGCAATGCTACTTCATAGTGTTTTGGTGCCGAATCGTATATCAAAAACTTATAAACCAACCATTTTGGATTCCCAGGCGGATTTTGTCATTCACATTTCTACAATTAATGATTTACAACCAAAATTGGAATTGTTAAAAGAAAAATGTCGCAAAAACAATGAAAATATTCAACCGAAGATCATAGTCGTAGGTACTACCTTAGAAAATATAAAGGAATTCTACGTTTTTTTTGACAGCATTATAAAGTTTGCACATTTGTAAAATGTGTTGACATCATTACAAAATTAGTTTACGTTTATAGATTAAAATACTCACACATATCTAAATTAATTTGGTCGTTTTTCGAAGAATTTTTTTTTGGTCTGTCTTCAGAAAAATTTTCTGAGGTCACCAATTTAATCAATAAACTAAACCACGTGAAGTAAAATTATTATGACACGACTAAATTGTTTTAAGTGTGAGTATTTTAGTTTAATTACAGCCGATCTTATCAAACATTTCAAAATTGTTCACAATCTGCCTGCCATATATAAATTTAAATGTAGACAAGAAAATTGCAATCAAAAATTTCAAAATATTTATGCGTTTAAAAAGCATATTTTAAAGCACGAGCAAGGCTACACCAAAAATGGACAATCTGCAATTTTTTAAACAAATAAATCTGAATCAAGAATGGCTGAATATTCTGCAATAAATTTAGAAAAACCTATCGAATTAGATGTAAACAATATAGAATCTAAATTTGCCTCTCCTAAACTGGAAAAATCAGTGGTACAATTTATACTAAAATTACATGCAAATCCTTCACTCTCTAGGAAAGTGATTTCAGACATACAAGTTGGTATTACTGAACTTGTAACAAAACCATTATCTGTCTCAATTTCTAATTTTTTGGATAATCATAGTACTAATATACCGGAAACTGAAATTAAAGAATTAATTGAAAGTTTATCAAATCCCTTTAAGGAAATTAATACAGATTATAAGCTATTAAAATATCTCGAGAACTTGGGAGTGTACAAGCCACCTTTAAAAATAATTATCCAAAAAGAACTTTCTAATATAATTATTAGGAGCGCTCCAACGTTTGCTGAAAATAAAATAGAAATTTGCATGTTAGATTTAAAATTTCAGATCAAAACATTTCTTGAAAATTCAAATATTTTAGATAAAATATTGGCAAACTTAATTTTTTTGAAAACGAATACTAAAATATCTAATTTCATCAATGGAAAATTTTGGGCTGAGATGAAATTTCCACCTGACAAAGTTGTATTGCCAATATTTTTTATCTAGATGACTTTGAAATTAACGATCCATTAGGATCAGAGTCTGGAGTAAATTCAGTCAATTATCAAAAATTAACAATATATTTGTAGCAGGATTCATAATGAGTCGTGATATTAAAGAATATGGGATGACCAAATGTTTAAGACCATTAGTCCAACAAATAAATGAATTGCAGTCTGATGGCTTAGAAGTAAATACGAACAAAGGATCGTATACAATATATTTTCAAGTAGCACAAATACTCGGTGATAATTTGGCATTGAACGCTGTCTTAGGTTACGCTAAATCCTTTAGCGCAAATCATTCTTGTAGGATCAGCATTAGGAATAAAACCCAAACCCAAGTTGATTATGTAGAGATAACTGAGATACTTAGAAATATACACAATTACAAGTATAACAATGATATTTCAATGATAGGAAGCAACGAATCTACTGTAAAAGAATTTCTGTAATAAATGAAATCAATAATTTTCACGTTACTAAAAATATTGCATGTGATATCATGAACGATATTTATATTGGTGTCTGCAAATACGACTTGGCTAAAATCCTAAATTATTTCCTGTATATAAAAAAATTCTTAACACTTGATACACTTAACTATAGAAAACAAATGTTTAATTATGGTAAAACAGAAATGTCAAATAATCCTCCTATTAAATAAAACCATATTCGTGATGCTTCATTTAAAATGAATGCATCACAAATGAAAACTTTTGTTCATTTATTACCCCTCATAGTTGGCGACTTAATTAGTTTAAATGATCCAGTATACACATTTTTAATATTGTTAATTCAAATAATCCATATGCTACTTGTACCAGTATTTACGCAAGAACATTTGGATAAATTATCCTCACTCATTGAAAATCATCACAGGCTTTATCAAAGTTTGTTTAATGACACGCTTAAACCAAAATTTCACTTGGTGCTAAAACAATTATATGAAGCCCAGCATCATTTGTCAAAATTGTATGAGCATACTATTACTTCAAGAAGAAATATTCCATTAACATTAACCATTAAAGCAGGATTGAATCATTCTTACCTCCTAATGTCTAAAAATTTTTTACAAGAAGAGCTGATCTTCCATAGTGCCCAATTTTCCATTTCCTTACAACCATATTTTAATAAACTTGAATTTTGGGTAGAATACCCAAGTTCAGAAACTCAATCAAGCGATTCCATTATATTTCGAGGATTAGAATATAAAAAGGGTTATATTTTAACAAAAGCTGCACAATTTGATGCATCTAACCTACGAGTATGTAAGATTACTGATATTATATTATCAAATGAAACATCTTATGTTGTTTATCAAGAATGGAACGTTACAAAATTTTGCAACCATTTCCAATCATATGTAATAGGAGAACCTTTGAGTTTTGTGTTTAATAATATTCAGAGCTTTGATGGTCCACCAATCCATTTTTATTTTCTAAATAATGGACAGAAAGTAGTTCGTCCTAAATTATACTTTTCTAATTAAATTAGTTTTTAAGTATTCTATGTCTAAGTTTTGAAATATTATATGGATTAAATTTGTGATTTTTATAATTTATAATTTTGTAATTTATCAACAATTATTATATGCTATATGAAATATTATAATAATAAAGAATGAATTAAATGTAAAAGAGTTTCATAAAAATAAATAAATAAGTAAAAACAAAATAAAATATATATTTAATTAAAGGTGGTTGGTTTCTTGAATTAGCAAGGGAACATCTTTTAAAACATAAGAAATTCCTTTTGAACTACGTTTTTTAATCAGAAAATCCGACAAATTTTTAATATGATATCTTTAAAATTTAAAAAGTAAATCTCTTTGTGTATCAAGAGGTCGTCCAATAAATATTAATGTGATATTCACATTTAGCTATGACGCTAAGATTTAGAGGGAATATCAACAACAGATGTACCAACTTAGCAAAAAAACAGAACTCAAATCAGAACGATGGGAGTGCCACACGGTGGTTATTCCGAGAACTTGTTGATCACGGTAGAAAAGCGAAATTGCATTTGCATTTGCATTTGATTCAAATAGTCGCGATTTAAAAAAATGAAGAGCCAGGCACAGCTTAGCTTGTGTTATACAACTAATTGAGTGGTGTAATTGCGCGAATCGGCGATGAATTTGAATGATCTGATGGAGCGGGCGAAGTTGTTTGTGTGATGTGTGCTGTCATCGAGTATGTTTGCATCGATGTGGATGGTGAAAGCGGAAAATTGTGTGGAGTTTCTGGTGATAAATAAACTTATTTACGTGGACTAATTTTTTATTTTTATTTTTTCAAATATTTCCAAATGTGCTGTCTGAATTATCCAATTCAACAGGAGAAATTGTTGGTTTCGTTCGTTTAACCTTTAAGCTTTACAACATTTTGTACTTCCATGAAAACCTCTCAATAACTTTTCCGTTCAAATTGATCAATCTCATTTAACTTTAAATTGAATACATGACAATAACAATGATGCTTTTTTGGGGGTGCACCTACACACCAAATTATCTATTTGCATTATTTTTTATGTTTTGTTTTGAAAGTATGAATCTAGAGTTGGGTTTAATTTTCTGGCAGAGATTTGAATGCTGCAGATGGATAAAAATAAATTTAATTTGAACAAAGAAACAAACAAACAAACAGAACAATTTTAATTTTAAGTTATGGTAAGCACGATCAGAACAATTGTTTATGAAACCACGATTGCATAACAAACAATCAAAACTTTACCAAAAAATTTATCTTATCTAACAGTCTGCAACGTGTCTGCCAAACTTCGCCATAATATTATCTGTTTCATTTACTGTTTCTTTCGTTCGATACAAAACCAAAAAAATTATTTTTGAATAACACAAGAAATGTTATTGTAGGTGGTACGTACATAAAATAAAACGCTAAGAAGAAGATATTAGAATGGCATCGTTTAAATAAAATGTAATTTAAACTTTTCTGTTCACTCGCTCATCTTATTATAATTAAGCTTTTTCCAGATACATTTGTACAGGATGATTCGGTGTTAAAAACTCGAAAACGGTTAGAGACAGGAACTAAATTGATGAACTGGAATTTTTTTAATGCCGTTCGAAGAACCTTAGATGATTCAAACTTTAGATTTGATTTATTAAAGATTCACCCTGTATTTTTGTGGAGTCACCCTTCCCATTCCGCAACATTCATTTTAAAGTTTTATTCTTTAATGTATTTTATTCCGTGATTTGAAAAATTCGATTTGCAAAAATGTGTTTGTGTTTGGAAATGTGAAAAGGAAGCACGAACAAAACACGAACAAAGCGTTTTTTGCGTATAATCTCAGGGATGTACGATTACAACCAAAAAGTTATTTCATTTAAATTTACGACATGGAAAATCTTTACATTTATTGGTTTTAATATAAAACAACAACATTTTAATTACCATATTTGCATTTTATTTGGCCCAATATAATTACCATTATTAAACCGTGGACTATTAACATCGTACGACGCTTTAATCCGTTCACTTATATCCCCACCATAAATAGCATCAATATTATTTAACAGATCATGAATAGTTGCATCATTATCATTTATAAAGCGTGGCCTATCCATATGCAACAATGCAACTTCAACGGTTGAATAAAGTATTTCAAAACGTTGAACGCGATTACGAAAATTCCTATTGAAATCATAGCAATTACTTAGTATACACCGATTTAAAATTTCAATGTCATTGAAATTTTCTATAGCCAACAGATCAGCATTAAATTTCATCCCGTCATTGTTTACCAGCGGCAGGCTATAAACCGATGCAACAAAATATTTATAAAATGCTGTTAGATTTGTTGAGGCATCGAGAAAATTATAGAAAATCTCTTGAATCGGTTTACTCTGCGACAAATATACTTGAGACAGGATTTTCTCAAAATTATCGTTCGTCTTGATGCCAAACTGGCAAATCATTTTGAATTGTTGTACATCAAAATTTGGTGATTCAAAACTATTTGGGTGATTGGCAAATTTTGTGGCCAATTTTTCCATATCACGATGACACTTTTTAAAATTTAGTTGGCACGCTAATTGAACAGCTATTTCACGGGTCAATTTTATAAGTGCCGTATCATTTATTGCATTCTCTGGCCCATAATAATTGTAAACATGTGTGATTAGTTCGTGGCCGTTATCGATCTGAAATATTTTTTTCGATTAGAATATAGGTTATTTATCACTTAATTAGGACGAAAACTCACCATATAGTTTTCAAAACTGTTTGATGAAAGGTGATACTTATCCACTATGGCCCAAACAGCATAGCTGTGGTCGTGTTTAAGTAAATCTATTATTTTGTATAGAATTGCATCGGACACTAGTTTCAAGTTATTCAAAAGGGTTGCATCTAAAAGTAGTTTTGCCCGATCGATGGCTGGTATAATTTCAAAATTATCACTCGCTAGGAAGTCACCGATCAAATTCCAATTCCGCATATCGTAGTTCACCATATAGTATCCAGTAGCGTGCTTGTTGAAGATGATCCACTCATTAGATTGTAAATTAGGCACTGTAACATGTCTTGTTGGTACATTTTTAAGCCAACCATCTGCTTTGGTGTGTTCAAAATTTGGCACCGATTGTATTGCGTAATTATAAGGAATCCACCAGTTTCCATTTTGTCTCAATTCAACTTCATCGGAATCATAATTTCTTATTACTGTTAAAATTGGGAATTTTTTTTGATTTATCCATGAATTGATAAAAGCAGTTATATCAATATCCTGCGGTATTCGCCATTCGACATTATTCACCAGTTGCAATTCATTAATAAAATCGATGTTCGATATTGAGTCAAATTCAAATTTTTTTATTAAATTTTGAATGAATTTTTGAAAATTTTTTGCGCCAATCAAATGACTGACCATATTCGTAAACGCACTACCTTTTAAATTAATTGCCTGATTAAAAAATTGTTTTGTATATATCGAGTAATCATTCAGAACGATGGACTTTCCGAGTTCTTCAATCAACATTGCAACGGCCAAATCCATCAAAATCAGATAATCTCCATACTCAACATTTTGAAAAACGTTAGCCGTAATTAAAGAGGTTATATATGTGGTAAGTCCTTCTTTCAACCATCGGCTGCGAATTTCTTTTTGTGACACTAGATTACCAATGAATTGATGAACTAATTCGTGGCCAAGCACATTTATTCCATGTTCGGTATATTTAGTGGCTGGTAGATTAGTCCCATCTAAACCAATTAATCCCCAATTATCAATTCCTTGGACTTTATCATATGATGAGTGAGACACAAAAAAGTCGAGTTTTGGTAGGGGGTATGAGCAATTAAAATATGTTTCGATGGTGTGTAGAAACGGTCCAGCATATTTGTCGATAATCGATGTCACTTTAACTCCTATCGGGATATGAACGGTCATGGATATATTACTAAGATTTTCAATCGATTTCGATTCAAATTTCCCGATTGAAATAGCCAACAGGTAGGTAGACATCAAAGGTGTCTCTTGGAATGTAGATTTAGTAATATATCCATAATAATTAACGGATTTTATTGGCATATTTGAAATAGCCTTCATGCTCGACGGATGCATGATATTAACATTAAAGTGAGCTTTTAATGTTGCATTATCAAAACTTGGCATGGCTCTCCGTATGTGGTATGTCTCAAAGTATGATGTAACGAAGCAACTGAAAAATAAATCGGTTACTTTCTTTTAAAACGAAATAATATTTTACCACATCTACTAACTTCACTTCATACCCATTTACATTGTTGCAATACTTGAACAAACCATTCCGTTCAAATTCCACAAATCTCACGGTATATCGCACAACTAAACTGTAATATGTGTTTGGTACTAAAAGCGGGTGCACCCTTGACTCCAGCCCGATTAGGGCATCCGGGCCATCTTCGAAACAGGTAACATCTAGATTTTCTAATATTTCGGATGAATTGATATTTATCAAGTGAACGGCATGTAAATCGATATGCTGCGACAAATTTAAATGAAACGCCATAAACATTGATTCGGTGTTCGATCTAAACTGTATTACAGATTTCCCATTATAGTAACCGGAAATATTTGGATCCGCATCCAATTCAATATCGATATAGTAGTGTGTTGGTTTAATATCGTGCAGCATATTAAAACTATAATACGGAGTTTCATTCGGTGTAACACGTCGCACTTTTAAATCACATTTTACAACCAATATCACCCCGAATAATATTACGACAATTATTAAGAAATTTTGATGTTGCAACAACATGTTGTTGGTGGTTCTAATGATGATAGCACAATGCAATATTTTTCGTTTAGTGAAATGCTTTTGATTTCGGTTGAATGCTTATCTTTAGGTTTTTGCTAAAAAAAAAAAAAAAATATCAACATTGTTTATACAGCATCAAGTTGAAAATGTCTAAGTATACTTCAAATGTAAGCAGTGGCGTATTAAGGCAAATTCGAAATCTTTGCCCTATTAGCAAAATTTCCCTTTCCTACAAAAAAACGTGAAAGTAGGCCTTTTCTCTGTTTTCCATTCCCAAAGTGTCAGTTTTATTCCAAAAACGAAGACTCTGCTTTTGACATAGGATGCTCAAAGAAGATGGTTTATTGTGCCTGTTGATTTACGGAACAACTATCCGGGCGAATAATATTAGCACTGACAAAAACAACTGCACAATGTTTATTTTATTTATTTCATTTAATGGGAGCCACTACTTTACTCTTTGACAAATTTATTTCGACAGCAAAGGTTAGGTTAGGTTAGAAAGGGTTGCCAAAACGCACACTTAGACCGATGACGGTCCGTTGCGATACCGAGGGATCCTACTCCCCTTACACCTTCATTGTAACCATTTTGAGCTACTTATGTAGCGTAAGATATCTCGCACATTGCAGTTCTCGAGATCTATAAGGCCGTCCAAACTATACTTGCCCAGATGTTTATGACTCCTGTAAGCTAGCGCCGAGCATGAGCAGAGGAAGTGGCTTAGAGTCTCTTCCTTCTCCTCATCCATACAGCTTCTACAGAAGTCATTTGACATTGACCCAAGCCTTCTTGCATGCTCCCCAATTAGGCAGTGTCCTGTGAGCACTCCCACGACTATACTTAAGTCAGGTCTACGTAGGAATAGTAGTGTTTTGGAGCGCTTCCAGTCCAGTTTCGGCCAAACTTGCCGCGCTACATAACATGTTATGGTGTTAGTCCACCTCTTCTGTGCCGAGTCTATCGCCTCATTTTTAAGTGCCCTATACAACGCTGCTATGGGCCTCCCCAGATTTGCCCTTTCCGGTTTCAATTGGAGAGTTGTGCCTAGCCTTGCCAGTTCGTCTGCCCTGCAATTCCTCAGTACGTCCGAGTGACCGGGGACCCAGACTATCTGGATATTGAAATGCTCACTCATCTCCTTAAGAGATGAGCGGTACTTCAATGCCACCACGGACGTCAGAGAAACTGATTCCAGCAACTTGATTGCCGCCTGACTGTACACATATATTGTTATATCCCTTGTGGAAGTCAGCGCTCCCTCAATCGCTAACACCTCCGCCTGGCACGCACTGCAGTGATCAGGAAGACGAACGGGTATATTCACATTTAATTTGTCACAAAAGACTCCTGCTCCTACTTTGCCGTCTAGCTTGGATCCGTCAGTGTAGAATTGTATACATCCAGTTTCTGTTATTGGCCTGTTCAAAGCATACAATAGATATCGTGTAGTCAGTATTCTTCACATCTGTGTTTAGCGACCTGCCAATCATCGAGTGGCCCGTCTGAAGACATTTCCACTCAAACATGGCAGAGAGTCATGCAGCCGTAGTTGCCGCTCTCTGCTTACCAATGATGACGGGAAGAAGGTAGAACTTAGCCTCCAGAGCACGTGTAGGGGTTGCCCTCAGTGCCCTGCTTAAAAGCAAGCAGGCCGTTCTCTGTACCTTCCCTATCTTATTCTTATAAGTTTTCTTGTTTAGTGCTGACCACCACACACTCACCCCGTACATCAGAATCGGTCAGACTACAGCGGTGACGAGCCAGTGTACCAGCTCTGGTTTTAGACCCCATCTCCTACCGACGGCGTTTCTACATGAGTACAGAGCCATGGTGGACTTCTTTACTCGGTCTAAAATATAGGGCATTCAATTTAGTTTACTGTCCAAGATTATCCCCAGAAATCTTGCCTTATCAGTAAAGGCCAATGCCGTGACATTTAAGGTAGGAGGGGCGACTACCGGAATTTCATATTTCTTGATGAAGAGTACCAGCTCTGTTTTGGATAGATTTATACCCAGCCCACATTTGCTGGCCCATTTGGTAATGATTACGAGCGCGTGTTGCATGACTTCCTTAATCGTGCCTAGGTACTTTCCCGAGGTCGCGATTGCTACGTCATCTGCATACACTATCACCCCTATTCCTTCCCTCTCCAGTTCCAAAAGTAATCCATTGATAACTATGTTCCAGAGAAGAGGTGATAGGACACCACCTTGCGGAGTTCCTCTAACTACTCGCCTCCTAATGGTGGATTCCCCCATATCCGCGTGAATAATCCTGCATTCTAGCATCTGATTTATCAGTATCCCTTAGGGATAGTCCACATCTAAGAAAGACAGTCCTTCCCGATCTGCCACCGTCCTGACATTGTTAAAGGCGCCCTCTACATCAAGGAAGGCTATCATACAGTACTCTTTCGAGTGGATTGATATCTCAATTGTTCGCACCAGGGAATGCAGAGCCTTGTCCACAGATCTCCCTTTCCAGTACGCATGCTGAGAAGTCGCCCAAATACTGGATTTTTTTTTTCCACGTATGTACACGTCGATCAGTCTTTCCCATATTTTCAACAGAAAGGATGATAGAGTTATAGGTCTTAGGTCCTTTGGGTAGGCCTGTGAATTCTTCCTCGTTTTCGGGATGAAAATCACCCTAGCCTCCGTCCATTTACTAGGAATATAATTCAGTTTTAGACACCCCCTGAAGATTACCTCCAGACATGGGAGAATGATCGACGAGTGTTTTTGCAATTCCGCTGGGATGATATCGTCCGGGCCTGCCGATTTATAGGGCTTAAAGCCGTTTAGTGCCCATAGGATCCCATAGGCACACGATATCCTCCGGGCACCCCGACGATAATTTTTCCCCATTCCTACAAAGCTCCATCGAAATACCCACACTACCTGGGAAATGGGTATCCAACAGAAGCGCCAATGATTCCCCACTAGACGATGTTCACAGCCCATCTGGTTTAATTAAGTAACTAGGGCTCGTTGGACTCTTAGATAAGATTTTTCTGAGGCCCAACTCCCTGGACCACCATCCTGGTTTCTGCTTCCCTTTAGGTATTCTATTTGGGCAAGCAGTGTCAAAGGACAAGTTGCAGGCGCTTGTGATTTACCCCACCAGGAAATTCAGCTCCTTCTCTGTGGCTGGGGGCTTAGGAGCATCGGTCGGTAAGAGTCCTACTAACACTTCCCCGTATTTGTTCCAGTTAGTCCTTCTAGGATTCCTGAAGGATTTCCGGATAACAGGGTGAATGTCAATATTAAACGTCACGTACCGATGGTCTGAGAAGGAGTGCTCCTTCGCCACCCTCCATTCTTTGACCATATGTGTAATGGAGTCTGATGAAAAGGTAACATCCAGTACCTCCTGCCTGTTACTAATAATAAAAGTGGGACAGCAATTATACTAAAAAATTAAATTTTGAAGGATATTGTTTTATGTTAGCAAAAATATGGAAGCCGTATTACCATATGAGGTTTAAAAATTATCCAATAATACGGTGTAAAAATTTTTAGAATAAAGTTTAATTGCGCATCAACATCCTCCCCGCCTTGGACGAATTAAGTCCAAATGAATTACTTTTGTTCGTTGTTTTCGATTGGTAGCACCGCGATGCGTGCGCACTCTGACAACCCTAACGGTCCCTTGGTCGTCAGGATTTGTTTTAACGACGCGTTCAACCGACCAGCACAAAGGTGGCGACAAGTTATCGCGAAGAAGCACCATCATTCCTTCACGCAGATTCTCCTGCTGCTTGTTCCAGCGCGATAGAGATTGCGGACAAATATTCCGTTTGAAAGCGTAGCCAAAATTGTTGTACGGTCCATGTGACATGTTGATGTAATTTGATGCGATTGACCGGGATATTGAGCGGTAATTCCGGGAGTGCAGCTGGCGGTCCGTCATAAATAAAATGATCGGGAGTCAATGGTTGAAGATCATTCGAGTCTGCAGAAACAGGTGTTATTGGACGGGAGTTTATTACAGCTGCCAGCTATTTAATATAACATGACATTACGGATGAGCCGCTTCATAAATTTAATTGAAGGTTCCCAAAGCCCGCCAAAGTTAGGAGCTCTAGGGGGTATAAAGATCCACTCCACGCAAATGCTGGCGCAAGCTTGTTGTATGACATTCGTGTCATTTGCTAGCATCTTTTGTATTTCCTCCAATTGATTGGCGGTCTCCAGGAAATTTTTTGCGTTATCTGATAAATCTTAGTTACCATACCTCGATCGGCGATGAAACGTTTAAGTGCGTGTACAAATGCCTCCGTTGAGAAATCGACCAACAATTCCAAATGAACCGCTTGTTGTATGGTTCCGGACGCATAGCGGTCCCGCAAAGTCTACTCCGGATGTAACAAATGGCTTGATGTTTTTAAAATCAAGGCGATCCTTCGGTAAATTATCCTGATCGTCAATAAACGGCGCCAAACTTCTTAATAGAGAGCTGAGTGAAACGGACCGATTATTTGAGAGCTTCTTGTAATCATCAGGGAACGCTGCCCGTTGGATGCTGTGCACGAATCGATACTCGACCTCCGTTTCTTCCGAATAGGTTGGCGAAGGTATCTTGGTGTAAAAATGAGCCAATTCATGTCGTTGTAAAAGTAATTTGCGCTCGTTTTTTGTCATCATGGGAGCACAGCACCCTTTAACAAAGCTTCGTCGAATACCCCTGAAATTGCCAGAGAAGCTCATTGAGTCGGCAATATTTTGAATAGGTTCCCCTATTAAGGCAATTTTCAAGCTGCGTCGCTCGAAGGGGGCCAATTTTCCTCATTTTGGTATAGAAATTCAGGGCGTTTGAACCATATACTAGAATTGGAAAGCTCGCTCGGCATAACACCACGACTGCCGATGTCTATTGGGTTTATTTCACCTGGAATGTGACGCCAACACACAATTTTGGTTATTTGTTGGATTTTGGACACGTGATGAGCAACAAACGTGTTCCAACTATGGGGCTCCTTATTTAACCAGCCCAGACAGATTAAAGAATCGGTCCAATAATATTCTGCTGAATTCGTGATGTCATCCAAAATCTCGCACTTTAGTCGACATACCAAATCAGCCAGCAATTTAGCACCCTACAGCTCCAGTCTGGCGATCGTAATAGTTTTGGTGGATGCCACCCGTGATTTGGCACAAAGCAATCGAATTATCGGACGTCGGCTCTCGAAACATGAACGGAGATTTACGCAAGCATTATATGCTTTTTCACTTGCATCCGAAAAAGCATGTAACTCGACTCTTCGAATCGTAATAGTCCCAAGTGAGCCCAATTCAGTGCGAAATCGGTTCCAACCTGCTGACAGCTCCGCATTTAACTCCTTGTCCCAATCCAATTTTTGCTTTCAAAGATCTTTGTAGAAAATTTTTGCACGGGTTATAATTGGACATAACAATCCTAATGGATCAAACAAACTCGCCATTTCGGACAGAACGATCCGTTTCGTAATTTTATCTGAGGTACCATTTGGAAAATAGGCATAACGAAAAACATCACTTGTTGGTTGCCAAATTATCGCTCTCGATGCTGGTGTTCAATTGTTTGAATGATCGCCTCTTCATTGGAACAGAATTTGGATAATGAAAAGCCTCCCGCCTCCAGCAATTTCATGATTTGTTTTTTAATCTCCAAGAGCTTCTCGATTGAATTTGCGCCCACCATCATATCATCAACATAAAAATTCTGATGGAGCACTTGAGCGACGATCGGGAAACGTTCTTCTTCATTTGTCGCTAAGCGAAGAAGTGTCCTTATAGCCAAATAGGCCCTTGACGCGGTCCCATATGTTACGGTGCATAGGCGAAAAATTTGAATTGGATCATCTTGGTTGAACCGCCACAAAATTAACTGAAAATTCCGATCAACTTCAGCAACTTGAATTTGACGGTAAATCTTTTGGATCTCACCGGTTAAAACATAACGAAAAACCTAAACCGCAAAAGAGTAACGAAGAGATCTTCTTGAATTTTTGGCCCAGAATGCAGAATATCATTCAACGTAAATGATGATGAAGTCTTGCATGAGCCGTCGAAAACAAGCCTCAATTTTGTGCTCGGACTGGCCATCTTTAATATGCAATGATGCGGCATCAAAATCGTCGACGACCTCCAAGTGCTTTAGCATTTTATACTCATGGATAAATTCCGAATAGCTTGATCTCATTTCGGGTAAGCGGTAAAGCCTTTTCTCCAAGTTAAGAAAGCGGCGCATTGCAATATTATAAGATTTGCCCAAACATCATGAATTTTTTGAAAACTGCAATCGGACAATATAAGATCCATGTTTTGTTCGGCGACTGTGAAGAACATAATGGTTCTAACATTCAGGATATGTTTCGATCTCCCAAAAAGACTGCACCAGCTTTTCCATCTTACCCAATTTTTCCAGTGAGGAATATTTATCGGCAGCACTTGTGAGAGCGGTCCCTCCAAATTTCGTCTCCTGTGGTATTTGAAGGTGTTGACCCAGTATCTTTTTCCCAGGCAGCAATAGATCCAAAAATAGTCCGGCTCCAATAAGCAGATCGACATTCTGGGGCTTGAAATATAATGGGTCAGCCAGTTTTACTTCAGCTGGAATTTGAAACTCCTTTGATGAAATTGGATGCGGCGGTTGAACATCAGTGATCTTTGAAAGAATAACCGCAGAAATGGGTAATTCCTCTGCTGTGCCAAATCTGGGCACAATAATGAGCCGATAGAAACCCTTTGATGAAGTGCTTGTCGATCCGATTCCTCCTACAGATGTTATCACTTAATGCCGTTCTACGTTTAACATTTGCGCAAACCTCTCAGAAATGAAGTTCGCTGATGCCCCACTATCTAGCAATGCGCATTTGATGATTTCTGCATGAGATGATGAACCCGAACTCGCTGAAGTCACTGGAACGGCTACTGGGTTCTCTGCTTCGAAATGCAGCATTATATGGTGACGTTTATTGCACCGTTGACACACAGAAACCCGACAGTTTCTCGCAGAATGTTTTCCTCCAAGGCACAACACGCAAATCCGATTTTAGCTTGCGTATTGATATCGCTCAACGGGAGAGAGTGCGGAAAAACTGGAACAGGCAACCAATACATGATCCAGTGAATTGCACTTTATACAGGGAGATAACTTAACCGGATTCGATGACACCAATGCCGAGTGGCTGCGCCGATTTTGATTAGATGAACGGGCGGCTGATGACTGTACGGGAACTCGGCCAGTTTGTTTTTTATTGTAATCGATTTCTAAAGTGCAAGCATGTTTATCTAAAAATGTACAAAATGTAGACTCCTCCCCATTGTTGTGCACGTAAATTACATTGCGTAATTTACACTATTATTTACGTGTAAATAATTGTATTGTTTACCTGAAATTTTTTACGTTACAAAGTAAAAAATTCTAAATAATTAGCGACATCTGTGCGAAATGTGACATTTAAATGAAAAGAGCAGAATTAAAAAATTGTATGTCTATATTACAACCATTTCACAGCTCTATCTATTGAAATTAATTTGAATGTAGATTGTACTATGTGTTTTAAATAAAATTTTTAAAATATGCTCACCAAACGCATTTTATTTAACAAAAAACGAAATAATTTATTCTGTTTTTTATGTATTAAAATTGTATCTATTCGAAAATGTTATTAAAAAAATATTTCTCTGTTTACATACATGGTTCAAATAATTATAATTTATTCTGCGCCATCTCACACGTAGGTATCACTATTTGATTTATAAAATTTGACTGTGTATGTTTTACTTTTAACTTTCACCACCGCAATTATGTTAGATTGTCAAAAAAATTTATTTTGTAAAATATTAAAACTAGTAATCGATTCCTAATGCCTATAAATATATGGCCACCATTTTGCAATTGGTATTCTAACAGCTACGTTCTCGAAAACGATAAGTAATTTAATTGGATCACGCATCATTCTTTATCAAGGCTCAACTTTGTTACAATAATATCATGGCAGGGGCAGTGAAATGCAATCATAACTGTGGTAACCAGTACCAATTCGGTACACGCTTTTTGTGGCCCAATATCAACTTGCATACTAAGTTTCACTTCAATCGGTTAAGAAACACGGGAAGTTGTAAAAGAAACGTTTATTTTTTCATACTAAACACTACGGGAATATATAGACAGCCGTATAATCGGAACGGGATACGTTATAATAGTGAAATTCACTACACGCTATTTGTGGGTCAATATCAAATTGCATACTAAATTTCACTTCAATCGGTTAAGAAACGCGGGAAGTTGTAGAAGAAACGTTTATTTTCTCATACTAAACACTACGGGAATATATAGACAGCCGTATACTCGGAACGGGATACGTTATAATATTAAAATTCGGTACACGCTATTTGTGGGCCAAAATAAACTTGCATACTTAATTTCACTTCAATCGGTTAAGAAACACGGGAAGTTGTAGAAGAAGTTTATTTTCTTATACAAAACACTACGGGAATATATAGACAGCCGTATAATCGGAACGGGATACTTTATAATATTGAAATTCAGTACACGCTATTTGTGGGCCAATATCAACTTGCATACTAAATTTCACTTCAATCGGTTAAGAAACACGGGAAGTTGTAGAAGAAACGTTTATTTTCTCATACTAAACACTACGGGAATATATAGACAGCCGTATAATCAGAACGGGATACGTTATAATATTGAAATTCAGTACACGCTATTTGTGGGCCAATATCAACTTGCATACTAAATTTCACTTCAATCGGTTAAGAAACGTTAAGTCGTTTAAAAACTGTTTAGTTGAAAATCTGGAGTTCGACATACGATTAATTCACAGAAACCCTTATTGTTACAACTGATGGATGGGCCGCAATCCGATTCCTAAAAAAGATAAATAAAACACAAAGAATTAATTCTTATTTTAATACTCCACATAACTTATACTTATCTAAAATCAACAGCTTATCTTGCGACCTTCAATCAACTTATGTAATAAAAGGTTAACAGCACCTTTACAGCGATAATACTAGCATCCGTGAATTTGCTAGAATATAATAATTCCCAACCAGCTTCATTGGCGTATTTTTACTTATTTATAAATAAACAAACTAATTAACTAATAAACAAACACTGCGTTTCAGTAAATTTTTGTTTATTTTTGTGACATTTAATTTCGAAATTTTTTGCCATTTTGTTTGTGCATCCAGGTGTGTATTTAAAATATTAAGGGTTAATTATTGAGAAATAATGTTAATATTTTTTATAAATAGGTAATAAAACGTGATAGAATTAAAACTAATTAACTATTGTTAATATTTTAAAATCATTTTTTAAGTTTTATGTTAAAACATTTATTTTCGACATTCTATTTATTTGAGTACGGTTCTATACAACTTGTGTCTCATTAGAGGCAGAGGAGTATATAAAAATGAGCGAGATGGTCTTATTAAAAACTTCTACAATTTCATATTGCTTGATTTGGTATTAAAATTTTCTGATGCTATATCCAGGTACTTTATATCAGTGGGCCAAATCAAGCAAAAATGCACGAAACAATTGCAATCGTACAATTGCACAAGATCGTTATATCTTGCGGCCAACATAATATAATGCCCGTATTTCTGTGAAATAATTTGCATTATCCGAAATACTTTTGAGCAGAAGGGAGCGAATTTCTGTCAATATACACAAAAATTGCGGTGGGTTTAGTAAACAGCAATTGCACTCTTAAAAATATTTTTTGATTTATTTGCTAAAACTAACCACAGATGGCATTGCGATAAATCCTAGCGTGAATATATACCTACCTACTACAAAAATTATTATCTGGTAAAGCATAATTAACTAATCAAATTATTAATCAATGATTTTATGTGCATATTTCTATTAAAGGAATCTTATTTTTGATTTGAATAATGATAAAAATGGAATTTTACACGAATATGCCCAACAGTGGTGAAATTAGTTTAATCAATGTGACTGATTATTCATGTTGGTTTGTTGAACATATGCAATATTCATTATGATAATTTAATTAATTAAAAATTATAAATTTTGCAATGTTATTTTATTTTGATTAAATGATGATTGATTATTTTAATTTTCGTTAAAATCTATTGAAAATTTTTAGAGTGGTTTGAGTATGTCAGTGGTACAAGTATTTCATAATTCTTTTAGATGGCATCACTTTTAATATTTTTTACATTTATTACAATATTTTACATTAATTACAATTTTTACCGTATTTTACAATTTTTTACGTAATGTATGTAAAAAATTATTTTTTACGCGTAATTGCACAACACTGCCTCCCACTTAATGGCGGTAGTTGAGTCCAATTTCGACAGCAGCATAGCGGTCCACCAATGCATACCAAGCGCTTCTGAAATTTTTACTCGACACTTCCATTTGAGAAATGGTATACGTTTGGCGCCTTCCACAAGGCATGATTTGAGGAAGCGAAACCGATCCACAGCTGTTAAGTCTGCATCATCACGGCCCTTGATTGGTTTCAAAAACACAAAATCTCTCCAGCAAATACAATTCGGCAATAAAATTCAGCAGCATACGTTTGTGCGAACAACTGGTCGCACCAAATGATCAATTTTCAATGTGGAGGTTACTACGACCTTGAAGTATAAACCAACATAACACGTGGGGTCGTAGTAAGAAGATGGTAACGCACTACTAACCGTTAGCACAATGGACGGTCGCAAATTGGTAAATGTTGTAAACCAAACAAGTTTTTCGACGCATTTAACAAATTCACTGTGTAACACTAATAATTTCCCGTGTTAAGTAATATACAATTTGTCGTAACGAAATTTAAAAACATCCCGATGAAGGATTTCCAAATGTCTGATGCAAAGGAGTCCTCAGTTCCATTATCATTTGGATATGGTAAGGGAGGAGATACGGATTTGTTGTTAGGCAACGGCAAATATCAAAAGTTGCTCGGTTGCTTACTGTACATATCAGTCAACACGAGACCTGACATATCGGCAACAGTTTCAATTCTAGCACAAAAGATGTCCAGTCCAAACCAGGAGGATTGGAACGAATTGAAACGAGTATTAAAGTATCTCAAGGGTACTGCCGGTTTGCAATTGTCACTTGGCAAGAGTGATGGTACGGATCAGTTAATCGGATATGCAGATGCAAGTTGGGCTGATGATCGTGCAAGCAGAAAGTCACAATCTGGTTACATATTCAAGTATTTTAACGGTATTCTCAGTTAGTGCAGTCGAAGACAGGATTGCATTGCGTTATCATCAACGGAAGCAGAATTTATTGCGTTGTCTGAAGCATGTCAAGAGGCGAATTGGATTCGTCGTTTACTCAAAGATTTCGATCTTCGCATTGAAAAACCGACAACAATTTTCGAAGACAATCAAAGTTGTTTGAAATTCATTAAGGAGGAGAAATTGTCGTCACGTACCAAACATATTGATGTTTGAGAGGCATTTGTCAAGGATTACATCGACAAATGTATTGTTACATGCCAATATTGCCCTACGGAAACTATGGTGGCAGATTTGTTGACAAAACCTTTAGCGGGACCTCGTGTCAATATTCTTCGGGATGCATATGGAGTTAACTGATGATTCAAATGAGGAGGAGTATTGGAAATAAGCATTGAACGTATTCGAATCATTTCATATGTTTCACTGTATTCAACTATTGTAGCTAACTTCACTTGTGTCAATAATATCTTCTTCAAGTGACACAACCTAAAAGAAGCAAAATAAAAGGTTTTTTAAAATAAAAATTAATCTGGAATCATCTGTGTTTTATTTTCAAGTTTCCAGCTCTGCTTAGTTAAATTCCATTACAGACTCTGACTATACACCGACTATATCCCGGTCAGCGAACGTACGGAACAAATTTATGTCGACACCAAACCGAAGTTATTAGCGGCGGTTTATAAATGGAAAGGATCAAAGGAAAATAGCGATTTCAATACAACCCTCGAGAATTTCATCGGATAACAAAAGTCGCTTAACGAGGGTGTAAGCCATAAACGATTAAATTTGCCCAAATTACAGATTGAGCCGTTTAATGGCCGAATATATGACATGGTCTACGTTCAACGACTTATATGGTTCAACGATACATACTGATGACACGTTATCCCCAGTACATAAACTTCAATTACTTAAAAGTCTAGTTAAAGGAGATGCTGCAGGTCTCATCAATCACTTAAGTGTTACCGAAGATAACTACAAAATTGCTTAGGAGAAATTTGTTAAGCGTTACGACAAACCGAAGCCCATTATGGGCTCTTTAATACAGACATTTTTGGAACAAAAACGTATGATTCACCTTAACGCGAAGGATTTGCGAAAGGTAACAGAGCGATCGGAAGAAATCATTATAGTTGGGAAGAAATCATTACACACATTTTGGTGAGCAAACTGGATAACGACACAAAGGAACGATGGCCATCACACACAACCGTAAACAATTACCCCGACTTTGACGACCTTGGAGATTGGATTAAAACAACTATTCTAACAGGCGATACATAGGCGTTTATTTCTGGTGCAGCACCCGGGACCAAGATTCCTTAGCTGTATTGTTTGTCAGCAGGAACCAGTGTTGTGCAGATGCCCAACGTTTTTAAACCAAAACCCATCTAATAAGAACTCAGAACTGTCTGAGACAAATACTTTATTCAAGACACATGAAGGGCAAACACTCAAATGCAGCAACATGCAGTCCAGCAATCAACCCAACATCAATTAGCACATCATCATTCAACAGACCATCAATCAACTTACTAGCCACTGGCATACCAACAATCAACACTAATTGCACACTCAACAATATCGAAATCGGAGAAAATCTGAAGTTAATGGAGTTTGCTTCAACAAATACGTTGACGGTCACTCATAAAATACTAAATCACTTCCAACATTCAAGCACCACGTTATTGCCAACCGCATTAGTGCTAATTCGATCACATAACGGGCAATACGAAGAAGCGCGAACATTGTTTGCTCACCCAGCTGTCACCTCAGATCATAATCACGATAACAGCTTCAATACCAAGTGAACCACTCAAAATACCACAGAATCATGATGTTTGGAACATAGAGCTGGCCGGTCCCCAGTTTAATCGACCAGGAAAAATAGATCGTTATTAGGCGCAGAAATAATTTTCGAATTACTAGTTGACAAGCAAATTACATTATCCGAGTTCCCCTCCTTGCAATTAACCAAACTAGGCTGGATCGTGCCTGGAAGCATGTCCTCCAGATCTGAAGGTGCACAGACTATATATACGATACTGAATTATTTCCTAAAACATTCCTAAATTTTAAAAACATTTTAGTGTATTAGTAAACCAATCAATTAATGGTAATCAATAATGGTTGTATATATCGTTCTGGATATATAAATAAATTATTGATTTTGACCAACTCTGTGGTATTTATTTTATTAATTATTAATTTTAGCAATAATTACTCACTTTCGGAAACCAGTGCGCAGACATTATAGATTTGGCTGATTTTCCTCTTCGCACTGACAAAATTGGATCCGGCGAGCAACTGTTGTTGTGTAGGATGTAAGTGCTGCTTATGTAAGGTCCTTACGAGTGCTTCTGTGAAGGGATGGCGGGCATCGAGTACTGCGGATGCTTGGTGTCATTTGAACAGCAAGTCGTCAAACCGATCCGTCCACCAACCATTAGCGTTCCCTGGCCATCAATAAACAGGGACAATGCCCGAAGTTTACTGTCTCGTTGTAGTTCGGAACCCTTGGTGATTCGACTGATATCATCTATGAAGCTTTCACTCTGAGCCCACCGCACGGCAAACATTGTAGCCCGCTTAATCTGAAAACCTGTCAAATACAAAAAACATTATTTAGTTCGAAATCTATCATAAAAGCGGTATCAGTGAGCAATTGTTCGAATGATGTAAGAGAAAGACGAAGACCTCTCGAATGATTTCGCTACAGCACTGAAGTCAGTCGGTACAAAATGAATGAGACAAATGACTTTTTGGTTTCCAAGTCGGCAAAACTCACGCTCGAACGTTGTACGTCAGATGATTTCGTCCAGTGATCGGCTGAGTTTTGTAGGAATTCTGGACCCTCCCACCATAGCGAGTTGTTGATTAATTGATCTGGAAATATTCCTCGTGACGCCAAGTCTGCTGGATTCTCCTTTGAAGTCACATGATCCCAATTCAGCCGCGGAAGGCGGTCCAGAATAAATGATGTACGGTTTGCGATGATACTCTTCCACCGTCTGGGAACATCTGAAAGCCATGCAAGAACCATCATAGAATCAGTCCAGCCATATATCTGCAGATTCGTGATATCCAAGGAACATCGAACAACTGATAATAATTTCACCAATAGCACGGCGGCACATAATTCTAAACGCGGCAGGCAGACTTGTTTGAATGGGACTACGTTTGTTTTGGCCGTTATTATTCGCACCGAAGAGCAACCATTTTGGTCGACGGCTCTCAGATAAATTACGGCTGCGTATGCGTTTTCCGACGCGTCCAAGAATCCATGTAATTCTACATTGACGGATGATGGTGGTATATTCAAAAAACGAGGAATGTGCAATCTCTCAAATAGAATGAAGGTCGAACGTAGTTTTTCCCATTCCAATTCCATTTTCTCGGGCAGAGTTTTTGAAACATGATTTTAGCGACGACCGTACATGGTGAGAGGAATCCTAATGGATCGAAGATACGACCGCTAGTGGACAAGAACCTTCGTTTCGTAGTAGGGCTGGAATCATTGATCTTACTAATTTTGAAAGTAAAGCAATCCGAACAGGTTATCCAAACCAGACCCAGGGTTTTCACGAAAGTCTCGCCATTATCAAACTCAATCAATGTCTCCTGCTCATTCTTTGGTTTAGTGCTCAATAGTTCTTGGCTATTCGACACCCATTTCCTTAGTCTAAAACCGCTGCTACTGAATCCCTGGACTATTCTTGGCTGAAAATATTTGGCCTCATCCACGTTCGCGCAACCCGAAAGCAAATCGTCGACGTAGAAGTCTGCCTTTATGTCACGTTTAACATCGGCGAAATCAGCTGGTAAGTCGTCTGCAATTTGTTTTAGGGTTCAAGAAGCTGAAAACATAGCACAAACTGTACCATACGTGACGGTATTTAAGCGATAATGTAGGATCGGGGAGTTTTGATTCTCGCGCTAGACTATGCGCTGATAATCTCGATCTTCTTCGTGAACGATAACCTGCCTGAATATCTTTTCCACGTCAGCTGCGAACGCAATTTCGTGTTTCCGAAATCTAACCAGGATGGAGAATAATTCTTGCAGTATTGACGGTCGATGTAAAGACTGAATCTTTTCGAGGCTTGTTAATTTCAATGTGATCGGGGGAAGATCAGAAGTTAATTTTCTTTTTATAAGAGCTCTCACGGACAAAGAGAGATTATCATATATTTGAATGTTCAATTGCACAGATCCTTTTGTTCTACCGGCGCTTATAGAACCTAAATCTCTGATGTTTACACAGGCATGGTTGCGCGGTAAGTTTAGATATCGAATACACTTTTCAGTAACCAAACTGGATTCTGCCGCTGAGTCCAATAACGCACGGACGGCTGATGAGATCCTCTGGAGTCCTGAACCATGATTAAGGCAGTGGCAGTAAGGTCAGAGAAGAATTGGAGACTCTGAGAGCTACAGACAGTTCTCTACGTTGAGAGTAGAAACAGACGAAATTGCTTTGCTTGAAACAGAATCAGATTTTGATGAATGTGTTTGCGGGAAAGCGTGGATTGAACCTGAAATTGGAGTTGAAAAGTTATTGGTATTAATAATCGTTGCAGAGCATCTTGGACGGTTAATTGTCAATCGGTCGCTTGATCGGTGCGATTTGATGTCTCGAGATTATTGTCATCTCGCAGTTGTGAGCTAACGGTTGAATGCAACGTGTTGATTTTGGCCTGGGTTTTCTCATGTGTTGTATCTTCATGGACCATTGTGTTGTGTCTCTGACCACCAATCCGACAAGAGAAATTTGATGAACATTCAGCGGTTGTATGAAACTGTGTTAAACAGTTCAAGCACAACTTAGACTCCTTTGCCAGTTTGATGCGGTTCGAAGCATTCATTCGCTTAAATCTGAAGCACTTCTAAAGCGGGTGATTTGTTGCAACACGGGCATCTGAGCTTTTCGGTGGTTGTTTGTATATTTGCTCGCGTGGGAATCTTCGTGGTGGATGCACATCTCGGTGCTGACATCTTAACTGGTACACAAGATTCAAAAGTGTCGCGTCTTTTGTCCAGGAATTTCATAAATTCTTCGAAGGAAGGTGATTATTTGTCAACTGAAGATGGTGGGGGTCACGCTTCTCATTACGAGGGTCCGGACCGTTGAATTGCTCCAATGGTTTTTGCTTCATGAATTTGTCTAGCAAGGAGTTCACGACTGATTTCCTTTTATCGTACCTGGACTGCAACTTATCCCAAGCCTCACTGTAATTGAGGTCAGTGATCGGAATGTAGCGGTTTAAGTCGGCGGCTTTACCTCTGAGAAAACTCTTTAACAATTGAAATTTATGCGAATCGGATAACGCGTCGTTCGAGTGTACGGAGGCTTTGTCAAGGTCCAATGATGGCCATTGACTGTAGGATCCTGAAAACAGTTAAATGATAACGCGTGTTAATCTGATGCCCTGATTTGTCTGAGGCAAAGAATTCTCCCTCATGCCGTCGAAAAACTGCAACTGCTGAGCATACAAATTGTCGATTGTTTTGTTCAGTAAATCAGTGTTACGGATTTGAAGGGCTTCAACCTTTTGACGTTTACGCATTTCCCTGACAAATATTGCCTTGACCTTGAAATATTTTGTTTCGAATTCGTCGGGTAATAACAGCAAACTGTTTTCAACCGTAGAAAATTCTTTGAATTATTCCTCCATTTTCGACGACCGAACCTCAATGTCCTCGAGTGTAGTTTCAGCGCTGATTGTCGCAGTAAAGGAGTTAAGCTTGATCAAGCACCCATGATGCGACCACGTTTTTGAATTAACTCGTTTGCCGGCATCTTAATTAATTCAGCAAGAAAAATTCACCGTTACTCGACTCGATACCGTTACTCGAAATGGTAGACCTTTTTTTGACACTTTTTCACTGTACACTATAGCTCACTATCACTTGTAACCCGTAAGACTAATTGAGTCTTATATAAACGTGCGTTAATTGAACGAAAAAACAAAAAAGGTATTTAACGATTTTCAGAACAAACTCTTACAATTCTCATATGGTCATCAGTCATTTGTTAAATAACCTTGACTAACGACACTGGCCAAGATTAGTTAAACCAAGTGTTTGTTTAATAAAAAAAAAAAAATAATAATAAGCCATAAATAAAAATAAAAAACTTATCTGTAATTTTGTGGGCCGCGTGGCGTATGATGACCAAAAAAAACGCCAATCGCTGCTGGACAAACCGGTTCGACAACACGCGGCTCGCGAAAAATCCAAACAGCTGCAATCTTTATTAAATTTGTTTATATGAATCGAAAGATCCGGCTCGAAGGACCAATGGATATATCGTTCTGGATATATAAATAAATTATTGATTTTGATCAACTCTGTGGTATTTATTTTATTAATTATTAATTTATTGAAATAAAACGACTTGCTTCTTTAAACGTTATAATGCTTATGCTCTGTCCCGCAATTATCAAAAATATTTTTATTTAAAATTAAAGGGAGAGAAATTATTTGGTGTATATAAGAATACAATAACAACTCTATATAATAAAATATTTGTCACCAATCCTAGATATAAATGCAATTGAGAGAGAATTTGTACTAGTACTATCAAATTAAGTACGGTAGTTATATACAATATTAGGGGAGTCGAACCATCCAAATTAAATTCAAAACATATAATCAAAAAATATTTAAATAATTTTGAGATGTCCGAACAATGGTTTATTGAAACACACAAATGAAAAATTGAATATAAATCAGAGATAATAATACACTGTTAAATTATACATAGTATTAACTGCAACACCATGTCTGGAAAAAAAAACTATGAACAAAATGTAAACCATGGTCCATTCTTGACTTTGTAATTAGTGGAGACCTTCTTTTGGAGCTAAAAGGGTTACATATGATGAAAATCACCCCTAGCCTAAATTGAACGGCTAACGTTCAATATTTAAATTTACTAAACGATATAGTTTGTCCGGAAATGAAACTAATTACAAAATATAGATCATGGTTCATTCTTGACTTATGCAAATATTGGGGAGATTCTCTTGGAGCTATGAGGGTTAGATACGACAAAAATCACCCAAAGTTTAAATTGAACGGCTAACGGTCAATATTTGAATTTACTCAACCATTTTCAGTACCTTGTCCGGAAATGAAACTACTAATTAAATGTAGATCATGGTCCATTCTTAACTGATGCAAATATTGGGGACATTCTCTTGAAGCTAAATGGTTAGATATGACGATAATCACCGCAAGTTTAAATTGAAGGGCTATCGCCCAATGTTTGAATTTACTAAAACATCTTCGGTAGTTTGTCCGGAACCATGGTCCATTCTTAAATTATGCAAGCATTGGGGACATTCTCTTGGAGCTATGTGGGTTAGATATGACAAAAATCACTCAAAGATTAAATTGAACGGCTAACGTTCAATATTTGAATTTACTAAACCATCTTTAGTACCTTGTCCGGAAATGAAACTGCTAATAAAATGTAGACCATGGTCCATTCTTGACTGATGCAAATATTGGGGACATTCTCTTGGAGCTAAGATGGTTAGATAAGGCGATAATCACCGCAAGTTTAAATTGAAGGGCTATCGCCCAATGTTTGAATTTATTAAACCATTTTCAGTACCTTGTTCGGAAATGAAACTGCTAATAAAATATAGACCGAACGTTAGTCGTTCAATTTAAACTTACGGTGATTATCGTCACATCTAACCATCTTAGCTCCAAGAGAATGTCCCCAATATTTCCATAAGGTAAGAATGAACAATGACCTACATTTTAATTTTAGTTTCATTTCCGGACAAGGTACCGAATATCGTTTAGTAAATTTAAATATTTAAGTGTTGCCGTTTAATGTAAACTTTGGGTGTTTTTTGTTATATCTAACCCTCATAGCTCCAAGAGGACCATGGATGACATTTTCTGCTTAGTTTCATTACCGGAGAAGGGACTCAAGATGGTTTAGTAATTTCAAACATTGAAGGTTAGCAGTTCAATTTAATCTTGGGCTGATTTCCGTCGTGACCATTTTAGCTCCAAGAAAATTTCTCCAGTATTTACATAAGTCAACTATGGACCACATCTATGTTTAGTAATTTGTCTTATTTCCGGACAATGTACTGAAGATGGTTTAGTGATATAATTATTGAACATTATTGGCTTTTGTGCCAATAATAATTCCTAAGTATTTGTTTTTGCTTTTTAGGAAAGGTTTAGGAAAAAATTCTCACGCATCTGTATGTAACGTATTATCGACAGCATTAGATGATCAAAACATTTATTTGTTACTGAAACGATTTTGTGATATAGAAGAGCTGCCTGGACGTAGATCAACTGATTATTGTGATGACGTGGTCGAGAAATGGTACCAAGATACGGCAACAATCGAGGAAGGTTTTTAATAAAATTGCTATTCAAGCAGGACCATGGGATATTAGGGGAATCTTTTGCAAATTCCAAACGAAGACTATTAGTGATGGAGCGTAAATTTGTGAAGAATCTGTACTTCAAGAGTGAATATCTGAGTTTGATGCAAGAGTACATGACTTTAGGGCATTTTAGGGCTACTACCTGCCATAAGAAGGTTATCAAGGATAGTAGTTCAACAACAAGACTTCGCGTAGTTTTTTGATGCATCGTGCAAAGTTTCGGATTCCTTTAATAGCTTTCGTAGCCGATCCTATATTGAGAAAATGTACCAACTAGTCTTACGGCATGTAAATGATCTTGATGACATTAAATTACATGTATTTAGTGATGCATCTGAATCAGCATACGGTACAGTGGTGTACTTACGAACGGTTCGGATCGAAGGGAAAATTAAAACTAACTTGGTAATTGTCACAATGCACATATATTTATATACATATGGTAACACCATACATATTGTAACACTATATTATAATGCTGTACCTAACCTCAAATGTCAAGTCAGTCATTAAATACTATTAATACGGAACACACCTCTTCTTGTTATTTAGATGGTTATCGTGTCAGAAGTGGGATATAAAAAAGATTTCAAGTGAAAGTGCAGAAAACTAATCAAATACGTAAAATACGTACAATTAAATACAATTTTATGGAAAATATCAAAAATTGATGCCATTGATGTATAGACATTACGCAGCAATAATACCTAACCTACAAAGAAATAAAGCCGATTGTTCGAGAATTTAAAACATTAGTGAAGTCAACGGTAAGCAAATTTATTGTAAACAGTTTGAGTCCTTTGCAAAGCAATCACCGAAACATTTATTCGTCAATCAGGATGCGGACATGAATCAAATATGGATGGAGTGGAAAGAGGCATTTCAATATTACTCTATTGCAACGGAGTTGAACTTAAAATCAGAGGAAATTCAAGCAGCCGCTGTTAGCGTCTCTCGGTCAAGCAGCACAACGCGTAATAAACAATTTGGGTGTAACTGACGAAGAGAAAAAAGAAACAAAAACCATACTGGATAAATTAACAGCACCATCACGTCACAAAACGTATGAAAGGTGTCAATTTCATCGCATCAAACAACAACAATCAGAAGGGTTTGAAGATTTTTTTCAAAGACCACAATGCCAAGTAAAACATTGCGGATATAAAGTTGAGGATTCTGATGAATTTACAATGGATCAAATAGTAGTTGGAATCAAATCAGAACAGACTCGTCAAAAATTTTGGGTGGAAGATAGTTTGGATTTAGAAAAGCAAAGAAAATATGTAGAGCCGCCGAGAGAGCCGAAAAAGAAATGCATGAAATACAACAGGAGATCTCTGAAGTAAATACATCAATTACGGTAAATAAAGTAAAAAACGAAACATTTCATTGTGGTCGGTGTGATAATGAACACGGAAGGAAACAAGGCCCAGCATTCAATACCAAGTGTAGAACATGTGGTATAAAGGGTCACTTTGCAATAAAGTGTCGGGTAAATCGACAGAAAAAACCAACTAAGAAAAGTAAATCAAGGAAATTTGCAGCAGTCGGGGAGTTAGATACAGATTCTGACTCCACGGAAGAAGATAATCGGTCATTAAAATAAACAAGTTAGCAGCCGACAATAAATGGATAGAAAACTTACAAATTGGCGATAAAAAGGTCGCGGTTAACCTTTATACGGGGGTGCAGAATGCAATGTGATGTCATCTGATGAAGCAAAAAGGCTGAAATTAGAATTAAAACAGTCAAAAACCAAACGTATTTTAACATACAACAATAGTGCAATACCTGTCCTCGGTGAAGTGAAAACAACTTGTACATCTAGAAGGTAATCTCATGACCATATTAGGTCGAGACATGTGTGAGAAATTAAGGTTAGTTATTCGGGTGCAACAAATTCAGCAAATTGGACGTTGTAATACATACGAATATGACATCGACTTTATTGATAGTCCATATTTTAAAATTATACCACCCATAAGAATTCCACATGCGTTTAAAAATCGTGTTAAAGAAGAATTAGATAACATGGTCGAAATGAAAGAAATCGACCCAATTAGAGAACCTACACCGGCACCATTGGTAATAGTTAAAAATGGCGACAACAATTAAAATATTCGTATATGTATGGATCCAACGGACCTCAATAAGAACATCAAAAGGTGTCACTATCCCTAAAAAACAGTGGAAGAGATAGCAACTAAAGTAAATGGGTCGAAATATTTCACCAAACTTGATTGTAACAAAGGGTTCTGGCAAATTTCTGTTACTGAAAGAACATCCAAATATTTAGTGATTGCCACTTTTACCATTCGGTATATCATCGGCACCTGAAGTGTTTTCGCAAGTCATGAACGAAACATTAGGAGGTATCGAAAATTGTGAAATAGCCATGGACGATATATTCTTATTTACTAAAACGAGAGAATAGCTTCGGGAAATTACGAAGAAAGTTCGGAGTAAACTGGAAAAAGCAGGATTTACACTTAACGATAAAAAATTTGAATACGAAAAAGAACAAGTAAAATTTTTAGGGCATATTTTTACTTCAACCGGTTATGAAGCAGATCCAGAAAAATAAAAGCTATCAAACCGACGAACGTCAAAGAATTGCAACGAATCTTTCGAATATTACAGAACCAATGCGAGTGTTATTGCAAAAGGGAACATCTTGGTTTTGGGATGTTCAACAAGATGAAGCATATACAAAAATATTAAAAACCCTTACAAGCACACCAGTTTTGAGCTATTACGACGTAAATGCGGACGTAAAGTTATCGGTAGATCCAAGCTCGAAAGCGTTAGGAGCATGCCTAATGCAAAAGGATCATCCTATTGCTTATGCAACACGGGCGCTTACAAGTGCTGAGCAGAACTACCCACAAATTGAGAAGGAAGCAACAGCTATACGGCTTGCGTATAGCTGTTGCTTCCATACCAATTGCAGAAGCTTTGAGTTGCGACTGTGATTCATTAGCTGATACGAACGATCAGCCAAAAGAAGAAGAGTCGGAATACAAAGTGTTCGTAGTGTTCGCAATGTGAGAGACCACGAAGCAACGTTTTGTCGAATTAACCAATAACGATGCGGAATTAAAATTATTAAAATCAGTTGTTATGAAGGGATGGCCAGAGGAGGAAGAGAAATTGCCAAAAGCAGTTCGTAAATACCACAATTTCAAGGAAGAGATCACATGGGACAAAGGCTTACTATTCAAAAGCTCAAAGGTAATCGTCCCTCAAGCTGAAATACGGGAAGTTATACACTGGGTTCATAAAGGTCATCCGGGTATTAATCAATAACCAGCGAGAGCCAGACAAAGGCTGTTTTGGGTAGGTCAAACAAAAGATATTCAAGAATTCGTAAAAAGTTGTCCAAAAGTTGTCCCCTAAAACAAAAGAGCCATTACTACAAAAAGTAATACCTGATTATCCATTCCAAAATGTATCGACAGACCTGTTTCATTTCAAAGGGAAAGAATATTTGCTAATTGCGGATCATTATTCCGGTTTCATTGATTTTCATCAATTGAAATCTTCCACAGCAGCTGAAGTAGTGTTGCAAATGAAAAAATGGTTTTCAACTCATGGAATACTTGAAATTTTGGAATCCGATGGTGGACCACAGTTCACTTCAAATACATTTAAACAATTTGCAAACAAATGGTTATTCAATCATCGCATATCTAGTCCACATTATATGCAAGATCAAATGGATTTGCTTAGCGGAATGTACAAACGTTAAAAAATATGTTGAAGTAATGAACTTGGATCTCATAGTCAACGTCTTTTTAGCCACAATACCAAAAATTTCATTCCGATCGAAAAAGAACAATTAAAGCCAAAGATCATCAATAATGTCACGCGAGAATTGGCACGTCTACGTTTCCAGCAAAAGGTGTATGCTGACAAAATATGAAGTCCTTCAAACAATTGGAAATTGGTGAGCAAGTGCGTATGCAAGTTGGTCCAAGAGATTGGAAATCAGCAACCGTAGTGGAAAAAATAATGTATCCAGGCTCAGTTGTTGTCGAAAGTAAGTCTGGCAAGAGTTATAGACGCAACACTATTCAGTTAGAAAGATCTAAGGCCCTTATTCCGGATCCAGTTCAATTTGAAACCATTATTGAAGAGCCAGACAGAAATGAAGATACAAATAGAATTATACCACCAATGGAAGCATCACCGGGTAAAATTGATAAGTCACTGAGTTCATCACTAATCAACAATAAACAATCAGCTGAGGATACAGATACAATTATATCATCAACTGAAACATCATCACCGGGCCAAAGCGGAGGGCCACTGAGTTCATCAGCAACCAATAATCAACCATCAGTTGAAGAGAACAAAAAAGAAAAGGTTAAATCTAGAACTAGCAACCAGTTATTACCAGCAAGGGTCGACGGGTCAAAAAACCTAGCAGATATCAATAATACGTGGAGAGAACATGAAATAATTTAGCTATATTGAATTCATACTTTCCAAGAAAGCTTAAAATGGAACGAGTTTTGTTTTTTTTTCGTTTTAAAGTTTTATTATTTGACTTTCATAATAAATACTTGAATTACTTGTGTAATATATATATGAAAAAGGGAGGGGGGGGGGTACATATGGTAACACTATACATATTGTAACACTATATTATAATGTTGTACCTAACCTCAAATGTCAAGTCAGTCATTAAATACTATTAATACGGAACAGACCTCTTCTTGTTATTTAGATGGTTATAGTGTTATCACAGTAATGGCGAAAAGTGAGGTAGCCTTACTGAGCCATCACTTGTTTACCACGATTAGAACTTTGAACTTTCATTCGAATAGCACAGGGCAACAATTGCCAATTATTTTTCTTCGAAAGTCAATACAAAATTTTTTTATTGTAGAGTTTTACCAATCACATTTTGTGAAAGGAGTTTTTGTATTAAAACTTTGTGGTTGAAAAACTGAAATTTGGCGAAAGCTCTGCGTAAACTTTAAATACAAAATTTAAAAGGTTGATTTCTAGTATTCGAATATTATTGTAAAAGCTCGGAACTTACTTGAGAAACTGCGTGTAACATTTTGTAAGCTCTCTAGAATTTGGAATTTTCTTCTAATTTTCGGGATTAGCTTGGACGAAGAAATTGATCAAAAAGCAAACAAGTTAAATTTGTTTATTCATTTTACATCAAAATACCAATCAACTAAACCAATAATTTTAAATCCGATTCATCCTTCAATTTATAGTTAAATTGTACATTATACGCCACCTCTACATCCTTGAAAAGTTGATTTATTTTATAAACGGCGTCCTCATTTCGTTCAACTTTACGTATAACATGTCCCACCAGCGTATCAATCAATTGATTCCTCTCTTCAATTGTACGACTGTTTTCAGTAAAATTGTAGCAATTACTATTCAGGCATAAGTTAAACATTTCGAACTCATTCAATTTGTTCAAATAAAGTGGATCTATAATAAGTTTGGGTTTTTTATGCGGCATACTCAGCGTCAAATTATACATTGTTAGCATGTAATGTATTTGGAATAGTGGTCGAGCAACATGTCCATTCGGTTCAGAATAAAATATTTCCTTTAACAATCCGTTCGATGAATTATGCACATACACTAAAATTTCTTCATACGCAGCATCACGCAAAAATCCAAATTGGATAAGATTTTTAACAATTGATTCGTCCAGCATTAGGGGTGTATTTGCTTTGATCGATTTTAAATATTGTTCCGATTTTTTATTCATATCACTCAAACATTTATCATATTGAAAAAAACATGCCCAATACGTAACCATAATTTTGGTTAGTTTTCTTTGGCGGGAATCATCGACGAGAAGTTCGAAGCCTAAATGATCGTAGGCAGGTTTGAAATAGTTCAGATAATTTAGATGCATATGTCTCGCCATATCATTGGTCTGATAGATTTTGAGTATTCGGTTAATCACGCTCCAGGTTACTTGGCTTCGATCTTTTTGAAGAACTGGTAATAAATTGTAAAATTTAGTCGTATCGGTTTTCTTAGCGATATGACTGAGGAAATGGGCGTCAGATATAGTTCGGGCCCGTTCGATCGGTGAAATACTTTCAAAATCATCTCCAATCATAGCCGCTGTAATAAGCCGCCAATTTTCATCATCGTATTGCACCACATAGTTCCCGGACTGCTTTTTATTGAATATAATCCAATCGTCGGCTGATAAATTTAACGGCAATGTCATCGAACTATTTCTTAGCCAACCGTCTGGTAAAGTATTCCAAAAATTTGGTTTTGATTTTGTAGCATAATTAAAAGGAATCCACCAGGTTTTATCTGGTTCAGCGCTGTTGATCTTAAATGCGGTTTGGCTGAGCACAACATCACCGGTCGTGTAATTTCTAGTGACATTTAAAATTGGGAATCGATTTTGGTTTAGCCACGAATTAATATATTCCCGTATATTTATTTCATTCGGAATTGTATGATGGATTTCGTTAACTTCTTGTATCACATCAATTAAATCGTCTGGAGTCACTAGGTCATACGCAAATTTCTTGATGTACATCTGCATTGCGGTTTGAAATGCTTGTTGACCAAGAACGTGTGCTAATGAGTTGACAGTAACACACCCCTTAGGATACACATACATTTTTCGATTTGGTAGAACATGCGGTTGATAATCGTTTAATATTGTGATTGGTAGCGCTGCCTCAGCATATTGTGTAATGGCGGTGTCAAGTGAAAATATTCGTTCAAAAAAATTGTCCTTTGGGAATAGTTCGGCCAGCATATGATAGGAGAAATAAACAGCAAAACCTTCGTTCAACCAGAGATATGTAATATTGCGCATTGTGACTAAATTTCCGAAAAATTGATGAGCTATCTCGTGAGCGTATAACTCGAGGGCGTTTTCGTCGAAGATTAGCCTCGGGATTAGCGTATTTTCGAGTACGGAATTCTCGTCCAGGGTTATTAAACCCCAATTCTCCATACCTCTCAGATATTTTGAAGTTGTTCTTGTAACTAATAAATCAAGTTTTGGTAAAGCATAGCTCGAGTTTAGAAAATTTTCTATTGACTTAAGCAATTTTCCGGAATAATTCTGCAGCAAGGCAGATCCGGATGTAGCAGCATGATGAATATAAATATTCATCGAAATATTACTTTGGTTTTCAACTGGAATCGTTTTAAATTTTCCAACGGTAAAAGCGACTATGTATGGCGACATTAACGGAGTCTCCTCAAATCGGGTGGTTACCAATTGTCCATACCTTAAAAAAAAAAAAATTGAAAATCTGATTCGTTTTATTTTATTCCACACAGTAAATTGGGGGTGCACTTTACCTTTTCGTTATGTTGCCTGGCATGTTCGATATAGCCATTAAATCACTGTTATGGGTTATTTCGATATTGAAGTGTGATTTTAGGCCGATTACATCAAAACTTGGTACAGCATTACGGAAATTGGTTGACTCGAAATGTGTGGTGACATAACAGCTACTAAATATTTAACCTTTTTAACACAAAAACATTTAATTACGCACGATATTTACCTTTTATTAGAGTCACCAAATGGGACACATGTTTTAAATAGTCCAGTGGTCACTTCATCAGAAAAGTTCACCTTGTACTCAACATATAGATCGTATGAAACATTTGTGTGTAAAATTAGATCATCCGCATCGCCCAATTTGATTCCAATCATAGAATCATGATTATGCCAAAATGGTATCGCTCTCTCAAATTCAATGGTTTCAAAGTTTTCAACGTTTGTTAATCGAATTGCAAAAAGTTCATTAAGCGCTGATTTATTAAAATGAAAGACGAGCACGTTGGAATCCACCCGCGAAAGAAATCGAATTTGACTTGTCCCATTGTAGTACTGAAAGTCAAGTTGCGCATCTAAATCGATAGTGATGTAATAACGATGTGGCAATACATCAGTTTCGATGTTGAATGTCAAAAATTTCTCCTCAATATTTGTACTCGGCTCGTCGACTATGAATTCACTACGCGCTAACGAATTAGAACAAATCAAAATAAGAAAAAAATGCAAGAACATTTTCTTTTAGTAAGATCTGGTGAAGCACTGCCACATAATTGTCTTAATTTTCTTTTTTTTTTTTTTACATTGTCTCTGTGCCCACAATGTGTTGGTGTTTGTTATCGATTCAAGAAGTTTTTTTTTTTTTTTTTGCTTTTATTATGACGTTATTTGTATGCGGCGTCGTCTTATCAGTTGTACAAAAATTATTTTATTTCTTCAAACCGGATGAGGTTAAAGGGTTTGCGCTTTCATCAATGATTAATTTCTATGGGAAGTCCGTACATTGTTTGTTGTATTTTGTTCGTAATACTTGCGTTTAGCAATTCATTTGATTGTGATATTTTATGTGATCAACATCATGTTACATAAATTATTTATAATTCTAAGTCTTTTACTATTGCCGCTCATCGAATGTAACCTTAAAATACCGCGAGTGAATTCGAATGAAACCCAATACTATAAATTTAACATGGTGAAGGATGTCAAACCAATTCGCTACTATATCGATATTAGTTTAGATCCAATACGGAATTTTCAATATTATAACGGTACGTCAAAAATTGTGTTCCAATCGACTGTGAAATCAAATTTTATCGCATTTCATCTTAAGTTAACACATTTGATCGATATACACAAAATTAGTTTGGTGAATTTGAAAACCGCACAAATATTAACAAATTTCAATGTAACCTATTTTGAACATGGTGACGATCCCCTTATCGGGCTTGAATTCATTGGGGAGCAGCAATTTTTGGAAGAAGATACAGTTTACAGTTTAAATATTGATTACACTGTACGGTTTGATGAAGGTGAACGTAAAGGTTTCTTTAAGTTTTGTTACATGTTGAATGGGTCGGAAGATAAGTGAGTACATATACACCTGTTAAATTAACTGTTATAATTTATAATAAAATAGTTTGTAATTTTAGTTGTTTCTCGACAACCCATTTTGAAACACATAATATTCGGCTGGCGTTTCCAAGCTTTGATAATGCAACGCTTAAAGCTCGATTTAATATTCGTGTAAAACATCGTAGCGATATGATAGCATGTTCTAATATGCCCGGGCGAATAGTAGAAGATGCGGGCGACACAGTAACCACGTTATTTGATGAATCACCACCGATGTCAACGTATTTAATTGCGATTGCAATCGGAAATTTCGAGAGTACTCCAATAAACAATTCTAGTAATCTCACGATGAATTTTTATACACCAGTCGGGATTGGAAAATCGAACACGATACTTGAAAAATATGCTGGACAATTTGTGTTCGCCCTCGAAACATATTTAAATATGCGATTTCCAGTGCCCAAATTGGATTTTTTTGCTTCATACACTGCAACTGATACCATCCAAGGTATGGAACAGTGGGGTTTCATAAGCTTTGATGGTAATGTAATTTTGGAAACCAATAAATTACCAGATTTTGAAAGTATTGAAAATACTATTAAAGTGATTGCACATGAAATAGTTCATCAGTATTTTGGTAATTTAGTGTCACTCAAAGAGCTTAACAGTTTATGGCTGAAAGAAGGATTAACCACATATTTCACAAGTCGTATCTCGGCCGCCGTTTTCCCAGAAGAGAATTACAACGAACGCATGTTCCTCACCGATTTTGGATATTCCATGACAATTGAAGGAGTTCATAATTCTGGAGTGGCTATAAATAATTATGAAGAATTTGTCACACCAAATATTTTAAAGTCAGTGCAACATATATACGTGATATACACAAAAGGTAGCGTTTTTACGAATATGATTGCTAATGTGCTGGGTGAGAACGCTTTTCAAAAATTTATTCAAAATTTAATTCACAATTTTGAATACGATTCGATATCAACCGAAGATTTTATAAACGAATTGCAATTTGTGAACGATATGGAACAAATAATACCAGAAGATATTGATATCTCTGGATTTGTTAATTCATGGATTAATCAACCGAAATTTCCAATTGTCACGGTAACTAGAAATTATGATTCAGGCCTAGTGGAAATAAGGCAAGATTCAACGGAGCATACATTTTGGATTCCATTTAATTATGCCACGAAATCAAATCCAAATTTTAATGTCACGACACCCGATGGTTGGCTAAGAAATGTACCAGCTATGAATATTACTGTCAAAAATCTGAAACCAAATGATTGGATCTTGTTCAATAAACATGCGATCGGTTATTATATCGTGAATTATGATGCACAGAATTGGAATTTAATTATTGACGCGTTATTATCTGATAACGGTTTTCACATAATTCCACCACTGAATCGGGCAAAATTAATTCTAGATGTTGCTATATTGTACGGACAAGGTTTACTATCAGACGATAATATATTGTTCAGAATAATAAATTTGTTAAAACGTGAGCACAATTATATAACGTGGACTGTTGTAAAAAATTATTTTCCCCAGGACCTTAAATTGTTTTTGGTGAGTTCTCTATATTAAAATTTATAATTTGAATGTATTATCACTAGACAAATTTCAGGCCGACAATATCGATGATTTAATTGCACACTTTTATCGTTATTATGGTGTAGTACATCAGCCAACTGACACCCGATCAATAAAATTGGCCCGCACGAATGCAATCGATTTTGCTTGCAAATACAAATATAAAAAATGTCATCAAGATATGTCAATTGTAGCTACCGAAATCTCAAACCAAAACGAAAATTTCGATGACCTTAATATTGACTGGCACATGTTTAAATTGGTTTTCGGCTATGGAGTCGTGAATGATGAGCAATTCGAAGCGTTTTTGCGAAAAGTCAATTCATGTAAGAACCAGAAAGTACAAGAATTTTTCTATGGCAGTCTCGATGAAAAAGTTAATATTACTGCATTTCAAAAAATTTTCATTATGACTGTATACGAGCTACCATCGAGGCATACCGTAAATGAGGAAGATTTACGTTTTAATCTTGATATAATGGATTTGAGCAGTTTTTACGATTTGACAATTCTGAACGATTGTTTATCAGCAACTTGCTATGATTTTGTGGCCATATTTCCTAACGTAACTGAACGGATTGAACAAATTTATAAGATGGTTGAAAAGGTGGTGATGAATATGGATACACCGAAAGACATTTTTGATGATGGAAACACACGCTTCTCAACGATTTTGGAAGTTTTGGATAATATTGAAAAGAACTATGGTGGAAATGTAAAAGATCGCATTATGGCGAAATATGATATTAATAAACCTCCAGTTATTATGCGGTATACTTATCCTAACGATTGATTTTTTACCCCTCATTAACAGAGTACCCTAATTTTTTACGTCAATTGAATGATATGCTATGTATGTATGTCATGCTGACAAATTTTTTGTTGACAAATAAATATCTTAAAATATCCTTCATATTCTCGATATTGAAACACAAATTAATTTTTTCGTTGTCATTTTACACATAAGTTACAGATGAAATAATGTCATCACAATATTATACATCATATTTGTTGGCGTGTGTAAAAAAAAGGGATTATTCGACCAAGAAATCTCGAATAGCAAAAAATAGCCTAGTGCAAAAAAATATTTACCTTACAAATGTTTACCTGCCAATAGCCGCTCTGTTGATCTAATGTCGAAAATATTCGAGCACCCGACAATGTGTTTAACGTGTCATCGATCCTTGGCAGTGGGTAGCTATCTTTTTTCGTCACAGCATTGAGTTTTCGGTAATCAACGCCAGAATCTCAGGCTACCGTTCTTCGTCTCGACCAACACTACCGGTGAGCTCCATGGATTGTAAGATAGTTCGATTACTCCTGCTGCCTGCATATCTGTTACCATTTGATTGACTTCTTCTTGTTTTGCCAGTGGTAACTTGCTGGGTGGTTGACAAATCAACATCTCCGCCCCCCGTATCAATTCGGTGCTTTAACATTATAGTCCTTCCGTTATTATCCGGTGTACTGCAGAATACGAACGTGTACCGTTTGAGTAGTTGATGTGCCGAATTTTTGCCACGGTAAGATCATCGGTAAATTTCTGCAGTTGTTCTACCATTTCTTTCTGCCTTACTTACTATACTATAGTCGGGACCTCTATGATTGTTGCCAGGTTTAACTAGGGCTTTCCCGATTATAATTCCCTTGGTTTCGTTCTCCTGTTTGTTACCCTCCACAACCCACAACCTGGTTGACCCAGAACCGACCCAGAACCTCCCTTTAATCTTCCACACACGACCGTCTCCGAGTTCGGTGGTAGCTTCTCCCGATGATCAATAATAATTCGCCTGGTAGTTGCTCCTGCACTGCTAGATTGAAGTGGCAACTCGATGTTATCGTAAGTTAATACTCCTCGCCCAACATCCACCACGAAGCCATTTGCCCTCATGAATTCCATTCCCAAAATGACTTCATCCACAATATCTATATCAGCACTTCTTGTTGGAAAAGTGTTCCCTCGATCCTTATTTTTACGATCTTTTTATCTTTTATTATTGCATCATCTCGAGTTGCTGTTTGTAAATTCAATCCATCAGCTGGTTGTATACCTCCATAGATCAGATCTTTACGGACAATTGTACGATTTGCTTTTGTATCCCGGGTGACGATGCACCACTTCTTGCTACTTTCGAAACGCGGATGGATGTTATGAGGCAATCGGTTGTGGGAGTCAACTTCTGCCCCTTTAGGCTGACTCTTTCAAGTTTAACGACTCCGTCGACATTTCACCCTCTTGTTGTACCTACTTAGGAGACGGTGAACTTCCCTGATTTTTTTCTAATTTCCCAGCAGTGCCGAGAGAGATGACCGATTTTATCACATGCCCAACATCTGATCTGACCTCTTTCGTCTCGGTTTCTTGGTGCTGACCGCTCTGTGTTTATGCTGGTGTCGATTTTGACTTGGCGTATTTTCATTGACGGTTTGGTGATGGCGTGTGCAGTTTCATTTGTCAACGCAGAAGCAATGGTTTCGGCGAAGGTTGCTTTATGTGACAACATCACCGTCTTGCGTGTCTCTGGATCTCGAATACCGTCAATGAATGCGTAAATTTTTAGCCTTTCCATATGATTCGTCGACGTGCTGGCATCCTGAAGCGATTCTCCTCCCTTTTGTTAGGGGCTTTTAAGTTTAATGAGATAGATTTCCCGCCTCTGGTCACTGCCGTACTTCCGATCCAGCGCCTTCATAATTTCAAGGAGCTGTTGCGATCCTTTTCTGGAATGGTTTGTAAAGCCTCTGCTGCTTCACCTTTAAGGGTCACTACAAGAGCTGCAATAAGATGTCAGTGTGATCATTCATGCCGAAAGATGTTGCTCCGTCGAAATTTGGTGGCCTTAACTTAATCGAGTGAACGGTCTGAACCACTTTGACATCAGTTAATTCTTTTTCGAGACGTTGAACCTCGTTACCGTTTCTCTATTTCGCCATGTACATTTGTAGACAGTTCTATAACTTTCTCGTCCATTTTTGTTGTTTTATTGCCTCCATCTGTAGCTCGTTTTGTTATTTCATTTCGAGGTTTGACTGCTCTCCATGTTACACCATCATCTGCTTTATAGCAGCCATTAACTGCGAAAAATCGAAACTTCCAGATCGTAATTGTATTGTTTCGACCAATGTTTTTGTTTCACGATCTGTCTTCTCTACGGCTGCCGCACCCGTTACTTCCACGCCAAAATCATGATGGTCAGCGTTTAACTCTTCTTTCTCCATGATGTCACGTAGTCGCGCTGGTAAGGCCTCTTTAATACCATCAGTGCACAAACTTCATTTCTCAAATTCCCTCTTTAATTCTGGAACTTTTAATTCGTAGAGAATCATTTTCTTTTCTTTATTATTCACAATCGCACTGCTGTCACCAATTGTTACGTTTTTGCCTTGTCAATCAACGTTCGATTCACTGGATGGTGAATAAAAACAAACCAATTCAATTTATCACCAACGAATTTATTTATTGAACAATAAAAATTTATTCAACACAATTTATTATAATAATTCACAAAATCACTTTATATAAATTTTCGCAAAATTTTACTGTTCACTTTTACTTTTTAAATCGCACTTATTCACTTTTTATTTCCTTTTTAATTTTTACACTATCGCTTATCAAATACTAATCAACCAATTCGACTTTGTTCGCCTTTTATGCACACAAACCAAACTTCTAGAAGTTTCATGACTTTTCAAGTAAGAATAGTCCAGAAACATTCAGAACAGTTTTATAATGAAAAATTAGTACAGTAAAACATTGAGCTATTAATTTAACTTATTCTATTACACCCTAGGTGTCACCTTAACAAAATATTGTTACGTTTTTGCCTTGTCAATCAAGGTTCGTATCACTGGATTGTGAATAATACAAACTCAATTCAATTTATCACCAACGAATTTATTTATTCCACAAAATTGATTACAACACAGTTTATCAATAAAAATTCACAAAATCACTTTAAATAAATTTTACACAATTTTACTATTCACTTATAATTTTTATTTCGCCCTACAACACTTTTAAAATCACTTTTTAATTACTTTTTAATCTTCACACTATCGCTTTCCAAATACTACTAATAATCTTACAAGTTTCCACTATCGCGTTTCAAATTATAATAATCCAATTCGATCTTGTTTGCCTTTTTATATACACAAACCAAACTTCTCGAAAGCTCATGATTTTTCTAGTTAGAATAGCGGAGAAATATTACGTAACAATTTTTATCATGGAAAATTCCATTTAGTACAGCAAAACATTGAGCTATTAGTTTTACTTATTCTATTACACACTAGGTGTCACCATCACAATATTGTAACGGTGACACCTAGGGAGTAATAGAACAAGTTAAATTAATTGCTCAATGTTTTACTGTACTAAAATAGAATTTTCCATGATAAAACTGTTCTAAATGTTTCTGGACTATTCTTACTGAAAAAGTCATAACATTTCTAATAGTATGGTTTGTGTTTTTAAAATGGCAAACGATGTCGAATTGGAATCATTAGTTTCTGGTAAGCGAAAATATAAGGATTAAATGTGAACTGGAAAGTGCTTTAAAACGTGTTTTGTACGAAATAAAAATTATAAGTGATCAGTAAAATTGTGGCAATATTAAAGTAAAGTGATTTTGTGAATTATCGTTAGTTAACTGTGTTGTAATAATTTTTGTGGGAAATAATAAATTCGTTGGTAATAAATTGATTTGTTTTGTTTTATTCAAAACCCAGTGATTCGAACCTTGATTGACAATGCAAAAACGTTACAATATTTTTGGCCCTTTACTCTCATTATTAATTTATTTGTTTTTTTGCGGTGTGAAAGCTACCTGGTAATAAAACATGATATTTATTTTTGTCACTTAAATATCTTAACAATCCAATTTTAATTAAATCAATGAACGTTCCTCGCTTGAAGGAAGCGAATGCTTTATATACATAATCATATGCTAGTACGGATTACGATAATAACAATTATGTGTACACAATAAAGTAAGATTAAATTATATTAATAATTTGTTCTGTTTACTTATTATTTGCTATTTATTTATGCTAGTATGCTAGTAATTATAGTTATTTTATTTATTTTACTATTTTCGTTAATCGTTTCGAATAAACAATCAATCGTTTCAAAGAGATTAAATTACATTAATAATAATTAATATGGTTACTTTGCAAGATTGATTACTTTGTTGTAATGGCATAATTGCTACCCCGAATCTGGTTCATGTAACAATGAATTTTTAAGTGGTTGCAGATGTAACTCCTCCCGTTTTAGTTGGTTGTCGTCCTCGTTAACCGAAAATGTTTGTAATTCCTTGGTTACAACCTGCATGACCATGATAATGAAGAATATTGTACCAGTAGATAACGAATAATGAGTTATACTTATTCTGCTTTCGATTTCGTTTATTTTTCGTATACATATTGTTACGTTTTTGATTTGTCAATCAAACAAGGTTCGAATCACTGAATTGTAAAAAAAGCAAATCAATTCAATTTATTACCAACGAATTTATTTATGTCACACAAAAATTATTACAACACAATTAATTAACGATAATTCACAAATATTGGCACAAATTTACTGTTCACTTATAATTTTTATTTCGCACAAAAACACTTTTTAAAGCACTTTCCAGTTCACATTTGATCCTTATACTTTCGCTTACCAGAAACTAATCATTCCAATTCGATATAGTTTGATTTTTTATGTAACCAAACCAAACTTCTAGAAAGTTCATGACTTTTTCAGTAAGAATAGTGTAGAAACATTTAGAACAGTTTTATCATGGAAAATTCCATTTTAGTACAGTAAAACATTGAGCTATTAATTTAACTTATTCTGTTACACACTAGATGTCACCGTAACAATATTTTTCATTATGTGACGGTGATACCTAGTGTGTAATAGAAGAAGTTAAATTAATAGCTCAATGTTTAACTGTACTAAAATGGAATTTTCCATGATAAAATTGTTACGTAATGTTTCTACGCTATTCTAACTGGAAACGTCATGAGCTTTCTAGAAGTTTGGTTTGTGTTATAAAAAGGCGAACGAAGTCGAATTGGATTAGTAATATTTGGTAAGCGATAGTGTAAAGAATAAAAGGAATTAAAAAGTGATTTAAAAAGTGTTTTAGTGTAAAATAAAAAGTAAAAGTGATCAGTAAAATTTGAGAATAATTTATATAAAGTGATTTTGTGAATTTTTATTGATAAACTGTGTTGTAATAAATTTTATGAAATAAATAAATTTGTTGTAGATAAATTAAATTGATTTTGTATTATTCACAATCCAGTGATACACACCTTGAGTGACAAGGCAAAAACGTAACAATATTATGTCCTTACAGCTTTTGTACCGTTGTTATATTGATATCTTCTGTTGGTTGTGATTTCATTCCTTCTAGTGCGTTCTGCAGGCTCATTTCCTGCGAAGTAAGTCTTTTGTTGAGGTTCTCTAGATTTCTCAGTATGTCCTGTAAAACGAGATCCACTTTAGTCTGTTTCTGCTCTGTTTGCTGAACTATTTGAGCATTAGTAACGTTTTCATTTACTCGCTCTCTTTGTAAGTTAACATTAGGAGTCAACGATTTTGACTCCGTGATTTTTTTGATAGTTTGTACATTTCTTGATGTAACTGGTTTACGTATTTTATCTCTCATTTTTTGCAGTTTTTCTGCAACTTCTCATCCTCTGTAATTGGCTGGATGCTGGCCATTACAGTTGATACACTTCGGTGTTGTATTTCGGGAAATTGTGCAGTCATTTCCTGCATGTTTTCTTGCACATTTAATACATCTTGCTTCTCGATGGCATTTGAATACGATACTGGCTAAATGTGGGATTCTAAACTGATTTTTAGATGAGATTCTGGAATATGGCCAAGTAAGATGAATCTTGGTCATTTCTTAGCTTACTATGATGAAATTCAACATGTACGATGGAAGTGGGATTCATATATTGATGGTGGTTTTTAGGTGAAGTTCTGGAATATGGCCAATTAGGATTGAATAATCAATATGATCTTCGAGATGAAGTTCAATTAGCAAATTGCCTCTGAATGATCGATTCTCGTCACGTATAGCTTGATTTAAAAGAAATCAAGATTCCTAATGAAAACGGTACAATTGTACCGTCATATAATTATATAAGAAAATAAAATAAGTGTAAATTAAAAACAATGGTTTACCATGCTTAATTTCATTTTATTAAAAAAAAAATCTAATTCATTTTAGTACAGGTGGAAAGTAAAAATTTAGGCAGCTTCATTGCAATAAATACATGTGGTATTTAGGAACACTTTTCTCAGCACTTACAGCTTGTATTTAATTTAAATTTATTTTATTTTTTTATATAATTATATGGCGGTACAATAGTACCATTTTCAAGCTATAATAATCTACTCCAAAATTGTAGAGATGTGAAGAGAATGGATCATTCTGCTTTTATAGAAACAAAAGTTGTCGCAATTTCAAAACCTAAAAGGAACAAAATATCTACCCAGCTGGATACAGGTTAAACACGGACCGACCTTGCCTCTCTAACAGCAAGCATACTCGAAAAACTTAGCCCAAAGATTAAAGCAAAGGATCAATTGTTCTATCTTAATTGGCCATAATCCAGAACTTGATCTAACAATCATTTTAGGATGGCAGTCATCGCACATGTCAAATTTCACATGTACTTCATCTAACAATCATATTAGAATCCATTTTCATCGTACATGTTGAATTTCACCATAATCGGTTGAGAAATAACCGAGTTCCTTTCTAATTGGCCATATTTCAGAACTTCATCTAACAATCACTTTAGAATCCCAATTCTATCCAACATGTCGAATTTCATTATAGTTCATGTTCATCTTACTTGGCCATATTTTTGAAATTTAGCTAAAAATCAATTCTTATTGGCCATATTCCAGAAGTGACCATTAAAAATAGACAATAATATTACACAAAATTTACGGGTATTTTGTAAAAAATCTGCAAAATTTTTTCGAATATCCTATTAAATCGAAGACTATTGAATTTAGCGTATGAAAAATGAAGAAAAAGGCTAAGCATTAAGCTCATGAGTTTAACTAAAATTATAAAAATTAAATCAAAAACAAATACTGTATAAGTATATGTATAGCATTTCAACACTTATATTATTAATACGTACCACAATTTCAGATGTCAGAATATTATCATTCAGAGCTGTTCGAATCTGACGAATAGGCCAAAATCATACGAAATATCCAAATAAAACCTACAACAAGCACGCAGTTACCAATATATAAAAAACAATTTCATATAATTGTAACAAACCAAAAAGATTCTTTCGGCTTTTTATAGACAAAATATCTACCAAAAAAGTAGAAATGTCAATCACCCCCGTACTGTATCCCAAGAGTTATACAAAGTGTACAACCAATGATACGCTGAACAAAAAATGAGAACTTACCTTGAGCTCATTGTGTTAGTAGTTCCGTTTCGTACTGAAAAAGTTGGTCTACTCACAAGGTAGCTACGACAAAACTACAAAAATACATTTCCTACTTAACACAGATAGTGTCAAGTACGAACGTACTAATCTAGCGAATTATATTCACTAAATCAAAAAACTCAAGGAAAACCCTCATTTCTGTGTGTTTTATACCCTCACAAATCATTAAGAGAAAGAGTAGTTTGTTATATTCTTTTGACTTTTTATAGACAAAATATATTAACAATAACTGTAACTGACACTTTCTCTATTAAGTAGGAATTATATTTTTGTAGTTTCACCCTCGCCAACATTAGCTGACATAATGAGAGTACAAAATGAGCATGACAATATTATGCGAGTTTTATTACGTGAGGTTAAGTTGCTTCGACGTGAGCTAAATTAGAGCGGTGTCATTAAGATTGCCGGTTTCATCAGCAGGACAATTTACAAATCAAGAAGCCCTTGGTAGGAAATCACAGCTAGATCAAGTCGTATATCGACCGAGCCTTAATTATATTTAACTAGCTGGAGTACCCGGCGTTGCCCGAGGTAAATAAAATATTTTTATTTTTATTTTGGCAAAGATGGCACTAAAATCGTGGTAAAACATATCCTAACTCCGTTAAATCAAGAAGACCAACCCCTTCGGATACGAATATACGATTAATTTCATTTAACCATTAATTTTAACTCAGTCCTGTAATTTTTTTTTTTTAATCGAAATTTTAGAAAAAAGTGTTGGAGGAACCTAGACCAAGGGGCTAGACCCATTCGAAAATACTACAAAAACCTGGTAATTTTCGTATAAAAACACTACGCAAAGTTTAAATCTGGTTGGATGATTGTGTGGAAACGTATAAAGAGCATACACACAGACATACAGATTTTCATTTTTATTAGTATAGATAGACATCGATAGCAAAAGTGCATAACCGTATATCTACAAAATTTCTGAAAATCGTTTTATTGGTTTATCGGTAAGACACCTAGTGTTTGCTTTCCTTTTTAATTTAATTTGTGCACGCAGAATGGGTAAACATGAACTATTATTCTATTTACATAGTTCCTTGTATTGTATCTACATATATGGCAAAACCGTTCGATTTTTTCCGCCTCCTGTAAAAATATCAAAAATGTAGATACACGGTAATGCACTTTTGCCATTAATATATGCCTCCTCTATTACAACAATTCAAATAAAAAAAAATCAAATGAACAGTTAAAAATTTGAATATTGATTAATTTTCGGAATTGTCATTCGATTCAAGAACAAAAGTTCAAACAAAATATTTTAAGTCTCGAACCAATTTTTGTTTCCCCCAAATACATGAAAGGAATTGAAAGATTCACGCTGCTCAATTTGCTGCACCAATCATAATAGCGGCGAAGCAAAATTGAGCGTTTAAAATTTGTGGTGACATCCGGTACCGATAAGACAGAAGAACTTTTTCATATAAGTAATATGAGATGTTTAAATTTAGCAGATCAAAAGCAGGTTTAAAATTTAATTGGTGTATTTCAACACGCGTTTTTATTTTAAATTTAAATAGAAATACATTAAGGCGGATTTGAATACAATTTCGCAAGTGAATTGAATAAAATAAAAACAGAAATAACTTGTTGGATTTACCGCAATTCTTGTTTGTAAACCGAATTTTTTGATGTTCCTACTCTCGGAATGAAGTTACATATTCTTTTACGTAGCCACATACCTAGAAGACTCAATGAGAAGGTTCGAGTACTGCAAATTTCTTGGCTAGAGATCTGCCTACGGTGCCTTGTTGTCGGTGGTATACTGATATCAATAATAATCATATAACTAACATCTTACTACCGTACTATGATATAACCATAGAATAATCATAACATACCGATATACCACAACACCATCATACTATCATACCATCATACCACCATATCATCATAAGCCATCCATAATAACATCCTACCAGCTTACCATCATACCACACACAATTCTATAAGGTTACCATCGTACCTTCATACCATCAAACCATCAGAACCATTAGACCATCATTCCATCACACCATCACACAGACATACTATTAAACCATCATACCTTCAAACCATCTCACCATCATACCTTTATACAATCATACCATTATACCATCACCATCATCATCCCCCATTATCATCATTACCATTACTGTCAACATCACCATCACCATCACACCATTACCTGCTATAAAGTATTCGTGCAAAATTTGAAAATAATCGCTCGAGTGGACCAAGAGCTTTTGTGGAACCCGCATACATACAAACATACTTTTCATCTTTGTATATATAGATAGATAGATAGATAGAATAAGAAGATAGAAGAAGAAGAAGATAGCTAGATTTTGTTTTCTTTTCAGATAAATTTGTATGAAAATGTAAACGACAAAAGCTTAGACAAATTTGTTAGAGCTTGATTAAAATTAATTATAACCACCGATACTGGAACCAGCTTTACCTGATATGGTCGTTACGGAAACATCGGTGTGGAAGGTTTTCAAATCATGAATTTTATAATAGGTAAATTTTTGATATAAAGTATATATATTAAGATAAATTGATATAAACACTTTGCAATTCCGCACGTGGAATGCTACTCCCCTATTCTAACGTGTCGACTCTTTTATATGATTCGTATTTGATTTAAATAAGAAACGAACTAATCTGATTCAATTCAAATAAGAGTCCAATACCTCGAAGACTCGAATACGTTCGAATCGAATCCACAAATACCCTCATGAATAAGATACGAATACGTAAGTAAACGATTCTTATTTGAATTGAATCCAATTCCCTCATTTCTTATTTAAATCTAATCGTATTCAGGAATATCCCCCGGATTAAGTTTCCATAATTTAATTTTAGCGGGCGGAAAAGTGGATCAGTTTGACTATTCAACTTTGAACATGCGATGAAAACAGCCATTAAATCGGTTCAATCTTGGCATTTTCAGATTTCAAAATGCTAAAGCATTATTTTTAAAAAAAAACAAAGCCAATAAAATCGTTGTCCGAGGGAAGGTTACATATAATAGTGATCAACATGTTTTTAACAATTGATTTAAGGTTGGGAAGAAATTCGATGAGTTACAGCCAGATAAAATTACAGAATGAAATAATTTAAGCCGCGAAAATAAAGTAGACATTGAAACTAAGAATTATGGTGAAAATTGGCGAGATAATCGAGATCTTAAAAGCTTAAAAATTGTAATTGATTTAAAAGTTTATGATTTTTGGAAGGGTTCATTTCTAAATGTCTTAGTGACTTCGAATTAGTTACTTTGTGTAACTAGATCACACAAAATAAGGGTCAAAAGAGTTATTTATGAATTAAAAGGCCTAATTTGGATTCAGCTTCGATGAATAACTTATTGTCGTTGCAGATAAATGGATTACCCCCAAACCATATTAGTGTCATTCTTACTATGGAAATATATTGAATTTATTTCTAAATACAAATTATCAAACAGGTTATTATTATTATTATTATTATTGGGGAGGCCATGCGGGCGATCAGCCACTTCGCACTGCGACCTAAAAGATCTATTGTGCTGACCTCTGCTTAATTATCCGTCCAGTCAATATTCAGGTTCTTAATGAACCTGACGATACAGCCTCCCGGTACGTGATACATACTATCTGGGCTTATTGCTCTCCCTCCTAGATGTTTACTACAGCATGTAGTTCCGCTAGAAAGACGGTAGCATTGGAGCTCAAGGACCTCGAGAGGGTTGTCCCACTCTCGTATATTCCTACTCCTGCCCCGTATTCCGTTTGATTTTACTCTTACGAGTTGCTCGGAATTGCAAATCACCTGTAGGTCACCCAGCTTTACTACAGGAAGGCTAAATAAAACTGGAGGGTGCCTGGTTTCCAGAGTCCGCATATTTTGGGCTGATTAACCTATCAGCCATTCATCTTTCGGCATATGCTGTTCCACCTTAGATTAGGGTTTTTTGTCAAGGTTTTCTCCTTTAGCGCCGTACTTTAGCCTGTGCCAAATGGCCAAAAATGTGCCAAGTGGCCTTAGTTACCAGTGGTTGCCACGAGGAGGCAGTACGTACACTTGCGAATTGTGATCAGGTTACCCCTTACACAATTGTACCCATCACGCAGCTGCCTAATGACAAGACCAGAACAGCTCACGTGATGCGCACCCTACTGGAAGGTTACGGAGCTGGTAGATTAATCTACTCAACTTTAGTCCCCCCCTCCAATAGTCGCCAAACCACCATATACAGGTTAAATTAAAGCAAGTTTAAGCAAGTTGAATATGTACGCACAAAAATATTCAATTAGATTTGAAAAATTTAGATTAATAAAAAAACTGTAAAACATCGACCCTCAGACTAATTTCTATATACCTGTCCAGTTTGTAACTATTTCACCCTAAATCGAACTAAATAATTTGATATTCGAATAAATAATTGGGTTAAACAAAATGTTTGCAAATCTACCATGCCAATATAAATACGTTACGGTGAAATTTTGCGATTTTCATGCTAAAATCAAACCGTATATACTCTTTGGAGTAGCAAGTTTTATTATTTTATTATGTACGCATTAAACATTCTCATCAGTGTGTGCAAATAATGTAAAAAAACCGCGTCCTTTGCTATACATAAAAACCAATCCGGGGGAAAAATAGGGATCCGTTTTTTTTATATAAACAATATAGGAATTTTCACCAACGAGTACCAACGTGTGAGGTTTTTAAAGTGCTTAGTGTATTTATTTTACATATTCACTTTCCATTTTCAAAGTATATACTTTGTGTACTATATATGTATAGACAAACATATATGCAAAAATTATATTTGGTGTACATATAAACAACAATGAAAACATAAAAATTAAAAGACCCATCTATATGATAACCTCAACTCCACGCTACTTACACATGATACATTATTTTGACATGAATATTTTACAAAAATTTGTGTTTTTATCTACATACAATATATGTACCTACACGCTATAAACCACAAAACAACATGAAATAGATAATTATTGTTGGCATTGTGCGAATGACATCTATAAACTTCAGCGATAGTAAGACCTCCTATTCTACATAATGCTAAACAGCAAAATCCGCATTAAAAATTAAACTTCTTAGTCCTATGTATCGAACGCGTAACAAATAACAAACATACGAACGTGTAATATGTTTAGCATGCGTTCATAAATTCAAGTACAGATCACGCATACAAAATTATTCGATATGATTTAGCATAAATATGTTGTGTGATGGTATAATAAACATTGGCTTTAAAACTTTCATTTTCACTTCAAAAAATACATTAATGGCAAAAATATGTGGATGGGTGCTCGGATGGTAACGATTGGTTTATATAAATTGTATATGTATGAGCGGACAAAAGTTGGGTGGTAAATTTTAATGTACTTTAAAATTTCGATTTTAAAATGAGGGTTAATCTGATATTTTCCTCTATGTACATAAAATAAAACGTGTGTGTGGGTGTGCGGTTTATCTATATGCGATTTTATTATTAGTGACATGTATGTAGGTTGATGAACATGGAAATCGAATATGATATATTTAAATTTATGGTAAGTGATGTGTGTGTGTAGACTCTCTTCGATCTATATTCTAACTAGCTATAAGTGAATCATTATACGAACTAATTTATGGGGGTGACACACATTAATGAATTTTAATATGTAAATGATATTGACGGACCGGAAATTATTAAACCAAATAATCGTTATTTTTATAATAGTTCTCACATTTGAAGCAATATTTCAGAGCAAGTTTTCAATTTTAAGTCTACAAAGAAAGGCTAATATTTAACATTATATAAAAAACAAATTTCTTTCTGAAAAAAATTGTAATTTGTTTGTATATAAAATCCGTAACCAGGCGATTCGACTAGCACAATTCAATTAATGACAATTTGACTTGGGAATATTTCGGACAATATAACTTGCGCAGCCCTACTGAACAATTTAACCTTATATCTCCTCGATAAACCGTTAATATAGTGAATTTAAAACCCGACCAGCGTTGTCCTCCCAACAGGAAGAAGGCCTTTCGATGTAAGTACACCAATCAGAACCGAACTTACTTAAATGCCCTATAGGCCTGGGTCTAAATAAGGTTTCAGGAATTAAACCCGTCAAAAATGGAATTAGACTCGCAAAATTTGTAAAGAGTTTCCGATTTTAACTCGCAGAACAAATGGAATTAAAGTCAATTAGTTTCTGAGTTTAATTCCGGAATTTTATTCCGAGTTTCGTTCTATTTTTGCGTAATAAAATTGGATACATATAATATTCTGCTAACTTTTTTGGTTAAACTGCAATTAATTCAGTTTAATTTCATCTAGTAAGACTTTCTACTCTACATTTTATCGTTTTTAATTCATTTTCTTGAACTACACAACTTATTAAATGTACAGGGTGCACCATCTTTTATGCGGAGTATGTAAACATTAAATAACTTTGACGTTTGTCAACCGATTGACCTTGATAAAAAATGTTTTTGAAACGTCAATTCAGTACAATTTTAACTATGAATCGCTGTACACCGAAACAACGCGCCGAAATAGTAACACTGTAAATTGAAAATAGTCGTTCAGTTGTGTTAACTCAACGTGCAATATCGACGAAAATATCGTGGCAAACAGGCACCGTCTGACAACACTATTCGTCGTTTGGTGTCGAATTTTGTTGAGCACGGGATAGTGAGAGATTGCCAATGAACTAGTTGAAGCGGTCAGAAATAGGGAGAGAGCGTTGCCTGGAACCCAAAAGTGTTGCATCATCGCTGCGCTCAGCATTTTGTCGTCAGTGGGACCACTTTGCGGCGCATTTTGAAAGATGATTTGCATTTGTTTCCGTATAAAGTGCAATTAACACAAATAATATTGCCGACCGACCGTCCACGTCGCCTGAAATACGGCCAAACAGTCTCTGGCGGCGTTATTAAGCAAAATTTCTGCATTTGGGGAACGAAGAACCCACACAAGATCCATGAAACGCCGTTGCATGACACAAACGTGAGTGTTTAGGCCGGCGTTTGCGGCAGAACCGTAATTGGGACGTATTTTTCAGAGAAAACGAAACAGTCGATGGAAATCGATATCAGTGAATATTGGCTCATTATGCCTGCCCGCAAACGCGTGAACAAGGTCTTGACGGTTACTGGTTTCAACGAGACGGTTCAAACAATTCAGTTTCTGCAGCGAATATTCCCTGGACGTATGATGTTAAAAAGAGGCGACATTGACTGGCCATCCAGATCTCCAGATTTAACCCTTCCAGACTTCTTTATGTGGGGTTATTTGAAAAGCATAGTGTACGCCAGCAAGCCTCAGACCATTGATGAGCTCAAGGCAAATATTCGTGCCGAAATCATCACTATATCGCCCGAGATGCTCGAAAAAGTAATGGAAAACGCAGCAAAAAGGCACATTTTGCTTTGGCCAATAAAGGCGTCTATTCAAAAATTAGTTCAAATAAATTGCAAAGGACCAAATTGAATAAAAATACCTCATACATAGAAATCGGTTGTTTTTTTCAAAGTTATTGAATGTCTAGATACCCCCATAAAAGCGCACCCCGTGGATGAAAATCATGCTTTTTTTACAGATATTCTATCGAGACTACAGAGTTTCCGTTTCATGAGTACAGACACATATTAAAAAATTTTATTTCAGCATGGAAACATACTGTTACGTTTTTGCCTTGCCAATTAAGGTTCGTATTACTGGATTGTGAATAATACAAAATCAATTTAATTTATCACGAACTGATTTATTTATTTAGCACAAAAATTATTACAACACTATTTATTAATGATAATTCATAAAATCACTTTATATAAATTATTCGCACAATTTTTCTGATCACTTTTACTTTTTATTTCGCACAAAAACATTTTTTAAATCACTTTTTAATTCCTTTTTAATCTTTACAATATCGCTTACAAAATACTAATAAGAATCTTACAAGTTTACACTATCGCGTTCCAAATTCAAATGATCCAATTCGATCTCGTTCGCCTTTTTATATAAACAAACCAAACTTATAGAAAGTTCATGACTTTTCCAGTTAGAATAGTGTAGAAACATTTAGAACAGTTTATCATGGAAAATTCCATTTAGAACAGTTTAACATTGAGCTATTAATTTTAACTTATTCTATTACACACTAGGTGTCACTGTCACAATACCAAAGTTAATTTCTATATTAGATCTGCCATTTTCATTTAGTATAATAGGAAACTGTAGCCGATTTACATTGAACCATTTGCTTTACTTCAAGAGATAGAAGATGTACGATAGAAGAATTCATTTTTTATAATTTCTTTGCATTATGTAGATGCCTACTCAAAATGTGAAATTGAATACTATTTACCACAATCCAGTTTATAATTTTTCGTAAAATTTGCTCAAAATTTATACGATCATAGTAACATTTTGAAAGAAAAAAAAAGTTTGTGAATGTCCGTCTCATTCTTATATATGGATCAAATGTATTCGCACTTTTCCTCATGTATTTAACTTTTGGAATAACAAAATATAATGAAAAGAACAATGACGTAGCGTTGTCAAAATAAACACAATTCTTAGTGCTGCGAGTGCCAGTGTTTTGATCTGAATAAAATTCACATAAATTCCAAAGTACTAAAATATTGAGCAACAGAGGACTAAATTAGGCTGTAAAGTACTTTTTAATTTTTTGATGTGTTTAGATATCGTCGGCTCAGAATAATCATTGTCCTTAGAGGCATTTTGCCTATTGAAGAAAACTGCATTTGATGGTTAGCTGGAAAGTTAAAGATGTTCCTGAGCGATTTCATTACTAAATTTTTGTTTCTAAATAGATTTGTTAGAAGAAAGCTTAATTACGCAGTGCAATGTTTGAAACTCAAAAAGTATTTTAATTTTTTTAATTTCAAATTTAGTAGTTTTGAACTAGGATTGTGGGTAAACCGGTGTCATTAGATTTTTTCTGTAATATTTATTCATAGAAATAAAGTCACCATCATAACCACAGCGATAATTTATGTAGGGTGACCCCTTCTCATAAATTAAATGCTTAGTTTTTATATGCTGTGTCTGACTGTAGTTTAAAGGTACAATTAGACGATATCATTTAAGTGAGATATCATTTGGAGTGAGATCTCACTAAAATGAGATGCATGTTTATACCAGGACAAAAGTGAGGTCAAATGAAAAACTTATTTAGACGGACACAATTTTGTGATAAAGACATTTCTTTATTAAGTTCGAGTTTGGTGTTAATAATTTATTATTTGATTGTAATTGATGCCAGTAATCAATTACGCTATTCAAAAGCTTAATTTATTTACATTTATATTATTGATAAGGATCAAGCACCAGCTGAAGCTTGTCTCAGCCTTTTACTTATACAAAAACGTAAAAAAATACAAAATAAAGTTACTAAACGGATCTGGGTTAAGGAATGGATTCAAAAACGAAAAGATTAGGGGGCGGTTGACCTCTTAAAGTAATTGCAGGAATGTGATAAAAACAGTTATAAAAATTTTATAAGAATGAGTGCTGAAGACTTTGATGAAATATTATATAGAATAGCGCCATTAATTTCAAAAAAAGATACAGTAATGCATTCACTGCAAAAGAACGTCTTGTTGTGAGATTGCGGTACTTAGCTACAGGTAATATAATCATTATCTTAATACATAAATACTCGTGCTTTTATACTATACTTTATATTATTTATAATATTAAAATATGTGTTATATTTTCATATTCTTCAACTTTACAGGTGACAGCTTTAAATCTCTAACTTATATGTCTCGTATTACACAATGTACTTGATCTGGATTTATCCCTGAAGTCTATATTACAATGAAAGACGAATATTTACAGATAGGAAAAACAATTTATTTAACTTTGCAGTAAATTTAAATTCAACAACTACCAAATTCTACAAATAGGTAATTTAATTTATATTTATGTTTAAGAATAAATAATTTCGTATAATACACATTGTTATCCCTTAAAACTCGTCAAAACTAAGACTCCTACTTTCTTCAACTCCAATATTTAAATTCATTCCTTCGTTTCTGACAGAGACCGAAGCCTTCATCCGCTGTGCCATTTCTAAATAACTTTTTTAAAGCCTAAGTTCGTTGGTCACATTTTGCCCAAAAATGTCATATGGGTCTCTTTTAGACAGTACCTCCACACATTTATTAATGGCCTCCTGCTGTTGGCTTTTTACTAGAACGGAGTTTTGCTGCAGGCAAACACTTTTCATCATTTTTGTTAGATGAAACAATTTCCTCCGACGAGTTATATTGTTCCTACAAAAATAAATATTTCCTTACATAATATATTAAATTTCAAACACTTTCTATATTACTTCTGATCTTTATTTATAGATACCACATGCAGAAGAACAATGGACTAGAATTGCAATTAATTTTAATGAAAAATGGAATTTTCCGAATTGTATCGGAGCGCTTGATGGAAAGCATATTAATATTAAAGCTCCTAAAAACAGTGGAAGGTTGTATTTTAACTACAAATCGGCCCATAGTAACGTATTAATGGCTTTAGTTGATGAGAACTATCAATTTACTTATGTAAATATTGGAGCATCAGGTCGGGATCTTAATGGTGGCATTTTTAATAGATGCAATCTGTTTAATGCAATTAACAATAAAAATATTCAGTTGCCAAAACCGAAACCATTACCAACTATGTACCCATTTAAGAATCTCACCATTAATGAGAGAATTTTTAACTATAGGTTGTCTCGAGGTAGGCGAATTTCGTACAATGCATTTGTAATTGCATCAGCTAGATTCCGTCTGTTAAGAAAAAATATAGAACTACAACCGGAAAAAGTTAAAGTTTGGTTTTTCTCCATAATTTTAAAAATCAAACAAAACACCATAAAATGAGATGAAATTTAAACAAGTTTAAAAAGTAAAGTGAGATGCAATTTATGTTTTGATTCTGTTTACACGTTATCACTTGGCAAGTGCTATATCACTTTGAAATTACAAGATAACGTAAAAGTGATGTCTCATTTTATCATCGAGTGAGACGTATAATTTTTTGAGTGAGATTTCACTTAAATGATATCGTCTAATTGTACCTTAACTTATAGTATTGCTGTAAACTTTTGCCTACCATCTGGTACATAGACTTACTGTTCTAGCAGGCTAGCAGGGAATATAAAGGGTTTTCACATAGAGACAAACAATTATATATTGTAAACTGAACGCACTGTTGAACGTTTCGAGTGCACTCGTCAACGTCAAAACTTCAGTCAAGATAAACATTTTTACCATGTTGAAGTTCACGAACGAGCAACTGCGGGCCCTTCTAAAGTTTGGAGAAACTGAATTTTATCGAAAAATCGTAGTCAGCGATGAAACTCATTTTTGGCTTAATGGCTTTGTCAATAAGCAACATATGCGTGGACAGCAACAAACCCACACGTGCTTCAAAAGACTCCATTACAACCACAAAAAGTGACCGTATGGTGTAAATTTTATGCCGGAGGTGGAAAATTGGCTCCAAACAATCGATCGATGTAAACGTGCTCGCGCTGGTCATATAAACGAGATCGAATTCCATAGTTAAAAGTAACATGTGTACTGCACCTGGAAGAAATTTCAGCCGAATATTTCTCTAACACAGACTCAATAGTTTGTATATTGCTGTGGCCGCTTCCGAAAATTTCTGTTCAATCCAGTTATGGGCAGTGTATTAAAAAATGTCTGAAGAGCAAAGGACATAATACAAATCCCGTATTGTAGCCCACACCTATCTGACCAAAAAATGATGGTTTGTACCTTCGGATGAGAATTAATATATTTTTCCAACATTTTGCAATGTGTGAATGTGTGGTGCAATGTGAGCACCTTCGCGGCCACTAACAGATTAATTTCTAAAAATGTGAAAATTGTTACCTATTTCGAATGAAATATTTACCTTACAATATTAATATGTACAAAATTCCATTTAAAACTTCTATATCACCATGAACCTTTTCATTCCCTTTCTGAGTTGGAAGACATTTTGCATATGAAAGCTAAAAATTCTAAACAGTTTGCTTTAGGTAATTTTCGCAGGACGATGGAACTCCAAATTAAATTTTTTGTTGAACGTATCTCTGTATTTCCATTATTTGATGTTGATGTCAGGAGATTTAATCTTAAATAAGTTGAACATCTTGTTGATGTTGAGGGAGCATCCCTCAAGGATACTGCAAAACTCAATGCTATAGGTAAAAAAATAGAACTGAAGAAAAAATTAGCGAAGAGACAAATTTTTTAAAAAATATCTCAAAAACGATTGGAGTTAGCTGAATTTTGATGGAAAATTTGGATTCCTTTTGGTCGTTTTACCCTAGGTTTACCCTAAAATTGGACATAGACAACAACAATTTTAAGACGACGATATTTCACTAACTGACTTTTCACTTTTATGCCACTAAAAGTAATAAAAAGGTATTTAAATTTTTTTTTATTCCGGATGGTTCAGTTAAAAAGTTAAATGCTGATTTTGTGAAGCATTGAGACAGATATTCTGTTGCTAAATTAACCAGAACTTAGAGTTCGGCACAGATAATTTGTTAAGAATTAGAGGCTATGCACGATAAAAAATAAAATTTTTACCTATTCATAATATTAGTGTGATGTTTTCAATCAAATTAAATTTTATTAAATCTGAAAATTACTTCAAAATTAGAGAAAACCAAATTCGCTCGTAGTATAGCGGCATATTACATTTGAATTTCGGGTTTCTCTAACTTGTGAAGTAATTTTCAGATTTAATTAAATTTAATTTGATTGAAAACATCGTATTAACATTATAAATGCACAACAATTTTCTATAAAAGTATTTTTGTATCATAATTTAGAATTCGCGCTTGAAATGAAGTTTACTAATTAAACTAAAAATTATTTACTTATCCATTTTAGTTATTTATAAGTATTATACGTCTTTATTAGTTATTCCCCTCCCACCGAACGGCCGCAACTTACAATTACAAGAACAAAACCACCCCCATTTCGAGATTAATAAAAAAACACGACAATTGAATCTTAAAAGTTCACCATTTTTTTGCAATTTTTTGGAGTTGAATACTATTTTTTGGCGATATTAATCCCTGCGATCTTATTAAGCCATTTCATAGAAAATATCGAAAATAACTTCGTTGACGAATGTTTACATTGTGGCGAGCACCTTCTGCTTTCAAATGAAAAAAAAACAAAACTTTACTGTAGTTGTGCAATGGATAAAGGCAGAGGAAATTGATATCTTAGTTGTAATCATACGTTATTTAAAATATGTCTTCATTTTTTATATTAAAATACTATTTGAATTGTTAAACAAAATGTCATTATAGTTAACTAAAACAATTTTTTTTTACAAATTACTTGGATCGTGACGATCGGGTCAAAATGTAAAAATATTGTTACGTTTTTGCCTTGTCACTGGATTGTGAATAAAAACAAACCAATTCAATTTATCACCAACGAATTTGTTTATTTCACACAAAAATTATTACAACGGAATTTATTAATGATAATTCACAAAATCACTTTATATAAATTATTCGCACAATCTTACTGATCACTTTTAATTTTTATTTGGTACTAAAACACTTTTAAAATCACTTTATAATTCCTTTTTAATCTTCACACTACCGCTTACCTAATCCAATTCGATTTCGTTCGCCCTCTTATATACACAAACCAAACATCTAGAAAGTTCATGACGTTTCCAGTAAGAATACTGTAGAAACATTTAGAAAAACTGTATCACTGAAAATTCCATTTTAGTACAGTAAAACATTGAGCTATTAATTTAACATTTTCTACTACACCCTAGGTGTCACCGTCACAATATATTTTTGGAAAGTCGGCTACTTTCTAAGAGATGGAACTCCGATCGCAAAATTGATTGTATTTTCTTAATCTGGTTTAGAGGTGCACCCCAAATTTCAAGCCAATATGACATTTAGGTTTGTTTTGGAAGCTATCGAAAGCTGAGCAATTTGATATTTTCTGCTATCAAAGAAAAACCCAATTTCATCGCCAATTTTTTCGCAGGTTAACTATTACGCAAACCGAAGAATAGTAGATGGTTTAATTAATTTTAATGTGGTCGAACACCACTCCAGGCTCAGGATGCCCGTTAAGGCCACTACTGACAAAATTGGCAACAAAATCCAAGATAGTGCATGAAAAAAGGGGTGTTCCAAAACCACAATGTACCAGCTCCAAGCAAACAAATTACACACTACTTACCATATATGAATTTAATCAAAAATTATTTTAAATAAAAATTTGTAAAAAATAATTTGTTCGGCCTTTTTTAAATAATGTACCACCCAGTTGTACTATGACTGAGCGACCGAAGATTTTTGTGTGAAAATGCACACAACATCAATGAAACAGACGTGAAACATAAAGAATTTAATTATGCACATATCATATATTAAGCATAATACTATGTCATATACCAGGTGTGTATATATGGAACCGGAATTTATCAATAAATGGCGCCACCTGTCAATGTACCTTTTGACAAACCGCTTCATCAACAACATCCAATTCATAACCATACAAGTTTGATACAATAATGTGTGTTTTACGTGTTAAAAATGTCGAGTTTTGTGCCTACATATTACAATTTTCGGACATGATTGATTTTTTGTTATCATTTGAAGAAAGCGGCTGCAGAATCACACCGAATGCTTGTCGAAGCCCTCGGTGAGCATGATCTTGGTAATTCATAATGTTATGATTGGTTTAATAAATTCAAAAGTCTTGATTTTGACGGGAGAATCGAAGAACGTGGAAGATCACCAATTAAATGTGTCACGAGAAGCCATCTCCATACGTTTAAAAGCCATGCGAAAGATCCAAAAGCTGGGAAAATGGGTTCCGCATAAACTAAATGAAAGACAGCAGGGAAATCGAAAAACCACTTACGAAATATTGCTCGCCAGGTACAGAAGAAAGTCATATCTCTAAAACGTGGTGAAACTGTAAATACTAAATGCTACCAACATCAAATGATCAATTTGAATCGATCTTTGTGTGAAGAACAACTAGAATATGATAAAAGGCAACACAAAATGATTTTGCTTCATGATAATGCACCATCATACAAAGTGTAACCGACCAAGGAAACGTTGGAAACGCTTAATTGGGAAATACTTTCACATGCGGTTTACTTGTCAGACTTGGCTCTGTCCGATTATAACTTATTTGCATCGATGGGACACGGACTTGCTAAGGATTACTTCACATCCTTCGAAAATGTACGAAAATGGCTCAATAACTGGTTTGCTTCAAAAGAAGAACAGTTTTTTTGGCCTGGCATCCGCATACATTGCCAGAATGATGGGAAAAATGTCTAACTAAGAATGGGCAATACTTTGAATAAAATACTCTTAACCGGTGGTATTTTGTGAGAACTAAATTGATACCAGATCTAGATTCTAGGGCCATCACCATGTAGATTCTAATTCTTCACCGTAGGTTGTCCTTAATCCTAGATGTACGGATGGCAATTTGTCTGTCCAGTCGAGTCTGTTTTGGCACATGATAGCAGTCGTTAACTTGCGATGCCAACGTTCTCTTCATACAATTACATTTTGGGTTGTAATTGGTGCTACATTTAAGTTCAAAACCTAATAAGGGCGATAATTCAGAAAATAATTGCGATTCAAACTGAGCACCTTGGTTAGTAATGCTGCACTACTTGCGGTAATCTCCAGTACCGTAAAGGTTTCGATCCAACGTGCGTATCTATCTATCATGGTAATATTCTGATTATATCCAAATCAATATCATAGAATCTCTGTAGTGGCTAATACGCCTTTAGATGATCGTGTATGCTTTCCTACTTTAGATTTCTGGCACGCAATGCATGGCTCTGTCATTATCATGTCATCCTTTTTTAATGACGTCTATACGACCTCACAGTTGCCTTAACTCCCGCATGTGAAAGTCCATGGAATGCGTTGAAATGATCTAGGCTGAATTATCACAATATATAGTAGTTGGTAGATTACTGCTTCTACGATTACGTCTGAAGCGTCAATCATGAAAAATAAGCGGGCTGATAATAAAGGGTGAGCTTACAATGCTGTGTTACACAATTATTTTACACTCGAATGCGGTTATCTGTGAATTTTGTCAATAGTTCCAATACAGTAGTGTGGCCGACGGATTTGTTAACCAATGATAATGATGATACTTATGCGAACTAGTAACCGAACCAATAAAAAACAAAGATGTTACTGGGTCTATTATACAACCTTTTTGTATGTCTATTAATAATCCTGTATCTTTTAAGAAATCCGCGCCGATAGCTGACCACTTTAAAATGCCACAAGAAATTTCCTTAAGTTACGTAGCTGCGGCAGTCTTTACCTGTGCTGGTAGCCTCTGCATCCATAGTTATCGAGAATCATCATTATATTTCTTTCCGGCGTCAAGTTTCAGCTGCTCCACTAATTGTGAAGATTTTTTATCACCTAGTGGCTGACCATGCAATTGATTAGACAGTTTCGTTCTTTCAGACCCACCTAGTCCTCTAATAATCTCTTGCTTGAAAAACGTATAACGCTGATTACCTTTATTTCTCGTAATTAGCCCTGCAAATTGGTTATGTAACGTAGGTATGTGTATGTAATGTGTCTTTACACCAGTTAAAACCGCCGACAAATATTAAGGGGCTGCAACGTGTCCTTGCTGTTATGATTTATTTGGGCAAATTCATTTGCGATCGGCCTGAGTTAACTGATACGTTGCGTTGTTTATTACGCAAAGAAACAAATTGGAGTTGGATTTATAAACAATAAGAAGCATTTGATAATATAAAGCGAACACTAACGAACCCACCCGTACCGCGCTTACTAACACGTCAACAAAAAGGTGAAGTTATCGGTTGATGCAAGAGGCGTTGACCATAAGATTTGGATGCTTCAAATTTCATTACAACATTTACAGTAAGGAGCTAGTGATATGGACCGCACTAGCATTAAACAGAAACTATGCAACCACTTAACTTGAAAAGGAGGAAGTTGCAAAAATTAGTGCTATCAATTAGTGGTTAACTGAAGGAACGATTTAAAGTGGCTGCTTCAAATTTGTCAATGACCTAAAGCTTCTAAAAGCTGTAATTATGTCTGGATACGACAAGATTAAACCACGTTAATAAGTGATATTCGTGATTTTGTTATTGCATGAATGGTTTCAGACGGTTCACCACAATATACAGCAGCAAGATTCGAAAATTTAGCAAAAACTGGTAGTCAACGTATACTTGGAATATCATCGCCGATGGTACTAATCCATATGCAGCGTTACTTATGTTACGGTATACACCAACAAATGAGGTGCTAAAATCACCCAATCAATGCTTATTTAGTCGATGCACGCGAACGCCATTAACAATAGACATCGAAGAACTGAAACCAAAAATGTTGAAATGTGTGACTGAAAATCACCGCTAATAGTAGCAAATCGAGAATGGTAAGGAGCCAAAATAGTCGAAGAAACGAAATATCCAAGATCAGTTATTCTGGAAACAGCTGAACAAGAAGAACCAAACTAACATTGAGAGACGAAACAACCAAAAACGAGCCAATCGAAACGACAGTTGAACTACTAAATCAACAGTCATCAAACAAGTTGGTCCAGCAACTACAGCTTACTAGATCGGGAAGATTACTTAAACCAATCGTTCGTTCTGATGATGAATTCACAAAATTTTATTTTAATATTTGGTTTAACAGGCTCTAATCGTCAATACTACTTCAAAATTATATTGGGCAACTGTCTTATTCGGTGGAACTAAATCATAAGTATGTATGTAGCACAGCTGAATCAAAAGTTGGTTAATTGATTGTAAGTGGTCGTAGCTGCTATATTTTGATTCAATTTGAACATCAGAAACTTATCGTACCGTAACTATTCGCTTGTGGAAATTGCAAACCTTCAGCTGCGCAACAATTATATTTAGAAACATTTAGTAGGCTTACCGTTTAGTAAATATTTTCAATTTGTTTCGTGCCCTGCCTGAAAATTTTCAGTTCGATTGTAAATGTTTTGGCTGCAGCATTGTTAGATAAAGTGTATCTAAATTCCAAATTCTAAATTATGTTATCAACGTTTAAACTTGCCAGGGGTGTTGTACGAACTGTATGTCCTAAATTGTTATATTGTACGATGAACGCAACAAGTGGACCATCGTTAATGACGCGATTTCAAATGTCATTGGTTTGTCCACCCGAGTCTGGGGATACAATGAAAAAAATATTATGTAACAAACCATGTTGCAGCGTAAAACCTACCAAGTTGAGACAAAAAAATTTTGGACAATCGAACTCGATTTGTGATGGGGGTGCATCGAACAAACTGAAAATTTCTAAGTCGAGCCAAACTTGGCCATTAACCCAACAGGATCAGAGCTCTACGAGAACAGGGACATGTAATTATTCTACAAGTTGTGGGGAAGATCCTTGCGGCAAAAAAGGTGGATCAAAATCTAGCAAAAAAAGTCTGTGCAATAAAAATCCTTGCCAAAATTCTTCATCCAATAAGAAAGATCCATGCGGCAAAAAAGATCCATGTGGCAAAAAAGATCCATGCGGCAAAAAAGATCCATGCGGCAAAAAAGATCCATGCGGCAAAAAAGATGCATCCGGCAAAAAAGATCCATGCGGCAAAAAAGATTCATGCGGCAAAAAAGATGCATGCGGCAAGAAAAATGAGAAGAAACAAAATTGCCCCGAACCATGTCCTAAAAAAGAAGATCCTTGTGATCCTTGTGCGAAATACAGAAGTATATCGACAGATTCTTGCGACCCCTGCAGAAAATTACCAGGTCCTTGCCCCGATAAATAAAAGTTGATCTTTATTTTAATTGGTACAAAATTATTGTTTTATTTATCGAAACTTCAATCAAGAGACTATTTATTTTAAGAAAGGACACGAATCGAAAATGGGTTCTTACTCAAACTTTGTGAAATGTCCGATTTTAAAATTCTCCCAGAAAAATGTTTTATAACAAAAACCAAATTTACTCTGTTGGCCCAAATCTACAATTTTTTTTTCTGTTTATCTTTCCAATAGTCTAGGAAATTTACCGAGATTCGTGAGAGTCCTTATCGCCTGAATAAGACGTGAGATCCTTGTTCGTTACATTTTTTACACAATTGGTTAGGCTTCTGATAAATGAAAGAAGCAGTTGCCCATCAGAGATTTACGCGATTTGTTTAATTTGTGTCTACGTTGTTGGATTGATGATTCAAATTTCGAAAATCAAATTGGTTTTCACTTGTTTCCAGTTTTCACAGATAAAAACTATTGTAGGTGTCCATTATTTTCAAACAGAATCATTGCACAATGCAGTTAAAAAAATCGGTTCGGCACAAGTGGATGAAAAATTGATTACAAAATTCTACCCTTACTTCCATCCGCTGGCGCTACACTCTTGTAAGGTTTAAGAGATTTATTATGTAATAATTTTATTGGGTCTTGTCCTGGTCGCGCGCTTTCTTATTTCGTTCAGTTACTGCATACAAAGAATATTTGAGCATAAGCCGGATTTAATCAGTTGGTATTATTTTAAACTACTATTTAACTATATTGTACAATAGTCAGAACTCGGATTGTATCAGCCAGTCCATGTAGAACTACAGTTCGCCGACAATACTGCAAAACGTATTGAAAGGGGAAGATTAAAAAAAAATTCCAGGCGTAACATTTAACTGCGCAAATTTAACTGCACAAGTCAATCGTTGCAGGTCTACTTGACCTTGTAGTACAAGTGACTTGTGTAAGACAAAACGGTTTGAGTTTTTGAGCAGTTTTTTTTATAATTTTTAAGCGAAAAATAGTGGAGCATTTCTTAGACATATCATTGACATGCAAATAATCTTTTGTTAGACCTTGTAAATTGCTTTACAAGTTTCTGGTATTATCACAATCAGAGTACAATATCTTCATATCCAGAGGTCATGCTTCAACAATGATATATTGGCAAAACTGAGCTAAAATTTGCAACAACAGTTTGTATTGTCTAGGCGGTTACTTGCACAAGTCTAGACTTCAACTATAATCTGCACAGTTTTATTTGTGCAATTAAACGTTACGTTTAGGGCCGGTCTCCAGAGAAACCGGATTAAATAAACGTGTCTCCGTTTTCTATTTCATTTAATTTTATTCATTTTAAATTACACAAACAAACCTGAGACATGATTTGAAGGTTAGCGTATCGTGAAACTCTTTCGAGTTACGTTTCATAAAACCCATCGTTGAGTAAGCCTTGCTAATATCCTTCCAAAGTAACAGAGTACCCCAAGTAATTGATTTCCTTACAACAAAATTGACATTTCTTCAAGTTTAGTAGTAAACCTCGTCGTGCCAATCGTCGCAATATTTTCCTCATTAATTTCTTGTGTTCGGCCAGAGTTTCCGTTGCCAACAATATATCGTCCATATAAATAATAATTTCACCTTTTTCCAGAAAATCTTTGAAAATTATATTTATAAATCGTTGAAAGACCGCTGGCGCATTCTTCAATCTAAATGGCATGCGACGATATTCGTATTGTCCATGCGATGTTACAAAAGCAGTGAATTTACGCGATCGCGGTGACACGCGTACCTTGTGAAACCCGCTTTTCAAATCCAGCAACGTAAAATATTTTTTCTCCTAAATATTCGACGCAACAATTGCTGACGCATATGGTGAATCGCTTGGCGTAATTATCCCTTCTTTGATCATATCGCAAATTTTCTTCTGAACCTCAATCTTTTCCACATAAGCTAAACGTCGTGGTGCGTGGTGAAACGGTACATCCGAAGTCAAATGAATATCCATATCATTCGATTATTTGTTTGACCTCATCGTAATCAATCGCCTCTAAACTCTTGTTTATTTCTAGGATTGGCTCATCTCTAACAATATCAACGGCAAATATTTGTTGTAATTCGAATTCAGGGCTTAAACCCTCCTCAATAAAAGTAAGACTTACTTTCCATCACTGGCTTAATTGGCCTCAAAACATTCATTTGTGCAAGCTTATTCAAAATTAAATCAGGTACACGGGGATACGTTCCATTTTGGACAACATTCTTTTTATTTAAAAGCAAAAGTTTCAATCGGTCATACATTATTGTCTTCGACTGGACCAGCTTGATATTAAAAATTTCCAAAAAATCTCTTCCTAAAATTATGTTAATGCTGATTGCCTCGTTGGGTAAAATTATCAAATTAATCAAATGTACTCTATTGTTAAATTTAATTCTACAAGTAATGATCCCATGGGTCCTCAGTGCCTCGCCGCCAACGCCTCTTATTCTTGTTGCCTCAATTGCCTCGTTGACCTTAAATGGTATCGCCGCTATCCGCACGAAACTACTCGGACTGCCAGTGTCGAAAAGAGAAACGTATTTGTTGTACCCCGTGTACTGATATAAATTCTTCAAAAATGCGACACTTACCAAATTTATGTTTGCCAATTCTCGTGCCCCAGCATCAGGATCCTCAATGTCCAGTTCTGGTGTCACAGCTGCTACCAAGTGTCATATACATATTAAAATAATGGCAAACTGCAAGCGTATTACGCTCTTTACGATTCTTTGTGCTGTACGCACAATCCTGGCTGCGACACAACCACCCACGGAATTCTGGTTTCACCTTCTGGATGTATCGTCTATTGGTAAAATATGCCGCATTGTGCAATGGTTCTCGCGTCATCGGCTGCCAGCATTTCCGGCACACGCTGTTCGGACGAAGTTCCATTTTGCACTGTTTCGAATGATGTCCTATTTGATCGCAATTGTAACACCTGTTCGGGTCCCTCGCTTTGTATGGTGTTATCAACGCTTGTGATTGCGCCCCCCCCCCTGGTGCCGCATTACATTGTATAGTCGCATGACCTGCTTTCGAAGCTGGTACGTTTGCCGCCGCTGTCCGTGCGTTTCGTCGTGCCGCCGCCTCAGCTTCTTTATCTGCAGCCTCCTTGCATGCTGCGTACTCAATTTTGGGTCCATAACAGAATATTTGCCTCTTTAGTTCGCTCATATTTGAAATGCCTCGCAATATTGCCTCCTCTCGCGTCGGTAGGTTCATATTATCGATGACAATGTCGACAATTTGAGCATCTGTTAGCCGCCCTTCGCCCATTTGGCGATGGAAACTTTCCATTTCCAATGCAAAATGGTGCAATGTCTCCTTGTTTTCACCTGAACGTCGCCATTTACTACTACGCATGGCTGCTTCTATGTCTGCACTTGTATTTTTGTCGCCCAATTCCTCATGTAGCCGCTTCTACAATAATTCGTATGTTCCCACATCTTTGTGAGCCAACAACGTTTTTGTCGTACCAGTGAGCAATTGTCTCAAGTACAATATTTTTACACGATCGTCATGCTCCATTGTTCCAATAATGTCCTCAAAATTTTGGAAAAACATGCGAACGTCATACGTGGGATCCTCTCCCGAAAACTTGATGATTGCTCGTTCAACATCACTAAATTGTGGACGAGCCGAATTATTTGGTACGGCCACTGCACCTGGTGTTGTCATGTATACCCCATTGCGTAGCGACACAGGATTGGAACGACTAGGATACGGCACAGTGCGTAGCCCCTCAGGCAGCAATATCGGATTTCCCTCAAGTTCATGGTACGAAATATTCCAGCTGCGGGAGGTTGCAATCCCCGGTGAATCAGCACAAGCCAAAGCAGCCTCATCCGACGCAATAGTTTCTACCAATCTGGCCTCTGAACGTCTTTGTGCCTCAATTTTATCGACTTCTTCTCGTTCCCGCATTCCGCGAATTCGCTCACGCAAAGTCAAAATTTCCTCTTGTTTTCGTAATAATGCAATTTCTGCGTCGGCCTCTTGCACTGAATTTGGTAATGTACTTACTGTACCAACTTCCTCGTTGTCCTCATTCTCGTCCGCATTCCAATCCTCTATACGTGCACCGCCTTCGTTGACCTCATTTTCCCCAGTGACCGCAACCACATTTTCTTCGATAGCCTTAGTTTCCACTTGTTGCACTGCATCAATAATATTTTCTTCGTCATCCTCTACGTCATTCAGCACTTCGAATTGGCTTCGTATTTCCATTGGTTAACCTCGATATAATTGCAACAATTCGGCGCGCGACGAATGTGCCACCTCGTTTTCGTTCAACAATTCCATCATTAAATCGCGTGTTAATCGTTGCACACGGCGTGTCGGTGATCTATCCAAAACCATGCCGATTTAGTTTTTTTTCTTTTTCGACAAGATACAAAATATTTCACTATTCGTCGTTTATAGTTTCGAATTCATCAACCGGTTTGCCACTGATTCGTGGTTCGTTTCCCAAATTCACACAAATTATTTTTCACTTCAATTTTCCGTCCACAAAATAATAGTTTTCCAAAATTAATCGTCCACTGATTTTTTTTTCTTCGTTCTCGTTTTCGTGTTCTCAATGCACCGCAAACAATTAACTTCACAATTTCAATATTTGCTTTGACCCCACATCTGAAGTTGTAAAGTCGTCAGAATGTTGCAAATTATCAATTGAAACAACAGCTGATTTCGAAATTAGCAATAAACTTTATTCAAGCCTTATATGTTTATTGTTTTTGTTCTTTATTTTTTCAATATTTATTCATATAGCATAAATGCTAACAAAAGAATGATTCGAAAAGCATGGCGCCCTCCTTTCTTCTCTTCCTATGCGTACGTGTGAATTCGCCGCCATTTAGTAGTTTACAATATAATATGTTTTTGTATTATAATTAGTGGATAAATTCTAGCCTAGTAAGGACCACACCAACACACTAATCCACACGACAATTTCGACTCCACCTATTCTTAAAACAGCTTCTAGACACACCAGATAAATATGAAGAGTATCAATATGGTTTTTCCAATGCATCGAACTATCAATGGTTAGACCGAGATATTTGAAAAATTGAACGAATTCAATTTTAAAACAAGCGTCAATACAAGCAGCTTGACAAATAATGATCGTATCTACAACAGTAGCATCGTTAGTTTTGAAAAATATACCCTTGGTTTTAGTGCTCTAAAACATAGAATGAGCAAGACCCCACTTCTTTAGAAGGCATACATCTGATTTCATCTGAATCGCATCTTTCTTGCTTTGATTGTTTAAAATTTCATTGACTACTTTCCATCTTTAATATTACCTGTTGAGAAGCTAAATTTATTTTCATAAAATTTGTATTTTGCAAAATAAATATCATGTTTAAGAGCTTTAATTACAATAAAACTTTGAGCCGCATTTTCAAAGAAGAGTTACTAGAACTTTTAGATAAGTTTTTTATTTAAGTAATTTTTATTTGTTTAAGCTGAGCAGGTGAAACCCAAGGCCTAATAATAATATCCTTAGCGTTCACTAAACGTTTTGAAGTATTACCATCAATGCATTGTTTTAAGCTTGTAATGAAACAGTCATACGCTTTGGATACATTCGTTTTGGAATATATCTCGAGCCAGGATTCCCCATTTAACTCATTAAATAGATTTGAATAATTAATGGTTTTACATAACGTTTCAATTTAGATTAAAAAGAAGCAAAACCCATTACAGGATATAATCGCATTACCGGCATCTCAACAATGCCGTTTTTTGAAAGTATCTAGTATTCTATGACTTTTATTGTTTTAGTTTTTTACGTGAATGTGTTATGAAGGGAATCTTTACGCATCTATAACTTTGGAATCCGACCACCTAGAGATCTTAGCCACACCTTCTTTTTCTTATTTATCAAGGTCTACTAGTCTGTCTCGTTTCATGAAAATCGGATGAGCACTTTTCCAATTACTATTTGTTAACAGATATCAACTACGAGGGGATATAATGCATCTGTCTCGCTCTAGCGCTTTGCTTGAGTTGAGATGCCTAAAAGGATTACGCGGAGAAATGATCAACGGTACTAACATAATAGATGTCAGTACCGTAGTATCCTATCTTATTTGCAAACAATTTGTTTTTGGTTCTGAATACACCTATTTAATGTGATATTTTTAAAAGTAACTTCAAGGAATATTCGTGACAGTCTTGAATGATTTGCAGCTGTTCGTTTAATAAATGACTTCAATTTTAGGTACTTGAAGTTTCAATGAACTCTGCATCACGAATTTGCTCCAATGTAACATTGACGAATATTGAGCATAACTTCTTCTGGTTTGAGAAATTTTTTCAGAAACGCTAGTCATATTAATGTTTCTCTCAACCTTTTTTTGTTTAACACGTTCAAGCTCACTTTGTAACTTTAATAATTTACTAAGGGCACAGTAGGCATCTTATAAATACAATTGTGATAACGTGATTTACGCGTAATACCAGAGCACCCTGTATTTTATAGAGCCATAATCAAAAAATCTGAGCTTTTATAAGGGAATTAGAAACGAGGAAAAAACGAAACTTTTCATAGTAAAACACACAAAACATATGGGAAATCACTTTTTTTCCTAAGACAAATTTGTAAATGAAAACGTTACAAATTCTTAATTATTATTTCTGAAATACTTTCATAAATGTTTGAATTTCAACATATATAAATATCGTTAAAGTAAATCGTTTTCATTTTCTTGTAATAATTAGTTTATTTAAACCAAAATATTAAAAAAAAAATCATAACAACATCCTTCTGGTCAAATTGAAATAAAAGCTTACTACGATTCGTTTGGTCATTAAGTCAATATACATTACATAGATGGCAGTGATGGCCGTAAAAATTTGGAAAAATCGTACCAAAAATTACCACCTGGGGAAATTTTAAGTTCAAAAATTGTAGGAAAAGCAAAACAAATTCACAAAATAAAGGAACGTGTGATAATTTTGCGATTAAATAATTTTTTTTAGTATTTTTCTTTTACCATTTTAGACATCTTACGTCCACTAGTAAAACTAAAGATAAATTTAGCAAGTATTATTTTAATTTGTCAGAGCCAACTTTGATGTATTTTTCAAAATGAAAGTTCGATAAAATATATTTTAGAAATAATTTAATTTGAATATTTCTGCAATTAATATTTACTTAATACCAATATGGCCTTCTTGTATATTGTTCTTAAAGATATGTAGAACACTTTTATACAAAAATTTTATAATATTTTTGCCTTTTTCATTGAAAAACTTGAAGCTAAAAAACACCATTTTTACTATGGATTCCTATGGAAATCAGTGAAAAGTTATACCACTAAAAAAGCTTCTAAAAAATACGTCAATAAGATTATGGCTCTATACTCTAGAAGGCTCTGGTAATACTCCATTTATTTATTTCCAGAAGCAAATATAATTCCAGAAGTAAGTTGCTGTAAAGATCTTGTACGTCACAATTTGCGCAACATAAATAATGTTGAACAAGGAAGTAAAATGCCACCCCTTTTGATCCATTTTATTTCACTTTTATACTGTTCAAAATAACAACTTGTTTGAAATAAATACCAACATCGCTTTAGAATAATTTACACGTTAGAAAACCAATTAAATAAAATTTGTAAAATTTCAGCTTGCTCGTTTTTCCGAACGTCATTGGCTGCATAGATGAATGCTACTGATTTCTTTAATCAGTCGCGAAAATGAAGTAGTGTATTGTACATATGTGAATGTCACATTATTATAAAGAAGGCACGACAACTATGACATGGATTATCTGTTAGAAAAGACGATAAAGGATGGCGTTGAAGACAAATAATTGAATAGAAAGTACATTCCTAGACTTGGGCTCGACTTTCTGCTAATTATTCAAAATCTTCAAAGTCTTGATATTTCAATTCGAGAAGTCTAAAAGAATGTATAGATTACATTGTTAATATCACATTATGATGGCCAGTTCCATTTGCCTTGCTGCTGCAGAACCCAGAGCAGCTTGGAAACATTTAGGCACTATTTGATTAAAATGTGATATTACACAAATTATTTCATTACGTTTAGGGAAAGTACCGACAAGGTCAACCGAATAAGACGAAATGCTGGGAATTGCTGACATAAATTCAATTTCTGATCTAATTTTCGGCTTTTTGCACATATCATAACTATTGCGCAGAGCAATTGTAAGTATTACATGGTAGATTTAGTTAATAAAGGGACTGTTAAAGTGTAGACTACATATTGTGACACTTGACGATTCGAATAGCCGCAATCCATTTAATTTTTTATTTTTTTAAAATGGTAAACGGTGTAATTTTATACCGCTTCCTTGTTTAATTTTAAACATTCAGCTTGGCACACAACAATAATTTACCATTTCACTTAAAATGTATAAAATTTTAGCAAAAAATGAAAATTCCTGTTTAAATCAACTTTACGCTTTGTTTTCTATTTGAATTTGACGTTTGTCCTTTATACGATATCTGGCTATATATACGATACGTTGCCGTCGTGTAAAAAGAACCATGTAAAACAAGTTTGGGTATATACTCGTAATGTTCTCATTGTTTTCGTTCTTTTTTTAGGAAATAAGCAACAAAGTGATGATCCCGGTGAGGTTTAAGACAGCGATCACCGTGATTGATCAATGATTGCCCTTAGAGTGTTCTTTTTCGTGCAACAGTGGTTAAGAACACATTTACAGAGGCGAATATTTCGTTGTTAAGGGGCAATAACACCTTGTGGGAGCGAAATCGAGGGTCATGTTCTCCAATTTAAGGAAAACGAAGTGATATTACTAAATTCGGTTTTGAATACATGTTTTTATAAGTCTTGAAGTAAACGAAAAAATGGAGAGCTAAATCTAATAAATCCACCAAAGGGCCTGACTTTGTTTAGCTCAGATGTGAGGCTATCGTATTGTAGTATTGAAAAACGCCGTAATAAGTTCCATACTTTATGTAATTTACACGGTGTTAAGTTTTATCATAGCTTCAACACTGCTCGTAGGGACTTTAAAACTTTAAACTGGTTTCTGTACAATAACTACATGTTGCAAATCTAACTTGAATTAACTTCATATCCTAATAAATTCTAGAATTTCATAAATGTTAAAAAGAAGGTTGCTGGGTTTGCTACCCCAATTGCTACCCCGACTTTCCAGAATTCTTTCGCCAGTCAGCCCTCTGATATATCCAATTTGTTTGCCAATTTCCTCAAGTATATCTAAGAACCTGCGGTATCATGTAATAAGCCTTTAACTACTCGCCGTCTTTCTGATTTTTTCTTTTTAAAATTTACGGAAGCAGAACTCTATGATGAGGTATCTCAACTTGAAGTTGATAAGGGGGCAGGACAATCTGGCTTTCCAACCATCCTTATTAAGAATTGTGCAGAGAGTCTAGCCCCTCCACTGACTATTAATTTTAATAATAGCATACGTACTGGGACTTTTTCGGATCTCTGGAAATTATGTTTCATCCGTTCGATTTTCAAATCGGGGAAAAGAAGTGAAGTCAGAAACTATCGCAGAATCGCTATTCTTCTGCTATACCAAAACTATGCTCAACACGGATTTTATCCGGGTAGGTCTACGGCGACTAATCTAGTCTCTTTTTGTGGACATTTATATAGTAAACTAGAACATAGGCAACAAGCAGTTGTAGTATACACCAACTCTGCATATATCCTTTGTTCGTTCAGTTCTAGAATACGCTTCTCAGATCGGGTCCCCAATGTATAAGTGCCATTCAGATAGGATTGAGAGTGTTGATAAGTAATTTATTTTGTACGCCCTTCGTGGATTCTAGCTTCCCGAATAGATTGTGACGAATTACTTGACCAGTTCAATATCTACGCTGCCATACGCTGTTTGCGCGGTCGCCTGATGCTACATATTGAACTAGTCTTGATAACGTCGCGGCTTTTTAATTCCGTTTACGATGTTTTCGACTTTAACATGAAAAGAAATTCGTTTAACAACGAGTAATTTAAATTTCTGTTTTGTAAATTTTGGTCGGTAACAGAAACACGATGTTTATTTTTGCAAAATTTTATTTTTGAAAAAAAGGATTCACATAGGTGCTTTGTTCCAAATGAACATAAATTGCGCCAAGCAAATTTTCTTTAATTTGGAAGGGCACTTTGAGTAAAATACCTTCTGTAGAATTTGATGTTACACATGTCATCAATAATAATTTTTAATTCAGCATTGCACTGCAATTCAATTATTTGCATTTGAAGATGCGATGGAGCTGCAATTACATCAAATTATAAATTCGTTTTGTAATGCTGGCAATATGATAATTTTTCTTAATTTCTTAATTAGTTAATGCTTTGCGTAGGTTAACGAGACCATATCGGAGAAAGCAACAGATATCCAGTATACAGAAGAGCAAGCAGTATACACTGTGAGGAAGCCCAAGATGGATAAACTTGTATTAGAATATAAAGGGCAATTTTCTCAATAGCATACGTGTATTTCATAGGAGACCCAACTTTAATTAAAAATACATAACATTAACATAAAACAGCCGTATATTTTTTTAATTACACGACTTTTTGTAAAAAGTGTGTCTCACATTCACAAAGGATATATATAAGACATATGCGACCCGTGCGGGATATTTATTATTACATCCCAAAAAATAATTGAAATTAAATAATTAAAAAGGTTTAAAGGACAATAAATTGTCTTTCAATTTGCATAATTTGAACCTATTTTAGCAATTTAGATGCTATAATAAAATTCATCTGTGGCTAAGTGTACATTTATGAGTAAGAAGTTATTGCTGTGTGGCAGGTAGGTATATCGATGTAATTTTCCAAATTTTTATCTTTATATGAACATAATGGACATTTTGCTAACCCTTTATTATCTTTTAACTAATATCTTATATGTATTCCCTTGATAATATCATCTAGACTACGAGTAAGTATATAAAGGACGAACGTAATCTTAGTATTAATCAAAATGGTCCCCAACCCAAATCCAAGATAATAGTAATAATAATAACAGTAAAATAAACCTCGATAGAACAACTCTATTCACATAATTAAAAAAAAAAAACAAAAAAACATTTTTAATTATAAAAATATCTATTAAATTTAATTTCTCCATACAACAATAAAATAAAATTATTTTTACGTGAATAATTAAAAATAAAAAAAACAAATTTTGGAAAACTCTTTGCTATTATTCTCACGCATCTGTTTCCTCGCCATCCTAATATATTATTCCTTTTGTCCATCCATTTAAAAAGGATGGCAGCTTTATTAATAAAATATTCAATTCATACACAAAATATTCACAAATTTTTGTTGTAACTTAACAAAAAAAAAAATTCATCCCTTTTTCGGTATCCCTTTTACTATATTACAAAAATTATCCATTCCATTGTTTGCTTTTTTTGTTTTTCCACATTTTCCTAAAATCGGAAAATGTAGCGTTTTGTTTTTGTGTCACTTTATGCAGCAGTATACAGAAAGACAAGTGGACACTTGAGTATTTAGTAAAAATTTGATTTACTGTATTGTACAATACATAATTTGAATGCATATTATTTAGGAAAATAACGGGGAGACTTGATTTAATCCTTTAGTTCATTTGGTTTGATTTGTCGGCGTGATTTCAGATAAAATGTCATGTGAAATTTTTTCGACGCCTCCTATAGCTGCATATCTTGATACATAGTGATCCGGGTTTGTGAAGCAAAAACAACGTTTGAACCAACATTGATTTTGGATCACAAATGTTGATCTAAAAATTAGTCCAACAATTAGAAGGTAGTTAGTTGAAAATTTATTTTGTAAAGCGACAAAGTAAATGATCAATAGAGTACGAGTGTGAAGAGGCAGATTCAAAACGAAACGAGATAGAAAATTGAAATTTAGTGTTTGTTTTATGTATTTTGGTGCCGTTTCTGATCATGATCTGATCTGGAGCAGATCAGATGTCACGAAATGTGCCTTATGTACGAGGCTCTTCTCGTAGGACAAACAAAAATTTTAAATTTTCTTGTAATTCTGAGAAAAGCAAGTCGTAAATACAAAACAACAAAAAGGATTAAATGAATTAATTGGCTTTTGCTTCATTTATCTAAATCTTTAAAAATGGCTAAAGTGGAAATTCTTGTGGTTTACGTCAATTTTCTACATCTCTATTTAATCTTTGTACTCATTCTTGTAGCTTTAATTGATGGTCCAAATTAAAAGCAAATGCCAAAGTCCAAAGGTTCAAATTACATTGCAAACAAATTTCAAATTATAAAACACGAATTACAAATTACAAATTACGAATTACAAATTACAAATTACAAGATACAAAATACAAATTACAAATTACCAATTAAAAATAGGTCGTATAAATTACAAATTACAAATTACAAATTACAAATTACAAATTACAAATTACAAATTACAAATTACAAATTACAAATTACAAATTACAAATTACAAATTACAAATTACAAATTACAAATTACAAATTACAAATTACAAATTACAAATTACAAATTACAAATTACAAATTACAAATTACAAATTACAAATTACAAATTACAAATTACAAATTACAAATTACAAATTACAAATTACAAATTACAAATTACAAATTACAAATTACAAATTACAAATTACAAATTACAAATTACAAATTACAAATTACAAATTACAAATTACAAATTACAAATTACAAATTACAAATTACAAATTACAAATTACAAATTACAAATTACAAATTACAAATTACAAATTACAAATTACAAATTACAAATTACAAATTACAAATTACAAATTACAAATTACAAATTACAAATTACAAATTACAAATTACAAATTACAAATTACAAATTACAAATTACAAATTACAAATTACAAATTACAAATTACAAATTACAAATTACAAATTACAAATTACAAATTACAAATTACAAATTACAAATTACAAATTACAAATTACAAATTACAAATTACAAATTACAAATTACAAATTACAAATTACAAATTACAAATTACAAATTACAAATTACAAATTACAAATTACAAATTACAAATTACAAATTACAAATTACAAATTACAAATTACAAATTACAAATTACAAATTACAAATTACAAATTACAAATTACAAATTTCAAATTACAAATTACAAATTACAAATTACAAATTACAAATTACAAATTACAAATTACAAATTACAAATTACAAATTACAAATTACAAATTACAAATTACAAATTACAAATTACAAATTACAAATTACAAATTACAAATTACAAATTACAAATTACAAATTACAAATTACAAATTACAAATTACAAATTACAAATTACAAATTACAAATTACAAATTACAAATTACAAATTACAAATTACAAATTACAAATTACAAATTACAAATTACAAATTACAAATTACAAAATACAAATTACAAATTACAAATTACAAATTACAAATTACAGTATACAAATTTCAATCGAACGATTCAAGTGCTGGTTGGCACCACAAAAACATGTTAAATACTCTTCTAAACAGAGAGGAGAATTTTTTGAGTTTATAATCGTAGTACATCGGCCCATATGTTCGAATCCGTAGCGAGTAACAAATTTCGCGGCACACGTTTCGAATTTTTTACTGTACAATCACAAAAACTTACAAAAACTCGAAATACGAATGAATTCAAATTTAAACTTGTGTGGTAGAATTACTCGAGTAGCCTTAGTTTTTAAAAGGACCAAAGAATTAAAATCCCATCATAAATGACCAAAAACTTTGTTGGTCCAAAAGCACTTTTCTCGACATTTTGAAAGTCCCAGTCCGAAAAACCGAAAAAAAAATGTTCGTTCGCCTGTCTGGGCGTCTCAATGTCTGGATGTCTAAGTGTACCCTTGGTATCTCGAGAACAGCTTATCCGATTTAGGATTTTTTTCGCCAATCTGTTTCTATGGTCAAGACGGAAAATTGAAAAGCTTTCGGAAGATTAACGTTACCGGGATCGGATCCAATATTTTTTATATATTGGTTTGAGTTTGGTTTTGAGTTGACGGTCAATTTGTGGGTTGAGTTGGAGCAGTTCACTAATCTTATATAGATGCTGGTTTGAGGATTGAGTTTATGATTGATGACGGTTGACTTGGATTCCACTTGTGGGTTAAATTCTGGTTGAGTTGGAGTTGAGTTGAGATGGGATTAGGGTTTAGTGCTTTGGGTTGAGAAGTGGGACATCTCAAAAGTAGCCAGTAAAGGCAAACCTTCAGGTTTCGTAATTTTTCTTTTGGTGGTTGATAAACAGACGGTGATAAGTAAGCACATTCGCAAGTATTATATTGCGCCCAACGTGGGGACTTTCTGTTATAGTTCCTTGTCGGTTTGCGTGTGGCAATCCAAAGCGGGAATTGCCATTTTGGAATTTTGTTTTTTCTTATTAGCAGCGTTTAGGAGTATAATTTTGTTTGATTTTCGAACTGGTATTTCCTCGTTACACACACACACACACAATCGTTGGAAATGTTATTTGTCCTTTAGTTGGTGTTATTTTTTTTTTTTTTTTGGGGCAAATTGAATTTAAGTTGCCATTAATTTGGGCGATATTGATGGTGTGAAGATAACTCAGTTTTATTTCCGTATTGGAGACGCTTACCAGTCTTCGAAGTTAGTAAAGTCCAAGTTATCAACCAACATTAAAACGACATTTAGGCGAACTAGTTTTGTATTGAATTTTATCGAGGATAAAACAACAAAAATCAGGGTCGTCGAGAAGAATGCTGAAATTGTAGGATAACTACAATTACTGAAGGAAATATGCGAATGTTCTGTTTTTGTTGTGGAAAAGAGGGTGTTACTATGAAATCGGGTCCAAAAAACAAAATTTTGAAATAACTGAACTAATAAAACGAGATTGTAAACTTAAGTTATCGGCGTGTTTCATTTAAACAAATAAGAAGTGTTCCTGCATAGTTGTAGGGATTTTTTCCGTAACTTATGAACAGCACAACTAAATATTCCAGACCAAGCCAGTGTCTGAGAGAGTTCGGGAACTTCCACGGCGGGAAACGACGCGTAGAAGTCGGTAGGGGTCACCACCTTCTAGAAAATAGTTCAAAGATCTCGACGTAATGTATACAGCTGCAGATAACCTAAAAGAACATTATAAAAGTAAAACTGTGGCAAATTTCAATACATACTTACTTATCCCGGAAACTGCCAATCGAACAGACACAGCACTGAGTAAGGAAGACAACGACACTCGGGTAATAATTGAAAGTTTGGCAAACTTGGAAGATGATGCTAAATAGTGATGGGCTAAATCGATCTATTTGGTTAAAATTCGTATTAGAAAATAAACAAAGCAGAACAAAAAAGATCGATTTAGCACATCACTAATGCTAGGCCGCATTATGAGGAGGAGATTCTTGAGTATTACGTCATAGGACTGCTTGACCCAGAACCCACTTTTACTGTTCTAGGTGGCAATGTATATCGACTCTTGGAGCAGCTAGGAATAATTGTGGCGGATTAACGAAAATCCGAACTCTAGACATGGTTTCATTTTCAGGCCCCTAAAAATAATAGACAAATCTGGGCCCTAAGCAAGGTTTAGCAACAAACCTCTTCTATTCCGTTTTGTTGATTTCTATGTAAGCCTTATTTTCAAATTTAGCGGAATATTATTTCAGCGGAATATTATTTCGTTGGAAAAATGAGGAAAAATGAACAATATCAAGAGCTGTACTCCATAAATAAGAATAGGCTTATAGTAAGGAAATATTGGAAAAGAAATGGAACAAAGGGGCAATTGCAGCGGACTATTGTCGAGTGTTTGAATCTGTACAGCCAGACGTCGACTATTTGAGTCTGTACCGCCAATTGTTTCCAAATAAAACTTAGTACGAAAGATACATTTAGCGAAACAAAACTTGTACAAATCATTGGCGTTTTGCCAGAGTCCCCTCGAATGACGAATCGAAGTATAATTTGCTTGAGTCTGACGGACTGCAAGGAGGTGGGAATGTTTCGAGGAACATTTTCCGAGCACAGCTTTCCACCAGTACTAGAATTAATAGAAGATTATACCAATACTTCGATTCTTATTCCTCCGAACATTCGGGTTTGATTTATCTTTCAGTAGTATTATGATACTAAACACACTTCAAGGTTAGCGAAGCTTACAGATTTACGGATCAAAAATTAGATGTTTGGATAAGCTATTCAGGCACCCTGACCGGCAGAAGTGAAGCGATAATTAAAAAAGAAAAGTTCCAGGAATTCGGACGAGCTGTTCCAACTTATTGAGGAAATCATCAGTAGATTGTTTTCCTAAATGATGTGCGGAGGTCCTGAAGAAGCAAAGGCTACCCCCAAGTAATGGATCAGGAAAAGTCCAGCCCCCAAAAATTCACGGGCAATAGGCACGTGCCTAGTGTGCCTAGCTAGGCTTTATTTCGCCCCAGGAATCAACCTAATTCCGTGCCATACGAATTAATTCTTGGCATTGATTTCTAGGATGCTTTTGTGATAAGACCTATCTCTGTTAAAGTCATCGTCGATTTTAACCCACACTGATTCACCCAATGCTGTGGTTGAATAAGATGTATCTGATAAGCATTCCATTAGCTTTTCTCAGTTGAAGACTCTCACGCGGCAACCAATGAATTTCTCGCTACTTCTTCAGTCAAACTTGGGTGTCATCTCTCCATATATTCGAAAAGAGTAGAACAAAGAGCTTGGCAAATCGAGGTGAATCGTAACCTAAAACGGCTTTTATCGTTCTTGAAAGACTAATTTTCCAATAACGTAGGATGCCCTTTGAATTTTGTAACGCGAGTCAAACTCTTTGCCGTTTAATTGACCAGGTTCTTGGAGTAAATCTAGTACCCAGAGTGTTTGTTAATCTCGATGACAAAATGGTGATGTCCCAGACATTTGAAGAACATATGCAATTGATGGAAGAGGTGGTTTAACGATTGCCGAAAGCGAATCTCACAATTAATCTCGAAATGTCCAAATTGTGTTAGAAAGAGGCTACCGGCTTCTTAAAGTTTTCCCACCTCCTAGATTAATGAAGGATGTACACAGATTAATAGGTATTGCTGGCTGGTACGACGCCGGTGACGACGCCAATCACCAACCTACTACGCGTCTGTCTGTGTGTGTGTTTGGATCTGTGTGTGTTTGTGTGTGTTTCTGTGTGTGAATGTGAACGGTTGTTCACAAACGGTGATTAGTGGAGAGTGAACTATCCAATAAATCCACTGCATAACCTGAGTGGTTAAAACCATTGACCAATTAGTGCTGTGCGTTGAAAAGTGGAATACCTCAAAAGTGGTCAGTAACCGTAAACTCTGAGGTTCCGAGGGTTTTGATCACCGGCGCAACCCATAGTGATAACACACATAACGACTGTAATTGTTTTTTTCCTCGCCAACCGATCGAGTTGGAAGAGATCGGTCTTCAGGTATCCAAGTGTACAGGGAGCTGCCTAACGGAAGTGGCGCCCATAATTTTTTTTTAACTGCTTAACGTCATTTTTGAACAGACATAATTTTTTTTTCTGTCATTAAAGCGGTAAACATTTTAAATTGTTTTTTGTCCTTTTGCAGCTTAAGGACATACAGCTTTCTAACGGTGTTGGTTTACGGATTGGAGACAGTTGTAGGTTGAATTGGAAGTTAGTGTAAGTTGAGTTCATGTATGAATGTATTTTTTCGGACTATTTTGATTTACATTTTTGGTCGAGTTGTGGTTGATTAAGGGGGCTATGATTAAGTTTGGGTTTATTCAGCCGATGTGAAGATTAAGTTAGGGGTTGAGTTGTTGTCGAGTAGGGTATTGAGTTTGGGGATTAATTTGATAGTTGAGTTAGGGTTGTGGTGGAGATTATATTAAGTTGAGTTCATATACGCATGTAGTTTTCGAACTGAGTTAATTTAGGGTTTCATTCGAATTTGGAGTTTGGGGTTGAATTGAAGTTTGAGTTGAAATTTGGTTATGGTTGAGTTTGAGTTGGGTTGAAAATTATTTATTTTGGGTTTGAGTGAAGGGTTTGGTTGGGTACTAATTTGTTCATATACGCACATAGCTTTCGAATCGAATTGATTTCGGGATTGAGTTGGCCGTTGAGTATGGAATTTAATTAGGGGTTTAAATTTGGTAAATAAACGACGTGTTCTATATGCGTTCCTATCTGTGTGTTTGACTAGCTCATCCCGTGCATTATTATACACTGTTGTGGGTGAAACTTTTTCACGAGAGGTCCAACGGCTTCACATGGTTTTTGACTAAAGGGATGATTTTAAGAAGCATCTTGCTGTAACACCACTCTGAGACCATTATTTTTTGGAGAAAAATTTTGAAATGAAAGTTATTAGTTTGCTTATTAATACAAAGATTAATGTATTCATACTTCCTAAAACAATTGAATTAACAAGTTAATAATTTCCTATTTGAGCCAAACATAAAACATCAATGCTTTCAATTAAACATTCGAATTGAGTCCTTAACACAACCATAATCTGTACGCAAAATTATTTAAAATATTTATTAACCAAACGACAAAAAAGAAAGTGATGATCATTATTGATTATGGCCAAGAACATAAAACATTCGTAAATTATTTATCTGATCATAAAATCGTAATACATTCCATTTTTTTTTTTTTTTTTTTTTGTGGAACATATAAAATCATAAAATTGATGACCATCCATCAAGATCAATATAAAACTTATTATAACTCAATCATTTAGGAGATACAAATACATACAAAATTCTGTTTTTACGATTTTATTACACATCCAGATGTAATGTTAGATTTGGCAACGAACTATGTATTAAATACATAAATGTATATAGTTATGTTCTTTGATGTTTTACTATGTATGTTACATTAAAATCATATTATAATTAAAAATTCTTAAAATTGAAGTTTTAATATGATTTTATGATATATTCGTCACGTCTCGAGTATAGTTACAGATATAAGCAGCAAAATAAATTGATATTCTTCTAAAGTTGATTTTGATTAGTTTTCATCATTAAACTTTTACAAAAAAAAAAAAATGTAATCTAAAATTATTAGTCATCATGAGTCACATAATAAAATTTCGAAAATGTGTAAGTTGATAAATTGTATGTTAAATAAAAACTTCAAAGTGTTTTTTTTTTGTTTTCTTATAAAATTCTAAATTATAATTTTAAAACTATTTTATATAGTTTCCTGTATATGAATACCTACTATTATAGATACACCTTGTACTCTGTATATTATTGAGATGAAGGAGTATGGCGTCTCATGTCTTGCAAATAATTTTCATTTATTTTTTAATCCTTTCTATTTAAGATTGCTTCTTTCTCATATTTTTATGAATTATAAAAACTAAAAAAAAAATTTTTTTTTATCCCATTAAATTACAAAACAAGGAAGAAAATAATAATAATTAAAAAGATGTAGGAAGAGCAAAAGGATTCAGTAAGAATTAGAAAAACATACATTAATTTTCATCTTAAGTCTTCCTCTTCCATAAATACAGTATGTATTGTAGTAGTTGGTGATCATAATTCTTCCCTCATTTACTTTATCAGATAATGACAATAAGAGACTATTAAGGATAATAATACAATATTAGTCGTTACAGACTTGGCCCTTTTTTTACTGCGCCGTGGCATTACCCAAAAATGTTAAGTAGTTTTTTATGTTAATATTTTTTTTTTTTGGTATAAAATGTCGCTTCTCTTCGGCGTAATAGTGTGGGGTTTTAGTTTTATGTGTTTAGAGATTAGACACCAAAAAGGAACAAAAGTTTTCTATTTTGCATTAATTACAAGATTGTAACGTAAGAGTATGTAATAAATTTTATTGGAAGACGTTTTAATTGCCGTATGTATTGTTTGATTATATGAACCAGTTTTAGTGGATCGTTCTTCGTGGTGCTCAGCTCTTCAAAAATGTTGGTTTGAAGACAAAAAAAAAACGCGTCTCTAATCCGCTCATCCGCTCTAATTTTAAAAACTAAACAGATTACCAAAATGATAAATGCAACTTTTTACGATTAATGTCGAAAAATAAAAATCCTATTGACCAAAAATTTAAATATTGTCATTCCCCATGTGCCCGACACAAAAAAAAGGGTTAAATTTAATTTTCTTAATTGTCGCCAAGTAATTTTTTTTTTTTACGAGATTACGTCGTTTACCAAGATATTGTGATAAGATGAAAGGGACTAAATGTACACTCTATATATAGTAGGGTTGAAAATTAGAAATAATAAATTATCCGTTTAAATTAAAAATAAAAAAAACAACGAAATCGTTTGGGCGAATTTTTAAATATTTTTAAATATCCCCAATTCATTACAAACATACATAACTGGCAGATAAACATTAGCCGAACGAAAGTAAAGTGCAATAAAAACCAGTAGAGAGTTTTTTTCCGTTGTTTTTCTTATTTTCATAATCCTTGTGGTTGATTGTTTGGATAATTTATAATCTTACTTGGAAATTTTAATAAGATTTTCTTTTTTTTTTCATTTTCTTCTTGTCTTTAATCGTTTTCTTTATACCGTTTTCAACGTCGTCTTCTCATTACAAATTATACGACTACTACAAAAAAAAACACAACGTTACGCTGCTTGAATTAAAAAATAAAAATTATATCCTTTTCTGTATCCAATCCAGCTTCACTAAACAAGTGAATTTAATTAAAAAGGATAAACTGCATAAATTGGATGTTGACGATGAATCGAATATTAATTTTCCATTTTTCCATACAGTAGAAATTTGACAGTATCGCGAAGAAAAAAAATGATTTTATTAACAAAAAAAATTTGAAAACTCGAAAGTTGAAGGGTAATATTGTGAATGGGAAAATGGAAAATTTATTTGCATTATTAATTAATAAAAGTGCATTTTATAAATTGAATTTTTATGTATATTTATAGAGTACGCGCGGCCGTTACGTACATATACCAAAGTAGATGAGTTGAATAAATATTGGTACGAACATTTATGAATCATTAAGTTGGAAATTCAATTTGAATAATTAAATTAGCTGTGTGGTAAATGCAATTTCGATGGGTATTTGCAGTAAAGGAAATGAAGTAATAAATGTCGGAATATTGGTTGAACTTTTAAAAGGGCAACCGTTATTTAAAAAAAAATATTTTCATTGTTCGCTACTTGCAAATTAAAATGAGCTGATTCAATAAATTATTGGTTTAAATATGCATTAAACATTATAATTACATATTTAACAGTCGATTCAGCCTCTGATATGATGAATTATAAACAATGAGTCAAATATAAGCCTAAATATTCAAAGAACATTTTATTTACTTAGCTACGTAAAATGGAGCGTAACCCTTTACATTATTAAGATGAATTTGCAATATTTATTAAAGGCAAATAAAAATTTGTCTCCTAAAATAATAATTTGAAAGGTCATTTGAAGGTCAATGCCATTTTTTGAATGGAAACCTCTATTTTTGACACCGGATTCGAAAAGAGTGGCAAATTTTTACGTTAGACTGAAGTCTGTTGAATAAATTCCGAAAAAGTTTTAAACTCTCGTGATGAAAACTGAGGTCCGTGTTTTTCCGGTTGTAGTAGTCTTCAATTGGTCGTAGTAGATATAGTCTGAATTTTTATCTATTATCACTATATAATCCTGAGATTCAAATGTGAATAGATCTGGTGCTAATCGATTTCATCTTTAGAAAAGTTCTAACAATAAAATAATTGTCTTATCCGTTTGACTGTACTTACCATTCCTAAATGACGTGTAAGTGCAGTCTTTAGTATTTTCTCGATTTGTTTATTCAGGACTACTATCTTGTCTGCTTTGAAGACTATTCCTTCGTGTACACTGCTAGTTCCTCCTTAGAATTAGCGAAGTATTTAATCTCATACGGGATGTTGCTTTCTTTATCTGACCACCCTAAGCACTATATGACATTAACTGGTTTAGACTCTTATTAGATTTAGTGTCTTCCTTAAATTTTTGCTGTACATTTATTTATTTGTTTCTCATAATCTTACAAATACAAATTTATGAAATAATTGAAATAATAATAGAAAAATTAAGGTTAAGAAGATAGGTTATTTCTTGCCAAAAGGCAGTGGCGAATAACCTTTACAATAAAATATACACTATCAAAAAAACACAAAATATAAATTTTATTTTATTTTATAAACATAAAGCCAATATCTCACAGAGTTTCTGTAATTATTACGAATGTTGTAAACAGTTTAAAATTTTAAATACATATAAGTGTTGCAAAGGTAAAATTTTACAAGCCATAAAAATTGGGCAAGAACGATCGCGACTATTATTTATTTATTTATTCATCAACGGGATAAAAAATCCTATTTTGATTACAATTTTATTTTATAATTTTATAATTTAGTTTTTATTAATTTTTTAAAAGAACATTTAGAAATATTAAAATCAAACACATCAAAACTACAATTAAATTTCTACAAATCGCTGGAACCGGAGCATTATGTGCGTAATTAGATTTAAATGTCGGCAAATATATAAAATTCCTAATCTGAGTAGGCTTACAGGGCACATGAATATCAATCTTTGCAAGTAGTTTAGGGAAGTCAATCGAACTGTTAAGCAGATCAGCGATGTATGTTGAAGCAGCACATCTACGTCTTACAAGCAATGAATCCAAATCAGAAATTCTACAGCGGTCACCGCAGGATGGCAAATTCTTTTTATTCAGCCACATTGGAAGGTTCGGATCAAATGGCCAATCTTAACAAACATAACACGAACAATGTATTTTTGCAAAATGTATAAAGGTTCCAATGTATTCATATAAACCCCCCAACCAAACAAAGTAATCCATAGGTAAGCCTATATATATTCAGAACATGCATGATACAAATTTAATAAAACGGTAAAGAAAAATTGAATTGTCCTTTAACCTTTTGAAAATGAATTTTCCAATTTAAATTAGCATCCAGATGCAAACCTAGGTACTTAAAATTATAAACAGGTTCAATTGGAATGCAATGATTGCTACAATGCACTAATTTACAATTCCGCATATGGCAAACAATCTCTGGAACATAACTCGAATCTGGATCGCCAGCCAATCTAAAAAACATAATTTTAGTTTACTTTTGAAAAACCTATTACGAATATATGATTTAAACAATAGAAACGGCACACCTCTAAAACCACACTTGTAAAGTTTAAGTAAAAGTAAATTGTCAAAATCCATCTTAATATCAATAAAAACAGCACCAATACACTTTTACCCATTTAAATTATTATGAACCCTATTCAAAAAATCAATTAAAGCTGACTCGGTATTTTTTCCGGACCTAAAACCATATTGACAATTATTTAAAATATTATATTTAGAAAAGAAGGCATCAACCCCAAATTTTAAGACATTTTCGGTTAATAAACAAATTTTCTGAGATGATGACTTCACTATGATTTTGAAAAGACATATTATTAAACAAACAATTGGTTGGTCTTAAGTGAGACACAAACCAAAATCATCAGCAATAGATTTACAATACGTAAGAATCACTGAATCGCTAGACATAATTTAACAACATAATTAAAACCCTATCACATAAAAGTTGAATAACAACCGACCATGTCTTCTTACTATCTTTACAACAGTCTTGAAATTTATTTTGGTAATATGTGAACTTGTCAGAAAGAATTACTTCGGTCTAAAATGACCAAAGTATTGAAATCCGGTCAAAAATGATCAAAAACTTGGTTGGTTCAAAACCACTTTTCTAGACGTTTTGAAAGATCATGAGTCTAAAAAAGCAAAAAAAAAAAATGTCGGTCCATGGTATCCCGAGAACGGCTTGTTCGATTTAGAATTTTTATTTTTTTTGCCAATCTGTTTCTATGGTCAAGGCCGAGGTTTGTAAAGCTTTTGAAAACTGTGCGTCAAGAAAGTCGGGTACCTGCCATACGAATTGACCCAAAATACCTGGTTATAGAAATATTTACCAATTTTTCATATGTGATGGTTTGAATATTTATTTGGGCATTGAGTTTGGGGTTGAGTTGAAGGTTAAGTCAGGCGTTAATTTGCGGGTTGAGTTGAAGTTGAGTTGGACTTAAGTTTGGGTTGGATTATGATATAGTGAGCAGCTGGCTAATTTTTATATGTGCTGATTTGAGGATTGAATTGTGGAAAAAATGGTGGAGGGAATAATAATAGTTGTTTACAGCTTTTCAGAAAAAAGAGTTTGCGGCACCAGCAAATTTGTGTTGTCATTGTGCTGTCATAAAAAAACACTAATTATTGGCTTTATTAGGTGTCTTTAACCGGGCCGAGTCTATCCTCACTAACATTCCTTTCCCATCCCGCGATGTTGTTATATGTAAAAAGGGTGTACGATAGCTGCCTGGCCAGGGGCAGATATCACACTATTAGACTTATTTAGTTATCGATGTGGCGCCTTTCTTTATGAGATTTGGCTTAATGAAGAATGGTGTCGTATTGTAACATGGGTATAGTGGTGTGGTATTCGCATTTATAATACGGGAGACTTGCGTAATGTTTGATCGTACATTTGAAATCAATCAAATCATGAAATGATTTGAGGATGGAATTGCTTGGGTTTGGGTACAGGGTTGAGTTGGGGGCCGTTGGCGGGTTGAATTGGGGTTGAGTTGGGGTTGGATTAGTGTTCAGTGAGCAGTTGAGCAATCAAGTTTAGCATTTCTCCGATTTTGTAATCATTTTACTGCATTCAACAATACCATGATAAGAAACGACGAATTCAATAGCTTGAACACGCTATCGATTTGACTGGATAAACTTGACGTAACGGGTAACCCAGTCATTAAAATTAAACTGTCATTATTACTATTTACACCAGTATTAATGATCACGCAATCTTTTAACGATAATTTGGTTTTTTGCTTCCAGTTTATTGATCCTAACGGTCAATTTTTTATGATCATCAAAAATTTGTTCAAATTACACAGCTTCATCATATTTATTAATCAAAAATTTTTGCGATTTATGTACTTCGAGCACAACCGTAGTAAGTTTATCTAACGCAAATTTAATCCCATTCATGTCAGATACACCGCAAGATGTCAGAGAAGTAAGTTCAACTTCTAAGTCCATAAATTAACCGATTAATCGAGGTTTGTGAATTAATGTCTATTTAAACATAATTGGATGAAACACGTTAAATAGCTAATCAAAATTTCCAAAATTTTATTCAGCAAAATTCTTATTTTACGGCTTCTTGGAAATTTGTACGGAACTGAGATCAACCAAATTCATCTTCCCATCAACGTTTTGATCCAATAAAGGCAAACGCCGCTAAATGAACAATACGCGGTTGTTGAAATCCGTCCCTAACCTAAACTCAGTTGAGGAAAATAAATTGCGAAACTTTCAAAGTGCAACACGGCAAACCGGCATTTCAAACCGTTGACGGTTTGATTTAATTTTTCGCAAAATTGTTTCATAAGCAACATCAAAATTATTCAAATATGGTTCAAATCTATGTATTAGAAAAATTTATTAAGGATGATTTAATTTCACTCAAAAAACCTCAATTTAAATTTTACCGGCCGTCAAGCTAAAATCAGCCCGATGAAATACTAAATCACATAAAAATGAAATAATTCCCAACAGTTTTTGCAAACTTTCCCGTCGAACTAATCAAAAAATGTGCTTTGAAAAGTTTGTACCTATGTATATTCTACAAGTAGAAACACATCTATATCTTTTACATTAAATGAATACGAAACTTCAAGTCGATCTGTCAATGTATTGAATTGAACATCGTCTGTCATTAAATTCTTTGTGAAAAAAGGTTTGAGGGGCTATGGATATTAATAATAAAATGATAAATGTGTTAGCTGATCCTTCAAAATCATTGCTGTGAAAGTGGGCTTAGAGATTGCGTTCGGGAATTCCTCTCTCGAGAATTCTCGAGAAATTTTATTTCTTAAAACATAAATGTTTGAATTTCAACATATGTATATAAATGTTGTTTAAGGTAAATCGTTTTCATTTTCTTGTAATAATTGATTTATTTAAACCAAAATTTAAAAAATTGTAGGATAAGAACGTATGACAATTTTGTGATTAATGCTATGTGCCTCAGAAGACTTTTCAAACTAAACTTTTCAAATTTTGAAGCTTTCGCTATTTCCCCGTAGATGCTAGATGAAAAGTCAATTTACGAGGTTACTTTTCGACGAATTTTCAATTTGTATGACGTACTGTTTAAAACATGTAGTATGTGTAGTATGTAAATGTAATTGAAAAATAAAAAATTTTCGATTTCAGTGATTTTAAAAAAATCGCCCGCCATCGGTTTTCATTATTCCAAATGCATTTTCCACAATGCTTTGTGCTTTGCTATGCATAACGTTAAATTTTTTTTCTACTGCGGTTAAGTTGCCTTTTCTTACGAACGGTGTGATAATAGCTACCTGGTCTAACGAACATTTGTATTCACTGTTACCTAACAGAAAAAATCCATGAGGTGGGAATGTTTCTTTGCGATATAATTGACTATTCCGTAGGACTCTTTGGTCATGTATAGAACCCGAGTATCCACAACAAATATTAATAAATTTACCAGAACTGTCGCATACTGCCATTAAATTAATGCTGTAATCAAGTTTACGATTCATATATTACCTATGTAACGCAGTCAGTACAACAATTTTTATGTGGCATCCATCGATAGGCCTTAACGCTTTCGAAAATATCGAAGTGGCCGATCGTCGATTAAATTGTTCGCCAATAAGACTATATAAATATAAACTTGGCAATTTTACTACCTTTGGTGCGAGCTTTACAAACATCAAGAATTTTGTGCACAGTTGTTCTCACATATTATCTTGATATATTGAAACTTATACCAGTGATCCTATAGTCCGCTCCATTGGCCAGCCAATATAGAAACACAAAAACCTGAAATTTTATTTCAAATTTGAAACCTTTAAAAATTTGATGTTGAGCGAATAGACCGCAAATTTTATTAAGCGAATCAGCAGACACTCAAGTGTTTGTAAAAATTAGTAAGCATTATCATTAGCAATGCTTGTACATTTCAGTTTTGTTATAGTTTTTTGTTACCAACAAATAAAATAAAAAAATTACTGTAACAAACCTTTACAAATTAAATAAATTAAATATTTTGAGTTGTTTATGAAATTTGAATGACATTTAAAAAGTTTAGTTTGGTATGAGGCACAATTGAATACTTTTAACCTAGTGACATCTATTTAAATATTGCATGAATTACTGGGTCTCACAAAAGTATAGTTTGAAAAGTCTTGTACATAAATTTTGGTCCTCTCATGAGTCGGTGAGGCGAGAATTACCGGATCGTAATCGTATTAGTTATTGTGTGTGTGTTCGAATGCTCTTTTGTTATTCATGCTCTTTTTAGTTTTTCGTATAGTTATTTTGTGTTCTTTGTTGAGATTAGGGTTTAGTATACGAATGAAATTTTTAAAGGGACACGAAGATGACGATGTTTGAAAAAAAAATCAATTACTAAAATGCAAAATGGTATATTAAAATTTTATTAATTTCAATTAAAATTGTGTACAACCTGCAATTCGATATATTTAATAATCAAATTATTTACATTTATAAACAAAAATTTTCTTTTAAATTGATAATAAAGACGATGTAAAATAATGAATGTATTTGAAAATCCTATATGATTTTGTTTACGTTCCATATGGCATTGAGAAAATGTATAAAATGCATGTATGTAGTAGCTAGCAAGTTAAACAGAAAATAAAGGAATAAGAAAAAAGATTTTTAATAATAGGTGCATACATATATATGTTCAAAATATTATATTTTGTTGGTAAACAAGAGCAATTGCATTTAAAAATTCAAATGTTTTACGTTATGTACTTATAATTTTTTCTACCTTTTTTTATCTTGGATATTATATTAGAAAAATATAAAGGGTAAAAAAGGTTTCGTAAAACTACATTATCAATTTCAAATACAGCTTGTAAAAACAAATTGCGATTATTCTCGATTTGAATTTATCAAATTTTCAACAGAATTTTTTGATGACTTTAATATTAAAATCAATTAAATCAATCAAATATTGTGAAAGTACAATTTGCATTATGTATTTTGAATGTATTTGAGTGTAAGCATTTTTTAGTAACCTTTACATAATGTAAACTGTACTTACACAACATTTGATTAATTTAATTAAGTTTTTAATAAAAAATTAATCGGCTTTTGCAACACGAAACCTAAAAAATTAATAAACAAACATGTTAAGTTAAAACTAAAGAAATACTTTTTTTTTATTATTCAATAATAGAACTTTACTAACAGTAGAATATTCAAAAAATACTCACAACGAACAACACAGTATTGTTAATTCTCCTGCTTCATAGCAAGTGAAATATTCTCACATGTGAGCATAAGCATCAAAAAAAATTTCCGATTTCAACCGATTGGCTTATTTTTGATACTTACCGTCACAAAACGATACACTAATACAAATAACGAAAATGACAGAACACAATAACAAAATGTATCTTATACTCCTTGTACGTATACAAAATTCTCATGAGGCAGTGAGGAAATGTGGGACCAAAATTTGTATACTGAGGCACACAGCATAAATAATTTTTTTTCGTATTTTTCTGTAAACATATTAGACATCTTACGTACACTAGTAAAACTAAACATAAATTTAGCAAGTATTATTTTAATTCGTCAGAGCCAACTTTGATGTATTTTTCAAAATGGAAGTACGAAAAATATATTTTAGAAATAACTTAATTTTAATATTTCTGTAATTAAAATTTATTTAATACTATTATTATAGCCTTCTTGTATATTGTTGTTAAAGACATGTGGAAAACTTTTCATTAAAAAACTTGAAGCTAAAAAACATCATTTTGACTATGGATTCCTATGGAAATCAGTGAAAAGTTATACCACTTAACCCTTAAATGCCCAAGGTCATAGATTTTAATATAAAAATTCGATTATATGTAATTTTGTACGTAGTTACCGAATCGAAAAGCTATTTAGTATTTTGTTTTGTTTTTTGTAAGTTTTGGAAAAAAAACCGGTTGTATCTTTTAAGATACGTTGGGTATTCAGCATATCTATGAAAATAATTAAAATACTCTAATAAGCAATTCAAAATATTTATTGACTGTAATATTATAGTTAAAATATATAATTTTTAATTATGGTGATATTTAAAAAAACAATTTTTTTCAGCAGTGAGACATAAATTTACTTAACATTTAGTACAATACATTTTTATCTGGCCACTACAACCAGGATATTTACATCTTCCCTTTGAATTCAGAATAACCCAATGATCAGTCATATCTAATCGAGTATCTCTTGGAGGGACAGAAGATGAATTTGGTTTCTTCCTTTTTGCCTGAATTTGAGATTCAAGAGATGGGCGCCCACGCGTTATAGCTTGCGTCGATTTATAGGAAAATAGCGTGTCGGCTATTTCCAACTTAAAATCAATTAATCTCATATACTTATAATCTGGTTTCCAACTATTCGTTCTTTTGTACAGCACCCAGGCGTTAACGCAAGTCATATCCAATAAATGATAGAATATTCTATTTGTCCATTTTCGACTTTTCATGTGAATCTTGTGACGTCCCATTAGGCTGTCCATTAAATCCACTCCGCCCATATGGCAATTATAATCCTTTATAATTTGTGGACAAGGAATCATTTTCACTTTTTTATCTTTCTTGTCGAATCTTTTTACGGTTAACGGCGGAGGTAGTTGCTCGTTATTTAAAAATGGTTTCGTGCCAACATAAGTCGAAATAAGATTGACAATACGATTGTCTTTCCACGATAGTGATGTCACGTCTATGCCATAAATTGATGCCACATACTCTCTACTAGTTCCCCTTTCGAATTTCATCATAACTTTTTCTTCAGGTAGTTTGCAATTTTTTATCCTGTTTCGTCGAATAGTACCTATAGAAAGAATCCTTCGGGTTCTCAAATATAACAGCAAAGGCACAGTTGTGTAATAATTATCTAAGTAAATTATATAATTTTGAAAATTGGGCACTTCACGAACTAATCTGACAACAATATTGGCACAGCTTTGAAGATCAGGTTCATCTTGTGCAGGTTCTTCGGATACTATAGTATAAATTTCAAATTTATATGCGAATCCCATTGTGTCACACAAATTGAAAAATTTAAAACCCCATTTTTTAGGTTTGTTTGGTAAATACTGCTTCATGAAATGTCCCATTTTAGATGAGCACATTTGTTCATCAACGCATAATCTCTCCAATTTTGGAATACTTCCAAACGTACTATTCAATTCGTTTATTACGGGTCTAAGTAGGAAAAGACAATCGTGATTCGGGTCTTCACGAGTAGGTGCATTACTTTTATCATTAAAATGTAAATATTGCCGGATTCTTTCAAAACGGTTTCGGCTCATTTGTTGTTTTATAATATTTACGCAACGGTGATTATTATCAGACCAATAGTCTCTTACATTTGGAAGATTGTGATACGTCATATAAAAGAGAATTCCAATAAATTTGCGTAAATCAGGTACATCAAATTGAAAGGACTCATTGTGTCCTGAATATTTAATTGTTTCTTCCACAATAGTTTTTTCCAAAGATTCCGGAAATAAGAGCGACCATACTTGAAACGGAGTTTGCAATTCTTGTACATTTGTAGGAATAGCACAATCCCATCTAAACTTGATTTCTTCTTCATTATAAACCAAATTTTGCTTTTTCCATAATATTTTTTGCAAAGCCATGGATTTAGGATCAATTATCACATTACGAAATTTATATGGAAATGAACTCCAGGGGTCAGTGTGTAATGAAGCTGGTTGGCCAGAACTATCAGAATCGATAGCTGGTGATGTACTAGAACTATTTTCAACAACATCTTCGTTTTCATGTTCTATTATCTGCATGTTATGGAGATTTTGCGAATTTCCCTCTGTAAGGATGGGGAGGTCTGTAGGCAATTCATCACCATCATCATCTAAATCGTCAGAGCTATCATAGCTATTAAAGATAAGTTCTTGAACTATATCGTCCGTAAGCGTACAAAGGTCAATTTTGATCACATTTGCCATATCTGTAAATAAAAATACGAAAAAACGTAGCAAAAACCCAAACTTACACTCAAAACGCAAATGTATACAGAATACCTAGTGTATCTTTTAAAATACAACTATTTAACTGTCTATATTATACAACAGACACAAAATATTTCACTAAAATACCCTAATATCACTTCATCTTACACAATTACACTCACCAGCATTTTTTATCACTTTTAATTGTATTTTATTATTATTATTCTTATGACACAAAAACACTGTTTTGATTTTGATTTTAAAAACACTAAAATACACAATAAACTTCAAACACTATCAAAACAAAAATAATTCTAACAAAGGAAATGGTATATATTGATAGAATGAAGTGTATTAAACAGAAAAAAATTGTTTACGGTCTAATTTTGGTGATTTACCCGGAAATATGATTGAAAAATATAGATGTATCTTTAAAGATACAATGGGTATTTAAGGGTTAAAAGGCTTCTAAAACACGTCATGATAGCTCTATACTCTGGAGGGCTCTGATTAAACACGTAAAAAAAGTTAGTTTCCGAGTTTAGTCGTGTTTTTTGCGTAATAACGGAAACTTTTAACGTTCTGTTGACTTAAATTTTCACCTTCGTATGAAATTTTGGAAAATGGAAATTTAAATTTGAATGGAAAACAATACACCGTAGAATAAACGCGGAACCCCAGAATCGGAATTTCCTAATTAAATTCCAATTATTCTCCTGGGTTTAATTCCATATTTTTTGGAATGAAACTAGCAAATTTCTACGAGTTTAATTTATTTTCCCGACTCTAATTCCATTTCTTTATGATATTAATTCCTGCGAACTTATTTGATTGCCCCTAAGAGAATGCAAATTCGATTAAGGTTAACCGATTAATTAGTTAATCGTGTTTGTGATTAATAGATTCGTCTTAAATTAATCACTTTATTGTTTGTAGTTTTCAAAATTAAAAAATAATAAGAAAATCGACAAAAAGAATTCCGATACTGAGAAGAAATTCCCATACTTAGTTTAAACCCATTTAATGAAACAATTAAATTTAAAATCAACTCTATTTTGCTGTTCGCTTTTCACGTGGAGAATTTAGCCGAACGCGCAAACAACAACAAAAAAGATATCATTTGTATGTTAACTACTAATTTGTCCGAAATTTCTCAGAGTCGATCGTCTTGAAAAAATATCTCTCAATCTGCAAGACTTTCCACTGTCATCCGGGTCTCATTTAAAATTCAAGCTCAACTATAAATTTGTATTGCTTCGCTCAACTATAAAATTGATATATTATCTTGATGTTCTATTTACTTTACTATGGAGATGTTGTTTCACAACAGAGTGAGCCACTACATTTGCAATACAAATCTATAGTTGAGCTTGAATTTTAAATGAGAACCGGAGCATAAAAACGACACAGTAGACAACCATATATATAACCAGCATCAACCAGCAAAAAGGAAACAATACCCCAGGTGGTAAACCAACTACCCAGTTGGCTAATCCACCCTCTTACGAGGCTGGCTCAATGGATTCTGGGGTGAGCCAATCATTGCTAAACCCATTCGAAAGAAGTTCAATGTTGTTAAGATCACCAAACAATCATACTAACTCTGCAAATCAGCAGAAAGACGAAAACGCTGAACTCTGTCGAAAACTCAGTGAAGTAGAGGTACTTTTAACCCAATTAAGAAGCGAAATTGAAAAGCTGAAAAAAGAAAATGAAGAATTGAAGAAGCCCAAACCAATGGAGATTTCTGAAAACCCGCTAACTTGTTATAATGAAACAAGTACTCACACTAGTTATAACAATGAGTTCCATACTGATGAAGAGGATCTCATGAGAGAAACAGATTGGGTACTGAAAAGGAAGAAAAGACCTACCAAAAAACGAAAAGCAGAATTCTCGCCTGAAGTTGGAGATCATTCGCAAGCTAATGTATTAGTAACTGGTGATACTAATACCAAACCAACTCAACAGCAACAAAAGGTTGTACCGAAAGAAAAGGCTCCTCCGCCAATTAATGTAATCGGCATAACAGAATTTGCAAGTATACAAACTATAATGAAATCAGTGACAGCTAAGGAATATAGAGTAGTGTCACTAAACAATAACGTGTGGAAAATCAATACACCAGATTCCGACACATATAGAGCTCTAGCAACAAAGCTCAATGCGGAAGGTAAAGAATGGTTCACATACGAAGATAAAAACGAACGCGCAATTAAGGTTATGGCCAGAGGCCTTCATCCAACGTGTATGAAGGAGGACATAATTGAGGACCTAAAGGCAAGAGATCTGCAAATAGAAGATGCAGTAAACATCCTAAAACGAGAGAGAGGTGAGAACAATCAAGTCAAAAAAAGGGGGCTTCCACTCTTCATGCTTACGTTTAACAAAAAGGAGAAAGTTGAAAACATCTTCAACATCAAAGCAATTCTCAACATGAGGGTTAAAATAGAACCGCTTAAGAAAAACACGAGGCTAATACCTCAATGCAAAAAATGCCAAGGTTTCAATCACACGCAAAAATATTGCAGACGGGAGCCAAGATGCGTAAAATGTGCTGGAAAACACAACGCGAAAGAGTGTACAGAAAGTAGAAACACCCCTGCAAAATGTATAAACTGTAAAGGGCATCATCCAGCAAATTATAGAGGCTGTGAAGTAGCCAAAGAACTTCAAAGACTAAGAAACAAAACGCATCAGTTTCCTCAAAACCCTAGGGTTACCAGAGAAGAGAAACCAACTAAAACCCAAGCGGAGCCAAAACCACCAGGTATTGGTACAGAGCGGAAAAGTTATTCACAAATTGTACAGCAATCATCTAATGCTACGAATGATAATCCCCTTGAAAGGATTTGTCGAAGTATAGAAGCCATAAATATAAGGCTATAGCAAAGCAAGAACGTGGTCTAGAAGCTTTATATAAGCGTCTAGATATGCATCAAACCTTGAACGAGGCAACAGCCCTCATATACTAAAATGAGCAGATCATTAAGAATTGTCACCTGGAACGCGAACGGACTAGCGCAACATGTTCCAGAGCTAGAAATTTTTCTAAATTTAGAAAAAATAGATATCTGCCTTATATCGGAGAGCCATTTGACAAAAACATCATTTATTAAAATACGTGATTATGAATGTTACCATGCTGTTCACCCAGGAGGAAAACCCAGAGGAGGATCAACAGTAATAGTGAAAAAGAGTCTCAAACACTATGAAGAACCTAGTATAGATGAGGAAAATATGCAAGTTAAAACCATAAAAGTTGAAACTAACAATAATAATGAATACAGTATTTCCTCTATCTACTGCCCTCCACGCTATAATCTAAACAAAGAAGATTATAATAGACTCTTTAGATCACTAGGATCCAATTTTATTATTGGTGGTGACTTTAATGCAAAAAACACCTATTGGGGATCAAGACTTACAACCCATAAAGGAAAAGAGCTATTCGAAGCCGGACGAATAAATAACTGCGAGTTCCACTCTGGAGGTAAACCAACATACTGGCCTGCTGATATAAATAAAATACCAGATCTCATTGACTTTTATGTAACGAAAGGGATCTTCGAGGATTACATGTACATCGAAAACAGCGAAGGGATATATTCCGATAATACACCTGTTATCATGACACTCAGCACAATGATAATTAATAAGGATAACCTGCCTAAATTAACAAATAAAAGAACTAACTGGGACCTATTCCAAAAACTAATTGAAATGCAAATAAATCTACGAGTGCCGATTAAAACACCGGTACAGTTGGAAGACGAACTAGAGGTATTTAACAGTACTATTCAACAAGCAGCATGGGAAAGTTCTCCTGCTAGTCACACCGAATCCCGTAGGAATCAAAATTATCCTATTGAGGTCAGGGAGTTAGTTAGAGAGAAACGGAAGGCAAGAAAAACCTGGCAAAGGACACGCGCCCCGGAAAACAAAAAAATCCTCAATTTTCTATGCAATAAACTAAAACAACTTATAAAACAAATTAAGAATGAAACTATCAACAAGTACTTAAATGGTCTCACCGAACATAAAGATACTGATTACTCTCTTTGGAAAGCAACAAAGGGATTAAAAAGAACTAAAATGCATGTGCCACCTATTAAAAATGGGGAAGGAACCTGGGCCAAAAGTGACAAGCAAAAAGCTATTTTATTTGCAGCTCACTTGGAAGACACCTTTCAACCGCTACCTAGGCAAACAGCAGATGAAAACATAATAACAATTAGCAAAATTGATGAATATAATATTCGATGTGTAACATTACAGGAATTAAAAAATGAGATCAAGTGTAGTTTGAACGCAAAAAAAGCTCCAGGATATGATTTAATTACTGGACAAGTCGTAAAAGCCATTCCCGAGAAGGGACTACGAAAATTGGTTCAAATTATCAATGCTGTCTTCAGACTAAAATATGTCCCACGGCAATGGAAGGTTGCTGAAGTAATTATGATACCCAAACCAGGCAAACCAGCGAACGATAAAAAGTCATACAGACCGATTTCACTACTTCCTGTAATTTCAAAATTATTTGAAAAATTACTGCTCAAGAGACTCAAGCCAATAATAGAAGAGATAAATTTGATTCCACCACACCAATTTGGATTTAGAGAAAATCACTCTACGATAGAACAAGTTCACAGAATAACGGATATAATCGAAGACTCACTTGAGAATAAGAAGATATGCTCCAGCATCTTCTTAGATGTAGCACAAGCTTTCGACAAAGTTTGGCACCAAGGACTTGAATTTAAATTGCATCGAGATCTACCTAAGCAATTCTATCAAATTCTTAAATCTTATATCGCAGACCGACATTTCCGTGTAAAATATAACCAAGAGTACTCTGAACTAAAGAGAATATCAGCAGGCATACCACAGGGTAGCGTACTGGGTCCTATATTGTACATCCTGTACACCAGAGATATGCCAAATACAGAAGGTGCCACCATAGCAACATTTGCAGACGATACAGCTATTCTGGCGACTGGAAAGTGTATATCAGAAGCAACGACCAAACTTCAAAAAGCAACCGATACAGTGAGTAGTTGGACAAAGAAATGGCGCATTAGCCTAAACGAAGCAAAGTCGGTTCACGTAAACTTCACGAACCAGAAAGTTAACTGGATTCCAGTGAAACTTAATTCAAGGCCGGTTCCAAATGCAAATACAGCCAAATACCTCGGCATGACTCTCGATTGCAAGCTTAGATGGAAAGAGCATGTTAAAAAGAAAAAAGAAGAATTGAACATTAAATATAGGAAAATGTATTGGCTATTAGGTAGAAACTCTGAGCTTACAATACATAACAAATTGCAGCAAATACTTAAACCAGTATGGACCTACGGTATTCAACTTTGGGGTTGTACCAAGAAGACAAATGTACAAATGATTCAATGTTTTCAAAACAAAGTGCTGCGTGGCATTGTAAACGCACCATGGTACATTAGAAATGATAACCTCCATAGGGACTTAAACATGGAATATGTAAGTGAAGAAATACAAAATCATGCGAAGAAACACATTCAGCGGATATCTCGGCACCAAAATGCAGACATACGAAGTTTGTTGGATACTACCAATGCAGTAAGAAGACTTCAAAGGCAGAAACCTTTGGAATTGGGCAGTTGTATTTAATTTAGATAGAGAGAACCAATATAGAACATAGGCACAGTAGACCACGTATATAGAATAACTCCGCCACAATGTATCAATCACATACATTGGCGTCTGAACTCACCCACCTCAATCACAGCTTAACAATTCATGAACATACAAGTGCCACAACACAAAAGAAAAGAATAAATCAAATCAGTCTCATCTCGATCTTTAATGCGACAACAAGTCGCTCTTTGTTTTGGTCACCAAGCACTCATTTTGTGTGTGCAAATTATAATGATAATGGTGAAAAATAAAATGTATTAAATGATGATTGTAAAAGGTTTAATAATAAATACAATAAACTATTCTAGTAAGTGCGTGTTTATTTGTTTAATACTCATCCATAATATATTGGTGTGATATAGAAGCTTTTCAGATAACGTGGTGGTCCATTAACCCGCATCCAAATCATTATAACAAAACAAATACAGATTTAATTTTGCTCGATCTTTCGACGATTGGTCTTGGTTGCCTTTTAACACTTTGGTAGACCCTTTAGTATTCATCGCCGTTCATTGTTCGCCGTTGATATCCTCAATTATTAGTGTGTCTCCAATCTGACTTTGGGGCTTTGTTTAGCTTCCTTACTACCTTAGCCAAATTAATTTCATCAGTATTTATTACAATTACAATTGACGATGCTATATCTTGATCTTGATGTCGATTTTTTTATGTATAATTTTTCAAATCGTCACAACTGTAAATCGTCGCGTAAACCATGGTTTTTCTTAGCTTTTCAAATTAGTGAAGGCCCCGTCAGTCAGGGGCATGGCTGCCTCAAATCTGTCGAGCCCCTTTTTGAGTGGCCCTGAGAGAGATAGGGCTTTGGATCATAATTTTGTTACTTTTGTAAATTTCGCAAAATATTGTTATGTGTGTATCAACAGCGTCAATACTCTGTTTACTCTTCGTCCTATGCTTCAACCGAAAATGAAAGAAATGTTGCTTCGTCAGGAAACTCGAAGTAAATCAATGCAATAAAAGTATTTGTTTGATAAAATTTTAGTAATTTAAAAAATACAAGAATTACTCCAAAAAAAATTTCAAACCTCCCGAATTCTCGAAAAATGTAATTCGTCGGAATTCAAAATTCTCGGTTTTTTGCGATAGCAAATTTCTCGGGAAATTGCAATCTCTTAGTGGGCTTAATACAAGCCTTTAGATCTTTAATCTTCCTTATTCTAGACGTTCAAAAACTGCCACCAGCGTTGAAATGATTGATTTGGTACGTTTCATAAGCTATGGGCATCTCATTTAAATGGTAGATATGAGAAAGTTATTGATGAGAAGGGTTCCGCATTTGTTAAATTCGGATCAAAAATGACTTCAAGTCCGACTTTTTCACTCAACAAGCGACGATTTGTAGCTATGGACGTGACTTCAATATATCACAATAAACTGCAGAGTGTACTGAGCCCGGTACTTCTGCTTCGAAACAGCTAAAAGAAGGCTACGGCATCAGTCTTTTTGGGTTGTCAAACTAGTAAAACAATAACCAGAGAGTATTATTCAAACCTTTTCGATGAACTGGATGAAAAATTTCGTGAGAGAAGACCCGGCAAGGTGTTCTTTTAATGTCCTTATTCACCACATCAGCCTTTCTCAGACTTCCATCTGTTCCATAACCTTAAAATGTTTATGCTTGGAACGTTTTTTCATTGAATGATGAGGTTATAGATGCCATAAAAAGGTATTTTAGAGGTCTTCCGGAAAATCATTTCTATGTATGTATTGAGCTTAAAGGAGAATATACTGAAGAAAAATTATTTTCAAAAATAAAAGCTTGTTTTTTCATTTCCGTTCCATGAACTTCCCAAATCACCTAGTAGTTTAGGTTTTTAAATTGGAAAATATTCATAATAGCTAATTCAACTTAATTCAATATATTATGTCCAAAGTGAAATAACTACTAAAAATTTATTGTTGGCGGTTATTTCATTTAATTAATTCGCAGTTATCTGCTTTTGACAAAAATCCCAATATTCTGAAAATTTTTGACTCAATTTTTTAAGTTTCTTTAAACAAACCCACTTCTATTTGAAATATTTTAGCATTTTATTTAGAGAAGTAATACATAGTTCCCAATTTTTCTTAATGAAATTACTGAACATCTTTCGCTGGTTTGCCACACTTTCAAAAATGCTTCTTTTATTTAAGAAATTCTCTAAAATGTGGAAAAAATTTGCATAATGGCTAAAATTGAAATAAACAATTTATTTATTATAAAAGAGGCAAACCAGCGAAAGCATCGCCGAAATAACACCTCATTAAACATATTTCATTGAGAGTTATTTCACTTGGGAGTTATTTAATCGAGCCATATATAGTAGATAGATCTTTAGCTGTTAGGACGCATAGGTTTGCGAATTTCGCAGAATTCGATCTCCTCGATATTCGATCCATTTGAATGAGTTCTCCTTGACCTTCCCATAATACATTTTACATGCAAAATCCCATAATATATTGTTAAGCGGAATCCTCGTAACCTGATTCGTCGGGAAATATGAAAATTTGGGACAAATTTTTGTCGTGATTACAATACTTACCAAATATTACTTCGTTTTAGTGGGAAAATTAATGATCCAAGCTGAAAACGTTTCCAAAATTATTTTGGAAATGTAAGAAATTTCGTTACACAATATTTCAAATATCCGGGAATCACTATTGGGTAGTTTTGATGTAGCCGATTTTGACTATGATGCCTTCCAGATGGCTGTAGAGTAGGGTAAGTATTGGAATCGCGAAAAAAAATTGATCTAAATTTTCACATTTGTCGATGAATTCAGAATTCCAAAACATTGATTACAAAAGTATTCCATTCTTCCGTCCTTCCAGTCATACATTTTTGTTATGTTTATTTTGCCTCCCATTTTCACAAATGTTGATAGTTGTGGTCGAATTTTTATATAAACATAGATTTTAATAATAAACAGGTTGTGTTAACTTTTGGGTCCATTCGAGTCTAAAATAGTGTGGGTTGCAGTGGAAGAGAAAATTGGCAAACAAATTGATCTATACAGTGACTTAAAAGTTTAAGAAAACCTAACATTGAATGACATTTATCTATGTTTCAAATCATTAGATTTGTGTTACACCAGTCACAAAACTTGTTGAAGTCACTTTGAATCGCTCCCGATTCACTCCTCTGATTCAGCAAATAAAATACAATCAGCATAATTGAAGCTATCAACGATATCAATATTATTGAATAGTACAAACAACAGTGGTCACAAGTGGGGAAGTAAGACATCTTAGCTACATTCAACAAATTGTTAAAGATGTCTACCGAACTTATTTATTGAAATGTGGTCGGCTACGTAGGAAGTGGGTTCGGAATAGCCTTAGTGAGAAGGTGTTGAGCATGTGGAGGAGATCACCCACAAACCTCTATATTCCAAGGTCAGCTAGAAACAACACTTAAACGAGGTACTACTGTTAAAACTTTGATCCACGAAGCATTGTTTGTGATCAAGAATATCTCTGGGTCACCACTTCCCAGGAAGTGAGTGAGGTTCTGGAGGCACAGCATGAATGAATAAAAGGGGTTTCTACTATTAAATTACTACAAAAGATTATTAAGTAACGCAGACTGCAGCAATTAGTCTCCCAAGAAGTATGTCTGGAAAAGTGGTCGAATCGGGTAAGGTAGCAATCGGTTGCTAAAACATGTTAGAGAAAATCAAAATGTATTCTTTGTTACTAAAAGACCATTGACAGTAGCAAACACTTGACTGGTAGCTTTAAATATTAAGCATCCCAGAAACCGCTGCAAGTAGAGAAGAAGTGTGAGACTGCTCATGATGTGTTGCAGCAGTCAGTAAAGGAAGTTAAAGCAGACGTTGCAATAGTATGTGAACAATACAGAAACCTTAATAAGAGAATTAGGACATTAGACATATCGAACTGCTGTATGGGTTTATGGTAACCACACTCTACAGGAAGTTGGTAGGAGTTCTGTTTCTGGATTTGTTAGAGGCAATCTCAATGGTATTTACTTTTATAGCTGCTGATCAACTAACGCCATCGCTGCCAAAATATTATCCTCCAGCTAATCAAATTAAAAAAAATTTAAATACCATTCGGATATTTTGAATTTTTTTTTTTCACATTATTTAACCCCATATCATCAAAAACAAAAACAAAAAACATTGGGACTTATGTAAATGTATATGTTGCGTATGCAAATGAGGACGTTATTAATGTTCGGTGAAAATAAATTACACACGTCACGTGGTAAATATGCGGGAACAAAAAAAAAAAAAAAATATTTTGCGAAAATTTAAAATAAACAAGCAGAATACAAATTTGGTTTTCCATGGCCACGAGACATGTTCGGCGTTAGAAGATGAGGTGCCATATATGGAAAGGCACGCGATACTTGGTTTGTTTGTGTTTTTTTTTTATTAAATATATTTTGCTTAATACCGATAGCGACAGTACACTCGTATATATACAAACGAACATAATTTGTGATGTATGTATGTACAAAAAAAATTTGTTGTTTTGATAAAAAATCAAAATTATTTTCGGTACATAACATAAAAATACATCAAAATATGTTTATGCTTTCGCGGAATCCTATTTTGCTCCATGTATATGAATATAACAGGAGATATGCTAATTTTTTTGTTTAATAATTTCAAAAAACAAACAATAAAGCGATTAATCAAATTAATTCCAGTGGGACATGCATTTTTGTTGATTGGGGGCGCTCATTTGATGATTTTATGTTTTGGGTAGGGCATAATTGCTATGTATATGGCTTTATTGTTTTAATGAATTTTTCGTTCGGAACTTGCCTACACACTTCTTTAAATATTAGCTAAATTATAAAATTCCATTGCACTTTTGCTTGTGGAACTATAATCCACCTAATTCATGCTCATGCATTTTTTATGATCTCCTAAGTATTTACTTTAACTCAAATATATGTACATATATATGTACAATATATGCAAATATTATACAAAATCGTAATTATCGAGTTGCATGCTGACAATAATAAATAAAAAATAAAAATAGAAAATCAATAATTTTGTTTGAAATTTCTTTTGAAAGGGTTAAGTAGAATAAACGTACCAGTATGTATATGTATGTATATATTTTGCATTTTACGACAAACATATTTTATGCAATTATTATGTAATGATTAACGGATTAACACATTTTGTTTAAGTGGTATCGTACGTCATATAAACAGTAGTTCAATTCATTAGTGTCTGAGAAAAATTACTTTGGAAATGGTTAGGGCGCAGGATTGGGTAATTTGGCTAAGATTCCTAAAATAACAAATCATTTGAATGTTAAAAACTATGCACTAAAAACTACTACAGATTTTCCTAAGTTGAGCATTTCTAAATTCGCTTACATTAAAGTTGTATATCTATTTTCTAAAATTTTCCTACTGTTCCTAAAATGTACGCATTCTCAAGGAAACCCATACAGATATTTTAAATCTAACGAAATATTAGAATTGAAATTTGTCGATTCGCTTACACTATGGTTGTATTACTGTGATCAAAAAGCAATAAGTCTTTTCCATTTATGTTGCGCGGACTTGGCCAAACGAGTAGATTTTTCTTAGATTAGCAGCACCGTAGTAGAAATCTGTCTCATCATAACATCGTACCATCATACCGTCATCAAAAATCAACTCAATTTTTAAAGTTTTAGAAATTCCTCTGTAGTAACTTTAGACATGATTATAATCTCTCAAGAAGAAGATAAATGTTTGAGATATTAACAGTGACCTTTCGTAAGTTTTAAACAATATTTTTGTAAGGTTTGGTTCAAATCGTTCAATGCGTGTGCATTTGATTAAATATCACACACATGTACTGTACATATATTTGTATAGCACCCACTTTTAAATACAGTGAAACCTCATTTCAACAGACACTCTATTTAGCGAAATCCTCACTTCAACGGACAAATTTTTAAGCCCCATGCAATTGAAGTTTTTCAATGGAAACCTCCCTTAGATAAGCTGACACTTTATTAGAGCGGACATGGACAGATATTTCTGCGATGATACAGGTTTTACGAGTACACTTCAAATTAAAACTTTTACACTTCAATTTGTTCCTTTCACATTTCAAATTGAACCTGTAGCAAATTATATGTATGTCCAATAAGAATTCCTCTTTGGCTACCTGGCCCTTTCTTAGCCGGTTTTAGTGAAATTTGACATCCATGATTGAAATAGGATTCTTAAATGATTTTTGTATACAATTCTGGAATATGGCTGCAACTTTATCTAAAACTCAGTTTAGAACCATATTTCCATCGCACATGTCAAATTTCATCATAATCGGTTAAGAAATAGCCAAATTCCATCTTACTTGACCATATTTCAGAACTTTATCCAAAATCATTTTAGAATCCCATTTTAATGGCAGATGTCAAATTTCATTCAAATCCGTTAAGAAATAGCCAAGTTCCGTCCTACATGTCAAATTCCTCTGTATAACAGACACCTATCCTCTGTTTAACGGACACTTCAATACAAAGGACAACGTTTTTGGTCCCGTCAAAGTAGTGAGGTTTTCCTGTATATTGAATGCTCAACTGCTCACTAAACCCTAATCTAACCCCAACTAAACCGCAACTCAACCCTAATTCAACTCGCAAACGGAACCCAACTTAACCCTCACCTCAACCGCAAACTTTACGCCAAACTCAAACCTCAACAACTTACTATATCCTATCCAACCCCAACTATATTCCGACCACAACTTCAACTCAACCCACAAATTGACCCCTAACGTAACCTTCAAATCAACCCCAAATTCAATGCCCAATTCAATAATCAAACCATCATACATGAAAAATTCGTAAATATTTTTATATAGCCAGGTGTTTTGGGTCAATTCGTATGGCAGGTACCTCACCCTCTTGACGTACAGTTTCCAAAAGCTTTTAAAATCTCCGCCTTGACCATAGAAACAGATTGGTGAAAAAAATTCCAAGTCGGACCAGCCGTTTGAAGATACCATGGATACAAACATCCAGACATCCGTACAGACGGCCAGATAGACGGACGGATAATTTTTTTTTTTGCTTTTTCAGACTCAGGGGCTTTCAAAACTTGGAGAAAAATGGTTTTGGACCAACCAAATTTTTCGTCATTTTTGACAGGATTTCAATACTTTCGTCTTGTTAGACCGAAGTTATACACAGAGGAAGACCTCAAACAGCATAGAAAATGGTAACTGATGGTTACTTATTAACGTCAAAATATTATTTCGTCGCCTAAGATAATGTAATAAGTGACCGGTAATAAGTGTGAATTTAGTAAAAGGAAGACATTGCTTGAGCACGAGAAATTTAAGACCAAAGAACAGCTAGGCGAAACCAATAGAAAAGCGATCGGGATCCAGAAAACTCAAAGCCCACAAAACAAACTCAAGTCCAGAATGTCAAAAAAGCGCGGATCAATAAAATTCCGGCGTTCGCCCACAGACATAGTATCTTCGGTATCCTTAGGAGATAAACGTACCGGTACCGAGATCAGGGTGGACAAACACGATAATTAGGTACAATTTTGAGCCAATACCAGCACCAGAGATACTTCAGCAACCAGCCATCACAATAGAGTGACCAACACGCATAGATTGAAACGCTATATATTTCAACCCTCGCTGTCCTGGCTGCGACCAAATACCACAGAACAACTATTCCTAGACAGCACTGTGACCGGTACCCCATCAAAGGCCCGGAGTTTCAATTTGACTAAATGTTGATACCAAAGGAGCCCACGCTATTCTCAGGTGATCCCAAGTACTGGCCATTGTTTATAGTATCCTTTATAAACACTATAACTGACTTGCTTATGCCAAGCTCCACTATCTACTGCTTTGAATATATAAAGGTTGCTCTACGGACGCCCTGAGTTAGTTTTCAATTATATGATATGGAGCAGATAAAGCAAACACATCTCGTAAAGCTCGAACGATTGGAAACCATCTTCGCATTTTCTGTGTCGACCAAAACGGAAGAATTTGACAGTCAATACTATAACGCGAGAAGCAAGCTGTCGAATATGCAAATCATTTGATCACTTGTCAAGCAAATGCTTGGAGTTTGCATCATTACCTGCGTGTAGTTTATTTGGGAAACCACTGGCTCCGCGACAGCAGAATTAAATGAAAATTCGGAATAGATGGCTGCGACCAACCACACCTACATTGGTAGAACCGCAACCTCGAGGAAGCTCTCCAGAATGATAGAACAACACACAATCGACGAATAAAGCCGCGGTTGCTACAGACATCAGGAAGCCAACGCAGACCAAAACTCATGATAGATGGTGCTGTAAACTCACTTAATTTAAATCGGTGTATAAACGTAGTGATAACGTGAAAGTGAATAACTAAAGAATGTTGCAACTTACATCTTTAAAGAAAAGGCGTGTTGCCATTAAGGGCAACGTCACCAAATTGTTGAACTAAACATATAAAATCATAGACGATGCAACACGAATAGAAGATCTTCAATCGCGATTAACCCACATGGAAAAACAGAGAGACGATTTTAAGAATACAGAGTTTAAGACAACAGAGTAAGACGAAAATGAAGAACTAGATCCTTACTTCGAGGAAAACTACTAAACGGCCTTTGCAGGCTAGACCACCTACATTGAGGCATTGAATAAATTGAAAAAACGGTAAGATCGCAGAAAATACACTATCTACGCATTTATCAGAAATTCGTCCAGCACAAATGTCCGACGACTTCTAGATACCTCAGGCGAAATAATACGTGTCTTCAAAGCATTAGGGGAAGATGCAGAAACGAGAGATCATTGGTTGATCCATATTATGCTTGTCGAAGAGACCAATAGTTTATGGCCACATTTTTCAGCAGAAAATAATCTTCCAACGTTAAAACAATTTTTCTAGATCCTTGTCAAGCGAATCGATGCACTAGAATCCATAAAAACTCCAAACAAACGTGCGCAGTTACAATGGAACTAGCTAAAATCCAATATAAAAGGGCATGCCACCGCTATTTCTGAAGCTCCACCATGTACCCAACATCCATGTTGGGAGATTCATTTTCCTCAGCAGTACATAGAATGTATTCTATGGAGAGAAGATTTATCCGAAACAAAGAATTTGCATCACAATATAAAGATTTCTTGTCAGAGTACATATCTTTGCGACAAATGAAGAAGATAAGTGATAAAGAAGCAAACCTCAATGGATACTACTTCGACCACAGGAGTATCTTTGAATGACTGTCTTGCAGTCGGCCCAACAATAATCCACCTTGTTTGATAGCTTAATCCGTTTTCGGCTACTTAAAATATTTTTCACAGCTGATATTGAGAAGATGGTTCAGACAGATTCGTGTAGCAAGGGCGACAAAAGGTTTCAACGAATAGTTTGGCAAGAAACAAGCAACCAACATTTTACCTTGAATGTCTGCCACCGAAAAATACAAAGCGATTTTCCCAGAAGCTGTAACACATATCAAAAATAATATTTACGTATAGATGACTTGATGACGATGTTATTCAACTGAAGATGCAATCAGGTTGCGTCATAAAATAGACACCATATTGTACAGTTCTGGCTTTAATCTCAGAAAATGGCTGACTAACGACGAAACGCTACACAAAAATAGTACCCGACCAACCAAGCAAATGAGCGTTTTGGAGATAGAAGAGCCTTACACTGGAATCCCAAAACCGACTGTTTTCAGCAGATCCTAGCACCTATAAAACAAATATTAATTCCATATCAACCAAACAAGTATTAAAACCAATATCACCGAAATCAATGCTTGGGCTGACTCGACTGTTGTGTTGGATTGGATTTCCACTATCTCTACAAAATGAAACACCTTCGTAGGTAATATAACAGGCGAGATACCAACACATATGAACAGATCTCAGTGGAGACATGCCAGTTCACAAAACAACTCGGCAGATTATGCATCTAGGGGAGTTGACCCAGAAAAATTGCAGGAAATTAAGATGTGGTGGAATGGCCCAACATCGTTGGCTAACTGCAATAATTGGCCAACAGGAGTAAGAGAATGTAATATATAGTTACAGTTATAGTTCCCATATAAACTGCCATGCAAGGAAAAGATGAACAACGAGTCTTTAGTGATAAAATAGTCAACTCAGCGAATCCATATCTACAACATAAACTATTTTAAACGTATGGTTGATCAACGTCACCAGGGAATCATATTCATCGAATCGAGGCAAATTTGATGAGTTAGTAATTTTAGGCTTGGAATTAAAGAAATTTAGATTTAAAGAATTCAGTCCGATTTTAGCTTTTAAGTGAAAAACATGTAAAACCATTTTTAGAAAATAAAAAATTTAAAAAATTTAATAAAATAAATTTTTTTTAACAACTCTGGAATTATGAAAACATAATTGGCGCAGCCGAACGGTTAAGTGTGAAATAGTGAAAAGTGCAAAAACATCAAGCGAATAAAAACTTGTGTTAAAGTGAATCCGTCGCGCAAAAAAAAAAAGAATCAATAATAATTTAATTAACAATTGGTTATTAATTCAAAGTGAAGACGTGTATCGTGTGATTTTTTTTTTTAAGTGCAAAGACGTCCCTAGCTGAAAGTTGACAAACTGCTACAAGGATTTGAGGTTCCGCCATATTTCACCAGTAAAACTAGAACCGGCACACAGCACCAAAATCGGACTCAGGTAAAAAATTTTTATAAATTTTATTACCAATTACGGAAACCGTCACCATCGCGTACTACTTGATAGGCACGAAAAGGCGAAATTTAGAGTAGTTTGAGTTTTAGTTTATCTGTTAGTACCTCAAGAATCGCAAATAAAAAATATATTAGGTACACAAAAAGTAACAAAAATGGGGAAAATTAATTTTTTCGGACACAATCTACCACCCCAATCATACTTCGAGCTTAATTTCCACGAATATTTCGATGGAATACTTGGATCTCAGTCAATGGCTCAATTAAATGCTAAAATTGACTGCAAATCCCTCACGATTTCATTAAACAATATAATTATGAAATTTTACAAATATTATCCAGGTAAAAATGTTTACCATCATACGGTAACATTTGATACCGCAAAAAATGGCGAATGGTTAGTCACTAACCACCAAGAATTAAAAAGAGACATCATTATACAACCTGGATTGTATAAATCTAAAAATTTTAAAACTACAGTTAAAAAACTCAGCAACGAACCCGAATCACCATAACAATTACCTAAACTAAGTTTGAACGTCTACAATTTTGAGACCATCAAACCGATCCAAGTGTATGGATATACACTTATAGATAAGAAAACTATCGAAAGTATAATCAGGATGGATCACTTGTTTAAAAACGAGAAGCAAATTCTTGTAAACACGATCACCAAGAAGTACTGTTGAAGCAAAACGAAAAATTATCCGCAACAACAGTAATCAAACACAAAATAATAAAAAAAGATGAAACCTCAGTCTATACCAGACCTGTAAGTAGAGGTATCCACATAATTTTAAAAGAGACGTAGAGAACCACAATCAGGAAATGCTGGATATAGTGGAATCATCCGAAATGCGAGTAGCCCCTACTCCTCCCCAATTTGGGTAGTACCCAAAAAGCAGACGCTTCGGGTATTCGTAAAATTAGGGTAGTAATCGACTATCGAAAACTAAATGACAAAACTATTGATGACAAATTTCCTATACCACAAATCGAGGAAATATTGGACAGTGTAGGGAAATCCACCTATTTTACAACATTAGACTTAAAATCGGGTTTTCATCAAATTCAAATGGATAAATCCTCACAAGAGAAAACGGCATTCTCAACAGATCAAGGCCACTTTGAGTTCACTCGAATGCCATTTGGTCTTAAAAATGGCCCAGCAACTTTCCAGCGAGCCATGAATAACGTCCTACACGGTCTGGTGGGGAACATTTGTTACGTTTATTTGGACGACAATATAATTATTGGATTCAATTTGACCAACCACATACAAAATCTGCGAGAAGTACTCAAACGACTATCAGATTTTTACTTAAAAATACAACTCGATAAATGCGAGTTTCTTAAAAGATAAACCGAATTTCTTGGGCATGTAATCACCCAAGAAGGGGTTAAGCCAAATCCCGATAAAATACAAAAAATTCTCGAGTGGCCTCTACCGACTACTCAGAAACAGATTAAACAATTTTTCGGCTTGTCAGGATACAACCGTCGGTTTATCCGTGATTACTCGAAAATCACAAAACCCATGACAAAATTTTTGAAGAAAGGTAATGTTGTTAAAATAACCGACCCGGAGTATATAGAATCATCATAGAATCGTGCAAAACCCTAAGAAAAATAAGATCCACGGATCAAATATTAGCTTATCCCGATTTTTCAAAACCTTTCATCCTTATACAACAGACGCATCGGAACACGCTTTAGGCGCGGTGCTTTCACAAATGAATGATAAAATAGAAAGACCAATTACATTTGCGTCTAGGACTCTGAGCAGCACTGAAATTAAATACGCAATAAATGAGGAAGAAGCACTGGCCATTATTTGAGTAGTAAAGAAATATAAACCCTACCTTTAAGGAAATAAATTTACGCTTCTTACACATCATAAACCCCTCACATTCATTAAAATTTCGGAAAAAAATTCCAAAATACTGAGATGGCGTTTGGAGCTTGAAAATTTTGACTGCGACGTAGTTTACAAGCAAGGCAAAGCCAATGTAGTAGCTGATGCCCTCAGCAGAATCCCACAAGAAACTAAAGAAGTGAATTTCCACAATTTAAATGAATAAAATGAAAACGCTAGTTCGGAGAACGAATCAATTAGACACCATGCTCCTAGCGAATTTGATACAATCCATTCCCTAATACATCGAACGACTATTACGTACATTTTTCAGATCGCCCGAGAAAGCCTTATACTATAAAAATATCACCAAGGCCAAACATTACCAAACCACTGGAGAGAGTTCATATTGATATTTTCACAATAAATAAGACCACTTTTTTTGTCAATAATTGACGCCTTTTCCAAACATCTCCAGATGATTCAAATGGAATCAAAAAATTTGATCAACATAGAAAAAATATTAACAAGATATTTCACCTCTTTCGGTGTACCGAACACAATAATTTCGGGCCATGAGACTACTTTTCAGTCAATTCAATTAAAAGAATATTTAAATAAATTAAATTCAAAAATTGAATATGCATCCTCTTCTGTATCGAATGGGCAAGTCGAAAAGACCCATTCTACCATTATTGAGATATATAATACAAACAAAAATAAACTCCCTAACAGCACTACAGCAAGTGTCATAGAGTTAGCGGTAGCTCTCTATAACAATTCAGTTCACTCATCAACTGGCTTCACGCCAAATGAGATAATTTTCAATCAAAATAATGTAGTGAACCCCATCGAAATTACAGAGAATGCTAATATCATTTTTAGAGAAACATGTGAAAATTTAGAAAAATCAAAAAATAAAGTCAGAGAAGATCCCCCAGATTTAAAGGAAAACCAAATAGTGTTCTTAAAACCTAACATTAGAACAAAAACGCAGCCTAGGGGTATTGAAGCACTAGCGAGAGAAATAACGTATAAAACATTTAAAACCAGGAGAGATATCAAAAGAAATAAAAATAAAATTAAACGATTAAAGAAATATTAATTGTAAATGTTTTGTTTCATTTCAGAATGTTATTACTAGCAAAATTATTAACTATTATTATTGTTGTAAACTATTTGGTTTGTGATGCTCAAAAACTAGAAATAAGAAATATGCATGAGGATCCAGTATTACTAATAAAATTAAACAAATGTAAAATACAAGCAGGATCCATTAGAATTTTACACCCAATAAATATTACTAATTTAGAATTTACCGTAGAATTAATTACTAAAAAAACAATAGATAAGATAGATAAAGATAAATTGGAATTGTATAGTATAGTCAATCAGAAAAGTAAAACTTTATATAATAACTTACTTCAAATAAGACCACCGAAAAGCCTCAGACAGAAAAGATGGGATGCTTTAGGAACAGCGTGGAAATGGGTGGCGGGAAACCCAGATGCCGACGATCTACGAATAATTAATACGACGATGAATGAACTCATAAATGAGAATAATCAACAGTTCCAGGTGAATGAACAGATCAACAAGAGAATTCAGCTGTTAACGAATATTATATGATAAACGAAGTAATAACCAGTACAACAATGGCTAACAGAATCGCATTAACTGAATTAGAAATAATCACTTCAATTATGCACATGGATACAATCAACAAAATTTTAGAAGATATCCAAGATGCGATTATAAGAACTAAAGAAGCATTACCCAGCAACAAGATCCTGTCACTGAAAGAAATAATTGCAGTAAAAAACATGCTCATTGATCAAGGGGTAAACATAACAATACGGGATGAAGCCCTTAAATTTATTACACCGAAGATCGCAATCAATGATGAAACACTTCTTTACATATTGGAAATGCCAAAATTTGAAGATGAGACATCAACTGCAATAAGGGTGGTTCCATTAAATATCAATAATAGCATCATCGAAAATTATCCGCAATACCTTATTAAAAACAGACAAAAACTATTCACCACAATAAATTACAACAGCTATGTACAGTGGCACTCGGAGATAAAAGAATTCAAGGACAATTGTACTAAACCATTAGTTATGGGAAGCAAGAGCACATGCAACGTAACATTAGAAACAGACACAACAGTACAGTGGATCTCCGAAGGCAAAATACTGATAAAGAATGCGAGAAACATCGAACTTTCTACAAACTGACAATAGGAACCTGACGGGAAACTTTTTAATAAAGATTTGGAACTGTACATCAGTGATTAACGAAAAGAAGTCCGAATCCTACTATACGGTATAAGTATTGGATCGGTTGGATGTAGACATTTGATTAGAAAGGTAATCCACAGCTGCATAAAATGCACAAAGTATTGTTCACGAGAATTCAACCAAATAATGGGTGACTTATCAAGACCATTTCATAAAGTCAGAGTAGACTTCACAGGTCCAATTCAAACTAACTCGATTAGAGGAAGGGCCCAGAAGATTTTCAAGAACTACATTTGTATCTTTGTATGCTTGGCCACCAAGGCTTTACATATCAAGCTTGTCTCCGACCTCACTACAGACGCCTACTTGGCCGCACTACGCAGATTCATGGCCCATAGGGAAATTTGCAGCGAGATCCAGAGTGACAACGGAATCAACTTCATTGGGCCCGAAATAACTTACACTTTACATATAACACATTTTCAAAATTTTTATTGACAGAGGAAATTCACTTTAAATTCATTCCACCGAGCTCTCCACATTTAGGTGGCTGATGGAAGGCTGCTGTAAGAAGCGAAAAATTCCATTTAAGAACAGTAACTGATGGTCATATACTCTCGAGCGATGATCTGGACTACTTGGCGCCAGCGCGTCTCTTATTCGGCGGTCAAAATGTCAAAGTTATGAATCAAAATATGAACCAGCACATATGGCAAAGATTGAATCTGGAATATCTCACAAATCTACAACATAGAAGACGATATCGTGCTTTTCAAAGAAAATAACCTGCTTCCATCAAAGTGGTTACTGGGCAAAGTCATGGAATTACACCCAGGAGTAAACGCCAACGTAAGAGTTATCACCCTCAAAACACAAACTTGGAATACTTTCAGACCGATCCTTCAAACCGATTCAAGCAGGCCCAATTGAAATGAATTTTGTATATTTTTGCGTTTTGTATGGTTTAGGTTAATTTTTGATATTTGTCAAATAATCGGAAAAATGATTACCTATGGAACACGACCCGCGCTTAAAACCAACAACACTCATTTAGAAAAAAAGTTGTTTCTCAAAACCCATTATTATCATTTAATTATCATCGAGCTAGACGTTGTATTGTTTTGTTAGATAAAATTTCCGACCTACATTAGGGTTGTAACGTTTCCAATAATTCTGTAAATAATATTCCATTATCGCGTACGTACATTACTTATGTACAGAACACAAACAAAGAAAACCCCCAATTTCTCTTCCAAGAAATCACAATTGTAACCACAAAAACCTTTGTGTGCGCATTGTTGTTAAAAAGAAATCACAACAACAACAAAAACTTCAAAATTTATAACCCATAATCACGATTGAATTAATTTTGTATATTGAGACATTTACACACAAGAAAATTATTCTAATTACAGTTAATATAAATTAACGTAAAATTATCACAAAACTTAAGTATAGTTTAGATAAACGAATGGGTATGGAAGGAACTATAAACTTGTATTCTTTATGTGCTCGTAGTAATTTACAGAAAATAAAACAAAACCCACTGTAATCCATGTAGAAAGACATTAATTTCATGCGATGGAAGCAGCAGCAGCAGCAAAAGAGGTAAGCATCATTTGAGTTAATTTACAGACAAATTTCGAATAAATTTTACCTTTTCAAGATTTTAACAATTTTAAGCAAAACCTCACATATACATAAAGGAACGGGAAACAAACATAAATGAATTTTCCACTTTCCATTCTTCTTGGCTATAATATACCTATGGATAAACGTACATATGTACATTGTATGTTGTAATATGAAGTTAATATCGATTTAAATGAAAATATCGTATGTTAAAAATTTAAGAGGGTGCTAATAGTATACCTATGTATGTATACATGATGCGTTCCTATATTATGTTGTGCTTCTATAATTCCTAAGCACAAGATAAAAACATAATTTAAATAAACATTAATTAACATGGTTATTATTATTATTGTTATTACAACAATTACTAATTGCTTACCACTGTGTTCTACGATGGTATCATCATCGTACAAATATTTGTACTTCTGTTGAAATATCCCATTACGCGTTTTGAATTTATAAATACGCGACGATACTCGTGTTTTTGTGTAGGGCCATGATGGTGGTATTTAATAATAAAATCGCGAATGGTACTTGAAATATTAATTTTTGTGTCATCCATTATAATGGAATCCGTATAATCCGCATGGAGTTATTGTTAATTATATATACGTGAATTAAAATCGTATTGTTAATAATTTATGAATAAATTATATTGTTCAGGAAATGGTATAAAGATTAACATTTTCATTCGTCGTGGCAGCGACTATTTAAAATTTGTATTATCAATCGGCATTAATGGTGTAGCCAAAATATTTCTAGTTAAATTTCCTAATTTCAATAATTAATTTGTGATTTTCCCCAAATTTACTTCCCACACTTAAACCTTACATTTTATTTAATTTTGGATTGGAAACTTTCAAGTCTTATAGAATTGATCCAAACTAAACTAGAATATTATTTAAATATAGCAAAATGGAATATCTGCCATTGGGCTTCGAACGTTCGATTATTCCAACACTATTCATAGAAAATTTTATTAATATAGTAAGCACATCAACTGTGTATCGAATGCGACCCAGAAAAAATTAAAATGTTCTTCAGGCAACACTATTCCACCTCAAACATTTATTGTAAAATAATTTTATTGGTAATGGTAAGGACTAACTTTGATGATGACCTAACATTAGCCTGATAATTGCAATTTCTACTATCGGCCAACTTCCAAATGGGTACATATAAAATTATCATAATCAACCAGAAAACAGGATTTATGCGGTTGTCACCAGCCTTCTGAACATTGCTGCACAACAAGCTTTCGTAATGTAGCTCATGAGTGGTTTTATTATTCGAGATTCCAGGCAGCTCGGTATCCTTCATTATAAACAGTAAGATGTTCTTGTGGAACGCTTTTGACTTCCAACCTATCTAGCAGTTTGTACACAATGGGATGGTGATCACCATGTATGCATATGGTGGTAACTCTTCATTCTACATATCTGTCGGCAAGATAATTATTCATAAACGTGAGGTCAATTATCGGGCTTGCTTTGTCTCTACGGAAGGTGGACGCATTTCCTATATTTATTATTACCACTGGCAAACAAGAGAAGGCTACCAAAGCATTACATCTGTTATTTGCTTCTCTGCTTCCTCCACTCGATGGTACATTCCTTAAATTCACCAGCTATCTCTAAAAGCATATACAACAAGCAGCCCGGTTCGATATGTCCGATAGCCAAGTTCTTCTATCAAGGTTTCTATATTGTTCACATACAAATGCAACGTCTGCTCCAACTTCCTGCACTGACTGCTGTAACAGAGCCTGAGCAGCCTCACAGTGATTAAGGTTTATTTAAACTATTTTCATTTCTTCTGCTCTACTTGCAGCACTTTCTGGTTTACTGGACATTTAAAGTTAATAGTCACGTATTTGCTACTGCCAATGGTCTGTTCTCCAGAAAGGATACATTTTAATTCTTTCTGACATGTTTTAGCAAGGTGTCCTTCTTCACCACCCGATAAACGTAGCCTACATCTGGTCAGCTGTATTTTCTCGCGAATGCGAGAAGGGACCCAACTAGCAGCCTGCGCATGTGGATCTCACCAAGCATTGGATACGATTTTTTTTTTTTTTTTTTTAATCAAGATACTCCGTCTCATATTCTGAGTCCAAATACTCTACATCCTCATATTCTGTTAGTTCTTCGTCTTCCAACCATTCGAGTATTCCTTGAATCATATTTACCTTCAAACGATCGTCCTGAAACTTGATAACCTTTGATATCTTTCATCAAATATCGGTCCCTGTCAAAAACTTTACAATCCCTATAAGGTCCCTTAAACCTCGTTCGTAGTTTGTTGTTAACTCCTACTTTAGGATTTTCCCGCAGCATCACTAAATTCCCTTCCTCATATTTCACTGATTTTCGAACTTTCCCATCATAATACTTTTTGTTATATGCTTGCTATCGATCCATAAAATTCCTTGCACTGTACATAATTTTCTTAATATCCCGACTTTCATCCACTAAACACCTACCATCTATTTTCTTCATAACCGAATTTCTTTTTACTATACCCAACAACACCCTAGACGGTACCTCACTTGTCGATTTATTCAAAGTGTTGTTCAAGATGTATTCCGCTAGCCCTAGAACTTGGTCCTCTTAAGTTAACCTTACTAATAACGGAACTAACACTCTATTGTAACGTTCAACCTGACCATTCGACTTAGGTGATACCGTGGCAATCTTATCATGGTCTATTCCTTTTTCCTTCACAAACTTCTGAAATTCCTTCGAAGTAAATGCCGTTCCTCCATTCGATACTATACGCTTTGGTACGCTGTAATAACCAAAGTAAGTCAAGAAACGTTTACCTACTTCCGCAGTGGTCGTTGTTCTGGTGGGAAAAAGTTTAATGTATTTCGTGAACGCATCCACTGCCAGTAGCACATTTTTATTCTTTGTCTTTTCTAGAGGTCCTAAATGATCTAAATGCAACGTTTCAAACGGGCAAATTCCGTTATCCACTGAATATAGCTTTCTTAGTTACAGGTTTTGGGTTGTAGGATATACGTACATACTATACAGTCGTTGATATGTCGTGTTAACCGTTCCTTCATTTTCTCAAAATATCCCATATTATAGTCCGATATTATCATGATATTTATACATAAGTGACCTAACGATGCTTTCTGTAACTAACAGTTGCCATTTATTTTCATCCTTTCTGTATACTATGCCGTCCCTCAACCCATATTCCTTTAATATCTTTCCTTCTCTTTTGATTCCATATAATGTATTAGTGTCCTAAAAATCTAAACTCAACATCCGGTTTTAAATAACTCACATAAAGAAGCAGCAATTCTGCTAAAGCCCTTTATAAATTTTCGAAAATAACTAACCAGACCAATGAACTTTTGCTCTTGCATCAGTAGAAACGGGATATTTCGTTATACTTTCTATGTTTTTGTCCCCCAAAGTAATTTCCAGCGAACTCACATTTTATCCCAAGTACTCTACCCTTGTTTTAACAAAATGATATTTACTAAAATGCAATTTAATCTCATTTACCGCCAAAATGCTAAGTAACTGTTTCATTACGATTACGTGCTCCTCTAGAATTTCTGTCGCACCGAGAATATCGTCTATAAAATCTATTATCCTACTAAGGTTTTAGAACAAGCTGTAAATATTTTACAAAATGGGCGGCCGGTAAAGAGGTGTATTTTTTGGAGTCTTCTTTAAAGTACATGATAAAACCGGTTCCGCAAATTTAGCGTAGAGAAATATCTCTTTCCACTAAGTCTTTGAATCACATCTTTTTCCGGCATAGGCTAAAAAATTCTTTCAACAATACTATTTAACGGTCTATAATTGGTGCACAGACGATAGCTCTTATCTTTTTTCCTAAGTAGAACTACTCAATTCGCGTAAGGTGATTCACGGAGCCTGACAATCTCAGACTCTAGTAATTCATCTGTAAGTTTCTTTAACATTACACTTTCATAACAACTAAAACGTTTTAGGCTTGTAGTTACTATTTTATTCTCTCTTAGTCTTATTTCCACCTGATATTTAACCTTATCAACGACACCTGTACACTTCTTCAAATAACATTGCACGTTTAACTTTAGAAAATCCCTTCCCAGCATTGTACTAATATCCATTATTTTCTCGGGCACCAGTCGACAGTTAGCTGTATAAATCCTATCCTCTATTACAATACTACTTTCCCAGCTACCTAAAACTGTTAATTTACTCCCGTTACATTTTCGTTCTTCATTTCACCTACTTTTGAATTTTTCACCAATTTTTCCTTGACAATACTGACGTTATTGCCTGAATCTATCAACACTCGATTCTCGACCAGTTTGTCCCCAATTATCGCTTTCAGCTGTCCTTTGCCATCCACTAACAACTCATTTTCTGCGTCCCTTTTGACGTTTTCGGCTGAACCACTCATGCACAAGATTTCTTTTTCCAGTTTTACTTTACACTGCTCTTTGACGTGTCCAATTTTGTTGCATCTTTCGCACGTCGGTTTGCTTTTTGATAACGTACAGTTGGTGGCTATGTGCTCTTGTTGAAAACAGTTATAACACTCTTTTTTTCTCACCCAATCCGGCTTGTTCTCGTACTTTTTTGGGTTATTTTCGCAGACTTTTTGGTTTTCCGGTTGATAATTCTGGCTACGTACTCTCTTCCCGTTCTCTTCTTAATGTGCCACCCCATATGTTCCTTCAACTCTCTCAGGGTGGTAACTCTGATCGACTTTAATGCTGAACTTAATTTGTATTCGTTCATGCTTTTTTATATAATAATCCTTCTGTCGGTGATTACAGATTCCTTCTGGTTGCCCTTTTCCTGTTTTTTCTTCCTTCGCCTACTGTTCGTAATGACGTGTAGCTTGTTTAATTTTACAATAACCTTAAAAATTTTTTTTTATATTTCTCACCACCATTTTGTGTGTCACTAAAAGAATATTTTAGCGGCCAACACCCCGAGCGATGTGTTATTGCTTACAAGATTGAGACGAGACTAATTAAAATAATATTTGATTTGGTTTTGTGTTTTGATATTTCTCATATCGTCCCGTGATTGGGCCAGCAGACTTAGAAATATGCCCAATGGACCAGAAATATTGTATATAAAAAATGTCAATGTTTGCTATGAACAATAGATATTGAAGATGGCGACCATAGGGGTGATTGGATGAACCGCTACAGAGATTTGTAGGTCATCTTCCTTACATTGCAGCTTCAACAAAAGGTCACCTTTTATAGTTTATCGTATGTATGTTCGACACCTGTTCGCCAAGGCTTAAACCAAAGAATTTAAAATTGGGACATTGGTAACGCCAGTATGATCATCATGCCTAAAATGACATCACATACGTGATTATATACCGGTTGATTTTTTAAACCTGATACACTCAAATATCTTGGAAAATGAGCACTCTACGAAAAAAATTATTAAAAAAATAATAAATGGTGGAGGAAATACATTAGTGTTAAAATTAGTACACCCCTCCTCCTTGTAGGTGGGGTGGGGGGTAACTTTGAAACTAAAATATGAACCCCTATTTTTTAATGCAGATTCGGATTCTACGGCTAAAAATACGTAGAATTTGACTGAAACATTTTTTTCGATTCATGATAGATGGCGCTGTAATTGACGATATTCCATTTTTTCGATTTCTCCTACTGAGAACCTACGCAAACGATTCTGCAATACGTCTGCAATAAAAATACCACGGTTTTATTGTAAATACTCGAAGTTATTCTTAGAGGCTTCTAATTAGGCTTCTAATTATCGTAATCCAGGAACATGCGATTAAATCCTAGATGTTTACTACAGCATGTAGTTCCGCTAGAAAGACGGTAGCATTGGAGCCCAAGGACTTCGAGGGGGCTGTCCTACTCCCGCATATTCCTACTCCTGCCTGAGAATTGCAAATCGCCTGTAGGTCACCCAGCTTTACTACAGCAGGGCTAAATAAAACTGGAGGGTGCCTGGTACCCAGAGTCCGCATATCTTGGACTGATTAACCTATCAGCCATTCATTCATCGGCATATGCTGTTCCACCTTAGATTAGGGTTTTTTGTCAAGGTGTTCTCCTTTAGCTCCGTACTTTAGCCTGTGCCAAATGGCAAAAAATGTGTCAAATGTTGTGGTTGCCACGAGGAGTTAACACGTACACTTGCGAATTGTGAACAGGTTACCCCTTACACAATTGTACCCATCACGCAGCTGCCTAATGACAAGACCAGAACAGCTCACGTGATGCGCACTTTACTGAAAGGTTACGGAGCGAGTTAGTATAAAACTTTGATTTATGTATGACTGTCTGATTGGTTAGTTATCTTTTAAACATACTTTGAGAGTTGGACTATTTGATTGTGCTTTACTTGATGAAACAAAAAAATGACAAAAAAATGTCGGCTGACGATTTGGCTAAATTAGATCGATTAAAAAAGCAGCGTGCAGCTTATAAAGCCCAATTGACATACTTTAAGAATCAATGTAGTACCGCTTCCTCCCTGGACACATATCAGTCTCTATTACATCGCATTCAATTTGTGTATGAAAAATATCGTATGTTACAACTGAAAATTAAAACTACTGACGACAATATTTCAACTGATCGTGATAATTTTGAGGAAGAATACGGGAAATTAGATTCCACGATCTTGAATCGAATCCGCAAATTAAAGAAACCAGAGGACGGAATTTTGTCCGCCAAAAGCTCCCGTCATTCAATAGTGCTGAATCGGAATGGTTAACCTTCAGGGACGTGTTTGTCGATTTAATCCACAGTAAGAATATTGATGCAACGGTTAAGTTCGTCTATATAATTTCGCACTAAAAAACTATACCTAATGCAGTTAAATCACTCAATGTAAAAATCGAAGAATGGGACTTAATGCATTCATCCTATCATCTAAAGATTAGATCATACTTCACGAACGGAAGTCTTTAAGAAGTCGGATCCAACAAAATCCTCGCATTCGCCGAATTTGTAGAAATTTTAGCGCAGATTGTCTTCAAAACTTGACAGGTCTCCTGCTTTAACAATTAATTTCAATAAATGAATTTATTGTTCGGGTGATCACATTCTAGTTAATTGCCCATCTTTCACGGACCGGAAATTATTTCCTCAAATGCGTTTCAGATTCATAAGGGATAATCGATTGTGTACCATTTGTCTTATTTAATCATTTAGTGTTCGTATATTCGCATATTAGAAATCCAAAGATCAATTCACCTATAAAGGTAAATGCATCGAGCATTCATATCCCGTCGACCACTACGAATCAACAAACTTGGGCCGTTAGTCACCAGAATGAGACTAATATAGATGGCAGTTTGACATCGCATGTTTCCGACAATATACACTTCAATCAGCCTCATTTAAATCCTTGAAAGTAAATGGATTAGTTATGTTCGGCACAGCTCTCGTAAATACCACATCGTCAAGTGATAACCAACATAACCAACTGCTATGTTGAGCTTTGCTTGACAATGGTTCGCACTTAAATTTTATTATCAGCGATGCTTGCAATCGCTTAAAGGCCAAACGATATCCCACAAGTAAAACCATTTTAGGCATAAGTGAAAAGGAGTCCAACATTCGACATAAAATTTATCTCACCATAAAGTCTCGAGTATCTACCTACAGAGTAGCTTTAAGATTTTATGTCCTTACGAAAATCACGAGCGACCGTTGATGACTTGTGATTTCCAATCGTCATCAATTCCAGTCGAACTATGTATGTTTAGCAGATCCATACTTCTATATATCTGATCGAATAAATTTACTTTTAGGAGTAGAAATTAGTCCAAGAACTGCCGCCATTTTACAACAGCCAGTTTGGATATGTTGTCTGTGTCAGGGTCAATTAAACGGGAATTAAAACTTCATATGTCGCTCTGTGTAGCCTCGAAACTCTTGACTTCCAGGTACGGCAATTCTGGGAATAAGAAAATATTTCACTAAGGCATACTTACTCGGTGAAGAGAAGTTACGTGAAGAGCATTACAGTCGAAATATTAAGGGGTTGCCTTGCGGAAGATATTCTGTCGCATTTCCCATCAAACCCAACATCGACGATTTAGGATTCTCTGATCAATTCGCGCTTCACCAATTTATGTCATTAGAAAAACGCCTTAGCAACAGAGAAACTGTATACGATCAGTACAAAGAATTTATGTCGGAATAGCGACTCAAAAATGTATTATAATAGTACGACCAACAAACTTCGAGTAGTCTTCAATGCTTCAGCGAAAACTCCGACGCAATTGTCTGCTGAATGATTGTTTAATGGTCGGTCCTACCATCCAACAAACTCGTTTTGCCATTACTCTTTCGTTTTAGAAAACACATTTATTCATTTTGTAGTGATATAGCTAAAATGTACAGGCAAATTCGTGTTCATGATGATCACCAAGATTTTCAAGGAATCTGGTGGCGTGATCATCAGTTTAAGACGATACAATCATTCAAATTATACACCGTCACATTAAAACAGTTATGTGTTGATGAATATGACAAATACCCTCTCGCTTCGAAAGTGTTAGTCAGTGACTACCATGGGGATGATATCTTAACTGGTGCTTCAACTCTTAGCGATGCTTTAAGAATCAAATCGGAATTGACAAAGCTGTTGATGTCGTTATTTTCAGACAGCTTTCCAAAATCTGACATATGGTTAATACTAGGGCTGATCTGGAATACTTCATCCGACAATCTCGAAATGTGTTTAGATAAATTGTCGGTATCTACGTTTTGCTCGAAAATAAATATTCTTTCAGAAACATGTCAGCTTTTTGATCCATTATTGTGGTCTATATCGGTTGGGATAATCCGACATTTGGGATTAGATCCGTTTCAAGTCTGAGCTGTTACAGCTAAAAAGAAGACATTTTATGTTAAATGTTTTGTATTGGAAAATACATTGAAACGGAAAAGCTGGGATGGAATGGGGTAGTGTTGCTGCAAATATTAATACCTTAGAATGCTGTATTACTTCAGTAATGACGTTGCTGAAAATTATAAATATCCCAGGGCCAATGTGGGAGCCTTATAGTACGCCTGAGGTAGCATGAAGTTCCGATCTTCTATTTTCAAACTCAATAAACTAAACGCGATTACTCAAATATGATTTAAACAACGCAACAAACTGTTTGGAGTAAACGAACCGTTCTAATGTTTAAAATGACTGATGGAGTCAAAGACGATCCCATATCAATTCACGACAAATTCCTTGGCTTGCAGTAAATCTTTTTAGAGCTCCTAAGAAAGCATCGCTTGATAAATCGCTTTTGTTATATAACAGTTTTTAGAAAATGTCGAATTAATTATGCTCGTGCACTGGGTAAGTTACTCATATCAGTAAGTTGTTCTTGATATTGAGCTTTAAATTAGGAATAAATGACGCATTTTCTGATTATTTCTTTTGCCATGTTTTCCCATTCTGTATCCAATTTTTTGACGAATAATGGATAGGCGAGGATTTTGGACCGGAGTGTTTATTTGCCAAATGAATATCTTGAAGAATAAGTTATGTAATTCTCTTATTCTAATGGAGCCAAACTATTGTGCAGTTTACCCCAATCTACTTCTCCTTCTGACTGTAGTGTTTTTATGTCATCTTTGTAGAATTGCGGTTGCTGTTATTGACAAACTCTGCGAACTCTTAAATGAATGCTCTTCAATAAATGCGTCCGCAGAAAATGCATATTTATATTCCTTGAATCGAAGAACGGCTCAAGAATTAGGCTCAACTGCTAAACAATCGTTTAGGGTAATTCCTGTGCAGGATTTTCGTATCGCTTGACGCTCTAGATGGCGGCTATCTTGCGGCAACGTTGCACGCAGGATTCACTAATGAGACTGGCTTATGACCCAGAATCTAAGAGCGCTCTAGAAAGATTATGCTTCTAGAATCGTCAACTGCATTTATGATGGCCATATAGATAATATTACGGGGCATGTAAGTTTTGATCTGAATGCAGCAGAATGTTGTGGCTTCATACCACATTTTTGACAACACTTTTTGATGGACATTTGAAGATTGAATGTTCAGTGCTAAGACCGTTGGAACAACTATTGGTCCTTTTGGCAAATTTTGTGCGTCCTGTTACACAGATGAATGAAACACTTTAGATATGTATAAGGAATGACCTTTTTGTTTCTCAGCACTTGTCACTTCTTGGTACTGGTTCGTCTAGAAGCTGGAATCAATCACTCAAGAACGTATACTCTTCAGCCAAGGAATATAATTTACAACTAATTTAATAAACCTTGTAGCCTCATTAAAAATTCTAATAAATTACGTTTATTTCGAGACTCCTTAATTTTTAATTTGATATAAAGTTGCATGCTAATAAAATTAAATTTAACCGAATTATTTGACGTAGCTAAAGTAAAAGATATTTGCTGTTAGAAATGAAGATAAAACAACAAGTAACCTTTCAATGAAAATGAACGATAATTGCGCAAATTTATATGATTTGTATCTAATTAATAAAAATTTCACCAGCTTCTGGTATTCAATTTTGGCTTAATTAAAATTGTATCCATCCTGGTTAAACATGATCAATATAATAAATTTTGCTCACATTTTGTTTGTTGACATCATGACTTAATATCCATGTATCATATTGATTTTGACATTCATAACCATATTGGTGTCATATACAAAAACTTTACCAGCATTTTATTATAAATTCAAGCATAATATTATGCTTATGCCATATTCAATATTATATATTTTCAAAAACATACTTTCATAATAACACCAAAGCCGTCTAATAATAACAACAAACCATCATAGAACGTAATTCAATCTATCCCTCGCGAGTCACGAATACGTGAATGTGTATACAGAAAGATGGCATAAAAAATTTAAACATAAATTCTGAAGAGATAAAAACCAAATACATAGACGTATATGTATACACCAATTCGGGGCAAACACATAACTTTACATAAAATGGTTTGGTGGTGCAGCTTTGAATCAAAATAAAAATAAAAAAAAATGTCGAAATTTATATATAACGTGAAAATCTATTTTCGATAGTCGCAAGAGAATCACTTAAAATGTAATTTATCTGATAACAAACCGTAAAAGCAAAACAAAAATTTTCCACTAGCTTCTTAATAAGAACAGTGGAAACGGTACGATACGACGGCATATATACGATTATTATACTTTATGTGATAATATGTGTGTACAAGAAAGACGACACAGCCAAAATCCATAATGTATAACGGTAAAATTAAAATACGATCCTTAAGTTAGTAGACGACTGTACACATAGTCATTTATATCCAACTTAATAATAAGAATTACAGGATATTACAAAATCTTAGTTCATTGCAGTATCTTTACGTTACTTTTAATAGGTTTATCTTAATCTCTTTTGTGACTGTGACTGTGTATTTGTAGAATAAATATCTATCACACGGATATTGTTACACATAAATTTTATTATTTCCCGTTTTCCTCCGCGTGCATTGTGTGGCTGCGCGTATTCATAAAAAGCTTTTTACTACACTTCTCGTGTGCTTTTTTTTTATGTCGATTCGCATAAAGACACATTTTACGTGCGGATACATATAAATTTAAATGGCGGAAAAACACAAAAAAAGGGAGATTAAAATAAAAGAAGTAAGAAAACCAGACAATTTAATCGTTCCAAACCCTTTAAAAACTGTTCCTTACCTGGAAATTGAAGTTTTACATTTCTTTTTTGTTTTCACATAGCCTTTCAGTAGATTTAAAATATTTTGATTCATTTTTAACGTATCATAATTTAATAAAGGACATAAAATTGATTGGTTTTGATATAGATGAATAACATCCGGGTTAAATTCAGACCCAAATATTTTTGTAACTAAATTTTTGCGTAAAAAGAATGCTGTTCTAATTTTATCTTCGCCAACGTCCAGCAACTAATTTGGAAAATCGTTGTCGTGACATATTTTAACTTTAGTCCATAATTCGCAAGTTTTGAGGCATGAATATATGGTATCAGATCGAGTCCCGCATGACAAATTACTGGTAGGGTTTGACGAAAATCACCATCCATAACAAATACTTTGCCCTTCTTTGGACTATCAGTTTGCATAATATCCCTTAGTAATTTATCAATCGCTAAAAACGTCTTTTTATGACACATTGAGCATTCATCTAATAAGATTAGTTTTGCATTTGTAATTGTTTTCCAATTAGGACTTCGATTTGCCATCCTTGAAAATATTATCTCATCGGTACTTAATGGAATGTTGAATTAGTGATTGTATGGTCCTACTACCCTCTAAAAGTGTAGCTGCAATACCTGTGGACGCTCCAGATACTGCAATTCCTTGTGCTCCGTTAAACACATTTCCTCTAACAAAACTTAGTAGAACGTTGTATAAATATGTTTTGCCAGTATCCCCTGGACCATCAATAAAGAAACATTTAGGATAATCGGAGTCAGAAATGATTGCTTTAGTAATTATATCGAAGTTTAATTTTTGTTACGGATGTAATGTTGAAGAAACTCGTTCTTCAATATAACTCCTTTCTAAATTAATATCATACTCGTTTGATCTTTCAATTGTTTTATTAGGAGGATATTACCTTTACTGTTAGCTATTTCATCATTTTGATAAATATTCTTAAAATCCGCTATTAAATGATCTTTGTATTTGTTCCATAAATATAAGGCGCTTTAAGGGTTGCAAAATATGCATATACATATATACAAATACTTGCTGTAATTGGTTTGGCATTTGATATTGAATTACTTCATTAATGGCATTTTCCCATTCATTATCGTTGCATAATAGTTTCCGCTTGATGGGCGCTTCCTTATATGTACGTAGAATATACGATATTGTCTACGCTACGAATATCAGTAAATGATGTTACTCCTTTGACATGTATTGTAATAAAAGCAGTCTTAAATAAAACAGTTCACCTTGATTTACAGATATATTAATGTATGTGTATGTCCTTTTTACGTTTTTCGTTTTATTATATTTTCTAGCTTTTCACATATTTAATTTATTGTTAAAAGTATAGTATATTGGAATATCCGAGTACAACGTATTTCTAGCTGAGTTATCATTCTTGTTCAATTCAAACAAAGCAGTCAAAATAGTAGGTAAGTTTCTTTTGTGCTCGTTGGAACGCTTCAGTTTCCTGACCTTCTTAGACTAAGCTATACGCTACATGAGATTTGTTATGCATTTTAAAGGAAAATATTCTCCTTATGCTTTCCGGTGCACTAACATATCTTGCATCGAGATACTGAGTAATTCCATCATGCTGAAAGACTACATTATTTGAAATTTGAATTTTTGCCGGATCGTGTCCTTTATGTATGTTATTTATAAAGGTATTTTACTGACTTAACTGTTGCACATACCTCAACGTTAATATGACAATTCAATTGCAAGAGTAGATAGCTGTTATATGGAATCACAAAGTTATTATTTATTGTTATGGTTTTACCACCAATGGTTTTTTCAATAAACGTACCATTGTTGCTTCTTTTATATAAATGATAATCATTTACATTAACAGACGTTCAATCATTAAACGAAAAAGGACGATTTTTGGTACATTTACCCTTGTCCGTATATGGAGCTGCAGGATTATAGGAACCGAATGCACAGTAACTCATATGCTTAGAACTAATTGGTATAAACGTGGATTGAAATCAATTACTGATATTTTTGCACTTACTACTTGGTCAATAAAATCTGAATTTGTACAATTTGTTACGGCTGTGCATGATTATTTATTTTGTTGGCGCAGTGGTTGCAATATTACGTTTATTGTCATACCTCTAATACCATTTCAATATTTTGTTGTGATGAAGATATTCATGATGTTGCAAGATAATGGTACGAGGAGAAAAATGTTTGTCATCGTTCATATACAGGAAAACATTAATTGCGCGGGAACACTACTGTTTGGCGATTTTCCTAAGAGCGGATTATTTTGTAGTATTTGGCAATTGGTATATATTACTGCAACACATACATACACCTGTGTTATATACTATGAATAAATAAGTATACGACAAGTAAGGTTTAGGTAAAATAAGTTAATTATCGAAAAATAAAGAGTTAGTATTTCATGAGAGGCCACCGCGGCTATTTGTTTTGTTTTTAAATCATTTAGATTCCAGTGATCAAAAAGAAAAAGGAACAAAAAAACAGTTTTCAAAATAAATTAATAAACAAAACTAAATTAAATTACAAGTGATATCTGTGTCAAGTATTTTCAAAATTTACCAAAGGTAAACCAAGAATGAGTTGTGCAAATAGTTTATGTTGTTGTATTTAGATTGCCATATGTATTGTGTTTTTTTTTCAACCATACTAGAGACGGTTTACTTCAGGATAATCCTGACTTTCGGATAGTGGTTGGAGCAATATACTGTATGTTGTAATTTTGCATAAATCATCCCATAGTAAATTCCGTGTAGAGATTAGTTACGGCTTGCGGGTAAGTTTGCGTGAAGATTCTTGGCTTAGTATTTGAGATAACAAGTGTGTCCTCTTTGCATTTTATAGGGCCTCTAAATTAATTCGGATTGGCGCAAACAGAAAAAAAATTAATATTACTGTATGGTGGTAGAATCCAGATGAAGATTTACGTATTTACCGCTACTTCCAATTAAACAATCTGGAACTCGCTCGTCGCATAAAAAAAAATAGAACTGTTCTTTTTGTATACATATTTATTTTCTTTTATTAACGTTAAGATTTAATTATTTTGTATGTATCTATTTTTCATATTGAAGTGATTTTTAATAATTTTTTTGTGATAACGTAAAGTCAGAATTTAAGTCATTAAAAGTGAGAGTAGATTGTTAGGAGCAATAACCTTTTGTTTCAGAGAGTCCACTAGGAGCCATCGAGTACTCTATGGAGGCCTACTGGTGAGTTATTTATTTGTTATTTTCCATTTATTTTTATTAAAACATAAATTGCTTCTCACAACTTATGTACATACAAGATTGATTATAAATTTAAATTTAAAGATTTTTTTTTTTGGGAACTTTCATTATGAATAAAAGTACATAGTTAAGCTATGGAGTAATTGTTTTTTTTTTGTTGTTATTGGTGATGAGTCGTTATATGGGTCGTTAGTGAATTCACTTCGTTTGTTTCGTTTTTCAACACGATCTTTTGTGGTGCTTCTAAAAAAAAAATGACGACAATAGGACACCCTAGAGCCACTGAGTTCTACCCGATTATAACGTGTTCGTCAGTCATTGAGGCACTGAACATAATGGCGCCGAAACAGGGACCCGAAGGTCATTGGGTGACTGAGGTTGATTAACTGTCATTTATCTTATGATCTCAAGGTCTAAAAAAAAAAAAAAAAAAAAAAATAAAGAAATTCGTTTTTTTTAATTTTTACATAAGCAACTTTTTTTTGTTGGATAATTTTAATCAAGATTTTTTTTTTTGACGTGTAGTTAATTTATAGTTCATTTTGTTCATTTTATCATCAGGGAGTCAGCAAAGGTTCCAGTGCATTTTATTATTAGGTTGATACATGACGTAATCATGAGTTCCTTTTGATAACGTGCTGTTGAAATTTGCTTTGATATGCCTTACAGATGAAACCTACACTGGTAATTTTATTTCAATACGTTAAATTGTAGTTGTGATTGTGTATTGACTACGTTCTGATGCATCCTCAGTTGATACAGTATGATTTTGTGAAGTCCTATTGATGTCTATAGAACTGTTTTCTGCACAGTGATGCTCAATTTCAATTTCCACTAACACACAACAATTCTTTCATGTGTTGAAGGCTACTGATAATGGGTGATCTTTTCTTAGAGTGAGCATTGGCTGAGTACACAGTGAGTCTGTAGTTCTACCCTATAGTGCCATTCTGGGATGATAGCCCATATTTCCCCGTTAGCTTGAAGTAATTCTGTTAGGTTGCTTATGTGATAATTTTGATTAAATTTCTTTATTTTACATCCACATTCAATTCGACCTAGGCGATCGTCACCAACAACAGTTTATAAATAAATATTTATATAATTACGAATAGATCAGTAAAAAAATAAAAATATAAAAACATTTTTCTGTTTGGCTAATTAATTTTCTGTTAAACTTTGGACAAATTGGTGTTGTACAAAGTAGATATAGTGTATTATTTTTGTCTTATTATATATATACTATATATATATACATATACATATATATAATTTTTTTTTTTAATTTTTATTATTTGGTTTTGCAATTGTCATATTTTCTGGTGTAGGGAAGTTCCACTTGTTTTGGTAATTTTATTGTATTTTTTTTTCTCCACACTTTTGTTCTTCGCTTAACAATTATTATAATGGATCCAATTATATACGTACAAAATTTAAATAATTCTCAACTTGAAATTGAATATCTAATTAGAGGGTTGAATAGCAAGACGATGGATGCTCAGCAAATGCTTCTTGATAGGATGATAGTAGAAAATTCAGATAAATCAATGATACCTAAAATATCACATGCTAGACAAAATCCACAAGAAGAAATAGAGGAATGTAGATTAAAGTATGCCGAATTACATAAAGTAACGTTGGAACAAGGGCGACACCACCAATTGATTTTCTGACCACAGCTTATGCCAATGCTATACACTACAAATCAAGGAGTGAAAGACTCATTCATATGATAGGCGAAACACAACAGCTCTCAGCAATTTTAAGTAATTGGAGGCGAGCAACTAATTTATGTGCTAAGTTGTGGGATGAGCTAGTCCGTAAAAACCCTGCCACCGAATAACCCGTAACAAAAGAATCAGCAACACATAATATAAGATCGAGTTCATTTTCGGAAAAGCCTGATAGTCTTATAAATACTCAATTCACAGAAGAAAAACGAAATACGTTAGCTATAGAAGCAGCTGATTTTGCTTCTCCAAAAACACATGGCGAAAGGCAACCTCGGTTACACGTTGCTGAACCAAATGAATTAAAAGATCCAGTAGCCGTTTTTTTTTCACGGTTAGGACCACGTGTTGTTAACCAAGCCAATTCTATAAAATCCGATTTATCATTAAATATAGGACAAACTGGCACTAATCGGCCAAATTATCAGTTTAATGAGACATATCCCGAACGCAATATACAACAAAACATGAGTCCTCGTCCAGCAGCTACTTTTCTAGTAGATGATTCATACAAACTTAAACAAAAATGGAATTTGTCATTTGATGGTAGTGGCTCAATGAATGTGCATGATTTTTGTTTCCGACTGGAGCGAATGGCATATGACAACGATTTCCTCAAAATAAACTAACAAAAGTTCTGCATCTGTTTTTATCAAAGAAAGCCGAGGACTGGTACTGGGTATACAAAATAGACAATCCAGATTCTTCATGGCCTATGATGAAATCAGCTTTACTGTCATATTTCAGTAGTAGCAATTTCGAAGAAGACATACGCAAACAAATACAGCGAAAGTTTAAAGGAAATAAATCATTCTCTGATTTCTCCTTAGAAATTCAACAGTTGAATGCAAGACTACAAAACAGGTTAACAGAGCAACAATTGATATACCGTCTTTGTCAGAACATGCATCCAGCGCTTAAGAATGTTATTTTGCCTTACCAAAGTTCAATAAAGACCGTAGAAGAGCTGCGCGTTCTTTGTAAGCGTTATGAGCAGATGTGGGATCAAACGGGATACGACCCTAGGCGATTCAGCGAACATAGTATCAGGCGGAAACCTATTATAAACGAGCTAGAAGACCACTTCAAAAATCTTACTTTGAATCAACAGTCTCCTCAAAATACGCAGATTGGTTGTCCCATGAATGCCGAAAATATCCCGCTGGAAGCTTTCAATCGAAACCGACCAGACTTTCGTAATTTTACGAATGACCCAAATATACATTTATGGCTGGAATTGTAAAAATATTTGGCATAGATTTCAGGATTACTTAGAACCATTTTTAAACGTGTTCTGTTTTAGTTGTGGTACTCCAAATGTTCGCAAATCATGTTGCCCTAAATGTGATAATGAGGGGATCACACGCCGAAACAAATCTGAACCTTCAGTCAGCACTGGAACCAAATGGTTTGAGAACCAAAGAAGACAATTCCACCCACTAGGCATCAGTAGATTAAATTCTCCACCTAACACGACTAATAAATCCTTACAATCCATTGGTACCTCAAAAAGAAAAAAAAAATACCGCTCGATTCGATATTTCCGGTCAAAACGATCACTACTCAAGGAATGCATAGCGTCTCTAATAAAATGTATTTCAATTAGTGATCCGCGTCCTCACGCAGAAGTAATTATAGCGTCAAAAACAATATGTGGTCTTCTAGATAGCGGTGCGTCAGTCAGTATTTTATTAAAGAATTCACTCGAATTCCTAGCAGAGGCAAACATAAAATTTCATAATATAAAATCAAGCATAATAACAGCTGATGGAACCCAGAACAAAATTGTAGGCTATGTTTGGCTACCAGTTACGTTTGATAATAAAACCGAATCGATTAAATTCTGCATAGTTCCAACGCTCCAATCTCCGCTCTACTTAGGAATAGATTTCTGGAGAAAATTTAATATCGTTCCAAATATAGTAAATGAAATATCTGATATACCACTTGTCGGGCAAACGGAAGATAAAACCCATATTTTAAATGGTTCTGATAAAAAAGAATTGGATAGAATCGCGGCCCTTTTCCCTTTTTTCACTAAAGACGGGCTCGGCCGAACTACTTGGTATCAACACGATATTGAACTCGTAGAAGGCATAAAACCTATGTTTATTATATGAGCTTGAATTGTGCTTGCATAATAGTATAAAAAAACAAAGTAAAAATTTTAGATAATACCACAGAATAGAACAATATCTTCTATTGCGCTTTAATCCTAAGTTTGTGAACAAATATTTAAATTAAGATTTAGAAAAGATAGAAAAACAATTTTGTGTGGAATCAATAAAACAAAACAAAAATACAAAAATGTTTGTACCCACCTCTTTGTTTTGATCAATAAAAATCAGTACAATTTTAAAAGGAAAGGGAAACCTTTTCACTTTTTAATGTGTTTAAAAGAGATAGGCGTTCGTAAATAATTTTTGATGTTGGTCTAATTAGCTTTGCGAAACTTTAAAATCAAATCAAAAAATAAAGAAAGGACCACTTATTGTTTTTGATGAAGGAGAGTTCATCTGTATTAGTTATGATTCGCTAGTACTTAACGCACAGCACATTCTGTATATATAGAATGTAAATTGTGGTATAATCAGTCCAGTCGCCGCGGCCTGATGAGAAGATTGATTTTTTCATAATCATAAGCTCATCAGTTCGAAACTGGATTGAATTCTCTTACAATCTTCGGAACATATTAAAATCATATGTTCTAAGCACACTTTGTTTGAGTTTTAATTTGTATTCTCTGGGTGTGCGGACAACGTAAATAACTGTATTATAATAGATAGATTCTGTAACTCCATAACCACTGTTTAGAGGCAGTTTCCCTGTAAAACATCGTTTGCTGGACATGCCTAAAATTATAGTAAATTATAAATTTAATGATATTTTAGAGATATTTACATTTAAAGAAAATTTATACACTTACGTTTAATTCAATTTGTTTTGACGTTTTGAAATGTCAATAGTATTCATTTTGCTATTTTCGAGCTAGATCGAAGCGACATCTTTTGAATGTTCCGCAAACGATAGTATTCGAAAATAGCAAAAATTAATTTTTGTAATTGTATAGTTTTTATAGCACCTTTTGATATATAAAGACAACAAAATTATTGTATGGAGTAACTTTTGTTTTGCAACTCACTATAGAGAGAGATAATAAAATTGAAATGTGAACGGTTTATAACGTTTTGATAAAAAACCGATTAGTTTTTATTATTAATTAAATTGTGCTATTGGTGATTGTAAGAATCCTGCTATTCAAAGATACAGTCCATTTTTCTTAAACTACACCGTGGGACAAACAGCATCCAATTTTTCGGGCCACGGATACACCGTGGAATTTACATCATCAATTTTTGGATTGCTACCCATTTTTTGGTCCTTCGAGCCGGATATTTCTGGCGGCTCTTTGTGTATTGTTCGAGTAACATTAATATACGAGACGATTTGGAAATTGAAAACACATGTCGAGAAAGTGCAAGAATAAGCTAAGTAGCCATTTGGTTTTGTTATATTGAAAAATTTAACCTAAAAATCACGATTTATTTTATAAACTAAAAAATTGGCATGAAACAGTTTATCTTTTGTCAATTGAAAATCATATAAAGTCGAAATTATAAATTTATCTCTTTCGAATCCGTAATTTTACGCAATTCAGACCAATTAATCATTGAATAGAATTCAACATATGAAATACAAACAAATGAAAATAGTGATCTAGTGTTCAGTGTAATGGGTCGATAAATTAAGTGATACTTTGTTTTTTTTTGGATTAAATAACGTTGTGATAATTCCTTTATTGAAATTAAAATACGTATTGGCTATTCTCCGTTAACAATAAATCGGTAGTGATCTTTGTTTGGGATATAACGTGGTCTTGTTTTTCTTTCAAGACAATAAACAATTAGGTAATCCGATTACTGTTAACTTTATTTGCTAAACGATAAACCAGTTTACACGACTATTGTAACCAGAAACGTTGTGTAAAACATAATCTAAATAACATTAGTGATCACAAATAAATAAAAATGGCCGAGCTGCAGGTATTAAAGAAACAAAGATCTGTCAACAAAGAAAAGCTTACTTTGATTTTAAATTCACTTAAAAAATCACCATTTGAGATGTCAGTAGAAGAATGCAGGGCGAAAATTAATCGAGTGGAAAAGCTGATGGAGGAATTTACAGCAATCGAGAACAATATTTTTAAGGTAGATCAAGCCCCTAGATATGGGGGCCTATTCTCGAATTCCACATCCATTTTCCACACGTGGACATATGTCAAAACTCATAAAAATTGAATTTTTTCGGTACTAAGGGAATATTTCCGAATGGGTAAAAGCATGTGGAAAAATTCCCCACATATAGGAAAATGTCAATGCCGCATGTGTTTTATATACGAATTACAATTTTCGAACGTTGTTTTGTGAACTTTGACAGATGTCCACATGTGGAAAATGGATGTGAAATTCGAGAATAGGCCCCATGGAATACGAAACAAATTATTATAAGGCAATAACAGAACTCAACCAAATCATTCGTAAATTAGGAGTCAATATTACTAATGTTAGTTTTGATCAATCACTAAATAATACACAAACAGTAGCAGATGTAAGATTACCCAAGTTGAACATACCGCCATTTTCCGGCGACTACACTGAGTGGCAATCTTTTTATGATTTATATACGTAGCCTCTATTCATGATTCCGTTTCGCTTACAGCGGTTCAAAAATTTCAATATCTGAAAGGGTTACTTAGAGGTGAAGCAGCGAGCTTACTTAGACATTTCAGCATCACCGACAGTAATTATATCGAAGCTCTAAATAAGTTGAGACAACGCTATGACAGAAAACATCATACGATCAATGCTTTCATTAAAACTTTTTTAGAGCAGCCGTCAATAAGTACAGCTAATAACACGAATGTCAAACGATTGCTCGATGTATCTGATGAAACACTTAGAGGTTTAAAGGCTATGGGGGATAAAGGCGAAGAAAGAGGTCCATGGTTAATTTATATATTGGTGTCAAAGTTAGATGATGAATCCAGTGGTTTATGGGCTCAGCATAAGGCAAACAAAGATTTCCCTACGATTCAAGATCTCTTTGAATTTTTATTACAGAGAAGCGATGCCTTAGAGTCAATCCGCAGTTCAGCAAGACGCAGCCAAATCCAAAAGCAATCATCAATTCAGGGTCATGCCGTGGTTAATAATCAGATGGATTGTCCAATATGTAAAGCTTCTGATCATCTTATTTATCAATGCAAGAAGTTTAACCAAATGGGTATTCAAACGCGCCGAGAGTGGACAAGGTCAAACAATCGGTGTTTCAATTGTTTGGGTGATGGACATATAGTATTCAAATGTTTATCCAGACGGCGATGTGCGACGTGTAAGAGAAAGCACCACACTCTTCTCCATTCATCGGAAGTTGAAACAGATAGTCAATCCTGCAAAGAAGATCAAATAACGGATTCGCAATACCCAACAGGCACAATGTCATCGGGGTACGGTCATGCTCCCACTGTTCAATCGATTTTACCAACAGCAATAATTAAAGTAATGTGCACGTCGGGTAAAGTCTTGCATTGTCGTGCACTTTTAGATTCAGGCTCCCAAGCCAGTTTTATCACTGAGTCTTGTATTCAGCGTATTGGGGTACGTCGAAAAAATGGAAGAGTATCGGTACGAGGTTTAGGGCTCGTTGGCGCAGGAACTACCAGAGGAATCACACCCGACAACATTCATCCAGAGGTTGGGTCAAACATATCAGTGAACGCATTTATTCTTAATCGAATCACATCAAAGTTACCAGAATTCAGTGCAAACATCTTGAATTTTGACGAGTTTAAAGGGGTATATTTAGCCGATCCAGACTTCTATAAATCAAACGAGATAGACGTTCCTTTAGGCGTTGAACATTTCTTTAATATTTTAACCGGTGGCCAAATTCGAAGAGCCCAAAATGCGCTTGTTCTTCAAAAATACAATTTTTGGTTGGGTGGTTGCAGGTAATTTCAATAACGGGGAAACATACGAAGAAGCCTTCGCAACTGGAATCACAAGCAACATATGTGAGTTTAACATCGACGAAACCCTAAGACGATTTTGGGAAATCGTGTCAGTCCCTAATGAAGGAACCTTATTATCACCTGAAGAAGACTTGTGTGAATAGAGCTTTATAAAGAATCTACGAAGAACTCCGGAAGGCCATTTTGAAGTCAGATTACCATTTAAAGACTCACCAGCCAAGTTAGGAAAATCACTCAATAAAGGAATTCAACGGTTGACTGGGATAGAACGCCGCTATAGCCGAAATACAAACTATTACGAGCTATACAAAAATTTTATGAACGAATATCAGTCACTTGGTTACATGCAAGAAATTCCCTTAGGAAAGGTTAGGTTTCTTTCTGCCCCATCACGGAGTCATTAAACAGGGAAGCACAACCACCAAACTTAGGGTTGTTTTCGACGGATCTGCTAAAACTAGCACGGGTATATCTTTAAATGACCGTTTAGCTGTTGGTCCGACTATGCAATCCTCTTTGTATTCTATTATCTTGCGATTTAGAGAACATCGTTTTATCTTTTCCGCAGATATAGAAAAAATGTACAGGCAGATTGGCATTCATGATGAAGACACTAATTTTCAAAAAATTGTATGGCGCGAAAACTTTAAGTTATGCACGGTAACCTACGGACTAGCTTCAGCCCCATTTTTGGCAACACGGGCATTATATCAAGTCCCTTAAGACGCACTAAAACTTGATCCAGTGGCAGCAAGAAATATCAAGCACAACATTTATATAGATGACATCATGACTGGTGGAAATATAATAGCCGAAGCAAAAGCATTAAAATCATCGATTACAACGATTTTATCTACATATGGGTTCAAATTGCGAAAGTGGATATCGAATTCGAATGAAATGTTAGAGGATGTGCCACCATGCGACAAGGAGCAGGAGATGAAATCGATAGAAGACAATACCGATACTACAGTGAAGATCCTTGGATTACAATATGAGCCTGGAGAAGATGTATTTAAATTCCGAGTAAGACTACCAAATAACACACTACCCAACCACATATGCATAATACATTACAGAAAACCCTCGGTTTAAGAGACTAATCGGGGTTGACCTGTCTCTATTTCCGACTATTCCTTAGATCCGAATGCGGACAATTTGAATATCTCATACAGAGGTTCATCCATGCATATTATTTCAAGTCAAATTCAGGCCAATTAAGGAAGGAGCTTTGCTATTCTTAACCGATTATGGTTAAATTGAGCAAGGATGGAAGGAGCTTGGTGATTTCTTAACCGATTATGATGAAATCCGATTTGTAGGAGAAAAATTAGACTCGAAATTAATATTTAGAAAAAGTTCTGGAATATGGACCAATTAGGAAGGAACTCGGTTATTTCTAAACCGATTGTGATATTCGATAAATATGACATGACATCGGCAAAAATCATTTTGGAACCCCATTTCCAATTGTGTAATTGGATCCGTAAAATGGAAAATTTTCCGTGTTTATCATCGTGCTGCGAAGTTTTAGCTATAATGATATCCTCGCTACGCAAGAGGCAACAATAATAAAAAAGTCTACACAACAAAAACCGTTAGGATTGGAGATTACAGGAGAGATAGCCTCATTGTAATTGCTGATACAGATAAGTATACTCCTTATACATCAAATTTTACATCGAGTAAACTAAAATTATGTTGTATAATTGATTAAGAGAAAGCAAAAAAATGGAGGTGCTCACTCGAAGAAAAGGTATAATTAAAGCCAACATAACCAAGATAGAAAATTATGCTAAAACTGCAACCAATGAAACCGGTTATATTGACTTAAAGGTTAGACTTGACAGAGTTCAGGAAGTGAAAAGGGAAATCTTGGAAATCGAAACAGAAATACAGATTTAGGATTCCTTGGGGCAAAGAAAATTGATATTCTTTTAGTAAGCGATCATTTCTTTGAGTTAATTTGCGATGGGTAGTTACGAAATAGCGATAATAGGCTTAGCGCAAGATTCGAAGTTGATTTGGCTATTGACTAGTGGAACAAACGTAGAAGAATGTAATTTAACAGTTCAAACAAGTTTGCTAATTGATATTGATGCCACTTTAAGACGTTTTTAGGAAATAGAGGAAGTAGAAGATACAAGGATTGTTACGGAAAAAGAAATTGTATGTATTCAAAAATATAAGGGTACAGTTTTAAGTGCACCAGATAATAAATATATAGGTTCCCGAACCATATAGTATACCATTCCTCGAAGAGTTTCAGTTAACAAAGTCGAAGTATATGGCGATGAAACGGCTAAAATCATTAGAGGCCAAGCTTTCTTCATTCGGTGACCTACGAAACGTCGTCCCCACCACTTTTAGCGTCTCAAACCCTACACCCCTTATCTGAGTACTGCGAAGCAGAATATTCTAATGTCGCAAAAATTGTAAGAAGGGATTTCTACATGGAATTTCGAGCAAGCTCGACGATTGGTAGCTGAAGTTATCGCGTTGAAGGCTAAAGGAGGGTTTCCAATTTTATTGTAACATTAACTAATCGTATCACATACACTAAAAGAGCAAAATTATTTAAAGCATCAAGGTTATTTGGTCCAATGGGGGTAGTTTTCCAAGGGTATGGTTGGAAAAATTACGTTGGTATGACGAACTCTTTCCTGAACTGCAAACAACATAGATTAAAATTCACAGTGAAATGTCGTTTCTGCAAGACAACAAGATAAAGCGTTGTCTAAGGAGTTTGAGTTTTAGTACGGTTTAGTACTCAATTGACTTCCCGGTCCATTAAGCATGTGGGAAACCTTTGTCGTAATTCGATTCAATAAGCGGAACTAATTTAGGAGAGATGAATGCTAGAAAATTTTCAAAAGAATTTCAAGCATCAAGAAGATTCAAAGAATTGTGACCTATAGATACACCGTCTAGCTAAGAACGCGTTACTCGTATTATAAATTGTAACATTCAGAATTGCGATGCCATAAATTTCGAGGAAATCGATAAGGCATTATGCAGTCATCTATACACATTTAAAGCTAGCAGCGGATGTCTCATCCAATTGTTTCCTAGCTGTATTAAAGCATTTTCAGTCAAGAAAGGGGTTTTTAAAGCAATTTTCAGCGACAATGAGAGCGAGTTGAAGGAAATTACAAATATTATGTGGACGTCTAAAATTCAGCAATATTCGGCAGAAAACCATAAATTATGGCACTTTACCCCACCGGCTTCCTTGCATTTTTGTGGAGTTTGGGGAGCTGCCGCAAAATCGATGAAACTTCATCTAAATCGAGTGATAGGAGATTCAATACTTACCTACTACCCCTAATTTTTTAGTACAAACCGAGGGAATCTTGAATTCACGACCATTATGTCAGTCGAACGATGAACTGGATCCTCTGGCGGTTGGATATTTGTTAATTGGCTACCAAAATACCATTTAACATTGATGGTAGAACCAGATCTAACTCAACACGAACAATCAACATTGTCTAGCTGGCAGAATCTACAACAAATGAGCCAGCACTTTTGTTGTCGATGGAAAGTGACTCTCAAACGATTTACAATTAGATAACATTCTGATTAGTATGGACACCACACTTTCACCTTTGAAATGGATGATCGACGAGGTAATGGAGAGTAGATACACTTAAACTAAATCGGGAATGATGAAACTATCCTGTCTGTTGCCACAAATTGACTCAACTGAATCAACCCCGCAGGAATGTCAACTTAATATGAAATAAGAATTTGAAAATTTAAGATTGTATTCCATATTCCATGAGGGAAATTTTAGTCACAGTCAAAAAAAATGAAAAGAGACAAATAATCTGATGCCCGATATAAGAGACAAAGTTTTTTTTCCAGAACACTTTTTTAATATAATTTCAGAATTCCATTTCCATCGTGCAAATCGAATTTTATAATAATTGAATTCGTTAATAAATAACAAAGCTCATTCTTACTCGGCCTGAAACCGAGCTTAATCCCGTTTTTCAATTTTTTTTATGTAGTCTGGGCGTAAGCCCAAAAATCTCGGTCACACTTTTGAGACCTGACCGAAATCCCGGTATCCCGTTTTGAGAAACCCTACTTGTAACCATTCCATTCCATTCAAAAGATTGTATGTATCTTACATTGCAAATAGTTAGATTATAAATGATTTTGCTTAAAACTTCTTAATTCTTGAAAATCATAGTATATTCAGAAACCGGTGACCTTTTTATCCTTTTTGTAGCTCATCCGACTTTTCGCATATACGTACATATTTTGGCTTTGCTATATGCTTTTCAACAATCTATCTTGATGTATGTGTCGTCCTCCTTAATTCATATTATGAAAAGGATATTATCATAAATTATGTTGTCCTTTTTATGTTGGCCCATCTACAAGTTTACTAATACATGTGTATGTATTCCAAACATTTTCAATCCTTTTTGCTATTTTGCTATGTATCCTTAAAAAAAAAGAAAATTTATGAAAATTAAAATTGAATTTATATACTGTCTCTATCTCTATCTCTCTCGATGATACAGTTAGTATTGGTTGGCTGTGGCATAAAGTCTAACGGGGCAAAGCTATTTTATTAAATGGATTTAAAGGATTTTGATTTCAGAATGTACGAATTTTATTTTCGGAATTGAATTAATATTTCATACAGATTTTATTTTCTATTTATGGCCATAAATCATACTAATTCTCAGATTATTTTGGTGTGATGCCGGTTGGACGAAAGTTAATTGTGGATATTGATAAGTATTAAAGTGTTATGGTTTGTTATGGCTGACCAAATTTTTTGTATTGTTAGGCCAAACGACAACTTTTCTTTGAACTATTTATGTGCACAATATTAATTTATGGACTATTTTGCATAACGCGTAAAACTAATTTAAAGAAGAGGTTTGGATATTTCGTAACCGATTATTTTGAAATTCAACATTTACGATGAAAACGGGATTCTGAAATGGTTTTTAGATGATGTTTTGGAATATGGACAATTATGATGATACTTTGTCATTTTTTAACCGATTATGATGAAATCAAGTTGTTTAACTGAAATGAGTTTTTAAAACGAATTTTATATGAAGATCTGGAATATGGATAGTTTAGATTGAGCTTGGCTATTTCTTAAGTGATTATCATAAACTACGATATATGTGATAAACGTAAGAATATCAAATGATGTTTAGATGAAGTTCTGGCATTTCAAGTCGAATTTCATCAAAACCGGTTAACAAATAGCCACGACCTATTTTAACTGACCATATTCCAGAACTTCATATAAACAATTTTTAGAATCTCGTTTCAGTCATTATGAAATAATAGACTTTTACCGCTCTCGGTAAATAAACATGTTTTAATCAAGTAGATTTTCAATATTCTTATCGTGCGATGACAAACCACTACATAAGTTATCTTCGGGTCAATAATTTGATAAAATGCGCATGGACGGTTTGTATTTTGTGGTCGTGAAAATTACAACGAAACATTTAGGTTGGATATTGAATGTTTATACAACAAAAAACTCAAATACTACTTAGGGTGCCTAAAATACAATCATATGATGTTGGGAGCGCCCCGAAATCTTGCATTACAAAATCATGCAAGTACAAAATCTTGCATTTAATAAAAATCTTGCATTACAAAATCTTGCAAATCCAAAATCTTGCAAATCCAAAATCTTGCAAATCCAAAATCTTGCTTTACAAAATCTTGCAGTTTTAATTATTAATTTCAACATAATCTTGCTTTTCCTAAAAGTTTATAAATTCTCAATTATAAATTTAAATACACACTTAAGTGATTTTCGAGTATTTATTTATTTTAATTTCATCAATTAAAAACACATACATGGCTATTAAAAATAAAATAAAATTATAAATTAATAGGCAACATTAAAAATAAAGAAACATAACATAAAATAAATTATATGGCAATTTAAAAAAGTATCATGTTGTGCGCGATTCTCTTTAAAAAATCAGTCTTACAGATTTTTTCCCTTTTTTTAAGAATCCGTTTAATTTTTTTATTTTTAATTATTGTTTTTCTTTTCTTTGGAAGGCGTTCTCCGGATTTCACTTTTTCGATTTGAGCTTTTCTCCTCTCGATGTAGCTTTTGACCCACTTTTGTTTTTATATATGTTTATGAGGTGGAAAATGCAACTTTGATTAGATTAAATTATATTCATATCATAACACAGTGTAGTTTTAAATCTTGCATATAAGAATTTCCCGTACATTTATAGAATCGCGCGCGCGATTCTATAAATGTACGGGAAATTCTTATATGCAAGATTTTTGGTGCAAGATTATGTAATGCAAGATTTTGTAATGCAAGATTTTGTAATGCAAGATTTTGTACTTGCATGATTTTGTAATGCAAGATTTTATAATGCAAGATTTTCTAATGTAAGATTTTGTATTGCAAGATTATGTATTGCAAGATTATGGGGCTAACCCTATGATGTTATTCGGCACAAAAAGTTGACGAGTAGATATTAAATAACTCACTGGGAACTTATAACAAAAAAAGTCGCATTGTGGAGATGAACAATACTAATATATGTATATTGATACATATTATAATAATGTTTTGTGAGTTTGTGAGAATATAAAAGCAAAATTGGTAAGTAATTAGATATATACAATACTTGCAAGTATACAAATTACCATGTTACATAAATTTAAAGAGAGTAAGAACATAAATTTATTTTAAATAGGGGGAAATTATATGATTATTACAACTAATACATTCAATACTATAGATTTATATTGATAATGATTGATGATTGATTGATGATCATTACAATTTGGTCAACATAGAAGTACAACTTTATTAATAATTTAAATTTAATTACATATTTGGTAATTTTTTTTTTCAGGAACTTGGACACCTTAACATTCTCCCGCCCATGGAGTACGCAGTTATTCATTCAGCTGGTAGCTTAACCAGATTATGGACTGGTCTCTTCAGTATTGCATTTTTTGATTTCAGTGCAACCACACGTACCATTTCATCGTTCCCAGGATGAATATTAATTACACGTGCCAATCCCCAATATGCTGCTGGTACGTTGTCTTTGACGATAACTAAATCTTCGACTTCGAAATTTTTTGTAGCTGATCTCCATTTGTTTCGCTGTTGCAGTGTGTTGAGATATTCCTTATGATATTTTCTCCAAAAAATATTTGCTGCTTGCTGTACATGTTGCCATATGGTTAATCTATTAATTGGAATATCTGCAAATTCAGCCTCTGGAATTGATGTTAGTATACCCATGATCAGAAAATGCCCCGGTGTAATTGCTTCTACCGAGTTAATATCATCTTTAAACTGTGGGCACAGAGGCCTTGAATTGAGTATAAATTCGATTTCAGTGAAGAGAGTACACATCTCTTCAAAGGTGAACTTTGCTATTCCGGTAATAATACGCAGGTGTGTTTTCATCGACTTAACAGCGTCCTCCCAAACTCCGCCAAAATGTGGAGCTGCGGGAGGTTAAAAATGCCAATTGATGGTTTTTTCTGCACAAAATAGACGAATGCTTTCATAATTTGAGGTCAGCTCAGCTTTTGAGTATATTGTAGAAAATTTCCAATGAGCACCTACAAAATTAGCACCGTTGTCTGTATAAACAACAGAAGGCAAGCCCCGTCTGCTCACAAAACGGTCGAATGCTGCTATGAATGCATCGGAACTAAGATCCGAAGCCACTTCCAGATGGGTTGCCTTTACCGATAGGCATACGAAAGCACATATGTATGATTTTAGTAGTTTTGCTCCTCTCCCTTTTTTTGATTGCAGCATTACAGGTCCCGCAAAATCAATACCCGTATGAGTAAATGGTCGTGACTGTAGTACTCTGGCTTGTGGTAATGAACCCATCATTTGGTTTGAAGTTTTTGCTCGATATCTCACACATTTAATACAATTGTGAGACTCTCGTTTCGTCAGAAAGCTGCCACCTATAATCCAATAATTATTTCTGAGAAGAGAGGAAAGTAAGGATGGGCTGGGATGTTAGAACAATTTGTGTTGATAGGATACTATAATTTTGCTAAGGATTTTACGTGTACCGAATGAAATTTGTGATTTGTAAATGAAGAATTAAAAATAAACGGCAATAGATAATCATTATTATTCTTTTTTTTGTTTTGTTGTACATATTGTATACTTTTTATTTAAAAATAGCCATTTGGGCTTTTTGTTCATTTTACGGCAAAATTCACTTTTATCGAATGGAAGAAGTTAGCTTTTGGATGGTATCTTCAGTGACTCTGGCAGTTCCTCGTTTCCATCTATAAATTTTTCAACAGCTATGGTAGTAATTGATTCGTCCAGTTCTTCATCTTTCTTTCTGATGTGATATTGGGGACTTGCAAGTGTCGAGAAATGCATATTGACGTAGGTCTCGTCGTCCATTACGATACAAGAATATTTCCATTCGTTCAACCATTTGTTAAGATTCTTTGCTCCATCTATCTCTCTGTTAAATTGTTCAACACTTCTTTTTGGGATTTTGACTTCTTGTGTGTTCGTAGATTATTTCTGGTTTTAGCTTGTTCCTTCATCGATTTGGTTGTTTTTCTGGCCAAATCCCGCACAGATATCGAAGGATGTTTGGTAATGACGCTTACAATTTTCTGATCCAACATTTTATTTCGAGCACCTTTCTTTGCTCCAGATCTGGGCTTAGGTAATACAGAAAGATTGAAATGAAATTTATTTTTTACATTTGTTACCGTATTATTGGAATTTTGCACAATCTAATTATAAAGTCACGTTTTCCTTCTTCTGATTCGTCCATTTCGAAATAAATAAAAAATGCACAATTTGACGTTTATTCGTTTTTTCTCAATTGTTTTTCTACAAAATAGCGCTACTATTTTTTTCCTTTGCGCAATAACCCATAAGATAATTTAAATTTGGGAATCACAAATTTCATTCGGTACACCTAATATGTGAATGATGCAAAATTATAGGATGCTTTGTGTTGTAATTAAGCGAAGAATTTTGGAGTCTCTCTCCAACCCTTAAAATACCCTCTGAGTCCAAAAATGGTGATAATTTCGATAGAGTTGATTTGCTTTTGAGGTACTTATGTTTTCTTAGCTCCTTAATTAGTGATGCAAAGCTGGTTTCTTGTGCAGTTAAAATGCAAACTTTTTCCGCTGTTCGCAATTCTGTTGCTGTGACTATATCTTGCCGTCGAGACGTTGGATTTCGACAATTATGTATGAATCGCTTACAAAATGCAACGATACGTTTTAATTGTGCCCAGGATGAAATTCGATTGAACAAATTATCTATCAAAACACAAGTTTTTTCTTTTCTAATTCTGTGGACTGCTGCAACCCGATTTGTGTTGATGGCCAATCACTCTCCTTTTTAATTAACCAAATAGGTCCAGAAAACCAGAATTCATTTTCAACAAGATCTGCTGTGTGTATCCGTCGTGATGCTAAGTCAGCCGGATTGTCATTTGAACCAATGTGATGCCAATGTTTACGAGGTAATATGTCTAGAATTTCCGACGTTCTATTATTAGCCACATAAGTTTTCCAACGCTTTGGGAGAACGATCTCTGAATCACTCCAAGCGTAAACTTTTACTTCGTAATCCTTGAAAACTTGTTGCACTTGTGAAAATATCCTTGCTAATAGTAGTGCTCCGTTCAATTCCTGTCGTGGTATTGAAATTAAATGAACTGGTGCAACTTTGGTTTTTGCGGTGACTAGTTGAATTCTTGGATATCCATTTGAGTCGTAACTTCTACAATAGATGACTGCTGATGATGCAGCTTCACTGGTGTCGCAAAACCCGTGTATTTGGATGTTGCGATGATTAAACAGCATTTGTCTGTGAATTTTAATTTGTTCCAAGCATTTTAGGTTCAATTTAATATTTTCCCATTTTTCAGCAAACTTTGTTGGAAGAGGAGCATCCCATGTTAAATTGTACAGCCATAACTCCTGAAATAATATTTTAGTAGTTACTAATACTGGAGATAGCCATCCAAATGGGTCAAATAATTTTGATGCTTATGACAAAAATATACGTTTGGTAAGTACCGTGTTTGATGAGTAGCTTTGTACTTTGTAAGTAAAGTGGTCCGTTTCAGGTTGCCAGTGCAGGCCTAGCACTTTTATCATGTGGTCTTCAACTTTAAAGATTGAAATACTCTTTTTGGTATCTAATTGACTGAGTCGTGCCATGAATGCTGATGAATTCGAAGACCATTTGCGTAATGTAAACCCACCGGAATCGAGAAGCTTAACTATATCGTCCTGTAACTTTAAAGCTTCCTCAACGGTTGAAGCTCCAGTGAGAAGATCATCCACGTAACAGTCTCTTGAAATGATTTTTGATGCTAGTGGATATGTCGCCTTGTTATCTTCTGACAGCTGTTTCAATGTCCTTGTGGCCAAAAACGGAGCGGCTGCTGTTCCATAAGTTACAGTATTTAGCCTGTAATGATTGGTTTCGGCTTTTGGATCAAATCGCCAAACAATGCGTTGGTAATCTCTATCGGTAGGGTCTATCAAAACCTGCCGATACATCTTCTCGACATCGGCACGGAAAACTATGTTGTGCATTCGGAACCTTATGATAATTACGGTGAGATCCTCTTGCACAGTTGGACCCACGAGCAATTTTTGGTTTAGTAATATCCCAGATGATGTTGAACATGGCCCGTCAAATACCACACGTAATTTCGTTGTGCTGGAGTCGGTTTTCATTACGAAGTGGTGAGGTAAATTAAAATGTTCTGGTGCTACGTGGGAGGTTTTACATATCGTCGGCCTAACTGTGAATTAACGTATCTGACATTATTTCGAAAGTTCTTTATTGGTACTAAATGTTTCGTCATGAGAAACTCTGTCTGAATTTTCCACCCGCGTTGGTTCACCGTTAGCACGGCGATGTCGTCCTAACAGTCAATTAACGTGGGTGCAGGAATTCAGGTGCAGTTTCTCACGACGAACATTTTAGTATCAGAGATGAGTTTTCGAGAAAATGTCAGTTACGTTAATTCACAGTTAGGCCGACGATATATGAAAACTTAGTCCTTTCATTGCTATTGAGTGCGAGATTTTGACTATTTTCTGATGAAACATTTTCAGCAGATTCAATATATTTTATATGGAAAACAAAAGAATTATGTTCGAAGGGGAAATTTGTTTACAAAATAGACTACGTCGATTGGTTGCCTGTTGAAAAATTTTCATCAGAAAATGGTCGTAAACTGGCACTGAACGAAAACATTATCGAATAATGGTAAAGATGTCAACCTAAAAATAAAAATGATTGAGTAATAACAAATTAAAATTATATAGAATCATATACGAGTACTTATCGTGTAAAAGGGTAATTTCGCAAAAACATTGCCAATTTTCTATTGGTAAACAAAAATTATATATTTTTTGTTTACCAATTCAACGACAGTAGCATTTATGATGCCTGTATCTAAATTCTCTGCGCTTAACAATATTGACAAAAATGCTGTTGAAACAATTTATGGACCAACCGTGAATTACTCAGGCTTCTGCAAAGTCTCTTCACCATATGCGTGATGTTCTGACGAAGTGTTATGAGGGCTTAAAGTTTCGGGTAACAAGGCGGAGTTACGCGACCCATGGTTGATCCACATCCTGGTTAACAAGCTTGATCAAACCACCAAACAAGATTTGGCCCAATACAGCTTCGCAATCGAATTCCCAACCATCTCAGAGTTTTTCAACTTCCTAGAAAAACAAAGTGTTACTTTAGAAAGTTGTGAGATTACAAAGCGTAGCACCTATCGCCAAGTAAAGTCTGCCAACCTCAAAGTGATACATGCAGATACCGAATCAATAAGTTGTCTGAAATGCGGTCAAAACCATTATCTATGCAATTGTGAAGATTTTCTGTGTCTTTCGATAAACGACAGGAGAAATTTCGTAGCCGATAATAAGCTGTGTTTCATATATATGTTTAAAGATGCTCTATCGCAAGCTTGTCGTTTGAAATTTAGATGAGGCATATGTCGAGCTCCGAAAACACTACTTTATGCACGGAAACCGTTTCAACTTCTTCAAAGAAACCAGAGGCAAATGCTGAATCTTTAGACGTCGCCCATACACACGTCACATCTACTAATAGGTTTACTGATCTGCTGCCGACAGCTATCATTAGGGTCTTGGACTCTTCAAATAAATTCCAGCGATGACGGGTATTATTGGATTCTGGAGCGCAGGCATCTTTAATGTCTGAATCGTGTGCTCAAAGACTGGCATTGCCTCGGAAGAATGAGGAAATTGTGATAAAAGGCATTACACCCGGCAATGAAACGACCAGAGGTTCAATAACAATTAAGGCCGTGTGTTTATATTCAAATGAAGAAGCGATAACTTTAGATGTTTAAATTCTTTCCAAATTAACAAACTCGTTACCTTCTTGTGAAATAAATACTTCTAATTTTATGAAAATTAAAGGGTTACAATTGGCAGATCCACACTTTAATAAACCTGGAATATAGCAGGTGAAGCCAAGAAAACACAAAGTCCAACCACGAGCTTTAACTTCCATGTTGGTCTAAATGTTGATGAGACAATCCGAAAATTTTGGCAAATGGAGGAACTTCCTAGTTGCAATCTACTTTCCAAAGAAGAAAGTGAATGTGAGGAACACTTGAAATGAAATTTAGTACGACATAATTCTGGCAGATATATTGTGAAACTATCGCTCAAAGAATTGAACACAGCACTGGGAAATTCATTAAACATTGCGATAAAACGATTCTTCAATTTAGAAAATAAATTAAAACGCGAACCTAAATTGAAATTGGAATATGTAAAGATTATGCGAGAATACATGACATTAGGACATTTATGTGAGATTCCTAGAGACACTACAACTGCAAGGTAAACCTGCCAGAAGAAATAACACCGACAAAGCGCACGATAATATCAAATGCGTCGAAGATTTGTGATCTCCTAGGACTACTATCACCATCCATCATAATAGCCAAAATCCTGTATTAGCAATTATGGCTAAGGAAATTAAACTGGGACGAAGAGCTACCCAATGATATAGCAATTTTGTGGAGACAATTAAGGGACGAACTTCCCCTTTTTGAGTATCTTAAAATATCGCGATACACCAAAGGAAACGAAATACAGATTCATGTGTTTTGTGATGCCAGCGAACAAGCTTATGCCGCTGTGATCTATAGCCGATTTAAAAACGAGAAAGGAGAAGTGCAAGCGGAACTCATAGCAGCAAAAACTAAAGTGACCGATAAAACAAGTTTCGTTACCTCGACTGGAATTATGTGGTAGAAGTTAAGAAAACTCTACCCAAAGACGTTCCTGTATACGGTTGGATAGACTCGAATATTGTCTTGGCATGGTTATCCGCTCATCCCACCAAATGGAAAACTATTGTAACCAATCGCGTTTCTCAAGTCCAACAATTGTTACCTAGGAATCATTAGAATCACACCAAATCCCATAATAATCCAGCTGACTATGCTTCATGGGGAATACTGCCATCAAAACTCTTGTCACTAAGCCAGTGGTGGCATGTACCGTCGTGGTTAATTCAACCAGAACAATTACGGCCAATTGCGAAAAATGACATCTTTTATGGCGATACAATTTGCGAAATGAAGCTGAAACAGTCGATTTCATTTGTCCACACACTGCTACATCAAAAAGACAATGAAATATACGAGACAGTATTGAGTTATACGTTTTCCTTCAATAAAGTTAAAAGAATTTTAAGTTTCATTCACAGATTTAATGCAAATGCGAGAGAAAGAAGAGAACACGTCAAAATAATGGAATAACTTTGAATGAAATGTCTACAGCCACAAAAGGCCTTATCAGATGGGTACAGCTTAAAGAGTACGCTATAGAGAAATTCTGATGATGGCCAAAAAATAGACGGTACCCAGACACCATCCGCTATCATCACTTACACCGTTTCTAGATGCTGATGGTTTATTAAGTGTTGGCGGTAGGCTAAGCAACTCAATAACACCCCATCATTCTGCCTAATTCCCATATCGTAAGCAGAAGGATAATTTCATCCTTCCATTTGAAATACCTCCATCCAGGGCCAACCAATACGTTCCATCTTATACGGAAAATCTATTGGATCGTCGTAAAAGGCAGAGCAGCTGTACGCAATATAGCTCGAAAATGTATCCAGTGCTTCCGAGATCGAGCGAAAACTACTAAACAGCTTATGGGCGACTTACCTTCGGTCCGAGTAACTCCAGCGCGGCCATTCGCTAACTGTGAAATAGATTATGCTGGACCCATCATTTTAGCCAGCCACGAGAGGTCGTGGGGCAAAACTAGTCAAATGGTACATTTCAATATTCATATGTATATGATCACCAAGGCAATACATATAGAAGCGGTCTCGGAGCTAACCACGGATGCATTCATTGCAGCATTGAAAAGATTCTCGGCAAGAAGAAACGTTTCAAGTAACATATACTCGGATAATGGCACAAATTTTGTTGGAGCCAACAGAAGACGTTATTACAGAATTTTGCGCTTATAATGAGATAAATTGGCATCATATACCTCCTTCTGCACCGCATTTCGGTGGATTGTGGGAATTCGCGTTGAAGTAAGCTAAAACCCACCTAAATCGAGTTACTGGTAACTGTCATCTTACCTTCAAAGAAATGAGTACGTTATTGTATCAAATCGAGGGAATATTAAACTTACGACCACTTTGCGTTATGTCGGAAGATGACGAGTCTTTTGATGCATTAACGCCGGCCTATTTCTTGACGGGATCATCTTTATCATGCGTACCTGAGAATGATCTAGGAAACATCACTACATCCCATTTATCTAGATAGCAACAAGTTGAACATAGATCACAAAGTTTCAAAGTTTCTCTAAGACAAGCTGCATTCATGCAAGTGGTAGATGGGTAAAAGCCTTGAAAGTCATCCAGGTGCAGACGGATTAATTAGAGTCGTCACCGTAAAAAAAAGATAGGTTAGATTATATACAATAGAAAAATTTGTTATTTTTCTATAACTTTTACGACGCTTTACAGCTAGTCCACATATTATGCCTTAAAGCGAGCTTAAAGTGTTAAATAGATTGAAACAAGTTCTTAAAAATTGTTACCTGTAACGTCATATTCTAAAAATGTAAAAGTTTATTTACTTTTGTTGTTGTATCCTCCGGCCATTAGAATATTTTGGCTCAAAATACATTGGGCCCAATTCTAACATCTAATATTATGTTATTGTATTTTGATGTTTTCAGTACAAATTTATATGGAGGATGGAAAATGAAATGACATAACATGAATTTGTGTTGAGTAGACATGGCTGTACTGTAACAAACGAAACTTTGTTAGTCTATTTATGTCCAACAAAACTGCTTTTACCAATAAAAATTCTTCCTGATTTCCTCAAAATTTAATTACATTTTTTGTGTGCACAACTATTTTATCAACATTCAAATATAAACAGCATCACTACGAGAGAAACAATCTTATACCTAGTGAATACAACGAACAAATATATGACCATCATAAAACTTTTGGAATTAGAGAAAACTGAAAAAAATTCCATCAAAAAATTGTAAATAATATTTTGAACTTTTCCTCTATATAACACACAATAACAGAAAGCCATACCTACAACAAAAACCAAAATTTATAATGGAAAGTTTTTAATGTCAGGTTAAACATAAAAATCAACAGCATAAAACAAAAAATTGTTTGCAGTAAAAAAAAAAATTGAATAACCTTTTTCATGGACTTGAGAATTTAACAAAAACAAAATAAAGTAAAAGCTTTCAGTATAAATAAAGCTTTTATATTGTGTTATGTATTAATATTGTTATTGTTGTTTTAATAAATTTATTTTAATTTAATTTAGATTTGTAAGTTTGCTTCTTGTATATGAAGCTTTGTACGAGGTATTTTCATACTTAATAATAATTGCATTTTCCCCCAGTTAAAGTTCAAGTTGAGGATGTTGAACGTTTTATGTTCATTTTCGTTGACAGTCGGCCAGTTTAGAAATATCCTTTTAGTTGTAAATAATTGTGTTCTTGACATTTAAGTTTAGAACGAGCTAATATTATTTATTATTAATGCTACACTGTAGCCTAATATTGAATTTCATGTTTCATACATTTCATATACTATTATATTAGCCGCATTTCTTGACGCATAGTGATCCGGATCAGTTCAAAATTTATATGTGAAGCAACAACCACATTTGATCCAACATTGATTTTGGATCACAAATGGTGATCTAAAAATTAAATTATCTATTGAACAATAATTTTGTAAAGCGGCAAGAATATTGTTACTATTTTGCCTTATCAATCAAAGTTCGTATCACTGGATTGTGAATAAAACAAAATCAATTCACATCACAAAAATTATTACAACATAATTTATTAATGATAATTCACAAAATCACTTTATATAAATTATTCGCACAATTTTACTGATCACTTTTACTTTTTATTTTGCACTAAAACATTTTTTAAATCACTTTTTAATTCCTTTTTAATTCCTTTTTAATCTTTACACTATCGCTTACCAAATATTACTAATCCAATTCGACTTCGTTCGCCTTTTTATATACACAAACCAAACTTCTAGAAAGCTCATGATTTTTCTAGTTATAATAGTGTAGAACAATTTTATCATGGAAAATTCTATTGTAGTACAGTTAAAAATTGAGCTATTTATTTAACTTATTCTATTACACGCTAGGTGTCACCGTCAAAATATGACGAGTTAATACTGTGACGGTGACACCTAGCGTGTAATAAAAGAAGTTAAATTAATAGCTCAATGTTTAACTGTACTAAAATGGAATTTTCCATGATAAAATTGTTCTACACTATTATAACTAGAAAAATCATGCTTTCTAGAAGTTTGGTTTGTGTATATAAAAAGGCGAACGAAGTCGAATTGGATTAGTAATATTTGGTAAGCGATAGTGTAAAGATTTAAAGGAATTAAAAAGTGATTTAAAAAATGTTTACTGTAAAATAAAAAGTAAAAGTGATCAGTCAAATTTAAGAATAATTTATATAAAGTGATTTTGTGAATTTTTATTGATAAACTGTGTTGTAATAAATTTTGTGAAATAAATAAATTCGTTGGTGATAAATTAAATTGATTTTGTATTATTCACGATCCAGTGATACGAACCTTGATTGACAAGGCAAAAACGTAACAATATTGTAACGGTGATACCTAGTGTGTAATAGAATAAGTTAAATTAATAGCTCAATGTTTAACTATACTAAAATAGAATTTTCTATGATCAAATTGTTCTAAATGTTTCTACGCTATTCTAACTGGTAAAGTAATAAGCTTTCTAGAAGTTTGGTTTGTGTATATAAAAAGGCGAACGAAGGTAAATTGGATGATTAGTATTTGGTAAGCGATAGTGTGAAGATTAAAAAAAGGAATTAAAAAGTGATTTAAAAAGTGTTTTAGTGGAAATAAAAATTATAAGTATATGAATATTAAAATTTTGTAAAAATCAAATAAAGTGATTTTGTGAATTATTGTTAAAAATATTGTGTTGTAGTAATTCTTGTGCTAAATAAATAAATTCGTTGGTGATAAATTGAATTGAGTTTATTTTATTCACAATTCAGTGACACGAACCTAATTTGACAAAACAAAAACGTAACAATATCAAACATGGGAAATTACTTTAGCTAGTTAGAACTAAATTGTCAAATAAAGCATACGATATCGTGAAATATACAGAGCATAAATCATGGAAAGATTTAAAATTAGAACTCAAAAATAAAATTTCATTATTTTGAATCTATAGAACAACTCGAAATCGTATTAATTACTAAGAAACGAAGGTGTAACATCGTACGCTAGAAAAGTTGTGAAATTACTTTCGGAATTAAATGAAGTTTGTATAGAGAGTGATTCCAAGAAGGTCTCGTTGAACATATTAAACTCATAATAAAAGCTTGCCGATTTTTAACATTTCAAGATGCTATAAACAAGGCTTGCGAGGAGGAACTCATTATAAACACTAGGTAGTCATCTTTTAACAATTGATTCCAATATAAAACTAAAATATCAAATTTGTAAACGAATTGGACATTCCGCTGAGAAGTGTTACAGCCGACATCCAACTCAATCAAATCCAAATTATTTTAGTATTTTAGACATACAACACCAAATCAGCTTACATTTAATAATTTTAGTGACAAAAGACGTACGAATCCTGAAATCAAAGCAGCTCAAAAAATAACGGTGTGTGCTTATTGTAAGGTATTTGGTCATCATATTAGCATCTGCAGAAAGCGTCAATATGCGAATTCTTATATAGGATTTGCACTCCAAATTCAACCGTTTACAAATCAGGTTCACCAATTTACAATTCAAATTCATCTTTATTCAAAACATATTAATCCTTTTCCAAAGAAAATTCGCCTTTATCCAAAACAAATTCATTATTTTCCAAATCAAATTCATCATTTATGAAAATATCACATTAAAATTAAGAACATCGGATTGAAGTCCTTTGACTCTCTGTTAATTCTTATTTAGACTTTTTGTGATTTTTTATGACCAATATTTTTGAGATTATTTCGAAATTCAGTGATGAACCAGTAAAAATTTAATTGTTTGTACTGGTAAGCGGGAGAGAACCTAAACTTGCCTGGCACTCTAAATGTCTAATTCCTAATAAAAATTCTACATTTCAAAAATGTTTTAAAAATTCTCTAAATATCAGCATTCTTAAATTTGACGAATTTCTAAGTAGAATAGATAAAGATAATAACATTTAGATCTGTAAACTCCCATTTTCCATATTTGAATTCGCACATCCGCAATAATAAATATTCCAAACTCCAGAAATCTTAAATTTCATAAAATCCTTATTTAAGCTTCTAAGACTTTTCGCTTTCTAAATTCCTGACACTTAGGGTGAATTTTAGAGTGAAGTTCAGCGTTAGTTTAAGAGACGGTTTTCCAGTGAATTTTAGAGTGATTTCTTGGGTAGGTTGAATTAAAGGGTATATTTTAGGGTGAATTTTAAGTAAAATTTTAGGGTTAATTTTATAGTGACTTGTAGGTTGAATTGGTTGACTTGAGTGAATTTCCGAATAAATTTGTCGTAATATTAGGAAGAATTTTAAAGTAAATTTATGATGAATTTGATACAGCATTTGGATTGATTTTGGTTTGAATTTTAGAATGAACTTTAAGGCTTTGGTTGTACGATAAAGTTACAACCCACCGTAGTTTTAAGGAAAATTTAAAGGTGAATTATTAGTTAACAAGACATTGTATGGTAAATTTATCGATATAATCGAAATAATCGCCAGTTGTGAGGCTCACATTAGTTTACCGGATTCATTGACACTAAATCACTCATTCCAGATAGTTTCCGCTTCGTTTCCTATCTCATGTGCAGGTATTATAGGTAAAGATTTTCTATATAAATTTAAATGTAAAATTGATTTCTCTATTCTCCAATTCAGCTTAAACTAACATCCAATTCGTATGTTTTAATTTCACCTCGTTCGGAAAAGACTTTCACTATTTATTTAAATATTCCAAACGATATCGATTATTTATGACAATCATTTGAAATCTTTCCAGGCTTATGTACCGCAAATTCGATTATAAGATCACAAAACAATTTGATTACAATAAGTCTGGTAAATACTAATGATTTCGAGGTTGAAATTGAAAATTTAGCATTGCCCTTAGATAGTCAGTCATGGTCGAATAAAATTGTAAACCGGTTAGAAACTATCAAATCACCATAGCGAATTGATCATCTTAATCAGGAAGAGACCAATTCCATCCTAAACTTATGTAGATAATCCAATGAAATTTTCTATCTTCCTGGAGATCAACTTACCGCAACGGATATAACTTATTATAAAATCAGAACCGATCAGAATTTAGAACCCATATAAAATAAACAATACAGATTGCCTGAATCTACAAAAGACGAAAACTATATCATCGAACCAAGCAAGAGTCCTTGGAACTTTTCATTAATAGTAGTCCCTAAAAAATCGAATACAGAACAAAAAAAAGTGGAGAATCGTGGTCGATTTCCGCAAATTGTCTGATGCCACAATCAATGATGGCTTTCCACTTCTTATTATTTCAGAGATTCTAGACCATCTTGGCAAATCTAAATATTTTACCACGATTAACCTTGCTAATAATGGGTATCATGAAATCCTTTCGGATCCCAAAGATAAACAAAAGACAGAATTTAACACACATTTCATACATTTCCAGTTTAAACGAATGCTTTTTGAATTAAAGGGGACACTAGCGACTTTCCAAATATTGATGAACAATGTCCTAAGTGGATTAAATGGAATCAAGTGGAATTAAGTCTATCTCGACGATGTAAACGATCTAAAAGTTAATTTGGAAAAGTGCCAGTTTTATCAAAGGAGATCTTATATTTCGGACCTACGATAACAGAAGACAGAATCAAACCAGATTTGAACAAAGTTATAGCTGTCAGAGATTATCCTCAACTAGCTGTCCTCGATACTATCTTTATTTATTTATTTATTTACTTATTTATTTATTTACAAATTAATTTATATTGTTTTTAGCACACTCCATTTTGAGCAAGAGCTCATTCATAATGGAGTGTACCAAAAGAATTAAAGAATAACAAATAATTTAAGAACGTGGATTCTTCCTCGAAGAGAAAGTTTTCCTTTCTTCATCAGCAACTCTTCCATCAAAGGGTAGGCTAACATGAAGTCAACGGCAATAGCGTGTTTTGTATGTGTTACCATATCTGCAGCCAAGATCACAATATTGTCCCTCAACTCTGGTAATCACTACTCTAATTGCTGCATACATTTCAGATTATTTTATTATTAGGAGTCATCAGAACTTCACGTATCATCATCGACGGGTCCCCAAGATAATAGGAGTATTAGTTTAATAAAATACAGTGACTAAAAAAAATTATTTTTAAGGAAAAATAAATAAAAAAAGACGACCAACTGATTCAAAAGTCAAAGCCAACCCTATAGATTTTGCGAAATTTCTAAACCCCTAACAGTTTTATTAAAAAAGGGACAACCGTTTATTTGGAATGCTTTCTTTGATGAATCATTTAGAAAACTAAAAAATTGTTTAATAAACCCTCAAGTGTTGCAGCACCCTGATTTTTCGTTACCTTTTGTAATAACATTCTCTCCCAAAAGAAAAATGAGGTTGACTTACCAATAGCGTATGCCAGTCGAGTCCTCAATAAGGCGGAATTAAATTATCCAACAATATAAAAGGAGTTATTGGCGATGGTATGGGCATGTAGACATTCTCGCCCATATGTTTATGGTCGTCATTTCAAGATAATTACAGATCATAAGCCATTCGTCTTTTTTCATTTCCACTACGTCACACAATTTTGAGTATTTGTTGTTGTCTACTACGAGTAGAAACGTGTGATTTTGGAAGTTAAAAACTCAATATGTATTCGTTCAAAGGGGTATCTACATTCTCTCGAAGTTGACGTAACGATTTTTTTTACTATTGATTGTTAAATATTCTCCAGAGTTATTCGATACTTTAAGTTGTTGGTATCCATCCACCTGTAAGGTCAATAAAGGTTAAGAACACAATAATATTTACAATTGGATAATCCAACGACAATATCGTCAATTCGGTGAATGGGGTTAATATTCGGTTTAAATATAAGGATTAATCGCAGTGACGTAACTGGGTACCCGCGTTCGAATATTAGTTCAAATTTAAGGTTAGATAGATGGTAGCTCAGATTAAGCTTAAAGTAGACCACCCTTTCAAAATTGTAGAACGGGACATTTCTAGGTAATTTTCATGAAAAGGAAGTTGTTTAGTTTATAGACAAAGAAGAAATTGTTCCTGTTTCTATTAAATATTTTCTTAAGACAGGCCCAACAATTTCTTCTCTGTTGATGACGTGAAGTGAATGTCACAGTAACTAAACGTAATCTGACTCCATAGAAATAAAAACAGCTTTAGGTTCTGACAGATATTTAGATTTAGAAGAAGACTTGCTCAACTTGTTTTAAATTAAAACTTTCGATATCAAATGATAATGATTTTAGTGCTTGCTGGGTTGATTTTTTTGTAATATATGTTTGCAATGGTAAAAATTTACCTCTTTCGCACTTCAAATACAACATTACACAAATCAAGTTTTGAATAGAAAAATTTCAATTTGATTTCCAAAAAATTTAATGTTATTGACGACAGATTAAATTTGATTTGAAGAACTGAAAAATTCTTGGAACTTTCTTTCTAGAAAAATACCTAACCGCGACGGAAAACAATTTCTTGTTTCCCTCGTTAGGAGCGCCTTTGTCTTTAGAGTCAAACCACATAATCAGTCTATATAAAGAATTCGTTCGATTTATAGTTTGTCATTTACCGCATTTTTCTTCACTACCGGTAAACGGTAAATAAAAACTAAAATTACCGGTAAACCCGGTAAAACTAGTTTATTTTCAATTTTAAATATAAGGAAATTGTCAATTTCAAATTAGTGATCGTGGTTTTTTTTTGTTGTGGTTTTCGGCGGATTCTAGACATAGTGGAGTGTAGCATGGAAATGGGATGCGTGATGTTCGAGACATAATCAGTGAATCTGTGTTTCGAAGATACTTTACTCGAGAATCTCAGAGCCTAATCGAAGAATCCGATTGTTCGATATTTATGGAACTATACGATGCTATTTGAGGGTTTCATTCTTATTGCATATCGTTTTGTTGAGCTTAGTTCTAACTTGCTTAGTAGCATTTTATCTAGTAGTATTAGTAACATTAAGCTACTTGACAAATAGTTCGATAATTACCCGAATTTTCAAGATTTTTACAGGCTTTCCGAAATTATTCATTAACATCCAGATTTTTCGGTATTATTGAAATTGTTCGAGATCAATCAGATTCACAAAATATAGAGATTATTCGAAATTTTCTGACAGAGAGATTTCCTTAGTTTTTCGACCTTCGACCCCCAAATTTATTCGAATTTTGTATGGTAATGTGAGTTATGGATCGTGATATTTAGTAGATTTTTTGAGAATATGCCACAATTTCAATATTTCTTAGCTTTTTCGTTTATTCGAAATTAATCAAGAATGACCAAGTTATTTGCGATTTACATGATGGTGATTAACGCGTATAATTTCCTTTGGTTTTACATACATTCTTACGGATAATTCGATATTTGAGAACTTTCTAGAATATTCAAGATACGAAATTCTTTTCTATCGAAATTCTTGATAGTTTTGAAGGCTTGGTTTTATTTGAAGCCATTAAACTATACCGTCTTGGTCTACACTCTCGAAATCAGATACTTTTAATTAATGCGAGACTGAATAATAGGAAAAATAATTGTTTAACTAAAAGTTTTACCTATTAATAGGTATAAGAAGCATTTTAGTGGGCCAAGAAAAATGTTGCTGTGGGGGAGGGCCCAAATTTGTAGTTATACAAATGCGAATCTCCGCCCAGGTTTAGGCATTAATACAATTTGACTTGCCCACTTGCTATGTTTGACTGGTTTCAAGACATTTGCTTTACAGAGCCTATCGGTTTTTTTAAATAAAATGATTTCTTCCAATCCGGTATTAACATATCAAAATACGTGCGCCCGGGTAGTGATTTAATGGGTTTTTTCGTTTCAATTATCAGCAGCTCCAGCTATTTTCATTATAACACACATTGACATCAAGGCTACCAGTAATTTTGATTAATTGTTCTGTTACTGTAGAAAAAACATTATGACTCTATTTTAATTCTAAATTCCTAAAATTACTAAAATACTTATTTCGATCAATAATTGCGTCGAGCTCCAGCTCCAGTACTTGACCTTCGGTAATTACTTTCATTACTGCTGGTTCACTGCTAGTACTAATACTATTTATGACGTTGAAGTCTCTATTGCAATAATACATCCTTGATGTGTGATTATAATTTCGATTTGAAGTATAACTGCGATACTCCTTATTAACTGGACTTGGACTACATTGTCGACTTCTTCTTGGTCATGAATTTAACTGATGCCTTGGACGCCTACGATATTTGTTTTACTGTATATTTGGACTACTATAACTGTAACGACTTGTATTATTTAGATTGTAATCTCCGTATTGCTGTTGCGTTCTTGGGCGACTTCTAAAATGTGAGTTTGGGCTTTCACTTCATAACAAATATTGTGATAATGGATTAATATTGCGAGTCACCTTTTCTGACATCTCCATATTTAAAGCTGTGCTATACAGCAGTTTATATCACCCCTTTTCAAAACTCTCGTTGAATTACTTCTTTGCGAATCCGCACAATGAAATTGTCTGTGAGAGCATCATCTAAAAAAGTTCCAAAATCATATGTTTGCGCTAATTCTTTTAAGCGAACTATAAAATTAGCAATTGATTCACCATCCATTTGATTTCCTTTAGAAAATTTAAAGCGTTCGACCAGGTTTAAAATCTTTAATATATCATTAAATGTCCTTGGACTAGGTAACTCTAGCATGGTTAAATTTTTTAATATTTTGTAAGCTTCTAAGCCAAGGATGGTAATAAAAGGGAGACACTTTTTCCATCCTCTATATTATTTATGATGAAATTTTTTGTTTAAACGTTTGGTATATAATTAAAAATCATCACGGCAAACTGACTTCGAATCACTTTCAATTGTATTTTTATGTTCACCACTCATACGATCAGCTGATTATGCTAATTTCACGATCAGCTGATTATTTTATTTCGACCTTCAGAATTCTTACTCGTTTTTGCATAAATATTACATACGCATAACTTATTCAATTTTCACTGTTTATATACTTTTCTAAATTGTACCCTCGTCGCCAGTTTGTTATATCTTTGGATATAATCTACTGTAACTAAAACTCTGCGATATTGACTTATGACCGATTTATTCTTGACTGACTATTCTTTTAATACCATGACGAATTGATTTTCCAAAAAACCTCCTCTCTTGTTACATACAAACATCATCATTCAGTACTTACTCTACCTACAATTAATTGTTCAATACATGCATGTTACAATGTTATTTAATATTATAATTTCTTACAGGGTATTTCGCAATACTAATTTTATACATAATAATACGTACCAAAAATTACCACATGAAGAAATTTCAAGTTTAGAAATTGTAGTAACAGCAAAAAATTCACAAAATATTAAGATCGTGTGACAATTTTGTGATTAAATAATTTTTTTTTCATATTTTTCAGTAAGCATCTCAGACATTAGACGTACACTAGTAAAACTAAAGATACATTTAGCAAGCATTATTTTAATTTGTCAGAGCCAACTTTAATGTATTTTTCAAAATGGAAGTTCGAAAAAATATTGTTACGTTTTCATAAGGTTCGTATCACTGGATCGTGAATAATACAAAATCAATTTAATTTATCGCCAACGAATTTATTTAGTTAACATAAGAATTATTACAACACAGTTTGTCAATAAAAATTCACAAAATCACTTTATATAAATTATTCTCAAATTTTAATATACACTTATAATTTTTATTTTCACTAAAACACTTTTTAATTACCTTTTAATCTTCACACTATCGCTTACGAAATACTACTAATAATCTTACAAGTTTACACTATCGCGTTCCAAATACTAATAATCCAATTCGATCTCGTTCGCCTTTTTATATACGCAAACCAAATTGCTAGAAAGCTCATAACCTTTCCAGTTAGAAAAGTGTAGACACATTTAGAATTGTTTTTATCATGGAAAATTCCATTTTAGTACAGTAAAACATTGAGCTATTAATTTATTTTATTCTATTACACCCTAGGTGTCACCGTCACAATATATTGTGACGGTGACACCTAGTGTGTAATAGAATAAGTTAAATTAATAACTCACTTTTTAACTGTACTAAAATGGAATTATCCATGATAAAATTGTTCTAAATGTTTCTACGCTATTCTAACTGGAAAAGTCATGAGCTTTCTAGAAGTTTGGTTTGTGTATTTAAAAAAGGCGAATGAACTCGAATTGGATCACTATTATTTGGTAAGCGACAGTGTGAAGATTAAAAAGAAAGTAAAAAGTGATTTAAAAAGTGTTGAAGTGCGAAATAAAAATTATAAGTGTACAGTAAAATTTGAGAATAATTTATATAAAGTGATTTTGTGAATTTTTATTAATAAATTGTATTGAAATTGTGTTTTAACAATTCTTGTGCTAAATAAATAAATTCGTTGGTGATAAATTGAATTGATTTTGTATTATTCACAATCCAGTGATACGAACCTTGATTGACAAGGCAAAAACGTAACAATATTTTAGAAATAATTTAATTTTAATATTTCTGAAATTAAAATTTATTTAATACCAATATAACCTTCTTGTATATTGTTGTCAAAGATATGTAGAAAAGTTTAAACGTTTTATAATATTTTTGCTTTTTTCATCGAAAAACTTCTAAAAAATACGTCATGATGATCATGGCTCTATACTCTAGAAGGCTCTGGTTATATTCCTCAAAAATGGAAGATATAGAATAGTTCTTCAACAATTAGTACAGGAATTGTTGTGCCAAAATATACAAAGACTCTCATATCTGTTCATCTCCCCCCACTAACAAAAAGACTAATGGAACACACTGTTCCATTAATCCCTTTGTTAATGGTGTACTAAAAATGAAAATTGGTCGGTCGTCTATATTCACAAGCAAATGTGTCTGAAGCTTTTGAATTTTTTCACGACTAATGATGTTTATATTTCTATTTGCCTGAAATAAAATTAGTATTTATTGGAATTTATTATTATTTATTTATTTATTTATAGTATTTATAAATAATTTAGTATTAAGAGGAAAAGCACACATGGAAACAAAGCAAATACAAAACTTAGTTAGCAAAAACAAAACTTAGCCTCAAACTTTATTTATAAACATTCCTTTGACTTATTTAAAAATGTGATAACCATCGTTAAAGAAATTTACATGAGCAGATGCATGTACACCAAATTAAATTATTACTTCCAAACGACGCCAACGGGTGTTTTATTCTACCTCCAACTATTATGATACCTTCGTTGTCAAGAAATGGGCTCTGAAATTTTAGCTTACTGGGCTCCCGGAGCTTCAAGCTACATAATTCATCTGCAAAGTGACTTTTTTGTATGTCGCCAATGACTAACTTTCGGCTTAAATCAATATCCGCTACTTTAATAATTGAATACAACTGGGTTTGGCTGATGTAGCTTTCCCGTACTTGCTTGGGACATTTGGCTTTACTAATAAAACGTTTTATAATGGCAAGTGTCTTAAGAAACTTGAACCAGCTAGAAAATCTTTCACCAAGCTCCTCAATAAAGGTAGGTAGCGATACGCAGTTAGACACATATAGATTTCGCGAAATAATTACTTGTTCTTGAGTTGGCCAGTACTCCGATGTTTGCGGCAACCAGCCTGGTCCGTTCCACCAAATCGTGAAATCAGCTAACTCCCTTGGTGATAGTCCTCGCGAAGCACAATCGGCGGAATTTTCCTGTGATGTGACATGATACCAATGCTCTCTATCCACCTCAAGTGCGTCTTTAACTGATTTCATAGGGTTTGTTTGCAGCGTTGCTGCGCACAACTCTAGTCGTGGTATAGTAGTTTTGCTCAGTGGTGCAACCTTGGTTTTAGCTGAAATTAAAGAAACCTTTATCGTATTATTATCAGTCACACACCTACAATATACTGCTGCAGCGAATGCCTTTTCAGATGTGTCTGAAAACCCATGGAGCTTAAGATAATATCTGTCGCTTGTTTGCTATTGGTTCACTTTCCAATTTTACTTTAAAATTAAAGTGATCAATGAATAGATTCCACAGAAGGCCTAATAACTTAACCAATTGGGTGTCCTCTTCTATCTCTTTAGACGTTATCTTCCGCTGTTCTTCTGGTACACCTTCAAGTAGTTGTTCATTGTTGGAAGTCTATTTGCATAAGGGAAAACCAACATCTGTTAAAAGCTGTACAATTGTCGTTCTGAGAGTTTTTGCCTCTGTTATCGTACTGCGCCGGTCATTAAGTCATCCACATAAATGTCGTGCTTAATCCGCTTGGCTGCTGCAGGCAATTGGACACGACTTTCTTCAGCTACTTGTATTAATGCCCTGGTTGCTAGAAATAATGCTGAACCCATTCCGAAAGTTACTGTTCTCAGCTTGTAGGCTTTAATTTCATCAGCTGGGTTGCTTCTCCATAAAATTACCTGATATCTTTGATCTTCCTCTACCACCAGGACCTGCCTAAACATCTTTTCAATGTCTCCAGTAAACACTATCTGATACTTGCGGAATCTCAAGCAAAACAACAAGCAAAATATCGATCAGCGAGTAACCACTGCTGGTTTTAGCGGAGGCGTCGAACTTGAGGACTTGATCACACCATGATGGGGAAGAAAGCAGAGGTTATGCTCATTCTTGTTTGCTGCTTCTTCCATATGCCCTAAGGCATGGATAACTGCGGTAGAGTTTGTAAAACAAAGAATTGTTGATACCTTACCTTTCTATTGCCTTGAAACGATGTAATACCATTGTATAGGATTTCCCAAGCAGCGCCAGTGATGCTTTAAACGGCAATCGTACCACGAATCTTCCAGCGCTATTCCTAGTAGTAGTCTTCACAAAGTGCCGCTCACATTCTTCCTCCTCTAGCAAAAAATATCTCTGTGGTGGTTAGCTCTTCTATTTCCCATAGTTTTCGCAAGGACATATCGATATCTGCTTCGACTTGATAAGAGATAGAGGCTTGATAAGAGCGGGCAGCGTTTTTGACTTCATTACCACCGGCAATCGTCCACCCAAAAATTGTATTGAGAGCTACTGGCTTATTGCTAGTGCAATCGCTAATAACTTGGAAGAAATAATCAGCTCCAATCAAAAATTCAATACTTCCAGGTATGTTATAACAAGGATCCGCCAGTTGTAGATTGTTTAGATAATCCCACTGTTCAACAATCAGTTTATTGGTTGGCAAATTCGACGTAATCACTGGTAGAATATAAGCTTATAAAGAAATACCTGCGTCTGAATAAATTGATGTTATTGTCACTGTAATTATCCCTCGTGATGTATTCCTACCTATTTGCCCAAGGCCGGTAATAATTAGACACGCATTGTACTTCGGTAGTTGTAATTTTTGAGCACAGCATTCAGTGACAAATGACGTCCCAGACCCGGAATCAAAAAGAATGCGACACTTTAACATACTACCGATGTTGGTTCTAGCGTTTACTACTGCAGTTGGTAGAATAGAAGCAGGAACAGAACTTGATACACGAAACGAATTTACTCCACTGGTTGTTCTTTGAACTATTGTGGAACTTTAACTTGGCCTTTGGTACTATAAGTGTTGGGGCAACTACTTAGTCATGCTGAACTATTCACGTCGTTACCGGAGATGTTTGGATTCGTAGCTCCAGCAACTGACAAGGTGTTGCCGACTTCAGACTGATCAATGTGCATAAAAGCATGATGCTTCTTATGACATTTAGCACATCTTCCTTTACTCTTACAATTATACTATGAGTGTGAAGAATTCAAACAATTGAATCATCTATTGTTAGCTTCCTTTGAATTGGTTGCAGTTAATCAACAAGTGATATCTTCCACTTTGCATACTGAACAGACGGCTTTGGTAGATGCATGCAAGTTTCGAGTGTGCTTTGAATTTGATGACTGCGGCTTACCATATGTAGGATTTAATTTCACTCTTTCTAAGGAATTGGCTCGTGATTGTAGAAAATCGAAGAAATCGTCAAGCGCCGGAAAATCATTTTCTGCTGAGTGTCTGGCCCACAACATTTTTGTTTCGTCATCCAACTTATCTTCTATTATGCGTATTAGCCACGGGTCTCTTGATTCAGCAGCAGGACCTAGCGCTTTTAAACCTCTGACTACCTCGTCCGCTGTGTCTATTACCTCATAATTGTTGTGGCAACATGCATTTGGATTGCTCATTGATTTCTCAACATTACAGAGTAAATTCATATTGATTGAAAATCAACTGTGCTATAGACCACAAGTTTTGAGCAACAAAAATATAAAATGCTCCGATTATGATGTTTGATACCTGTAACGGTAGAGGAAATTCAGAGGAAATTCATTTTGATTGAAAATCAACTGTGCTATAGGCCACAAGTATTGAGCAACAAAAATCTAAAATGCTCCGATTATGATGTTTGATACCTCTAACGATAGGTTTCCGGACCTGTAACTGTTGTGGGAACTTGCATTTGGATTGCTCAATGATTTCTCAACATTACAGAGAAAATTCATTTTGATTAAAAATCAACTATGCTATAGACCACAAGTTTTGAGCAACAAAAATTTAAAATGCTCCGATTCTGATGTTTGATACCTCCAACGATAGGTTTCAGGACACCTAACTGTTGTAGCAACTTGCATTTAGATTGCTCAATGATTTCTCAACATAACAGAAAAAATTCATTTTGATTGAAAATCAATTGTGCTATAGACCACAAGTTTTGAGCAACAAAAATCCATAATGCTCGATTATAATGTTTGATACCACTAACGATGGGTTTCGGGACCTGTAACTGTTGTGGCAACTTGCATATGGATTGCTCAATGATTTCTCAACATTACAGAGTAAATTCATATTGATTGATAATCAACTATGCTATAGACCATAAGTTTTGAGCAACAAAAATCCAAAATGCTCGATTATGATGTTTGATACCTCTAACGATAGGTTTCAGGACCCGTAATTGTTGTGGGAACTTGCATTTGGATTGCTCAATGATTTCTCAACATTACAGAGAAAATTCATTTTGATTGAAAATCAACTGTGCTATAGACCACAAGTATTGCGCAACAAAAATCCAAAATGCTCGATTATGATGTTTGATACCACTAACGATAGGTTTCCGGACCTGTAACTGTTGTGGGAACTTGCATTTGGATTGCTCATTGATTCCTCAACATTACAGAGAAAATTCATTTTGATTGAAAATCAACTGTGCTATAAACCACAAGTTTTGAGCAACAAAAATCTAAAATGCACCGGGTATGATGTTTGATACCTCTAACGATAGGTTTCCGGACCTGTAACTGTTGTGGGAACTTGCATTTTAATTGCTCAATGATTTCTCAACATTACAGAGAAAATTCATTTTGATTGAAAATCAACTGTGCTATAGACTACAAGTTTTGCGCAACAAAAATCCAAAATTCTACGATTATGATGTTTGATACCACTAACGATAGGTTTAGGGACCCGTATTTATTGTGGGAACTTGCATTTGGATTGCTCAATGATTTCTCAACATTACAGAGAAAATTCATTTTGCTTGAAAATCAACTATGCTATAGACCACAAGTTTTGAGCAATAAAAATCTAAAATGCTCCGATTATGATGTTTGATACCTGTAACGATAGGTTTCAGGACCCGTACTTGTTTTGGCAACTTTCATTTGGATTGCTCAATGATTTCTCAACATTACAGAGTAAATTCATTTTGATTGAAAATCAACTGTGCTATAGACCATAAGTTTTGAGCAACAAAAATCTAAAATGCTCCGATTAAGATGTTTGATACCTCTAACGATAGGTTTCCGGACCTGTAACTGTTGTGGGAACTTGCATTTGGATTTCTCAATGATTTCTCAACATTACAGGGAAAATTCATTTTGATTGAAAATCAACTGTGCTATAGACCATAAGTTTTGAGCAACAAAAATCTAAAATGCTCCTATTATGATGTTTGATACCTCTAATGATATGTTTCGTGACCCGTAATTGTTGTGGCAACTTGCATTTTGTGCATTGACATGTTTTATCTTTGCCATTCACCCATAAAAAAAACTATTTTGAGGTAGAATTCAAAAATGTATTTTCTATTTTACGATATTCACGTTCTATATTCATGATGTTTTGAAACAATAAACAGTTTCGATATTCCAATATTATAATCTATGTACCAAATTATCTATGTTAAACTAAAAATTATATTTGTCCATTGACTCACTCAGCTAGTAGTAAACTGTTCGAGTGAACAAAAATTTCCTTGTTACTTATTTATATTTATTCATTTCGTATAAGAACATTTTTTTTATAACAAAATAAAAGATTTGTTGACCTTCTTAAAAAAAAAACATAAAAAAATTTCTATTCTAAGATGAAAAATGACTCAACATCTTGGTTTTTGGAAATATACTTTATAAATGTATGTATATGAAATGAAACGTACAAGAAAACACAAAACAAATAATAAAATTTCATTTATGTACAATATGTACATTTATACATACATAGCTATGTATGTATAGGTATATGGAAAATGAAAAAGAAACAAAAAATAAATTTCCAGGTGAAAACTACACATAATTTTATTTATTTGCAAAAAGCACACAAAAGTGTCAACTAACTCACAAATCTTGAAAATATTCTTAAAAGAAATAAAAATGTAAACACGAATATTAATCTTCGCCCACACCGCCCGCCGCCCTCGCAGCTCACAAAACAGGATTTTCTTTATTTACGTCACTTTCGTGTTATATCCATGATGTATTCGTGAAAAAAAAAATATCAAAATAAAATTTTATGCTGCCTTATGTTGTGTGGTTGTTATTCGTGTGTTATGCTTATCGAGATGAATTTTTCATTTTTGTTCCCCTACCTTATCGTGTACGGGTTGCTACTTTTGCGATACATATAGCATACGGTCATTTTAAAATGATTTATGTAAGCTCTAAACGGGCAGTCTATTAATAGATTATAGGAAGTTCTTCTTTAACGGACAATAAAAGATCACACTTTATATAGATAGTGTTGGTAAATTTTTGGGGAACCCATTGAGGATCGTATTTAAATTATGCTTATGTGATGGCCACTTTTTACCAAAGAACAAATTTTCTTAAACTCTGTGGAGTTACATCACGCTAAGCACAATCTGCTGGATTCTGGGCTGAACCTATATATTTCCAATTATGGATGGTAATCCCTAATGTTCGATTTTCAACAAATGTCTTCAGTCGCAAGTACTATTTTGGAGTTGGAGGAAATAATTTCGTCATTTAAAAATTTTATCATTTCCAATGCAGCTCTTATGCTACCTTTAACGGCTCATCGCATCCTAGATTAACCACCCAAAGCTGCTGTATGAAGACTTTGATTCGTATTATGACAGGTTACCGGTCATATTACGAATCCCCCTAATGGGTCAAAATGTCACCTTTATTTTTACGATGTGCGTTGTGTCCTCGATGTTCACGTGAAAATCGAATGCATCTTAATTTGGACTCGAGCGTAGTCCTGACACCCTTGGATCAAGAGTTCATATGATTTGTACGAAGAAATGGTGTTTTCTTCTTTTTTTTCCCGCTTAGTTTAAGCTGCATTTTCCTTCTTAGAACTTTTTATATATAGGTGGCTCTGATACTACATACCCCCCTTACGGGTTTCGATACGAAATCCAAAGCCCTTTACTTTGCGGCTCTGCGGAGAATCACTTAATCGAAAATTATTGTGAATTGTTATCCCTCAGTAAAAGTCGTAAATCCGTTATGCAAAGCTTCAGTTCAGTAGTGTTCTGCGTTTAGTACAGTTGTTTGGTAGAGTACCAAAATCACCCGGCATGGAAGCATCAGCCAAAAAATTGTGAAAAGAACTTTGTTGAAAATTAACGAAATATAACTTTGAAGGTTAAGGGAATACCCAGATTATCACTCGTTTTGACAGTATCTGAGAGCACTGCCTCAAAAATTCTAACCTCAACCAAATTTGCGACCACTATAAATCGACGTCCATAGACAAAGTTATGAAAACTTTTACATGCAAACACCACAGGCAAAAGCTCTTTTTCAATTTGCGCCCATCTCTTTTCAGATTTACTAAGCGTTCTAGACATAAATGAAACCGGATGCTCTTCTTGAATCAAACCCGAACCAAGTCCATCTTTTGATGCATCTGTTTGAATGGCGATTGGATTTTCCGGATTAAATGGTTTTAACACTGGGTCGGATGTGATTATTTTCTTTATATTGTCAAGTTCAATATCGTGTTTTTCGTTCCATTCAAACGGAGTTTCTTTCCCCGATAATAAACGCAGTTCCGCTGTCATCTTTGACAGATTTGGAATGAACTTTTCCAAGTATTTACAAAGACCCAATAAACGTGACACGGCATGTTTGTCGGTTGTAAAATAAGACCCATGAATTTGACCTCTGATTTGCAGTATTGAATCTTGCCCGGATTGAACTTGACATTGTTCGAGCGAGCACGCTCAAGAACGATTTTCAAGATTCTATCATGTTCCTCTTCGATACAGGCTACTATTGCAATATCATCAAAATACACAAAAACACCCCGTATATCACCGAAAATCTGTACCATGCGTCTCTGAAAAATCTCTGGCGAAATATTTAAGCCAAACGCAAGTCTAATGAATTTATACCGACCAAAGGGTGTCATGAATGTTGTCAATTCTGAACTCGTTTCATCCAATTCAATTGCCAAAATCCATTTGAGCAGTCTAATACTGTGAATACTTTCTTATCAACCAATTCTGAGGTCAATTCATCCACAGCGAGTATCAAAAAATGTTCACGCCTGAGGCACTTATTGAGAGATTTGGGATCCAAGCAAACTCGCAAATCACCGCTTGATTTCTCAACCACTTGCAAATTATTAACCTGATCTGTTGGATGAGTCACTGGCGTTATGATTCCCGACTCTACCATGTCTTCAAGTTTTTGCTTAAGCTTCTTAACGATTGTATCCGGAAATCGCTTTCTATAATGCACGACTTGTTTTGGCATTTTTTGTAGATGTATGGTGATTTTTCCGGGAATCTGTCCAAGACCTACAAACCTTTCTCCTGCATTTGAGCACATAATCGAATCAATATTGATTGGCTGAATCAATCCAAAGTCTGTGCAGGTTTCAAGCCCAAGTATCGGTTCAAATGTGTCGTCAACAACAATGAATTCTGTTATTTGTTCAATATTTAATTTAGAATCCCATAATTTAATCTCGGCAGTACCATAAACTTTAATTTTATTGTTACTATAGTCAAATACAGGGAAGTCATTTTGCACATGTTTTAATTTAATTTTTAATTTTTTAATGATTCTCAACGGTATACAATTGACGTCTGCTCCAGTATCGACTTTGGACTTAACTAGTTTATTTCCTACTCAGTATGCCTTGGTCCATCGTTTTCTAAAAACAAAATTTTTGCCACTAAGAATTGTTTCCAATTTCCGCTTTTCATTCGTTGAATTACCTGATGATGATACATCGTCCCAATGGAGATTGTCCACACGTTGTTTCCCATTTGATTTCGGTTGCGATGCGCTGGCGTTGGATTTGCTCTTCTTCTTGCGACACATCTAACGAAAATGTCCCGTTCTTCCGCATTCGCACGTGTTATCCTTCGCTGGGCACTTGCTTCCTTGCTCTCGGTTCCATTCGCCACCACAGTTGAAACAGATGTTTTTTTGTTGTTTGTTTTAATCGCATTAATTGAGTCGGTGTCTGTGTTTTCCGACAATGCTACCGTTGCAATCGATTGTTTTGATGCCAAAATCCCTTTGTTGACATTTGCTGCTTCGAATGTCTTGCAAATTTCAACCACGCGATCCAATTTTTCATCACGACCGTCCAGCAACTTTAACTGAAGCTTCTTGTCAAACACCCCAGTAGTGATTCGATCATGCAACATTTGATTTTCATACGACAAAACGCACGAACAATTAAATTCACAACGTTCAATTTGCGCACGGAGATCGGTCAAAAATTCGCTGAATGGCTGACGTTCCTTTTGGTTCAGATTGTTGAATTTGAATAACTCCATTGTCACGTTATTCTGTGGCAGACAATGATTATCAAATGCCTTCAATACATCAGCCAATGTTCGCTTTGTTGTTACCGTTTCGGTGCGTGCTGCTGCCGTTGATGTCGCTGGAATTTCTTGTGTTTTGATTACTGTTCCAAGCAGTGACTGTTTGGATCCATCATTTGGAATCAAAGTATTGTAAATATTGGCGCCCTTTGTGTCAATTAACCACAGTAAAATTGCGATTTTCGTTGCCTCCGTCTGACCATTTTTATCGTTCGCGATCATGTACACCAAAAAATCACGTTTCCAATTCTTCCAGTCGGTCGCCAAGTCTGCGCAATCCAGCTCTCGCAATTATTTTCGTGTGTCGGCCGTTTCGCTTAATTTCCATTGATCATGACTTTAATTTTCAAAAATATGACCGAAAAAACGTGTTGTTTAGGCTTCAAATTAGTCCGATGATTATTTTCTGCTGCCCGATGATTCGATTTTATTGATGATATTTTCCGATGAACATGTGTTTGATTTCGTACCGATGACTCACAAGCACGTTGCAATCCAATGTTTCGATGACGAAATTCTCCGTTCGATTTTACTGTTCGTTGCTTTTTTGACTTTTGCTTTGAAAATTCTTCTTGAATTCACTTTCTTAATTATTTAATTAGCTTCTTTTGCTTCTGACACCATGTAATAGAATGTAGAAATAATACAACACAACTAGTTTAACGTTAATAATGATGTTCTTTATTGAACTATAACTTGTGCATATTGGTTGTATGATCGTTGATGCTCCACTGAACTGTCAATGACATTTGTTACAGTAGCTCACTTTACAAATATCACATGAGAACTTAAGATTCGTTTACATTATTATTACAAGAAATCCGGTTTGAAAAGGGTGTAGGAGACCCGGTAAACCACAAGTCTTAATATTTTCGAATAGTTAATCTTAAGACTGACAATAGCGTCATAATTCATAATTTGACTTGCGTGACTGTTCATTGTTTACATAAAACAAACATAAAGGTAGAATATATATTTAGGGCGTAAATGCTAATTGTACAACATAAATAAAACCGGTTTTATAAAATTCCGACATTTAAGTGAGTCTGACAACTGACTTAAATAACGTAGATCTAACTATAACATAAATGTCAATTAATCGACGAACAACTAATCCAGTTATTTACATTTGGCAATCAAGTGTGTTACATTATTGTCTGTTTAAGTCAATTACAGAAAACTGACTTGAACGTCTATTATTTGACTAGCATAAACGCCACTTACAGTTTAATGACTTTAATGTCTATTTTTTGAATAAATGTTAAAGTCATTTTCAGAAGTTCTCTATTAAAGGTCTATTATTTGACGAGATAAACACACTAAAAATAAAAACGGCATTGAAAGAAGCACATTGGAGTAACAAAAACCTATAGTGTTAAATATGTAAAAAATAACAGCAGGTAAAACAGTTATTTTTTATATTGTATATTAATATGCAATATTGCATTAAATAATTAATAATAAAAATTGCACATTCAATATGGATTCCTTTGCAATAAATAATAAGCGTAGAAATAAATCTATAAATAATTTTAAATATAAATTAAAAAAAAAAAAAATAAAGAAAAGTTTATTATGGAAAATCAAAAAAAAAATAACCTCAAATATTCTTATAAGTGAATTAGAAAGTGATGTTAATACGAGTATTTTAAACAAACCGGGAAAAAGTAGTTTTGATGCTAATTATTGTCTACATGTGGATTTGAATGAAAATAACGGGATATATAAAGTTTCAAATAAACGTGTTAGGTTAAGTGATATTGATACTATTTTAAATGAATCAAGTGAAGAAAATGACTCTAATTATTGTGATGAGTCTACTAATTCAAGTGAAGATGATTTTTGCAATATGGCTATGAAATCCTCTATTTCTGAATCCAACAACATTAGTGGAAATTTAGATTTGATTAATTTTGTTAAACCATACAACAACCCACAAATTAATTCGTACGTTAAGGAATTTTTGCAGAAATGGTCTATTCTCTATTGATCATAATATAAATAAAACTTCTATATCAGAATTATTGAAATTTTTGAAAAAAAATTTTCCCGGAACTCCCAATGGACTATAGAACTCTATTACAAACTCCACGAAAACTGGAAAAAAATTACAGTCTGTCCAGGAGAATATGTTCATGTTGGCTTAGAGGAAAATTTAAAACGAATTTTAGCACATGAAAATTCCATTGGTCTATTACCGCAAATTTTATATATTGATTTAAATGTGGATGGGCTGCCCGTTTTGAGTGATAATACTGAGCATTCGTTTTGGCTCATTCTAGGTAGAATTACTCACATTAACTTGAATAATGTTTTTGTCATTGGCATTTATCGTGGTCCAAAAAAGCCTAATAATTTCGTGGAGTTTTTAAACCCGTTTGGTTCTGAGATGAAACAAATTAAAGATAGCTTTGCTTATAACGGACAAAATATTTTAATTAAAATTCGAGCAATCATTTGTGATGCTCCAGCTAGAGCAAGTGTCTGTGGCGTTAAGCAATACAACGGGATTGCTGGCTGTCCAAAATGTTGTATTCGAGGGAAATATGATAAGAAATACCACAGGATGTGTTTCAATAATTTAGATGCCCCGCTCCGTACAGATTACTCATTTGCTCAACAAATTGATAAAGATCGCTATATTTCGTGTTCCCCACTTGAAGAACTTGGTATAGGTATGGTATCACAAATAGCTCTGGATTATCTACATGTTGTATTGCTGGGAGTAACAAAAAAGTTGCTCAAAATATGGTTCGGAAAAAAACCTCTATTCTCAAAACATTTAAAAAGTTTAATTTCTAATAAAATGGTATTTTTAAACCAATTTCTTCCAAATAATTTTCAAAGGCAGATAAGACCCTTAGAACATTTCGCCGTTTTCAAAGGAAGTGAGCTTAGGAATTTTTTACTTTTTTACGGACCATTTGTGCTGAAAAACTCATTGCCAGTGCATCTGAAAAAATATTATACTAATTTTTTAAAACTACATATCGCAATAAAAATTCTGTGTTGCCCAGATTTCTATATAAAATATAATACGTTTGCAGAACTTGTTTTAAAAGATTTTATAAAGGAATATGCTGTTTTGTATGGCTCAGATATGGTAAATCACAACGTTCATGTGTTAAGTCATTTAGCAAAGGATGTGTTAATTTTTAAAGGGCCTTTAGATACGTTTTCAGCATTTCAATTCGAATCGTATATGAATCCATTTAAAAAACTATTGGCGGCCCGAAAACACCCATTGATTGAGTTTGCAAATAGACTACATGAAAATAATAATTATTATCTGATCAATAAAAAAACAAACACTGCTCTGAACATTGAATTAAAGAAGCAAAATACATCATTTGAAAACATTTATTTGGAGCTGTTACATTATGATTATAAATTAAATAATGATGAAAAAAATAAATATATTCTAACTAAGGAAAATAAAATTTATGAAATAATACATTTCATAAAGGACGAAAACGAAATATTCCTGCTTGCCAAACAATACCTAGAAAAAACCGATTTTTATACATACCCAATAAATTCTTCAAAGCTCAACATATATCAGTGCCAAAATTTAACATTAAATGTTGAAAAATTACATATTTCACAAATTGAACGAGGATTATTTGCAATGGTACAAAAAGAGAGCCCGTCACTAAAAATATTTTTTCCGTTAATTAAGTTTCCTACTGCACAAAATAAATGCGAAAACTAATAATACTAAATAAACAGTTAATAAATTCAAAATAAGAAGTAAGATAATTACACAAATTTATAATACATTTTATCTAATATAACTAATTTTTATAAATCCAAATTAGACTCTGTAATAAAATCGTAGCGTGAGAATCATTCGAAATAATTATTTTAAATAAGTGTTTTTAAAATTGTGTCTATTTATTCCAAAATATACAACTAATCATTCATTCTAAAAAATTCTTTATAATAACTAAATAGATTGACGTTTATCTAAAAATGAATAAAGATCATTTTGCAGTCGTCGAGTTTGCTGCGGATAAAAATAAACCACACAAAAAACTTAGAGGTTGTACGATTCGCATGGCTGACAGAAGATGGCAATCAATGTTTTTGTCCGAAAACTAAGAATTGGAGTATCGAATTAAAAAATTTTGGTATACCGAGGGCAGACTGGATTAAACATCCTTGTCGGGTATTGAAATATCTTATTGGTAAGTTTTTAATTATTTTTAGTTTATAATTATTATTTGGTTTAAAATGTTTTTCGTTTTTTTCTTAAAAGACAACATAAAATCAGCTAATATAGAGTGCAGCCTGCGTCTAAACTACACAACAACTGATTTATCCGATGAAGAACAAACCGTGCGAAATCAAACAAATATATTAGATGCTAGGAGCTCCCCCAGAAACTATATTAAATTAATTGATGAGGTTGTGGAGGATCTCATTTCACCATCAGATGAACAAACTATTGAGGTCACAGTTCAACAGCCAAACACAGAAACTGTTGAGGAATCTGTTGTGGAACTAATAACTGAGAATAGCAATTCAGTGAACAATGTTGTAAGTTGCGTCGATTACAATTCATTGCAACAAGCTTTGCAAGAATTAGCGGATCTCAAACAGTCTCAAGTGTTGCTGGCCATAAAAGTTGATCAAATACAATCTAGCATGGATCAACTGATCGCGCAAAATAAAACAATGATCAAGATTATATCAGAATCTAGCAAATAATCGCTAGCACACTCTTTTGTTCCTGTAACAAATATAGACAATAAACCGCAATTGGATGAACTGGAAAAAAATCTGGAGGATAAGCAGTTTAAAGATAATATGGTATGCATACAATTATTAATTATTTTTATTAAGGTTCTGTTCCGTTCTGTTTCTGCATATATGTTTATACGTATAGAGCGATGTGGGTTTATTGGGGGTCACCTATGATATTTTTAACAGTAGATATCATATCGTTACCTCCCTTCACTACACCCATTAATACTCTGTATATACAATGGTTTTTTTCTTCTTTAAATAAATACGTATTTTGAATAAATTATTTATTTTAATAACTTTTATATTGTTTATTCTTTTCTTATATTGATTTCGATAGGCTCATGCGTATACCCAGTATACGTGGAACGGTGACGCAAAAAAAGAAGTTAATGGGTTTGTCAAATCTATCCTAACGAAATTACTAGACACAAATTTTAGAGACCAATTGAAGTGGGACCGAATAAAAAAGGTTGATGAGTTACATACTGAGGAATATGGTAAGTAAACAATTTTAATATTATAGTTTTAAAACCTGTTAGTTAACTTGACAAGAACCTTGAATGTCTATTTATTTCAATTTCTTTGAGGTTCTTTTTAACAAACTTTCACTAGTCCTATAGACCTTAAAATTTGAATTTTGAAAAATGGCTTTTTTACATTTGCTTGTTTTAGTTACAGAACAAATATTTTTTAAAAAATATTCAAATATACTGGAGTTGATGACCGAAATATGCAACTTAAATAAAAAAGATTCATCTTTTTATTATAATAAAGATAACGTGTCACAGGCCACGCAAGATTTTTTTAAAAGAAAGAATTATAAAAAAAATAGCTAGTAGTGAAATTATTTTAATATCTTTTTATATTTTATTTTATTTTATTTTAAATTAACTAAATAGTCATAACAAAGGAATTGTTATGAAACCTGTATTTTTTTAAATTAAATAAATACCTTATTATTATAAACGTTCTATGTATTTAATTATTTCGTCGTATTTTGGTTCATATTGCCTGTTCAATGATTGATCGGAACGTTAAAAATAAGTTATTCATGGAAGTCGGAGGATCGTATACTGTTTGAAAGATTAGTCGACTGATATACAAACAGAATTAAAGTCAGTGGTACAATGCCCTTTTAAATCAAAGGTTAGTTGACAAGTATAGTTACGATAAAGTGACTTCCTCTATAGTCAAAGTCAATTATAGGAGAGGTAACCGGCTTGCTTTTCATATATCCTCTTAGCTGACTTACCTATATAGATAAGTGACTACATTTGTCGACGAATGATTTTATAAATTTCCGAATCTCTCGGCGAATAATCGACTTGTGGTTTACTGGGAGAAGACAGTTAAATATTCTTATTGAAAGCGAACTGAAAGGTCAAGTTTAACAGCAAGTACTGAAATAATTACACTATAACTTTTTAACCACAATTTAACCGCAATTTAAGATAAAATGTTTAAAATCAAAAAAAATTTCAATCGCACTCACATTCTGAGTTCTCAAATGAAATACTGTTACGGTGACACCTAGGGTGTAATAGAATAAGTTTAATTAATAGCTCAAAGTATTACTGTACTAAAATGGAATTTTCCATGATTAAACTGTTCTAAATGTTTCTACAATATTCTTACTCGAAAAGTCATGAACTTTTTAGAAGTTTGGTTTGTGTACATAGAAAGGCGGACGAAGTTTGAAGATTAGAAAAGAATTAAAATGTGATTTAAAAAGTGTTTTAGTGCGATTTAAAAATAATAAGTGTACAGTAAAATTGATTTTGTGAATTATTGTTATCAAATTCTGTTGAATTAATTTTTGGTGATAAATAAATAAATTAATTGTGTTTAACTGAATTGTTTTGTTTTATTCACAATCCTGTGATTCGAACCTTGATTGGCGAGGCAAAAACGTAACAATATTCTTGAAATTATGTTAAATTGTGAATTTTTTTTAATTACGTCGTCTATTTCTGATTTATAAAATCGATTACAAAAGGGAAGTAGTTGGTATTAAGTTATCGTAAACATTTACATGCTTGTAGCATTAAAAATCAAATAGCACCAGACAGCAAAAAAAAAAAACGACCATTTTCCTTCTTCGTAAAATACTGTGTTCATTTTCTATTTTATTTCCACCAATTTGTATGCAAATAAGGAATGATAATAGATGAAATGAATAAGACATGAATGACAATGGTAAAAATTGGAAAATTTAATAAAATAATAAAACAAATTCTGGTGTCTTCTTGTTTTCCGTTTGAATTTTTTTTTTTTTTTAATTTCAAACTTGAAAAACTTTTTTCGATAAATTTAATTCTATTGTTAAACTTTTGTGTGCGAATGTTACTTTCTAATTAAAACTGAACAGTAAAAAAACGCAATCGTAATTGAAATGACTGAGCAGAATAAATTTAAACATGCTAATTTAATAAAAATATAAAATCGTTTGCTTAGTATGGGTTTGGCATGCGATTTTGTACAAAATTATTACCAGTTGCTCTCACACATCCGTACATAACAAGAACCACAATATTTTAACCGCAGACACATACTAAGATGTGACAGTTATAATTTGCTTTACAATTAGTTTTATCGTGATTTCTTATGAAAAACCTAAAATTAAATATTGAAATAAGAACAAGAAGAACACTGTGCGCAATAACAACGTTAAATAATTTTGCTTCTCTATAAAGTGTATATACGACATCAACAATATGATTATGTATAGCTAAACAGCGTCAAAGAACGTTACACAAAACACTCATAAGACATTTTTTATGGTTCTTTTTTTTGGTATTTGATTTGGTTTGGCACTAATTTGAATACATAAGAAGTCAACCAAATAAAATTAATTTTATATTTGTTTTTGACAAATTATTAAATGTTTTTAATAATTTTTAACCAACAAAAGCTCAATATGTGGATTTCCGGTTTGGGAATGTGTTCGTAAAAGAGGTAGACGCTATCTAATTACTCGATATATTTCCTTCAAATATTTTCTTATACCAAAGGCCATTTGATAGAAAATTGTATACCCTATTCATCAGTTTTTTAATGGTTTACTAGTTTTAGCATAAATTAGTGCTTCTGTATATAGAAACATTACACAGGACCATAAAAAAAATGAGTGAAAGGTCCTTTAAATCAGACCAAGTGAATTATAACTCTATACCTTCATAGCTCAATAACCTTGGGATTGATAACCTATAAACCTCCACGCGGTGACGGTGGCAACGGAGTTGTTCCGCGATCCGGCGAAAAACAAAATCTTCGATTTCTTATGCAACTGTTGAATCTATGACTTATCCTACCATTCTTGAAGCTGAAGAGTGTAACAGAAGTAATACTACTAGCGACGAATATAAAAGTTCAATGGAAATGACGGATATCGAAGATATCCAATTTAGAAAATATTTTATAGACGTAAAAAATTTAATACAGTAACAACATTGAAGGACAAGATTCTTTAACACGTAGTTTAAAAGCAGTCTTGCTTCATAATGGCAACCATTTTACTCCGCTAGCTGTTGGTGATTCGGTTGTGTTAAATGAGGAGTACCACACAACCTTTGATTTCTACTTGAAAAATTAGATTATGCTAAACACAAGTGGAAAATATGTGGAGATTTAAAAATAATGACAATTTTATAGGGTCAACAAAGTGGTTTCTCTAAATATCCATGTTTTCTATATGTGAATGGGACAGTCAAGCTCGCGCCAACTAGAAAAAATTTAACTCCAGGATCTAAAAATATCATAAAACAGAGTCTAATACTAACAGAAAAAGTAATCCTTCCACCATTACATATAAAGCTGGGACTTGTAAAATAATTCATCAAAGCAATGAAAATTGCAGAGAGCAAAGTGTTTTTGTACATACTTATTTGAAAAGTTTTCTAAACTGTCTGATGCGAAAATAAGAGATCGTATTTTTAACGGACCAGCAGCTTGGCACAGTTTTAGAGACGTTAAGGAAAAATTTCTAGGAAATAGGAAAGATCCTAATTATGTTGACAATATGGTAAAAAGTTTTAAAAATATGGGGTGCCTAATGAATCTAATGCTGCACTTTCTTCATTCTCATATTGAGTACTTTCCTGAAAATTTAGGTGATTTTAGTAAAGATCAGGGTGGAAGATTCCACCAGGATTTAAAAGATACTGTAGAGTGTTTGGGATAGCCATATGTTGGCAGACTACCAAACCAACACAAAAGAAAAGCACTGCGAAGGTTATTTACAAATATACAAACGCGATATCACTCTAAAACTGAAAACACTTGAAATGGCTACTTACAAAGTCGTAAAGCTCATTGAGAATCGTGAGAGGCGAGGCGACTCACGTAAATCAAGCACCCCAAAGGGAACAGAAGCCTGCTACGTCCATGTCGTTGTTCATGGGTATCGCTAAATGTAGGTTACTACAAAGCAGGAAATCTTGACCTTATTGAATATTCGAATTATAGTTTTGGAGACCCAAAGTTTATGCGAACTAAACAAAAAGTAAGTCTCGAGCATAAGTTTTGATTGTAGCTTTCTGAGATTACAATCTCTTGAAGGCTCACTTCAAGTCTTTTACGTTCTTATGTTTATGGGGGTATAAGGTTATGGAATTTCTGGATTATAGGGCTATGGGGTTATGGGGTTATAGATTAGAAGAGATAGGTTTTGAGATTGTGGGTTTTAGGGTTATACGTAATCCATTTCAATGTTACTGAGCTACGAAGGTATAGGGTTATAAGGTTTAAGGGTTGATGTTGTTGGGTTTTATTAGCTTCAAGCTGGTTTTGGGGTTAGAAAAAAAATGCTGACGTGATGGGCGTGAAAAGGTGTGCAAAAACTGATGGAATTTTGTTGCAATTATGCCGAAGAATTATCTCATCAATTTACACGGAATGCGAAGATGGCGGTGTTTCCAACTTTAAGACAAACACACGTGATGCACTGTAGTGCTTACTGAATAATTAATTACACAAAACGTCACCAATTTGAGGTTACTAATATTTTATTAATTTTATTTAATGTTCGAAGTAATTACATAAAATACAATGTTATTGAAATGACGGTATAAATATTTGAGACATTTAATTTATTATTACTCTTTTTATTTAATGTTTATCAAGCGAACTCAAAATCTTGAATGTGTCCAATGGCTTCAAAATTCCCAAAAAGGTGCAGATTAGTTCGACAAATTACGCCAAGGTTAGTATCGACGCTCACATTTAGGTCGATCAATTCTATGTTATTATTGTTGCACTGAACTCCAAATACTGCATTGGAATTCATCCACCATTTGACACTTTGAGTTGTCATTTTGGACTATTTTGATTATTTTGGTAAATATTGAATATAATTATAATTGTTTTTGTTTACAATCGAATTACATAAATTATTAAGTGTTAATTCTATTTTTCAGGATGACGCAGCTGTAATATGCCTACCGACGACATCCTCATCCGACACCGACGCAACAACTGATACAAGAAATGGCAATTATCCAGCCAGTATTCATTCAATAATCGTTCGCTCATTTGATTCCAGATTACGTGATGCCTCGGTAGCCCATCACAACTCGTCGTCACTCTAAAGACAATACAAACATAAATATTAAATCGTTTGAAAATTATTTTATGGTGTTTTTTATATATATGAATTATTTTTGAGACCAACAAATAAACGTTGGCGTTAACAAAAGGTTTCTTATATTTTCTAAAACTCAAAAAACATATAATTCACTTGGTCTGATTTAAGGAACCCTCCACTCATTTTTTTGTGGTCCTATGTTATCTAAGGAAGACTTTTTTTTAATAATCAGATATATTAAGCTGAGATAGAGAGGGAATGAAACCAGCATAGAAATATTGGAACAAGAAAGTTTGCGAAAGAGAAATGCAATTGTATGCACACTTTCGGTTCACTATGCTACTGCTAGGCAATCAACGCAAGGATTGCATCTAAGTCACCAAACAAATAATGATTATCTCTTAAGCGGTAGAAGATCGAACGTACTCTGAACTGCATCGCTCTTCCTCAATCCAATGCACAACCATGAGGCAAAATAGCCTCAACTTACTTCCATCCACACCACAAAATAGGAGCTGATGAAATAAACAGAATTGTTGCCGCAGAAATCTTCAATATTTAAAGGATGAAGATCGATCACTTGAAGCAGTAGTAGAACTACTGGCCTAACTAGGTACCCGCCGCAGCCGCGAGTAGTAACGAGTAGTAGTAACCCACGATCAATCAGTATAGAAAGATTGTACAGATGGTAGATTAGGTGTAGCATATTTTAAACCAAAGGCTTACAATTTCTGGCTTAAAACCAGTTAGTAGCTTCTAGATCCGATCTTGATCAGAAAATTTTATTTGAAATATTTTTACGAAGAGGAGAAACTGTTAAGATTTCTGCCGACGAGACGAGGATCCTCTTCGTAAAATTATTATCTATCTGGATAATTCCGGAATAACCCAATGTTTCAAATATTTTTGTTATAATTGGCAAACATAACTCGAAACCAACCATCCAATAAAAAATTAGTAGATGTTAGTTCAAATTTTTTTTTTTTTTCTATGATCAGCGGAGATGTTCATTTATTCTACCACAGCTCTATGGTTGTATAGTTGAAAAATATTTGAATTTGCTTAAGTTCTTATTTATATTTTTAATTTTCCAAAAATTAATTAAGGGCAATACATTAGATATTCACAATATTCAACATTTGTTCTGATATAATGTACAAGAAGAATATTTAGGAGCCAAGAAAACTTCATTAGAATAATTTTCGGTCTTACCCAAGATGTAAAGGATACGAATAAATCACGAGATCCGAAATGATCTCATCATATTCATAAATTCGTCTAGGTTTTGATGGCTAGGAAACTTTTCATCCTTACAAGCGTACAACCAAACAGGCAGCAACGAAAGTATGACTCGTGGGAGACGCTCTACCCGATCGATAGACGAATGGGATTTTTTCAAATTCAGTCACCGTGTTTTCGGTTGTTTTGTCGTTGATCGGACTATTTGCATCGTCATTCCCTTACTCGTGTGAGTATCATTTCAAACGTGACAAACGTGCTTCTGCGTCTGATTCTCTCATATTAGGTTACTGCGCTTGACTAAGGGGATCAGAGAAACATCGTTAACACGACATAATCCCAAATTTGAAGTTACGCCACTGAATACCTCTAAAGTAGGCTTGGGGACCTGTAACTGTGGTGTGCCATCGAAAAATCGATTTTTTTTGAAAATCACCTTACTATAGACGATAGACCAGCAAATTCTGAGCTTAAAGTATCAAAAATCTGTAATTGTGCTTCTATTGCGGTTCTTAATACCTCCGATTTTGTTACCTCTTATGATGTGTTTCGAGACCTGTAATTGATGTGCAAACGCGGATTTGATGCTTCATTATTTCTATACATTTCATAGAAAATTCGATTTTTTTGGAAACAAAATTTCTATAAATCAGCAAATTATGCGCCAAAAAATTCAAAATCAGTAATTGTGCTCAGATTGTGGTTTTGGATACCTCTAAAGATAGGTTTAGGGACCCGTAATTTTTATTCTAACGCGCATTTGAGTTGCTTGATTATTTTCATACATTTCATAGAAAATTCGTTTTTTTTGGAAACCTTACAAATCAGCTAATTCGGAGCTAAAAGAATTCAAAATCTGCAATTATGCTCCGATTGTGGGCTATGATACCTCTAAAGAAAGGTTTTGGAATCTATAGTTGTTGTGCCAACATTTAGATTGCTTGATTATTTCCATCAAAGAAAATTAGGTTTTTTGGAAATCACTTTACAAATAATCTAAACTCTGTAATTGTGCTCCGATTGTGGATCATACGTCTAAAGACGGGTTACGGAACCTGTAATTGTTGTGCTAACATTTTAAAGAAAAATCGATATTTTGGAAAATAACCTTATTATAAACCAGCAAATTCTGAGCCAAAAAAATCCGAATTCTCGATTGCGGCCTCGATTGCGAGTGACTGAAATCACATCCAGCAAATTCTGAGCAAAAAAAACCAAAATCTAAAATTGTGCTCCGATTGCGGTTCTTCATATTTCTAAAAATAGCTTTTACGATCTGTAATTGTTGTACCAACGTGCATTTAGATTGCCTGATTGTTTCCATATATTTCACAGAAAATCCAATTTTTTTTGGAAACCATACAAATCATCAAATGCTGAGCCAAAAATTCCTAAATATGCGATTCTTGATACCTCTAAAGATAGGTTTTGGGACCTGTAATTGTTGTGCAAACACGCATTTAATGCTTCATTATTTCTGCATATTTCATTGAAAATTCGATTTTTCTGGAAATCAAACTTCTATAAGAGCCAAAAAATTCAAAATTTGTAATTGTGCTCCGATTGCGGTTCTTAATACGTTTAAAGATAGGTTTCAGAACCAGTAATTGTTGTGTCAACATTTCACAGGAAAATCGATATTTTTGAAAAGGACCTTACTATACGTCCGAATATACTTGGCACCCCCCGGATTAAGTAGCCCTATCTGTGTACTGCGGATCTCTGCACAGATGGACAATTCTTTCTCCGCTACTCGAGGGACCAATCATGGATCCAAACAAAACACACAACAACAAAAAGAGTTCGGCTCTCTAAAATATCCGGAAAATGTGAACAACGAGACTCGGGTCTTTAGGCCTACCTCTCAGTCTACAAATAAACGACGGGACATAAGCTCAAGCATGGCTGGTCTCTCCAAACGGACCACCAAATCTTAGTCTACAAATACAAAGCGGAACCAAAGCACGAATGAAGCTGGTTCCCAAAACCAACCTGTAATACTAGAAGGAAGGCCTGGAGGGCCCTGGTTATGATCAATAATATCTCGCCAGAAGACAAAACGGATAAAGACAAAGCCACGCTTGCGTGGACAAAAAAAGTCTCCTAGAAAATATCGGAAGGCCCTTCAGCTAGCTCACAGCTTAAAAGAAACAGATCTCAGGAGGAAAGTCCTAAGATCGCAAAGCGATCCAAACTCCAGAGGTCCTCAAGGATCAGCTGGACAGATCCCAAGAGGATGGTAGTATCACGCCCGCCAATTGGAGGAAGGTGGAAGGGGCCTTAGCCATCACCTACCTGAAAGTCCTGTCGGAAAATCCAGGACCTGCTTCGACTTGTCAGGATGCGGGCTGGCACAGGAATCAGGTGAAATTGACTGATCAGAGGGTGGATACTCCATCAATCATTCTAAGTGCGCTAATCTTGGAGGCTTAGAAGCGCAAGGTTGGAGTCATCCTTGGGAGTGATGCAAATGCACATCATACAATCTGGGGAAGTACGGACACAAATGAACGACGTGAGTTACTCCTTGATTACATTTTAAGTACTAACCTTCATATATGTAACAAAGACAATAAGCCGACCTTTAGAACTAGTAATAGACAGGAGGTACTGGATATTACTCTTGTCTCAAGATTTTTGACGATTAGTCTATTAAACTGGAGAGTGTCGGAGGACCCCTCCTTTTCTGATCATTGTTATCTTCAATTTGAAATGGACTTGACTTCTCCAAAAAGTCCAATCTACAGAAACAGGAGGAAAACCAACTGGGATACCTTTAGAACTATTCTGGGCAATTCACTACCAGTTCCGGTGCCAAAACCTCCAAAAACTGCGCAAGAGCTCGATGGCTTGGTGGACCAGTTGTCCAGCTCTTTTAATGAAGCGATACTGGGCTCTAGTCCCCTTAACAGGCTAGGGGTAAATCTCGGCCACCCTGGTGATCCAAGAAAATTAAACAAACACGTCGAAAATGCAAAAGACTCTTCAAAACAGCACGGAAAACAAAATCTGCTGTAGACTGGGACTCCTATAAGGAAGTCCTCAAAATTTACAAATATCAATTGAGAAGTGCCAGGAACAGATCTTGGAGACAATACTGTGGCAAAATTCAGGAGTCTTCGGAGATGTCTAGGCTACGCAAAGTGCTTGCAACTGGTCCTTCCATCCCAAGTATTCTTCAACGGCCGGATGGTATATGGACCAATACTAGTGCGGGATCGCTGGAACTTCTGATGGAGACTCATTTTCCTGATTGTTCCGAATCTGTACCTAGCATTTCAGTAGGTAAAATGGCTAGTAGCACAGAAGCCAAATTATTAGCAGAAAAATGATCCTGTGGCAATAAAGAGTTTTAAACCATATAAGTCGCCTGGGCTCGATGGTATTATCCCTAACAATTTCCTGGTTAGAGGTAATTTTCAAAGGCAGCCTAGAACTATGTCACATTCCTATTAAATGGACAGAAGTGAAGGATCCTTGCATACCTAAGGCGGGAAAACGCTCACACTGCAATCCCAAAGAACTTAGACCGATTAGCTTGTTTTCCTTTCTTTTTAAAACGCTGGAAAGACAAACAGAAGCTAATATTAGAGCTGTCTAAATCTCAATATGCCTATTGCAAAGATAGATCTGTAGAGACTGCTGTTCATTCTCTTGTATTTTTCATTGAAATTTTTTTCGAATATATAGACTACGCAATGGTAACCTTCTTGGATATTGAGAGCGCCTTTAACAATGTGCTTCAGGGGCTATAACTCGGGCACTTTCAGATCTGGGAGTAGATGAATCACTCAAGGACTTAATAGATCAGATGCTAAGAGGCAGGATCATAAATGCCAGTTTTGGGGAATCCTCCGTCAGAAGATTAGTCCGCCCTACTTTGGAACTTGGTCATAAATGACCTGTTGCTGAGACTGGAGGACGATGGCTTTAAGGTGGTTGCCTTTGCGGATGATGTTGCTATTCGTATCCGTGGTAAATATCCCGGCACCCTTAGTGAGCTTACGTAAAATGCCCTGGGCACTCTTTCATTATGGGCCAATGGCTGTGGAATGAATGTGAACCCACACAAAACCGAATTGGTTCTCTTCTCTAGGAAATATAAACTTCTTCATATCGGTTTTCCCATTTTAAATCGGTTTAGCTTGAATTTTACAGTTGAAGCGAAGTTTCTATGTCTCGTATTGGATATCAAATTAAATTGGAAACCTAATATTCTGGAAAGGGTAAAGAAAGCTACGGTAGCGCTATACTCTTGCAAAAATGCCATTGGGAAAGATTGGGGGCTGGAGCCCCGCATCGTATATTGGCTTTATACCGCAGTAGTCAGACCCATACATTTGTATAGGGTAATATTCTAGTGGCCTGCTCTGGACAAAACTGTCAACCAAAAGCGGTTGACAAAAGTTCAGAGAAAAACCTCTCTGTGGATTAGTTGTGCACTGAGGAGCACATCCACCCATGCACTAGAGACTCAGAACAGGAAACAGCTGGCAGCTTGTACTGCCATACGGCTGAAATCCATCTTAATGTGGACCTGCAACAATATAGGGCACTCATCTATTTTGTGCAACAAACAAATTCCCAAGACCATCGACTATACTGTCCCATCACTATCTTTTGACACAAAGTTCCAGACTAGGATCCCATCCAGGGAGGACTGGATCATGGGTGCAGTTTCGAAACCAGGAGTTATAAACTTCTTCACTGATGGTTAAACACGGGACGGGAAAGTTGGGCTGGAGTGTTCTGCGAGGAACTTCTATTAAATCTCTCCTTCCGTCTCCCCGAATACTGTAGCATTTTTCAAGCTGAAGTTACTGCCATAAAGGAAGTCGTAGACTGGTTGATGTATAATGTAATATCGATATGTAATATTCGCATATACATGAACAGTCAGGCTGCAATTAAAGCGCTTCAATCACACCTCCTCACGTCGAAAGTAGTCCAGAACTGTCCCTCATCTCTTAACGAGATGGCAGATCAGTTCAACATCCACATTTTATGGGTGCCAGGACATTTCATAAGTACAGGGAATATAAACGCCGATGAACTGGCTCGACGTGGTATAACGGACCACTTCTCTGAAAGCGGAAAGGATATTGAAATGCCTCTTGCGGTATGCAAACTGCTGCTTCAAGAAGAAGCTACCAAGCTGACGAATAACAGATGGTCAAGAATCACCTCTTGCGTAATTCACTTCAGCGAAGTCAGATCAGTGTGGTTGTTGGAATGATTACCGGGCACTGTCTCATAGGGAGACATGCGAGTAGACTTGGTGTCTTCTCACATGACTACTGTCGTAGTTGCGAGGATGAAGAGGAGGAAGAGACAGTACTTCATCTTCTTTGCACCTGCCCTCGTCTGGCACGAGACAGACTTAAGTTTCTAGGAGTACCCCTCTTCAAAGACCTGACGGACCTCTATAGGATCGACGTCAGGAGTATCCAGCGCTTTGTTAGCAGCTCAAAATGGTTCCAATGAGTTGTAGGAAACAATTCTTCGTGGTATTTCGTGGTATGGCTACGGACTATTTTTGTGTCTATTCCTGGTCCTAGTGGACCACCACCCCAAACCTAACCTAACCTAACCTACTATACATCAGGAAATTCTGAGCGAAATATCCGAATTCGGCAATTAGGCCCAGATTGCGGGTCGTGGTACTTCTAATGGCAGGTTTCAGTACCTGTAATTGTTGTGCCATCGCGTAATTCGATTGTTTGATACTCAGCAAAAGAAAATCCAAAATCTGCACTTGTGCTCCGGTTCCCGTTCTTGATATCTCTTATGATATTATTTCCATACATTTCATAGAAAATTCAATTTTTTGGAAATTACCTTACCTTATAAATCAGCATATTCTGAGACAAAATCTGATATTGTGCTCCGATTGCTGTTCTTCGTATCTCTAAAGATAGCTTTTAGGACCTGTGATTGATGCTTGATTATTTTTATACATTTCATAGACCATTCGATTTTTTTTGGAAACCATACAAATCATTCAAATTCTGACCCAAAAATTCCTAAATCTGTGATTCTTGATACCCCTAAACATAGGTTTTGGGACCTGTAACTGTTGTGCAAACGCGAAATTGCTTGATTATTTCCATAGATTTCATCAAAAATTTTATTCCTTTTTGAAAATAACTTTACTATACATACATAGGTCAGCAAATTCTGGCCTGGTGCTTTTATTGCGGTTCTTGATACCTCTGATTTTATTATCTCTTATGATGGGTTTCGGGACCGGTAATTGTTGTGCCATCGCGCATTTCGATTGTTTGATTCTGAGCCAAAAAAAATCCAAAATCTGCAATTGTGCTCCGATTGGGCTTCTTAATACCTTATGATCGTAACTTCGATTTTTTGGAAAACACCTTACCTTATAAAATAGCATATTCTGAGCCAAAATCTCCAAAATCTGGTATTGTGCTCCGATTGCAGTTCTTCATATCTCTAAAGATAGCTGTTAGGACCTGCAATTGTTGGACCAATGCATATTTAGATTGCTTGACTATTTCTATAGATTTCATAGACCATTCGATTTTTTGGAAATCATTGTTGGGTAATTTCCAAATTTTATCGAATTTTCTATGAAATGTATGGAAACAATCAACCAATTCTAAATTTGCGTTGGTGTGCTCCGATTGCGGTTCTTCATATCTCTAAATATAGCTTTTAGGTCCTGTAATTGTTGCGCCAATGCGCATTTAGATTGCCTGATTGTTTCCATACATTTCATGAAAAATTCGATTTTTTTGGATACCTTACAAATTCTGAGCCAAAAAGTCCTAAATCTGCGATTCTTAATACCTCTAAAGATAGTTTTCGCGACCTTTAATTATTATGCCAATGCGCATTTAGGTTGTTTGATTATTCTCATACATATCATAGAAATTTCGATAAATTTGGAAATCATCTTAATAAAAATAAACAAATTCTTAGCCAAAAAAAAAAAATCGAAAATCTGTGATTGTGCTCCGATTGCGGTTTTGATATCTCTAAAGATTACTTTTGGGACCTGTAATTGTTGTGCGAACGCGCATTTAGATTTCCTAATTATTTCCATACATTTCATAGACAATTCGATTTTTTTTTGGAAACCTTACAAATCAGCAAATTCTGAGCCCAAAAAATTAAAAAACTCTCAATTGTGCTCCAATTGTGGGCCTTGATATCCCTAAAGATAGGTCTCCGGAGTTGAAATTGTGGGAACCGAATATTACACTAATAATTTAACAAAATTTAAAGGTTAACTCAGTTTTGCTCAAATTACAATATTAAGCTGAACAATCTTTCAGCATAACTTCAATAAAACCCAATATTTCAACTTAATCTTGCAATTGTGCAGTATTATGTTTAAAATTTGTCTGCTATTTCATGTTACAGAAAGTAACTAAATTTCTCCTTAAGTTTTCCAATCATAAAACATAATCGCAAATTAACTGGTTATAATTTAATATTGTGACGGTGACACCTAGTGTGTAATAGAATAAGTTAAACTAATAGCTCAATGTTTAACTGTACTAAAATGGAATTGCTTAAAAATTTCGACTATATGCTTTAGATTTCGATTTCATCTGGTTTACAAAAATAAGAATATTTAAGTAAACAAAATTGAAATTCCATTTAGTGAAACCGCCAAACCATCCTAAAAAGAAATGAAAACCGACCAAAACCATTACAGATCATCGATCCATTAAATTAAAAGCAATTCCCATCGTAAAGAATGTTTTTAATTACGAACATAAATTAATTTTAATGTCTGGCCATTTATTTTATTTTTTTTTTTCGTGTGTATACACTGTGCTGTTATCCCAAAAGATAATGCCTTTAGTGACTGTCATCATGCATGTTTATGTATACCAGACAAGAACCTATCTATACCTGGTATGGTAGTAGACCTTTATACAATTATTATGATTATCATTATTATTTGAAAATAAAAAGAAAATGTAATGTTTTTAAAGTGTGATGTACAACTACATTGGGAATATATTCGAATAAAGGTAGCCAACATTGTGTTGCAAACAGCTAAGGAAAAAAAATGAATTTGTTCTGCTACCTAACCACCATAAACACCAAGATATGTACTTACTCGTATATGTGTGTAGACAATGTTCCCAAAATATACATATATAATTTTCATATTTTCATAACATTAACATTTTTATTATTATTGTTGTTAAATTTTAAAAATATATACTGTTACAACACTTCTTCAATGGATGATTTTTCCATGAGTAACATGGTTAAATTTTTCCCATTATATACTATTGTTGGTTTCCCAAAAAATGAGACGTTAATGTTTATGTATGAACCACAGACACATTTAGCATTCTTCGTATACATTTTCTTATAAGGTAGTTTTCCCACCCAAAAAAAACCAAAAAAAAAAACAATTGGGAAATGAAAAATTAACTTTTGGAAAACGTGAAAAATATTGTACGTTGTTTTATTTAAAACCATTGTGTGCGATTGCATTTTATATTTTTGGTTTGAATACTTAATTTACGTGTATAGAAATAATTCGTTATTATAAATTCTGTCTATTTTAGGCAGATAATTTAAATTAGCTGTCACTCACCATTACAACGTTGTACATAAGAATTTAATAATAAATCGAACTCTAAAAACGTCGCGTGATTCAAAACAAAAACAATAAACTACTGTGTAGGAAAATTTCCTGGAAAATTATTTCGCTTTCATTTCACAAACTGATTACATTTTTCACAAAACGTATTTAGAAAAGCGGATGACCTTTAATAGTTTGCTGGATATTATTATATGTATTTACAATATACATACATAGTTTTTTGAATGTTGAATAGAATTTCATTGGGAAAAAAGGAAAATCGAAAATTGAAAAACATCAAACCCACAAAATAAAAAATTGATGAATTATAATTAGTTTATTGGTTTTGATGTATTGTGTATACGACTAGAGGTACGAGTATAAAAATTTTCTAACAAAAAAAAATAAAAATGAAATGAAAAATTTAATTTATTTACTTGTTTGATTGAAAGGTGAAACTTTACTATTTTTTTATTACATTGGAAAATTTGGAAAAGGTATTCGGAAAAAGAGAAATAGAAATGGATTTACGATTTGGATTTAGGTATTTTTTTTTTTACAGTTTTTATTTATTTTAGAATATTGATTTTAGGGAAAAACAACTTTTCCAAGAGATATTAAAAATTAAAGGTGAACATTGACTGTATAAGAATGATTTAATTTCTGTTATGTTTTCATTAATCCTGCGGGCTTACAGCCTTAGTTATATTGAGAGGCATCAGTAGATAGATTCTAATTTTAAAGATTTAATATCAATTAAAGTCCCTGAATTTAATCAGTGAACTGAGGTGAAAACTGATCTTGATGCACCATGCTTTTAAAGCACTGGACTCGAAAGGAAAGATACCTCGAACAGGAAGCAAGGAAGAAAGAACTTGGCTGAAACTGCAACTAGAAAACAGGGAACTTGTTTTTGGTAAGAAATGGGATGGGCAATGCTTTAAATGCTGATTTGGCCTGAAACCCTGTAACTTTAGAAGATAAACAGCAAAGTTACATGTATATTGCAAAGTATAGAATGATCGAAGAAAATGAAGCTGGATCTAATGAAAGTTTTCTTTAATTTTATTTAGAGCTTGTTGACCAGTTTGTAGAAAAATAGTCATAAAGCTTTCACTAGGAAGCAAATCAACACATTCTCTATAATTATCCAATGATTCATGATTAGTAGGGCAATATCATATCAGAATAAATTTAAAAAAAAATTCTCTCTCCCTGCTGAATATTGCATAAGTTCTTAATTAGTGGCTCTTTGCGTGTGGTAGTGCATGTTCGATATGGTTCCAAAGGCACAAAGAGCCAGATGTCTGGAAAATGTTCAATTTTGTAACAACACAAGAACCCAAAGAGGCAGAAGAGGTGTGCGTCAAGTAGATAGAAGATTAGAGAATGTACATATAGTATATGGCGCACGTCATCCCATAATTTAGTCGAAAATACACTATTGACGAAAATGAATAACTGTCAATCACCTCAACAATTTTACGGCCGCTGACAGAAAATTATGAGAAATGACAATTTTGGCATACCGATGTACAAATCAACTACAAAGAAAGTTCTATTGAGTAGCATTACATTCCATCGTTTGCACCACACTTTTGGGTAATTTAGGAGTCAACAGTAAAAATTGTAAAATAACATTTAGGCAAAGGAACCCAAGGCAAAAATCGAACCATCGAAGGAATGATGACACTGCTTTGTAACATAGGGACGATAATCAATTCCGAGAGCCATATGTAGACTGAAATATTAGTTTATCCAAAATTTGTTCTGCAATTCAACAGCGCATGCTGACTTTCTGGAGAAAATTTTGAGTTGAGTACCTAAATAATTTACATCAGCGACGAAAATGGCAACAAGCGAAGGACAATATTAAAATTAGTGATCCTGAATTGTTAAAAGATGACAATTTATCACCATTTAAATGGGTGTTGGGAAAAATAATTGATGTATTTCTCGGTGACGACCAACTAGTTCGAGTGGTAGCAAACGGCGCAGTGGTTGAAGCTGCGGCGTTTGGATCGGGAGGTACCGGGTTCGAATTCCGATAGGTGCGGGATGCTAGAGGGATTTTTCATCATCTGATTACGATCGGTGATGACGATGAACACAACTATGACCCCCTGTTGAGAGTGCAGAATCCATGGACCGACCCACCGTTCATGTCAGCACTATAGGTTGGCATGAAGCAATGCAATGTGCAGGTGGTTTATACAAAGCGGGGTATATAGCCGTACGTCCTGGATTTGGCTACTACTGCGTAAAGTAGGACGGTAAAATTACTTGCGAAAGAGTTGGGAGTGCCTTGAGCCCCAGAAAAGATTGCATAGATTAAAAAAAAAAAAAAAAAAGAGTTCGAGTGGTAATGATACAGACGGCAAACAATACCTACAAGCGACCACTAAATAAAATTGTAACAGTTCCATTTCAATCATCATTAAGGAGAGCTATATGAATTTTATAAAATATGTTGAAAGTGGCAGTCGAAAGCTTTAAAACAAATTTCTTATGTAATTTTAATTTCTTAAAAGTAACTAGTGTTACGGTGACACCTAGGATGTAATAGAATAACTTAAATTAATAGCTCAATGTTTTACTGTACTAAAATGGAATTTTCCATGATAAAACTGTTCTAAATGTTTCTAGACTATTCTTACTGAAAAAGTCATGAAATTTCTAGAAGTTTGGTTTGTACTGAAAGGCACATATAAAAAGGCGAACGAAGCCAAATAGGATTATTAGTTTTTGGTAAGCGAAAGTAAACGGATTAAAAAGGAATTAAAGTGATTTAAAAAGTCTTTTAGTGCGAAATAAAAATTATAAGTGATCAGTAAAATTGTGCGAATATTAAAATAAAGTGATTTTTTGAATTTTCGTTAGTAAATTGTGTTGTAATAATTTTTGTGTGACATAAATAAATTCGTTGGTAATAAATTGAATTGTTTTGTTTTATTCAAAATCTAGTGATTCGAAATTTGATTGACAAGGCAAAAACGTAACAATAGTTTAATCTATTAACTAAAAGATCTCACTAACGTTGAATTAAAATTAAAATATAATATTCAAGAAAACGAAATTTTTTGCTTACAAAATGAAAAGTTCTTATTAAGTTTTTTTGTAAAGGCTGTGTTTGTTGCGATTCTTAAAAAATTATTCTTAAAAAATAAATTAAATTATTTATATAAATAAATTTTAGGAGTTTGTGTATTTATTTGCGATAAATAACCTTCGTAAAAAGTTAAATAAGTGGTTACACCACTTGGCGGGTGTCGTTCCGGATTTGCGAAATTCATTTATGGGAGAATGCACCGAGCCAGGAAATATTCGCAGCACGATGCCTTTTTTAGTGCTTTAAGTACTAAAACTTAGATAGTGTTGCGAAATGCGAATAACGAGTAGTCCTGAGCCTAGATTCGGATCAAATGACATATGACAATTTTTTGAGACTTTATACTAAAATTTGAACTGCTATAAAATGACAAATGGTAAATTTAACAATTGCTGTCTTATATATTGTTAACACTTTAACTGCTATGTGTTATCATTTTATAGCAGTTAAAATTTTAGTACAAAGTCACAAAAAAATGTTATTTGTCATTTGCCACTTGATCAGAATGTAGCCCCTGGAAAAGGTTTGTTTTGAAAAATGAAAAACAAAACAAGAGTACGATTTGGTTTTTCCACGCGAATGGCGCAAATGGTCAGAACCATTAGTGCGCGAGCCGAGCGGAATATTTAAGCGACGAAATTTCGGGGTGGAAATTTTTTGTGAAGAGAAGTCGAATCAGAACTCATAAGAAAATTGTTAATTTGTGGGTATTAGGCTAGTTAACCAGTTAGCCCACCCAAAACAAGGAGCCCTCATATTTTAAGGAAGATTGACGTGAGTAAGTGAATACCTCTTAATTGGCTCCCAATGAGACATACTAGAAGAACCAAAAATAAACCAAAAGGTCGTACGAGAGAAAAAAAATGTGCATCGTAATTCCAAGAAAGAAAAAAAGGCTTTGATTTATTAGAGCAAACCATGTGACACAGCACCAATTTTTACAATGGTAGAAATATTTTCAACTAGAAAATAGCTCCATATTTATTAATGTGCTAATTTTTAAAACTAAAAAATGTAATCATTTGAAATGTAGCAATAACATGAACTAAATCAAAAAATGCCCCTTTTTCAAAAAAAAAAATATTTTGTTGTTTTTGGTAAACTGCAGGTCACTTTATACTTTATAAGTAAGTAATGCATTATTTTTCGTATATTTTGGAAATCCAAAATATTCTCAGCATCTAAAATTATTTTTGGATACATTTTTGGAATATGACCAAATACACTGTAACTTGACCATGTTTTAACCGGATCTGTGTCATAATCCAAAAAATTAAATCCAAAAAATATAATCCAAATGCCAAAAGCCAAACTGTTAAAATCCAAAAGGACAAAATCCAAATGGGCAAAATCCAAATGTATAAAATCCAAAGAAAATCCAAAAAAAAATCCAAACTTTATCAAAACATTTTCCGCGCGGAAAATGTTTTGATAAAGTTTGGATTTTTTTTTGGATTTTCTTTAGTTTAGAACAGATATGAGATTGTGTGTGTGTGTGTGCGTGCGTGCGTGTGTGTGTGTGTGTGTGTGTGTGTGTGTGTGTGTATGTGTGTGCGTGTATGTGTGTGTGTGTGTATGTGTGTGTGTATGTGTTTGTGGGCGGGTGTATGTGGGCGGGTTTGTGTGGGCGGGTGTGTGTGGCCCGGTGTGTGTGTGTCTGTTGCATATGTTGCGTGTGTCCGCGTCGTTGAAAGTTAAGTTAAATCAAAGCCAAATTTAATACGACATGTACATATTTGTATGTACATATTTAGTGACACCTAGTGTGTAATAGAATAAGTTAAAATTAATAGCTCAATGTTTAACTGTACTAAAAAGGAATTTTCCATGATAAAATTGTTCTAAATGTTTCTACGCTATTCTGGAAAAGTCATGAGCTTTCTAGAAGTTTGGTTTGTGTAAATAAAAAGGCGAACGAGATCGAATTGGATTATTAGTATTTGGTAAGCGATAGTGTAAAGATTAAAACGGAATTAAAAAGTGTTGTAGTGCGAAATAAAATTTATAAGAGTACAGTAAAATTGTGTGAAACATATTTAAAGTGATTTTGTGAATTATCGTTAGTAAATAGTGTTGTTATAATTTTTGTGTGACATAAATAAATTCGTTGGTGATAAACTGAATTGATTTTGTTTTATTCATAATCCAGTGATACGAACTCTGATTGACAAGGCAAAAACGTAACTGTATCTTTTCTAATCAGAGACATCTGTTTTATATTATGTGCACTAATTTTGGAAATTTTGACATAAGATTTTGTGCTTTTTAGTAGAAATAAAAAGAAAGAAGTAGAATTTTGTTTCTTCACTTTTAAAATAAGCCAGTTTATTAAAAATGTTGTTGCAAAAACCCGTTGACATGATGATTAACATCCCGTGACATTTATCCAGTGTAAGCGCTTATTTTGGAAAATGCTCATTTCATTTCTAAATTGACCATCCAGTGTGATATATCCAGTGTAGGACATATCTCACTGGACACACTTATTTATATCCAGTGTGATATAATTTCATTTTTCATGCTCATTTCATTTCTTGATTGACATCCAGTGATATATATCCAATGTAAGCGCTTTTTTTGGAAAATGCTGAAATAAAACAAACAAAAAAAACAAAATAAATATCTGAAAAACGGAAATTTCATGTTTTTCCCTAAAAATAAAATAAAATAAAAAATGTCGCATTATATTCCAATAGTTACAAAAAATGTTTACAAGACGACTCCAATTTATTTATATTTGGTACTAATTTTGGTACTAATTTTCATAATTGAAAAAGCGTTGTTTTATGTTTTATTTTTAGTTCTTAACAATTTAATTTTAGTTCTTAAAAATTCTAATTTTAAAGAAAAATTGCACATTTAGTTAAAAAGAAATGTGCTTTTGGCAAAAATTGGCGCTGAATTTCATTTGGCGTCGAAATTGTAAAGTTTAGCCTAGAAAAGAGCAGTAAATTATCTATTCTCCAAAATATTTTATAGAATTCTCCTCCGTTTTTCCCAGAATATCCGGTTTTTTCCAGAATATATTACTATGTGTATCGGCTCTTTTCCAGAATATAATACTAGAAAGTGCAGTAAATTTCCCCTTTTCCAAACTTTTTTATAGAATTTTCTTCCGTTTTTTTCCAGAATATGACCCGCCTCTTTTCCAGAATATATTACTAGAAAGAGCAGTAAATTCCCCCTGTTCCAAAATATTTTTATAGAATTTTCTTTCGTTTTTTCCAGAATATGACCAGCATATTTTCCAGAATATATTACTAAAAAGAGCAGTAAATTCCCCCTGTTTCAAAATAGTTTTAAAGAATTTCTCTCAATTTTTTCCCAGAATATGTCTCGGCTCTTTTCCAGAATGTAATACTAGAAATACCAGTAAATTCCCTCTTTTCCAAACTTTTTTATAGAACTTTCTTCCGTTTTTTCCAGAATATGACCTGGCTCTTTTTCAGAATATATTACTAGAAGGAGCAGTAAACTCCCCCAGTTTCAAAATAGTTTTAAAGAATTTCTCTCAATTTTTTCCCAGAATATGCCTCGGCTCTTTTCCAGAATATATTACTAGAAAGGGCAGTAAATTCTCCCAGTTCTAAAATATTTCAACACAAAATTATGAATAAGGAAAATAAATCTTTATTCTCCAGAAACGACATTGGCGCCAAATTGAATACAGTGGAAATAATAGGAAACTATGCAAAGGGGTTGAATATTTGGTTTTAGACATATTTTGCACTACAACAAATTTTTTCTAAATTTTCGTGAAGGAGAATTTTAATTTTGCCAATCGGAAAATAAATAAAATTTAATAAAAAATGCTGCATTATTATTTTGGTACCAATTTTGTAATAATTTGACAAAAAAACCTTTCTTTATGTTTTATTTTTAGTTTATAAAAAAAATTCACCTTTAGTTGAAAAAAATCCGCTTTTAAAATATTTGGCGCTGAGTTTCATTTGGCTTCGAAAAAGTATATCTTAGCCTTAAATAGTTCCGTGTGGATATTCACGTTTGAATAATTGGCTACGGTATAGTTATTTAACGCCAAATGAATTTCAGCGCCAATTTTTTAAAAGCAGATTGTTTTTCAACTAAATACGCCTTTTGTTTTTAAATTAGAATTTTTATGAACTAAAAATATAAAACAAAAAAACGCTTTTTGTAAAATTGTCTGTTTTCCAAACTACAAAATTAGTACCAAATATGAAAATTAGTACCAAAATTAGTATCAAATATGAGTTCGCATCCATCTTATAAACATTTTTTGTAATTTTTGTATGAAAATTAGCACCAAAATGCAACATTTTTTATTTTATTTTTAGGGAAAAACACGAAATCTCCATTTTCCAGATATTTATTTTGTTTTATTTTTGATTTATTTTTCAGGAAAAATTATGAAACTATCATTTTCTTTAATTATGTATATCATATATTGCAACTACTCAAACCATTTTGCATAGTTTCCCATCATTTCCGCTGTATTCAATTTGGCGCCAATATCGTTTCTTTGACGTAAAATATCTATACTTGTTCCGAATAATTAACCATTATCAATAATTCCTCTCATGCATTATATCGAATTGTCTTATGATTAAGAATGCGTTGTTTAAATTGATTCTTAATAATAATCCCACTTACGATCGTGTTAAACGAAGAAACCAATTCGTTTACCTCATAAACATGCACTTTCATTATTTGCTGCGTTCCATTTCACGTGGCCAAGTACACACAAGTACTTCTGACTGCACGCAGCTACTCTTGCTAAATTTTATGAGTAGTTTGCTTTTCGAATTTATGGCGACGTCTTTACCAGAATATTTACAATAATAATGTTTAAAAACAAAATTTTAATGCAATAATAATGTTACGTAATTAATTAATTATTTAAAAAATCGAGCCTCGGACATTTTTACAAAAGTAAAACACTCCATGCCCTCTTTTAGCAAAACCAAATATTTTAGCACTTAGCAAAAACACTGTGTAGTAAATGTAGTACATATGCCCTAACAGAGATGTCACCATATCGACATATTATAGACACATTTGTTTTGATTGCATAAAACAAACAAATGTATATTAAATTTTATATGATGAGACAGGAGTGGAGTGAAGAAGAAGGTCTGGAGTTCAAATCTAAACAAAGCGAACGAAAAAATTTGTTTTTAGATGAAAAATTTTGAATTGGGTATAATCCGAGAAGATTAATCGGGATCGAGATCGCTACAAAAAAAAATTTGGTAAAATTCGTGGAAATAAAAAAAAAATTAAATTTTTGCTTAAAAAAAAAATAAAGTCGGAAGTTTGAAGAATCGAACTCGAAACCTTTCGAACACCACTCCTTCATCTTACCACCCAACCACTCATCCCTACTCATTTCTACTCAGTTTTTCGTTTAAAATATAAATACGAAAAATCGCATACAAATATTTGTTATTTTACCAGGCGAGCAGAATTTAAAAAACAACATAATTGTCAGCAACGTGACATTATTTTGTATCAAAGCGTGCCACTTCAAGTTATGTCACACTTGAACATACAAAATAAAGTCATATTGCTGACAATTCTACCCTCTGGTAATTTCTGTTCGCCTGTTAAAATGACAAAATTTTTTGGCGATTTTTGATGAAAAAAAATTGTTTTGTTTTTAAATTTCTGCTCACCTGGTAAATAAAACCTTTTTTTAATTAAAAAGGCAATCATAACTCTAGCAACCACCCAAATAGAAAATTTGGAGCTTTTTATTACAAAAAAGAAATCCTTCAGCCGCGAGGATCGAACTATTACCATAAGAGAGCAGATCAAAACCATAGAAGAAATTTTTTTTGTAATAAAAATCTCCAAATTTTCTATTTGGGTGATTGCTAGAGTTATGATTGCCTTTTTAATTAAAAAAAGGTTTTATTTACCAGGTGAGCAGAAATTTAAAAACAAAACAATTTTTTTTCATCAAAAATCGCCAAAAAATTTTGTCATTTTAACAGGCGAACAGAAATTACCAGAGGGTAGAATTGTCAGCAATATGACTTTATTTTGTATGTTCAAGTGTGACATAATTTGAAGTGGCACGCTTTGATATAAAATAATGTCACGTTGCTGACAATTATGTTGTTTTTTAAATTTTGTTCGCCTGGTAAAATAACAAAAATTTGTGATTTTTCGCCATGTCTATTTCGGTTTATTTGATTAAGTAACATTCCTGGTTGATGATAAACTAGTCGGTCCTCAGTTTGCTCTTCAGTACAATAATGCTCCCATACATAAGAAAAGTCATTCCTACGAAATTCTATAAAAATCTTGAATATAATTATTTGTCTTGGCCAGGGCAGGGTTGCGATTTAAACCTGCGGAGGTTTAAATTAAAGTGTAATATATTCATGATCTAAAAATATCAAAAATTTGTAGCAGGGTGCCCAGAAAACTGAGCGAGATAAGATTCTAGGTGATGTTAACAACAAATTTTTGAATCACTTGCTAGATCGTATAGAGGCTAAACAAAAACTGACCATCTGCATACAAAATATGAGTGACTATATCATTATTTACTTAGCAAAAAATAATCTTAAATTTATTTGATTTACTATCTTATTTTGATTTTTTTCATATTGCACAAATAATATTGAGAACATATTTGTGGGTACAAATAATTTTGGCAAAAACAAAATTAACTGTAACTTCTCCTAGAACTAAAATTTAAAAAAATTTGATAGAAATGTAAAGCAGGGTAATTAAATTTATTGAATTAAAATTAATGTTTTCAAAAATGTTATTATTTATATAATTTTAAAAGCCTTTTGCGTTACGTTGCATCACAAATTTAGCAGGTACAAATAATTTTGGTTCGGACTGTACATATACTACCTTGATCAACCAGTTCTCGGAATAACCACCGTGTGGCGCTCCTATCGTTCCAATTTGAGTTCTGTTTTTTTGTTAAGTTGGTACATCTGTTTTTGATATTCCCTCTAAATCTTAGCTTCATAGCTTGACATTTGCAAAAGTTACGTATAGTCAACAGTATATCTACTCTGTGTGTGTTGGCGATTTCTCCATTATTTCCTCTCGGCTGCTGAAACGCGTTCCCCGTAATGGTTTTTTAACTAGATTGAACAGAAAGAAGTCACAGGGAGCCAAATCAGGTGAATTCGGTGGCTGTTGGATGGTATTTGTTGCATTTTTCGTCAAAAAATTACGAATAATGATGGCACTGTGCGACGGTGCGTTATCATGGTGCAAAATCCATGAGTTTTCTGCCCACAATTCTGGTCTCTTTCGGCGAATTGCTTGACAAAACGCCTCATAACGCACAAATAATATTTTTTGTTTTCTGTCTGGCCTTCTGGCAAAAATTCATGATGCACTACACCGTTGTAATCCATGAAAACCGTGAGCATTGCCTTCTTTTTTGACTGAAAACGACGTAGTTTTTTTTTTGGTGAACGCCATTCACTTGCCTGATGTCTGGATTGCGTGTCGTACTCATAAACCCACGTCTCGTCTCCAGTAATGATCCTTTTGATGAATGTGGGATCGGATTCAGCCTCGCAAATCATGTCTAAAATTGTAAATAATCACCAACACACACAGAGATAGATGTACTCTTGACTACGTAACTTTTGTAAATGGCAAGCTATGACGCTAAGATTTAGAGGGAATATCTACAACAGATGTACCAACTTAACAAAAAAACCGAACTCAAATCGGACGATGGGAGCGCCACACGGTGGTTATTCCGAGAACTTGTTGATCAATGTAGTATAATAGGCAATTGCTTCATTGGAACAAGCCGCAGATATGTTACCAGTTATTTATATTTCTGACAGACATAATGGATCATTTAAACGGATATCGTTCCAAGTATTTCATTTCGCGTCCTTCATGTCGCGCATTGAGAACGGGTGACGAGAAAATTGTTAAAATAGTGAAAACTGTGTGGTTTTAATTAACGTGGTTTAAATATCGTGCATTTACTAAAAATTAAATGTAAAACATGAACAGTTTTAACACAAAATTTCACTTTTCACAATTTAAACAATTTTCTTACTAAATTTGGTGCAAAATGAAATTTCGTTCTCGTCGTGCACCGACCTTATAGATTTTACAAATATTTCAGCTAATTTTGTCTAGGTGGTACAAACAATTTTGAATCCAATTATAAAATCATGTATGAGGTAAAATGCAAATTTATAGACTAAACAGAACATTTCTATTCAGAAATTTGATCTACATGATTTTCAGTCACAACAAAACTCATTAATTGAATAAATTGAAAATTGTTATTGCTTTTATTTTATACTTCAGATTGAAAAATAATAATTAAATTCATTAATTATAATTGCGTCAACTCTTCTTCCGCTATGCTTTCAATTAAATTACTTGAATCGGATTCTTCTAGGGAATATAGTTCTTTCAATATATGTAGTTAGAAGTGATCTCCATTCGTCAGAACTTTTTTCGTAATACCGCAGAATCGTTCCATGTAAAACAGGCTCGTCCTAGTTTTTTGGGACTTGAACTAAATTTAATTAGTTTTTTTTGGAATAAACAACTATTGCCTGAATCGACATCGGTTCGCGTATGTGAGTGCTGCTGTTTTTAAACCATATATCATCATGGGCACAATTATCGAAGTACGTATATACATAGTCAGGACAGTCTGAAAGCTTTATAAAAATCTACATTTGCCTGGTAATTCCGACTGCTTGATGATGACGTGTACGTATAGTGTGTGGTCGGCTTAAATTACAAGACAGATGAGTTCTTAAATATCGCATTTAATTTAACTTGTTTCAAACATTGTTCCTGCTAGGTTTATACTGGAGGGTATGATGGATGATGGTGGTTTGGCGTCTATTGGAGGGGGGGATCAAAGTTGAGTAGATTAATCTACCAGCTCCGTAACCTTCCAGTAGGGTGCCCATCACGTGAGCTATTCTGGTCTTGTCATTAGGCAGCTGCGTGATAGGTACAATTGTGTAAGGGGTAACCTGTTCACAATTCGCAAGTGTACGTACTGCCTCCTCGTGGCAACCACTGGTAACTAAGGCCACTTGGCACATTTTTGGCCATTAGGCACAGGCTAAAGTGCGTCGCTAAAGGAGAAAACCTTGACAAAAAACCCTAATCTAAGGTGGAACAGCATATGCCGAAAGATGAATGGCTGATAGGTTAATCAGCCCATAATTTTATTTAGCCTTCCTGTAGTAAAGCTGGGTGACCTACAGGTGATTTGCAATTCCGAGCAACTCGTAAGAGTAAAATCAAACGGAATACGGGGCAGGAGTAGGAATATACGAGAGTGGGACAACCCTCTCGAGGTCCTTGAGCTCCAATGCTACCGTCTTTCTAGCGGAACTACATGCTGTAGTAAACATCTAGGAGGGAGAGCAATAAGCCCAGATAGTATGTATCACGTACCGAAAGGCAGTATCGTCAGGTTCATTAAGAACCTGAATATTGACTGGACGGATAATTAAGCAGGGGCCAGCACAATAGATCTGTTAGGTCGCAGTGCGAAGTGACTGATCGCCCGCATGGCCCCCCCAATAATAATAATAATAATATGATGGATGATGGGTCGGTGTCTCGGATAAGGGTGGAACATTTATGTGAATTGATCCATAATCCGGTTGTTTTAACATCATCGGCAAAGGCAAGAATCAATGGTAACTTTAAATTCTCCCGTTGCTCTAGTTTGAGTTCGAGTTATAGATCGGCGACGTTCATGAGAACTTCGTTTAGAATTAAATTGAAAATTCTTAGTGAGATAAGACACCCTTGCTTAACTCTGTGGCGGTACAGAGTATCCGCTTGTAAAACAGAATCGCTTACGGTTTTCGCGGTTCAAAGCGTCCGCTTATATCACAATCTGTTTGCAGTCCAAATATCGGCCGTTAGGGTTAAACCTTGTCGCTTTTCTTTTTTTGACAGAAAGAAAGAGAACAGCCATTACATATCCAAAAACGATCGCGAAAAGTAGCGTCTTAAGAATAAAAATAAAATCATTTTTGATCCGAGTAAAATCAGTTTGCGAGTTAAAACGAAATCGCTAACCGATTAAGCGTAATAATTTTGTAACGTTTTCTATTAAATATTAATTAAACTAAATAAAACTTTTGTAAGTGTAAAATAAACGCTTCGGTTTTTTTATTGAATTATATTGTGGAAGGTGCGTCGGCCGCCATTACAACGAGCACGCCACTCATATACGGACGAGATTACGCTCATCGACCACCATCACCACAACTCCGTTGATCTTCTTGACGCTTGTCGTAACCACATTGTACCACTTAATGGCACTTAAGCAAGTTTTAACTTTTCTGTTAACTAAATGATGTGGTAGATAATGTTGCAGGCAATCGGTTACTACATTGAGGTATACAGTGTCAAAAGCTTTTGCCAGATAGATGGACAAGACAAATACTCGATGGCCTGCCCATCATTCTTTATGAACAACGTGTCGAATGGTAAATATTTGGCCTTCAGTTGACCGGTTTGCTAGGAAAGTGGCTTGATAGGAGAATGGAAATTGTAGATGTTCATCTAGTCGATCAAGTAGCAATTTTAGTCGGTCACATTTCTTGGACATTTTATTTTGGGTATTGGAACCTGAATGATGTATATCCACTCCGATGGTACTCCATCATCCAAGCTGATTTAAATATTTTGTGAATGGCTTGAATTATGACATCTGGTGCGTTATAATTCGTGCTTCAGTAATTCGATGAGTATCCCGAATATGTTGGACGTCTGCACTTATTTCGTCTTCTGTTGGCGCAGGTCCCAGAGGATTATGATTAGTTTCTTCTATTAGGGTTGGCCACTCAACCACTGATTTTGACAATTCTTGGACCCAGGAAGAAATAGGGAGATAGTGCTTAGGGAGTTGATTGCTGTTTTTTATAGCTCTTGAAGCAAACAAATGCGTTCTGCGTAAGCATTCGGATTATCTGTATCTGGTTATTTTTAGGAAAAAATGCTTGCAACTTTGAGCTCTATGGTTGGTGATAGCGTGGTTTAAAGGAGCTCTTAAATCTGGTATCTGAATGTGAGCGATGGGATCTTGTGAATGTGTTTTCCGGTAATGAAGAGCACCCTTAAGCATGGCCATCGCTTGTCTTCGTTTAGGTGTTAAGGGTGCATTTGAATCTAGGCTCTGTTGGGTCGAAATTTTCTTAAAATCCACAATTTGTTGCCATTGGTAACTGGAATTTGTGAGAAGGTTTTGATATTTGTATCGTACTGTTTCATCCTGAAGAAGTGTAAGGTTTAATGAGCTAAAAGTGTCTGTTAAAGGTGATAGGGTTGATGTTGAGTCGGTTTTGCTGATACTTTTCGTTTATTACAAACAATCCAAAGTAAGCAGTGGTCTCTTAGTTCGTTATGATGGAGGTTATTGCCAATGTTTCTATTGCCTCGGTTAGTGCTAAATCCAATATGGACATTAAAATCCCCCAGTAACACTAAATCGCGGCTTTTGTGACAGCGATCAATAATTGAATGTAACGTGGTGTAAATTCTTGACGATCGTGGTCGATTAAAGTGTGAATTTTGAGGAGGAACATAGACGGATATGAAGAGCATCGCACCAATGGTGGGAACGCTGCTGAGAAAGGTGATAATGGAGCCGAAGAAGTGCTAATCTGCTTTATTTGGATGGATGATGATTTCCGAATACGGGCTTAGCTTTGTCTTTAGTTATTATATTTAGTTTAATCGTTGAGTAGTTATTATAACTACAACTAGAATTAAATTGTTTAAGTAAATTAGTATTAATATTAATATTTAGTATAATTGATTTAAATTTTGAAGGAATGTTTTTGGAAGATATTTGTGTTGTCTTATGTTAACTATATTTTATCAGATAGTAGTGTACTAACAAATTATAACGAGGAGACAAGAAAGAAGAGACGCAACCACGTCAAGGAACATTTGCTATGGTTAGTATTAATTTCGGTAACCGCATGTGAACATGATGATAGAATGAAATCTCGCTATCCCCTCACAACCGTCGATGGAAAAAAGGTGCAGCTTTTCAGAAAAAACTTGGGCACCAATGGGAACGCTGACTAGGAGAGATTGTGTTTTTCTTGTGACTAACAACTTGTCATTGAAAAAAAATAGCATTTTACAATTTTGCCGTTGTAATTTGGTGCAACATGCCGTATATATGCTGCCTAGAGATCTCATTTACTAGATACTTCATTGCTTTAATTAACAGTTGTTAGAACATCTTGTGTTAAAACGACACTTTGCTTCATCCATGGAACTTCCTTCCCTTGGCAGACCATCTGAATAAAAATATCTAAAGGGTACTCGCTTGCCTTTAAAAAAACTACGTCGTTCATCGTTTGTATTAATTGGAATAATGTGTTGTAAAGCAATAAATATATTTTCCCTTCAATATTTTCAGAACCGCCCGCCCCTCCCCTCAGTTTTCCATTCCCCTACACAAAACACAATAAATATGCATCCCGTTGTGATTATGCTACAATATAATGATTGTAAATATATTTTACATATTAACGCTGTGAAGTCATAAAATTTCTTCTACAATGAACTCCAAGGTATTCTTAAGCAAATTTACCATTTTCATCATTGGAAAAAAACAAAAATCCTTATTAAAATTCGTTACCCGAAAAAAAAAGTTTATTATTAAAAAGAAAAATTCAATCTTTACATTCTTGAATACTTTATTAATAAAGACGGTACATTCACCAACGGTACACTAAATAAATTGTTCGTACTTTTAATTTAAGACGCGTAATATTTGTTGCGTATTATTTAGTGCAGGTATATAAGGAAGTTGATTTAAGTGTAAAAAATATAAATTAACTGTGGGGGAATATGTACAATGTACATACATTGGTACATCTTAATTGAAATTAACAATCTTTTAAAACAACAACAATAATTTATTTACCCAAGAAATATCCAAAGTATTTATTTAGGTTTATTACCAAGGGAGTTAGTATTAAAGCGAACATGCGAACAGGTGATTAACTTATATAGGTGCTGTTGCTTTTTCCTCTAAATATTTGGCCATTGCTTATTTAATTTTCTTTAAAGCGGAAAATGCAATTTAAATTAATTTTGTTTTAGAGGAGCCAATTAGATTTTATTAATTAATTTGTGTAAATCGTAATTGGATATATTTGAGGCGATTCTGCCGCTTGAATATTTATTATAATTATTATATCTGAATTTGAAAGGTAACAAATACCGCAAAAATCGCTGAATTTGAAAGGTAATGGATACCTGGAAGTAGGTATTTGTTAGTAGGAAGAAAATAATTTCCTTGGACGCTTTATAGCAGGTGGCACCATCCGCTCTTCACAAGAAAAGACCAAAACTTTCGTTAGATATCCTCAATCGAAAACTTTGAAGCAAATTCAAAGTAAATTTTAAGTCGTAAATTCGTTAAAGATTACGCCAAGAAGACGAAACCATTATAGAATTTACTTAACAAGATTTCAAATTTTAAGTTTAAAGAGGTCGAGCAAATTACAAGGAACTTCACACTAATGCAAGTAAGAAAATCATACCGGCAGAGAACAATTGCCACGTGTACGAAAGCTGGAGGTTCTGGCAATTATAGAAGCATTAAACAACATCAGAGTATATTTGTTAGGGCAGTCTATTTCATTGTTACTGACTGTGTTGCGTTTCAAATGACCATTAAATTATTTATATTGTAACGTTTTTGCCTTGTCAATTAAGGTTCGTATCACTGTATTGTGAATTAATTTATTTCACAGAAAAGTTAATACAACACAATTTATTAATAAAAATTCCTAAAAATCACTTTTTCGCACAATTTTACTGTACACTTATAAGTTTTATTTCGCACTAAAATACTTTTTAATTCCTTTTCAATCTTCTCACTATCGCTTACCAAATTCTAATAATCCAATTCGGTCTCGTACGCCTTTTTATATACACAAACCAAACTTCTAGAAAGCTCATGACTTTCCAAGTAAGAATAGTGTAGAAACATTTAGAACAGATTTATCATGGAAAATTCCATTTTAGTACAGTAAAACATTGAGCTATTAATTTTAATTTATTCTATTACACCCTAGGTGTCACTGTCACACCACCCCTCACCTAAGCCTGTTCGTCCCGAACAGGACCGAAATCACCTCCTCTGTAGAGGGCCAGCCTCTCTAAATGTACCACCATTGGTTTACCTCCTTGTCATTTTCTTGTCCTGTAGGCTGCACTTTCGATGAAGAATCCTTCTTCCATTGTGGAACGCGGTTCCGTTTCAGGCGCTTTTCGTCAAATCTTCCGCTATTAGCTGGTTTGCCATACCGATCCCTCATCCAGTCATCGGACACTAGCACTCCTCTTCGCACAACCCGATACTTCTTACCCAATATCGGTTTAATCTGATGCTCATTGGTTTCCTCAAAAATTGTTTCAGATTTCGATGGCAGCTTCTCGCATTAGCTGATTGTTATACGCCTTACTGTCGCATCCGTACCGTTAAATTTAAATTTCAGCTCGATATTATCGCTACTCAATATTCCTCGTCCAAAATCCAACACAAAGCCATTCATCCTCATGAAGTCCGTTCCGTGCTACACTCGTAATAGGGATGAATGTTATGGGGCAACCAGACAGCGAAGCCAGCTTCGGTTCCTTCAAACTGACTTCTAACCTTTTTACTTTACCGACTGTTGCCATCAATTCATCCGATTCCTACTCTCCTCTTAGTGCTCTTTCCACAGAAGTTGGTGATCCGTTCTACGTTGGCCCGCATAAAAGGTGGCGATCTTCACTCTCCCTGTATTCCATTCCGACAGTCCATTGAGATCTGACCCAACTTGTCACATTCCCAACACCTAAGCGTGCCGCTTCTAAATTTTGGTATCATACATTTTGGTCTGGTGAAGTTCTGCACAGCCTTGATCGTTAACGCAAACGCAACGGTTTCCGCGGACGTTGCTTTAGGTGACAACATCACCGCCTTGCGTGTCTCTGGATCTCGAACGCCGTCAAAATCATGATGGTCAGCGTTCAACCTTCTTTATCCATGGCGTCATGTAGTCGCGCTTGTAAAGCTGCGTTACTACCATCAGTGGCCAAACCCCGTTTCTCAAGTTCGCTCTTTAATTCTGGAAATTTTAATTCGTTGAGAATCATTTTCTTTATCTAATTATTAACAATCCCACCGCTGTCACCAATTGTTACGTTTTTGCCTTGTCAAGGTTCGTATCACTGTTCGTATCACTGTTCGTATCACGCATCACACATTTTACTGATCACTTTTACTTTTATTTTGCACTAAAACACTTTTTAAATCACTTTTAATTCCTTTTTAATCTTCACACTATCGCTTACCAAATACTGATAATAATCTTACAAGTTTACACTATCGCGTTCCAAATTCTAATAATCCAATTCGATCTCGTTCGCCTTTTTATATACACCAACCAAACTTCTAGAAAGCTCATGACTTTTCCAGATAGAATAGTGTAGAAACATTTAGAACAATTTTATCATGGAAAATTCCATTATAGTACAGTAAAACATTGAGCTATTAATTTAATTTATTCTATTACACCCTAGGTGTCAGCGTCACAATATTTTATTTTAATTCTTAGATATTATCGGTACTAAATTTTTTAGGTAGTAGCAGTTACCAACTAAGGGTTTGGTCTGATGCGCTAGTGCGTGCTTGAGTATAACAATGATTCACTGGTGCACAAAAAAATGCACCCGAATTATATCCACTCAGCTGGAAAATGTTCATGACAAGTTCCTGCAAACGCCACTTGAAATCGATACATCTAAAATAAAAATTAATTTCCAAATTTTCTCAATACAAAAATTGAAACAAAAGTTTTAAAACTTATAACTTTCTTTTATTGTGAATATTTATTTTATTTGTAATAATTATAAAACTACTAGTTTCGAGCGTATGGACCGCTCATCATCAGGTTTTTCTCAAAACTAAAACGTCGATTAAAAATTTTTTTAAAATGAGTCAGATACTTTCTGTCTGTGCTACAATACCTATACAAATTAAAAAACGATATATTGTACTACAATTAAACAAATTAAAAATATTAATAAATAAAATAAATATAATTGTTGTTATTGTAGAGATTGCGTCGATATGCAGATTTTTATATATTTATTATATATTCGTATATTTCGTTTCTCCTAATTCTGTCGTTCAATATGTGCGTGCTATCTTTGTGTCGGTAGATTTCCATTTCTTCCAATCTATCCATGGTTTTACATTTGTTGATTCTATGTATAATTTTGAGATTATTATCATAGTCCGTGAATGTGTGGCTCTCGTTTTTTATATGCAAGGCGTAGTTTGATTTTATGGAATGTGTTGGTTTTTTTATTTCTTGTATATGTTCGTTAAATCTTTTATGGAAGGTCCTTCCAGTCTGGCCTATATAAAATTTTTCGCAGTTGTTGCAATTCAGTCTATATATTCCGGCGTCGTTTGTATGTCCGATCTTCTCTTTGAGTTTATGTTGAATGTTATTATTTGTTTTAAAAGCTATTTTATAATTAAATTGTGAAAAAATTTTTTGTATTATTTTAAAAAACGAGAGCCACACATTCACGGACTATGATAATAATCTCAAAATTATACATAGAATCAACAAATGTAAAACCATGGATAGATTGGAAGAAATGGAAATCTACCGACACAAAGATAGCACGCACATATTGAACGACAGAATTAGGAGAAACGAAATATACGAATATATAATAAATATATAAAAATCTGCATATCGACGCAATCTCTACAATAACAACAATTATATTTATTTTATTTATTAATATTTTTAATTTGTTTAATTGTAGTACAATATATCGTTTTTTAATTTGTATAGGTATTGTAGCACAGACAGAAATTATCTGGCTTATTTTACAAAAATTTTTAATCGACGTTTTAGTTTTGAGAAAAACCTGATGATGAGCGATACGCTCGAAACTAGTAGTTTTATAATTATTACAAATAAAATAAATATTCACAATAAAAGAAAGTTATAAATTTTAAAACTTTTGTTTCAATTTTTGTATTGAGAAAATTTGGAAATTAATTTTTAAATATTGTGAAAAGTTTTCGTGGTTACATCGCAAGATGTTAATATATATATCTAAAATAAGATACGTAACATTTTAGTGAAGAATCGATTTAGAAGTATAATTTATGTGACACTAAAATATGATTTTAGTTTTTACCGAGAATATAGTTTTCCAAATCTTATTGGGCTTATTGATTAAACTCATATTGCGCTAACTGGATTAAGAAAACGCTTTGAAAATCCCATTCTATTAACAATCAATTGAAAAATAAATTCAGATTTATAATTAGAGATAAAGCAACAGCAACATTTTGACATTTTTGGAAGCAGGTTTGGAGGAAGAAGAAACACTGGAGTCGCTTTAAGGTAAATTTTAGTTACATATGAAACGCAATGAATTTTTTGGTTGACAGTGGTCAAAATTATAACTACGTACACAGAAAAATAAGAAGTCAAATTGAGAGGTGCACAGGTTTATTAAAAAAACCATTTCCGGTCAAATCAGTGTATGTCATTTCGCTGACGAGTAAACAACATATTTTTGTTTTGTGCTCTAACCATGTCAACCTTTGTGCCAACAAACCATAATTTGCAGGAAGCGCTGCCGTTTTGTTTTAATTTGTGGTGTGCAGAAAATGAGGAACATACTCTATCAACAAAATTTGTCCAGTGACAAAGAACGCGAAATGAGGCCAGTAAAGTTTGAAGACGCTGATTTGAAGGTGTTATTGGACCAAGATTCATGTCAAACTCAAGAAATACTCGCTGAAACGGTGGGAGTCTCAAGCCCATGTATGTAGTGCAAAAACAAATAAAATGGGTTCCGCATGAACTCAAGCCAAGAGACGTCGAACGCCGTTTTTTCACGTGCGGACAATTGCTCCAAAGACAAAATCGGAAGGATTTTTTGCATCGAATCGTGACGGTGGACGAAAATTAGATCCACTACGACAACTCAAAGCGTAGAAAATCGTGGGGTAAGCCCGGTCCTGCATTAACTTCCATGGCTATTCATGGCAAGAAGTTAATGGTGTGCATCTGGTGGGATCAGTTCGGAGTGATCTAGAAAACGTTATCAACAGGAGAAAAAAACGCCCACAATATGCCAAAAAACATGACAAAGTAATCTTTCAGCATAACGACGTTGCTCGGCCACATGTCGCCAAAGGGATATCCTACTCCACACGCCGTATTCACCAGACATTGCTTCTTTCAACTAGCACTTGTTCCGGTTGATGACTCATGCCCTTTTCGTTCAGCACTTCACTGCCTACGAAGAAGCCAAAAATTGGGTCGATTTTTGGATCGCCTCAATCCGCTAATCACATACTTACATACATAGATAATATCTCAAATATTTGCGACGAACTCCTATGTGCTATCAAATCTCATTAACTTGGGTTTTTCAATTAAATGAATGATCAATAACTTTCATACATTTATGAACCCTCAGAACGAATTATATACAATATTCATGATATGTTGGTTACAATTCAAAACAATTTCACTTGCGGGATCTTTTGACCGAATTTGTTTTGTAAATTTGCAGTCAACTGTAAATTCAAACAACGATCGTAAAATAATTTGTGCAAATTATAACAAAATTTTTATTAGATTTTCAGGCATAGGCACACACGTACATACCTTTATTACCTAAATTAAGGCTAATAATCATGTTTAATAAAATGATCCAAAATGCAGTCGGAATCGCTACCCTGATGAAGTACTACTGAAACTGAAAATTATTTGAAACGTATTTGACAACCTAAAAATAATGATAAAAGATCTAGATTTACAGCGGGTTGGCTACATAATCTCGGTTTTCAAAAGCTCGGTTTTACAAAATCTCGGTTTTCAAAATTTCGGTTTCCAAAATCTCGATTTTCAAAATCTCGGTTCTCAAAAGCTCGGTTTTGAAAAATAAATTTTTGTGAGTGTCACGAACCCTTGGTTTTCAAAATCTAGATGTTATCAAAATCTTGGTTTTTTTGCAATCCTTGTTCCGAAAATCTTGGTTTTTCAAAATCATGGCTTTTTAAATCTTGGTTTTGTTGCAAAATGTTGCATTAACAAAATAGTGCAATTATTTTTCTTTTTAGTAGGTGTGCTTAATAAATTCTATATAATTCGCTCCTACGTGCGGCATGCAGTACGACATGTTTGCTGATCTCGGCTCCTACGTCCCCGAAGTTCAAATCTAAAGCCCCTCCGAATGTGAACGTTACCGAAGCCGTTAGCCTCTACTGCTCTACAATTTTTTTAAAATAAAACAATAATGCTTTTAACCGAAAATATTTTTATTAATTCGGGCGCGCCCCTCCCTCCACGAACTTTGGCTGTATGCGCCGGCCAAAATTGTGGAGAGTTTCGAGGTTTGCGCGCTCCTCAATTTTGATGAAGGCGTACATTTAAAGGACGGAGCGTACATTTAAATCGTCGAAAGCGAAGCGAAGGGAGTTTGCCTGTACTGAGGAGAGACTTTTCCAATGGGTGTTGTACAAGTCTCCCATCCAAGTAGGGATGGCGTAGGATGTATGATTGGTTTGATGTAGGCTTTATAGAGTCTCAACTTGTTTTTAGGGGAGAGGCCACTATTTCGGTTGAGGAATTGATAGAGATTATGGCGGGCAGTAAACGCTTTTTCCTTTATGTATTTAATTTGAGGCAGCGGTGATAGCTTCTTATCGAGAATGATTCCCAGATATTTGACTTGAGGTTTGAATTCAAGGACGTTACCCTCGAATGAAATGGGGTTGACTTTGTACATTTTGGAGTTTTTATTGTGATGGAAGTGGATGATTTCGGTTTTACAGGAATTGATTTTAATCTTCCACTTCCTCGCATATTCCGAGTACCTTTCAAGGTATTTGGGGATCCTTTCGCTCGACTTGCGAGCGCTGGTCGAGGAAGTCAATATAGCCGTATCGTCGGCTATATTTGAATTTTTGTTTCCTTGTTGTCTGGCCTCGAAATATCGTGGTAGTAGAAGGAGAATAGGTGTGGGCCAAGTATGGATCCCTGAGCAACCCCCGCAGCTACTGATTTGATACTGGAACCGTGGTTGTTCAGCGAGACATAGAATTTCCGGTTTCTAAGGTAGGAATAGGTTAGTTTGATTAAGTAGTGGGGGAAGTTGCATTTTATCATTTTGTAGATTAACCCTTCGTGCCAGACGCGGCGATGGTCGATCGGCCGAACCGTTTAGAGTTTTTCATGCAATTTTTGAGCCTTAATATAGCTTGCGTTGAAGAGTGTCCAGCACGGAATCCGAATTGTTCATCAGGAGTGTAGGGTTGAAGCAGTGGAAGTAATCTATTGAGATTAACTATTTCTGTTATTTTGCTAAAACCGTTTAGGAGTGAAATGGGGCGAGTGTTTTCTATTCTGTTGCATGGCTTTCCTGGCATAGGAATAGGTATGACTTTGCCGATCTTCCAGCAGTCTGGAAAGTAACCAGTGTTTATTATTCCGTTTAGGATATCGGTGAAGTGAGTGACTGCTTTCTCGGGAAGGTTTTTTAGAGCTGTATTAGGAATATTGTCATCGCCAGGAGCTTTTCTCTTATTGAGGTGACGAATAATGTTGAAAATTTCGTCTTTATCGACCGTCGAACTGATTGGATCGTACGGTTGGGAGTTAAGAAAATTTGCAATGTTATTATTGACTAACAACTCGAATTGGGGGTCTTTGAATGTCTCGTTCTGAGTATGCACTTTTTCGTAGTGGGATGCGATTTGTTCAGAAATTTATTTAGGATCCATGATAGGATGGGTATCTTGCATAATCTGGGTGATTGAAATAAATTTCTTTCCATTGAGCTTCCTAATTTTGTTAAAAATTTCGGGGGAATTATCGGGCACTTCTTTCAATGTTCTTTTGAAGCTTGCATTTTTTAGTTCTCTGAACCAACAGGAAATCAGCTTCGAAAGGAGATTGATTTCAGTTTATGAGACGGAACCTGGATATTTATAATGGATTGTTTTGGTAAGAGTGGAAGCCCTTACCTCAATTTCAGCAATGGTGACAGGGACCGGGTGCTTATCTGGGAGGTTTTGATGAATATGGACTTTGAATTTGGCCCAATCGGCTTGGGCGAAGTTCCGGTAGTTCTTTTTTGATTGGAATTTAATTTTGAACGGGACTGTAAAAAACACCGGAAAGTGGTCGGAACAAAACCCATGTAAAGTTTTGGGGATTGTTTAGCAAAGTGATATTGATGGATAATATCAAGTCGAGTATTGAATTTCCCCTAGGAAAGGTTGGGTCGCTCGGGGCGTTTAATTGTAGATTAGAATTTAAGCATAGCTTAAAGAGTTCTAGACCATTCTGGTTGTTGTTTGGGCAGTTCCAGGCATCGTGTCGGGAGTTGAAATCTCCAGCCACAGGTTTAGGTGGGTTTCGCACAGAAGGACTAGATTGGGTTTGTGACGGGACAAGATTTTCCTCCAGCACTTTACGTCGGTCTAGTGAGACTAGACTGTTGGCGTTCAGAGTAATGCAGGTCAGTTGTTCAATGATGGGTTCTTGGGTAGGGCGGCTACGAATCTCATGTAGGCAAAGCGTTTTTGAACTATGTTGGATGTGGGAATGAGATCATATTCCGTGAAGAATTGCTCGCACTTGACCTTAAGGTCGAAAAAGTTGGTTCCGAATAGTTCCTCACACTCCTCTAACAGGCGATCAACACTATTCTTGGGAGCAGGAGATAGTTGGGAATTTAATGAATTACTGCCAGTTATACTGGCGTATGAGATACCATATCTCTGCAACCCGAGTCCTGATGGGATTCGGGCCGGACCTGGATTACGCGGGTTAATTTTGGAAATAAATCTTTGTCTCACCTGACATTTGTTGTAGTTGGCGGGATGTTGCTCTCCAAAGTTCACACATTCGGCCGGATTTTTTTCGGCAGGCTCGTGGCTCTCTTTACACTTGACACATCTGTAATAGCAACCACAGTTGGTTGCTGTGTGTCCGAATCTCTGGCAGTTGCGACACTGAGTCACCTGGGCTCGGCCTCTTTTCTTCTCCCAGGTGACTCGGTAATGGCTCATTTCTCTTATCGAAATAAGTTTTTCAATTGGCGTGTTCTTGTCGATGATGACTTGAAACAACGGCATTGGTACATTCACTGAAGTACTTTCCGATGTTTTCCTTCGGAAAGTCATCACTGAAACTTTGACTTCGATCCCATGTTTATCTTTAAGGGTGAGCTCGATCTCCTCCGGGTTGAGAGATGAGTGGGCTCCGCGCATGACATATGCGAGGCGCTTTTTGTCAGTAGTTTGTCCATCCGACTTTCCATTAAGTTCATTCTAGAGTTTGTAACTTTTTTTTCCGATTTTTTAGACATTTTTCCACAAAAAGAAAAAAAAAATATTTAATTTGTTTTGAAAAAAAACAGATTGGTTTGTACACTTTTTTAAAATTTGCACTTTAAAAAATTTTACCTTTAACACTTACGTGATGAAGACTCTCTGGTCGTGTGGCCCAGGTAGGATGATGAAATAAATACGAAAAAAAAATCCTTTATACATATACTCTCGAACAAATTAAAATATTCTCTTTTTACTCTTAATTACCACTATACCGTGATGAAAAATCGCGTCATTCGTTGTTCCATTGCAAACAGTGAAATAATTAGCAGGGAAATTTTCCGGAGTGAAAATAGTAAAATTCACGTAGTTCACCCATAGTTATACAACATAGTTGAAATATTGAAAATTATGATAAATTTATATTTGGAAGTTATCCGACTGTGCAAATTACAATGAACGGCTGGTGCTCTTATGTTTATCAGAGTTGACCCATATCATTGCCAACTCAAAACATAAAGAATCATTTCCGGCCCTCTAAGAGATGGACTATAAAATGTTTAAAATTATAATGAATTTATATGGAATCTTTTGGAAGCTGGCTGATTGTGAAAATTACAATGAACAGCTGGTGTTGGGATGCCTTTTAGTGTTATTTCTTACTGTTGTCTAGTTATAATATAAAGAATCATTAAAAACAAAAATATAATATAATTAAATTTCTTAGTCTATGAGAAAAAACTGGGATGGGATGGGATAGTGTTACCTGATGAACATTTTAATTTTTTCTGTGATAAAAAACTGGGGTAACTTCACATGCTTCGAAATAGTATCAGCAAAGGTATTCAAAGGTTAAAATATGTTTGAATACCACACTCCAAAGAAGCTTAAACACAACACCATTTGATCTACTAACAGGAGTAAAATTTCATTAGAAAGATGATTTGAAATATTGACAGCTGTACAAGAAGCAATGCAACAAAATTTCGTGGAAGAAAGAAATGAAATTAAACAACTTAAGATTCTCAAGATTTCATACAAGTTTTTATGACTACCGCTTATTTACTAACGCATATGTAGTTTGGTGTTCTCTCGTAATTTTCCGAGCATCTACAATTTTTGAAAAGTTTTTATTGTTTCGTTGCCTACAAATTTATGAAAGTTTGTAGTATTTGCAATTCATAAGATGATTGAAAAATGTTTGTGTGTTTTTACAAATCCAGCTGAAAAAATGTATGATTTCAATCTAACTTGATTCGTTGATAAGATAAAAATAAAGATAAGGCTTACAAAGCGAATCAGTTGTGCTAAACTGTTTTGATGAAACATCAAATATAAACATACATTTACGTTTCATTATGTGTACATACATACTCGTACATATGGTATATGGATAGCAAACCCTGTCGAACTCTTATCAATGAGAAAATATTATTAACGAAAATCCACAAAATGTTATTCACATAAAGTGAATTGCAATCAATATTAACAGACATATTGTTGGCTTGGTTTAGAGTAGAAAGTTTGTAAAACCGATATGAGCGTTGTGAGTAACACTGTAGTAATAAATAGCTTGCTTTTCAATCCTTGTGTTAAAATCACTGGACTATGGGAACCAAATACAAAATGGGGATTTTTAGTACATAAATCCGTGTTGGTAGTTGTTCGACAGGTAACTAATAATTCAATCCTTATTTGATGCAAATTATTGAAGTCTCGCTAATTGTGGATATAGTTCTTAAAGGTTTACGGGCTGCACTACATATTTGATATAAGTGACTATGAACTGAAAGTTGGTGATAAATTGTATGACATGAAATTGACCTTTTTAATCCGAAAATCTGATGAACTTACCAGTGTTATATATATCTTGATCAAAACATCACAGTTTACATTTTTTTGGGAACGAAGATATACATTGTTTAGCACACTCGGCCAACTGCATCATTTAAAGGTATGTCCTAATTTTTTTTTTTTTGAAAAACTTGTTATTTTACAGTTAATTTTTTTCAGGAATTTATTTCCATTAATAAATTACAGAACTCTATTGTGAGTGAACAACAACAACCAGGGTTCAATTCTAAAGACGAACCCATTGTAGTTATCACGTTTAATAAGAAAGTTAACTATGATAAATTAATTGCACTTTTTTTAAATTTTATTACTTGTAAGCTACCTAATGAAAAAAATGACGTATTTCATTATTATTTTACTTTCGCATTTCCTTGGCTCCAACCAACGCGTTTGCGTCACTTTGATATTCCGTTTAAAAATAAGCGAATATTTCTTGAATTGCAAACATTTCTAACATGCATGCGTGAATTGAGTTACAACAAGGAACCACATCTTGATTTTTTTGAACTATGCTCACTAAAGCTGGCGTTCTGTGATGAGCGCAATGTGTCCCAAAAAACTAAAGATTTGGAATTTGAAATTATTGCGTTGATTGAACGCTCCTTAAAGAGAATGACACTAAAGAAAACTTATATAAAGAATGCTGAACTTAACTTAGAGCAGTACACTGTTGATCGAAATTGCGCACCCTTGCATTATTTGCATGGCATCTCTGCTTTCTATTTTTACTATAGATTACAAAATAATTTTAAATCGATTAGAATACCAAATATCACTGGTGAAATAAAAGTTCATTCGAATTTTAAACCAGGGCTGGCTCTACCAGACATTTCGCTAAGTTCATCGACACATGTATTCCAATCAATCAAATTAGTGGAAGAGCCAAATGTTTTGGAAAAACTACGCGAAACGCCAACCGCCCGTTTTTTAATTGATGGTCTAAATTTTGACAAAATGAATCACAAATTATTTTACGATATCATAAGTAACCATTGCAATGTATGGTCAATAGAACTAGACACAAATTATAAATGGTTAAATGAAAATGAAAAGCTGTATCCTTGCGATGCACAATTTTCAACAATTACAATTTCTTTGTTAGGTGAAAATCAATTTAATTTTATTGAAGATTTCTTAGCATCGTTAGCAACAATATCGAATACGCATAATTTTCGCCTTTTATTAAATGCAAATTTCAAAGATTATCATATTTTAAAAGATTTAACGGTATCAGAAATAAGTTTTTCAAAAATTAGAATAACCTCAAAAATGCTGATCGCATTACATGAATGTAATTTTAAAAGGACTCAGCTAAATTTTATAAAATGTTACATGGAGAATACAATTATAACATGGGAGTTATTGAATGAGCTTAAAGTAACTGTAAGTACTAATTTTAGACAATTTAAATTACAACAAATTATAATTTCTTAAACGATTAACATTTTTCAGGCAGTTATCGTACGCGAGGAAAACACATGGCAATGTATTTTTGAATATATATCTGACCACATCACAAAGTTAAAACTAAGAGAATTTCTGTTTAAAATACGTTTGGATATTGAATTTAGTGACCATGAGGCTCTGCGCTTAAATACATTAAAATTTAATATTGACGAATACCAGACGAAGCTGGAAATTAGAAATGCAGTCAGTGGCGAAATATTGGATTTATACTATTTGTTGAATCAGAAAGCTGTAATTAACGATGATATCGTTCTTTATGAATTTTATAAATAAAATTATCGATTATGATTTTGTTGTTGTTTTTAACTGGAAGTTATAGACGAAGTGAACCACTTAGAATGACCTACCTAAATAACTGGAAAATTAAACATAGTAGAAAACAAAGTTCGAAAAAACCAATTGGTTGGCCTTTCTGAGAGCGATGCTTAGTAAAATTATTTTATATAACCTTGAGGACATGTTCTAGTTTGGAATCCGATTGGTTTTTAAAGGTTGGTAGCATTATTGTTATTGTTTTCCCAATGTTATTGGCTTCCGATTTTGTGTATGTCTAGCCTATGTAAAAAATATTTTATACGTACCAGATATATTGGTTACAATTTAAAACCATTTCACTAAACGATGGGATCTTTTGACCGAATTTGTTTTGTAAATTTGCGGTCAATTGTAAATTCAAACAAGGATCGTAAAATAATTTGTGCAAATTATAACAAAATTTTTATTAGATTTTCAGGAATAGGCACGCACATACTTTTATTGCCTAAATTAAGGCTAATAATCATGTTTAAGAAAATGATCGAAAATGTAGTCGGAATCGCTACCCTGATGAAGTACTGCTGAAACTAAAAATTATTTAAAATATATTTGGCAACCTAAAAATAATGATAAAAGATCTAGATTTACAGCGGGTTGGCTACATAAACTCGGTTTTCAAAAGCTCGGTTTTACAAAATCTTGGTTTTCAAAATTTCGGTTTCCAAAATGTCGGTTTTCAAAATCTCGATTTCCAAACTGTACTTAAATAAATAATTGACACATACATTTAAATTTATTCTGAATAAGAAAAGAAAACTCGTACAACAAATATTGAACTGCCTTATCTATAATATATTTGCTAATGAAGCCGATAATGAAACATCTAAATTTTTTTTAACATAGTATGCATTGCTTTCCTTTTTTACTGTGTTGGTCGAATATTATGTTTTTCGTTTTCTTTTTGTTTTTTTTTCGGTGGTTTTGAGTTTTCCTTTTGTTATTTTTTTTTTTTCAGTTGCCGACTATATCTGAAGCGTTATTGACTTTGTTTAGTGTGTTGTTATCTTTTTCGTTTTATTTGGGAATTTATTCGCTGGTAAGTTAGCACCTGTAATTTTTTATGAATAGGTGAAGTGCTCTGTGGTAGTTTCCAATATTCATTATATTTTTCGTTGTTTATTTTTTTCAGTTGCTGGCTAAGCGCTATTCACTTTATACCGAATTTGTATAGGATAACTGATTTCATAAAATTTAGAATTAAAATAAGAAAACATATCATGTTATATACGCCGGTAAGTCAGCACCTGTAATTTTTATGAATAGATTAAGTGCTCTGTAATAATCTCACCTATCCATTATCTTTTTCGTTTTTCGTTGCTTATTTTGTTCAGTTGCTTTTGGAATAATTTTTCATTTTTATTAAATAAATTATTACATAAGAAGAAGATTGCTGTTTCAAAGCAAAGAAAAATAGAGCAGCAAAGAATACGACGACAAAATATTAGGTTAAATGGTAGAACGCAGCGAACAGACAATATACTCGAGCCGATGGATGGATTTGATGAATCAACCATTATAGAATTTAAATGTGGGGAAATGAATGTATGTTGTGGTTCATGCAACGCGAAACACTTTCCACGTGAGCTACATCAAGACAAGCATTTTACTCATTGTTGTCAAAAAGGAAAGGTTGTTTTAGACCCAATTTTTTTTCAACTGATGACTAACCAACATGAATATTCAAAAAAATTCTTTGACAATATTCGATCTATTAATAGTTAATTGGCATTTGGATCAATGGGTGGTAATATAGCACCACCCTCAGGTTATGGCCCGTATTGTCTTCGAATTTGTGGTCAAATTTATCATAGGGCAGGAGCTTTGCACCCGAAAAATGGAGATCAAAGAAAATTCACTCAACTGTTCGTTCTTGAACCAGATGAAGCATCGGAACAGCGAATGGGAATCGCAGAAAATTCAAGGTGCAATGATCAACTCATGGGTGAATTAAGTTCTTTCGTGGCCACAATCAACCCATTAGGTGTCGCTTTTAAAATGATGTATAAAGTAGAGCAAGAATCTATCCGTGATGTTGAGGCAAATAATGTAGCGCCGCCTACTATTAGTATGGCAATAGTTCAAGATCGGAGGTCTGATCATCGGTGATACAATGCTGCCAATCTATCTACCAGATGAACAAACTGTTATATTTACGGAAGAAAATATGCATGAAAGAATCAATCAAGCTTCTATGTAGCTTCTATGTAGGTAACACCACAATCGGACGCATTTTGTCTGTAAGCTTGACTGATATAGAAAATTTTTTTTTACGATTATTACTACTTCATGTGTCAGGGGTTTCATTCTTCGAAGAATTGAAAACATTCAGAGGTCATACAAGCACAACATTTAAAGAAGCAGCTCAACAACGTGGTTTATTTAATGATGACACAACTTGGGATAATTCACTCGCAGATGCTGTAATTGTAGGTATGCCACGCCAATTACGAGATCTGTTTGCCTATACATACTGTGTTTTTGCATCTCCTTCTAATGCTGCTGATCTTTTTAACAAATTTAAAAAAGAAATATGTGAAGATTACATTCATCGTCATGTAGGACATAATGATCACAGTTTTCAATGTGAGATGTTTGCTCTAAAAGATATTCAAGATACACTTAAGCTTCACGGTAAAAGTTGTTCTGATTTTGAACTTCCGTGTCCTCCTAACAATTTAATTGAACCTCTTCAATACTACGATGCACATCTCGAACAACAAAAAGGTCTAGATATGCAATCTTCATTTAATCGAGAACAACAGGTTCAGGAGGTGCAGGAAAAACATACTTATACAAAGCATTGTTATGTAAAATTCGCGGAGAGTCAAATATTGTTTTACCTGTTGCTTCGACAGGAATAGCAGCTAACCTTCTTGATGGAGGTAGAACTTACCACTCCCAATTTAAATTGCATGTACCAATTTTGGACACTTCTACATTCTCTGTGCGATTGGCATCTGTTGACGTGGAAGAAATACGCAAAGCTAAATTAATAATATGGGATGAATCAACTACGGCTCCTATGCCCGATTTCACAAAAAAAGAAGTAATCTCTAGTTAAATAATATTTCCTCCCTTTCTTCTTTTATTAAATTGCGATTTATTTCATAACACAAATTCAACGCATTCTAATTTTATTTCTGTTTTTACATGGATATTTTAACTGGAGAGCTAAATATTTAACTGCCCTATTTCGTCGAGCTAAATATTTAGCTGAAGGCTAAAAATTTCTATGTAAAAATAAAATATAATCAACTTGCATAGAATTTGTATTATGAAACAAAACGTTATTTTATAAAAGATGAAAGGAGGAAATATTATTTAACTAAGGGTTGGAAATATTTTTGTGAAACCGGGCACTAGTGTTGCTTTAAAAACAGTAGCTGCTTTAAAAATGATCACATCTGAAATTGACTATGTGTTTACAAATGGCAATCAATATTTTAGATGACAGCTAAATTAATGTGGTCGATTGTGATACAACATAAAAATAATTATTTAGGTAATTTAACAATATACGAAACTATAAGAACTTAATTTTTATATACAGAGCGTAACATTTTGTTTTTCTTTTCAGGTATCAAAGAATATAGGCAACTTCTACGAGATGACATGAAGATAAGTATACATTTTATTAAAACCATCCAGTTCGATATTAATTGATAAATTTCATTTTAGGGGCTTTCAACTGGTTCTGGATATTATCTACTGATCTCCAACTTTTGCTTATATTCTTCAATAAAATTTTTAATATTAATGTAAAGTAGTTTTATTTTGTGTAAGTGTAATATCGATCTCAAACACAATGTGTCGCCAGTAATATGTACTAATTAAATATTTCAGAAACTTTAAAAATTTTTGAAATTTACGAGTATGAGATCTTTCCGCGCTGATACATTTCAGAATAATGGTTTACAATCAAAAATATACTTTTTTTTTTTTGTTTTGGTTTCGTTATATTTAATGTTATGTGCAGCAGCATGTATAAAAAAAATAAAAAAAAATTACAGAAAGAATAATCAACGTTTTGAGCAAACCATAAAACAAGCAATTTGCAAGGTGTTCCACTTTAAGTTCATAAATAAATCGCATCCTTTATAATTAACGACAAGCACACGTAACACAATTAGCATTTTTCGGTTTAATTTTTAATTCGACAAAAAAAAAATTCCATTTAAAGAGACATTTTAGCATATACTTACTCGTACATACCATATTGTATGTATAACTAACTAAGTGTATCAGATACAGCCAACGTGGGAGAGGTTGAATATTTGGATTTGTCATCAGACTGCACGAAATAAATTATTTAATCTCAAGCGCAAACATACATTTCACCAAAAAAAAATTAAGGTAATAATTGAGGTGACAAGACGAATTCTACGTAAGTGTGTGTGTTTGTGTATACTCGTAGCTCCATTGTGTAAATGTATAAATTTTCTCGAAAATTTATGATGATATCAAAAATTCCACATCGAGGTGGAAAATAAAACATGCAAAACGCTTAAATGTATGTATACGTATTTGTATTTATGTATAGAGAACAAAACCAACAACAGTGACGCAACAGCCAAAACATTGTGTGTAATTCATAATTCATGAAATTCTCGCCAAAAATACATCAAAAAGCACGAACAAAAAAAAAATATGGAACATTAAATTTAATATTTTATGCTGACCATAAAGTGGAAAATATTATGCTGCTTGTATTTCGCGTTTGGTGCGTGGACCACTCTAACGTAAACGAATCATAATGATTAAAGTGATAATGATAACAATAATGTGAATGATAATAAAATAATTTGCTTTTGTTTTTCCTCTTTTTCGCGCGAATTCATTTTACTAAGGCAATAGTCGTTATAAAATTAGAAAGAATAGCTTGAAGAATTGGTTTTTTGGCGTAGATGTCAAGATGAAATCAAGAGTTACTTTGACATAATATAAATCATGTTTACGAATTAGTTAACATCCGAGAATTACTTAATAAGAATAATACAAAACTCGACAGAACAAATTCAAACATAATTAACAATGACATCTTAAAAAAACGTGCCACTCGATTTTTCTAAACAATAAAACTAATTAATTCCTACGCTATAAGTAAAATTAATACAAAATCAAATTGATTGGATAACACAAAACTTTTCAATTTAAGTCGCACAATTCAAACCAAAAAATAAAAAAATATCGTACTCGCACACAAAACTTAATTATAATTCATGAAGACGGATTTCGCGTAATTTTATTTTGTGCTTCTATTTCTTTCTTAATCCTCTTTTAAAATTTTTGAGGTAAAATTTATTACTGTCAACGCACACTAAACAGAGTAATAACGGGGCGATTAAAACACGGCCACCAAAAGTTGAAATTGCAAAGATAAAAATTAAATTACGTGGTGGAAAGGTCCATTTGCATAATACAATTAGGTGTTTAGGGTGCAGAATCAGATACTGATACCGAAAATAAATTATGTTGGTTTTTTTGATATTGATAGTACATATTTTATTTGTTGGATTAATTAAATTACCAAACAGATAACAAAAAAATGGTTTAATTATGAATAAATTTCCGCAGCAAGAACTAAATTAAATTAATGTCGTCGGGCTATTATTTGGGTAACTAGGGTAAAATATGAGACTGATTTCAATATGAGTCATTTGTGTAATTAAATGTCTTTGCAAATAATTTCACACCCTTTTCAACTACTCGTAATACTATACACGTCATTTATTAGTCCTCTAGTAATATTTTTGTATATGTATTGTGTAAACAAAAACTTTTCTTCATTTTATTCTTTATGCAAAGATACGAATGTACTGTACATCATCTAATTGTTTTATTTTGTATATTGTTTGCAAAAAACTTCATTTGCATTTATTTTCAATTTTAACAAGTAAAAAAAAAACTGGAATCATTATGAATACACATCCCACCCATCCCAACATCATCTACGCTATTTATAAAAAAAAAAAAAAAAAATCGGATCCCTCATTTACGCCACTCGAATCGCACATAGTTGTTCTCTAATTAAAATGTGGTTTTTGTTTAAATTTAACATCTCAATAAAATAATTTAAAATATGTCGTATGCCTTTTTAATTTTTGTCTTTTTCGGTTGTCCATACAATTTTACCCAGTCATCCACTTGTCCCACCCTTACATAGCCGACTTCTATATAGAAGTTTATATTTTTCCATTTTCTATTTTATATCGCACACAGTTCTTCCTGTTTCCTTCGTATACGGTTGAAAAAAACTTCTGTTATATTTTGCATCCGACTTTTGAAGTGTTTTTTCTGCCATTTGCATCACTTTTATAAAGTACAAAAAAACAAATCTTGTATGAACGAAAATAGCTACGCATTTGGTTTATTTGTCAAACCAAAGCAGAATGAAAGACTTTTTGGAAGATAGTATACAAGATGAGAACGCCGCAAAATCAAGAAGTTACAACGTCAACACACACATTTTATCGTCGAATTGAAAATAAAACCAACATGCAATATGACAGCAATGAAACAGATATACAGTCGACACTCGATTATCCGGAATGCTCGGGACCGAACGTTTCCCGGATAATCAAAGATCCCGGTTGATCGAATTTTTCAGTTTTATAAAAAAATACACAATTTACATATGTAGATATACGAGTATGCTTAACACAGAAACAATAATTACCATGTTTCCATGAACGAGGTTGAGCTGGGTTGGATTGAAATTAGGTTTTCGTTAAATTTCAAAATGGCGTCGATCGTTTCCATGTAAGGGAATTAGGTTGAGTTGAAAATTTTACAGCCAGTTATCTTATAAATGTACTTTAGGACTTTTTTGTTGCGTTCTTAATTTTTTCATTGTCAATAATTTTTGTTGTATTTAATTATTGTAATATTTTTTTTTATATCAGTAATAATACAAATCCCTAATATATATTCGCCTCGCGAACTTCAACCTCGTTTCCATGAATACTAACTCCAACTCAAGCCGGTTTCAACCTTGCATGAAAACAAGTTAATTGTAGCCAAAATTTAACGAAAAAAATAAAAATGAAAAATCCCGGTTAACCAATTGAAAATCTGGATAAACAAGTGACTCAAAAAAATCGACTATGTAAAAAAAATCACGGATAATAGAGGTTTACGGATAATCGAATCCGGGAAAATCGGGTGTAACGGAATTAATTTACAATTCCGTTACCAATCCAAACCATAATTCTCAAAACGACAAATCGGCATACACTTCGAGGTAAAACCTCAAAACGATATCACAAATAATATCGGTTATTATCTCATTGAACGACCATGCCGAGATTCCACATTCTTTCTGTGTTTACGTCACTCCAATTACTGTATATGCTCATACGGTAGTTGAATAAACGTAAATACAAAAATAATGTAACACGATCCTTGTTTTTATGTAGATAAGAACAAATAATTTTCAAGGCAAAAGTGTGGCACGAGTAATGAACTTGGTTACTCGAAGCTACCGCTTAGTTTTGATGAATTTCATTTTTTTTTTCTTTTTTGTTGTTTTTATACTTTGGTTTTTAACAAAAAAAAGGTACAACAACAAAAACCTATGAAAATTGCCATTATCGTCTTACCAATATATTTTGTTGTCATCGAAGTGCATAAATTTTGATGATGGCGATGTCACGTTGTCCATGTCACGTTGTTGGACATTTTTTATGCACTTTTATGACGAATCGACAAGAAAAATTGGTATAAATAATGTACATTTTTTTTTGAAAGAGGGCAGTCTTTTTGTGGAACCAAAAGGGGTGTTGGGAAAGTAAAAGCAGTAAAAAAAAAATTTTCAGTTGGAATAAAGTAGAATTTCAAAGTAATTTTGTGTTTTTTTTGTATTTTTTTTTTTTGGCTGCTTTGTGGAGAACAACACTGGGTAAGTATTGGGTTCTTAAGAACCCGTTTAGACTGAAAGGAGCTTGGTTGGTTTGCCTCTATTGAGGCGGGAGCATCGTGTGCTTCGACGCCATAGGCGTTGCACTCCCTTTCCAAACCAGCCACCTCCGAACAGTCGCAATAAACTAATTAACCAAAACTAGTCTCATACTAACCCGTGGGCTTGCTGCCCGAAATATCGCTGTTCCATTTATGTGTAGTTTAAGGTAGTCATGTTACCTTAAACAACACGATAAACAACCGCGGGCGCGGACCTTATTCAGGGCATATGAACCACTAATTTGGGTCCTTTTACATTATATGTCCTAACCCCAATTCCCTTCCTTGATGGCATGATGTCATCACTGTCCCTTTCCAAACAAATGATGCGGTAATCAAGATTACCACTGGTACACCCCAACCACCCACGACCAAGCTACCCCTACCAGACTGAGCTGCAGGTAGCTAAGCCGCAGGGGATGTAGCCACCAGTGATAATAAATTCGAGAAGCGGGTTGCCTCAGCTAAGCTGAGGGAATTCGTTTCAAGTGGCGCCCAAAAGGGGCCAAAATTGGCCCAACAAAGCTGGTAAAATTTACCAAGAAGTCTATTTGTTTGAAGTGGTATTCTGCGACTGAATTTGTACAATTGGACGGTGCTTGGGTAAGCACTGCATTGGTTCCTAGAATGTGCATATCTCTTTCCTGCCGACGAGTTGAGCGGATGGTAAAAGAGATGCACATGTTCAGGCAACCTAATGCAGGAGCCCATATCCGGCCAAGTATGGTTAAGTTGCACATCACTAAAAACATAGTTTATATCAAGTTGTACGGTTTTCGATACCATGTATAACTAATTCTATGGCATGAACTTAACCGTGAAGAATGGTATTGTCCCCCGAATTAATGCGCATCATCTCTTTCCGTACCGGCGTATACCGGAGAGGTATTAAGAGCTGCACATTTTCGGGTTAACTGACATGTCATTTGACATTGGGTGTTAGGGTGAAGGATGTGATCCCTGGCGTAATGTGCATCATCTCTTTCTGTACCGGCGTAGACCGGAGAGGTATTAAGAGCTGCACATTCCCAGTAAATTTGGAACATCTTTCCGCACCCGAGTTCATGCTGTGGAACTAACCTAACATCTAACCCACAGTTTAATTTGCACCGTTTATTACAGGCGGATGTAAAATCAATAATTTTAAAAATAAGGATTTCAAAGTCGCAGTGTATAGTTAGTTCTTGCGTAAATTCACTTCGTATTCTTGTAAAATTAATTTTCATCCTTCGGGATGGGGTTCGCAAGTCCTCCCATTGTTAGTTTTAGTCGCGTTCAGAGTATAATATGTTTAGCTGTTCAATCCGGTTTTCTATCAGTGAACGGATATTGATGAGGTCTTGGACATAAGCTAAACATCATTATACTACACACTGCGGAAATCCTTGGTGGTAACCGGCGAGTTATCATCCCTAATAGACAGCCATAGCAGCTGATGTTAGAGTGTCTGTAAAGGCCTCATAAATATCAGTTGACTTACATGGTAATGTTTCGGTCACCCTCGCAGGTGAGCTCCTCTGAAGTCAGAGTAAGACTGCCAACTGCGGCTAAGGGGGCAAGAATTTTGCCATGGTCTATTGGGTACCATTTATGTTACCTGGTTTCAAGTTCACCATAGTAGCGAGGATCACCTTCATAGGTTAAGACGACCGCTGCGAGATTGGGAACAAGGAAACAGGTTCATCAAAATTGTTTTTTAGTATTCAATTCCCTTTCCTTTCCTTGTCTGATCCAAATTAGGGGGATTTATGTCTCGGGATAAGGGTAATGTTCCCGTGGTTGTATGTAGTTTTGATAGTGTAGAAAAATTAATTGAATTATAATTAGTTTGGTGTGTTTAGGTTGTGGTTACAAATTTTGTTGTTTTTTTTGTCTTGTTGTAGAAGAATTGGTAAAAAAAAAAAAAAATAAAAATAAAAAATTGAGATCAAAATGGATTTCGGAATTGATAAGTTGTCCGATGAGGAATTGCTCATCGAATTTGAGGTGCGGGGGCTAGCCGACAAAGCCCAACAAGAAGTTACACAGACGCTGAAAGAGGCGTTGGTGAGGAAGTTGGAAGAGGAGCGAGATGTCCCGTTTCTCGTCCCAACCAAACCTCATGTGGCGGCGCAAAAACAGCCGCAGCGCGAGTATGACTATCTCGCGAAGTTTCTGACACAGCTGTGTCAAGGGGTAGTACAGCATTTGACTGACAAGACGCCGGTTGACCAGTGGATGCCACAAACATCTGTGAAGTTAACCCATATACAAGGCAGGGTCAACCGTGCTAGTAAGACCCAGAAATTCCTCCAGAGATCAGAATATCTGAAAGACGCAACAACGACTTTTGGCAAGACGCTGGCGTTAGTGAAGCGGGGCAAGCTAACACTGGAACAAGCCCAGACGGAATTAGGAAACCTGGTGACGGCAATACTTGCTGAAGATACTAGGAAAGAGGTGCCCAAGGAAATTGATCCGCGCCCAGGTGGATCCCAAACACCCACTCTAAAGGATATAGGGGAAGACCCTTTAGCCAACACAGAGTTCACCCTACATCAGTTGAATTTAGACTCTAGTCTGACTGAAGACCCTCCACGGGGGAAATCATTTGATCAATCAGTGCTAAACTCGACCAGGCTACCTCCTCTAACTTCCTGGAATAACACGAAGTTAAGACAGGAGGTAAAGACATGGAAGGTGCGTTTTCAGGGGCTGCACAGTGAATTAACTATACAACGGTTCTTGGGACGAATGGAGTGGCACGCAGCCATGTCAAGTGTTCCTGTTGACCACCTAGTAAGGGTACTAGATTTGTGCTTAGAGGACGAAGCCCTAGAATGGTTTTGGAGCTCTGTTGACAGAAATCCAGACATAACCTGGGATGACTTGAGGCAAGTCATGACCATTAGGTTTGCGTCAGGTACAACGGATGATGACGTTAGAAGAACACTTAACAACCGAAAACAGAGGTATCCAAGAGAATCAATACAAGAGTTCTATCAAGCAGTACAGAAAATCGCACTGCAGTCAAGCAAGCCCATAACGGATAACGTGCTCTATACTGTTATAAGAAGGAATATGAGGCCAGGGCTGCAGATGGAGCTACATGACGAGAAAGAGTTTGCGAGTTTAGGTTCTTTCATTCGTCGGTGCTGTTCTTTGGAACTGTTATGGAAAAGATTTGGACATAACCCGGAAGCGGGGTTACGTCTTACCAATCAGGCCGGGAATTCGTCATATGGGGCAGAGGGTATTAGACCAAAACCACACGTAAGGTTTGACCCTCATCCACCTCGCATAAAAGCACTAGAGAGTGTCCATCTGTCCGATGTGTTGAAGGATGAAGATCATGATCTAGACGATCAAGAGCAGGGTGATGGTTACTACCGGCAGGTATGTGCCATTAATCATCAACTGAAGCAACGACACCACCAATCCACTGGGGGGCAACCAGGAGGCCCCAGTCCAGCACAATCATACAACAGCAATTCCAGTTGCTGGAATTGTTGGGAGAGTGGCCATTCTTTCACAGATTGCAATAGGAGGGTTTCTGGCATTTTTTGTTTCGGATGTGGTACGAGAAATATTCTCAAACCAGATTGTACCCAGTGCAACCAAACGGAAAACTGGAGATCCGAGATGAGATACACTCGGAAGCCTCATCTCGGATCAGCACAGCCGAGTCGCCGACCTCAAACTACAACGGAAGAAGCTGCAAGCAACACCGATCCGGAGTTGTACACACGGCACTCCCGACAGTAAAAACCATCTCCAAGGAGTCTTCTCATTCGATCTCTTGTCAAACGGATAACAGATATTTGATTCGAATGATAAGCTATTTCCACAAGCGCCGTAAGAGGCGTAAAAATATTATCTCGACAGTTATCCAATCTGGGCCAGACCGTCGGCCATATGCCAATATTACAATAAATGGACAAGCTTTTCGCGGACTGCTTGACTCAGGAGCCAATATTAGCATACTGGGGAGAGGCAGTGAGCAGTTTTTACAAGAACAGGGACTAACATACCGACATTATAAGTCCCAGGTACACACTGCCAGTGGCGAAGCTGAACAAGTCCTGGGCTACGTACATCTACCAGTCATTTTTAACAACCTATCCAGAACGGTATGTTTATACATTGCCCCGTCGTTATCACAACAACTATATTTAGGAACCGATTTCTGGCAGGTATTCAATCTTCAAATATCTGTATCAGAGATAAGTGCGAAGAGCTTACCCCAAAATCCACTTGACCCCACATCAACTAGTAAAAACCTGACTAGCAGCCATCACATCTTATCTGAGGAACAACAGGGCATCCTAGACAAGGCTAAGGTCAAGTTCCCTTCGTCGGAACAGCTTGGTTTAGGGCATACCCATTTGCTGGAGCATGATATTGATACGGGTGATGCCAAGCCCATAAAACAACGGTATTATGCGATATCACCAGCAGTACAGAAAGATTTAGATTCAGAGATAGAGCGGATGCTAAAGCTAGGAGTAATAGAAGAATCTTGCAGCCCTTGGAGCTCGCCAATGGCAATAGTGCGTAAAAGTAATGGGAAGACAAGGCTATGCCTAGATGCTAGGAAGTTAAATGCGGTAACAGTGAAGGATGCATATCCATTACCAATAATCGATGGGCTCCTCAGTCGTTTAGATAATACCAAGTACATTTCGAGTATCGATCTTAAAGATGCTTTTTGGCAAATCCCACTAAATCCATCGGCTAGGGCAAAAACTGCATTTACTGTTCCCAATAGACCACTATACCAATTCACGGTAATGCCTTTCGGTCTATGCAATGCAGCCCAAACAATGTGTAGGCTTATGCACAAGGTAATTCCGCATGAATTACACGACCGCGTATTTGTTTACCTAGATGATTTACTAGTCACTTCTCCAACATTCGAAGAACATATTAGCCTATTAGAACTAGTAGCGAGGCAGTTGCGTGAAGCTGGTCTCACCATCAATGTGGAGAAATCCAAATTTCTTTTAAAACGACTTAAATATCTGGGACATGTTATCGAGGATGGAAGCATTAAGGTGGATCCAGAAAAAGTCGAGGCTATTCAAAACTTCCCGATCCCGAAGACAGTCAAACACATCAGACAGTTTCTCGGAATGAGTGGTTGGTATCGGAAGTTCATTCCGAATTATTCGGCAATCGCTTCACCGATCACTGATCTTTTAAAATCTAAAGGAAGTATCAAGTGGAATGAGCAAGCCCAACAATCGTTTGAACAATTAAAATCATGTTTATCCGAGGCGCCGGTATTAGTGCACCCGGATTATACGAGTACTTTCTATATCCAGGTAGACGCATCAAAAACAGGTGTGGGCGGTGTTATTTTTCAGAAGGATGAGGAAGGTGGAGAGCATCCAATCTCTTTCTTTTCACACAAACTGAATGGTGCACAGAAAAACTATAGTGTCACCGAGCTTGAATGCTTAGCTGCAGTTCTCAGTATCAAGAAATTTAGAGCTTATGTAGAAGGATATGAGTTTGTATTAATAACAGACCATGCCAGCCTTCAGTGGCTAATGAACCAAGCTGATCTCTCAGGTCGTTTAGCACGTTGGAGTTTGAAACTCCAAGGTTACAAGTTCCGCATAGAGTATCGCAAGGGGGCACGAAATGTGGTTCCTGACGCGCTATCTCGAATACATACCGATGAGGTAGCAACTTTAAACCTAGTGGGGAATCATATTCACTTAGACCTACAAGCTCCTGACTTTGCTAGTCCAGACTATCAAGATCTGGCGAAAATCCTGACCAACACGAAGCCCATATCAGACAACATCAAGATTGTGGATGGGAAAATACTTATTCATAAGCCACCAAAAGATCCAGATACCGAGACCGATATTCCCAGTTGGAAACTTTGGGTTCCTAGTAATGAGTGTGAAGTTTATGCTAAAAAAAAAATAACAAAAAATTACACTGTTAAATTAACTATTTTCCAATTGGAATTTAAATTATATGAAAATTTAAATTTTTTGTAATTTTGGATTTTTAGTACCACCAAACAGATTCTTTTCATCAGAAAACAGGTTCTTTTCATCTTTTTCAGATAGCTGGACCATCTGTATATATCGTTAACCAAAAGCATCCAATTGTGTTGAACATTACTATATTTCAGATAATTTAAAAGTTGACTGAATTTTGATGGTTTAAATAATTATTTAGCGGCGATCCTAAAAATGTCAAGAAGGCCCCGCACATTTCTTAGAATAACTAAGCCATATAGCGGTCAATGTCACCAAGCCGATCCAATTATGATGAACTATAATATATTTCACAGTTTTTGGAATTTCAAATAATTTTTTCATTTAAAGTTTTATATCGCCGACCGCAGAGATGTCCACAAGGTCTTGTCTATATTTTTGAATAACTTGACCATATGCCAGTCTACGTGGTTAATATTATTCAATTGTAATGAGCTATACTATACAGAATTTAGAATTTTTAATAATTTTATTAGTTTTATAAATTTTTGTATCTCTGATCACAGAGATGTCCACAAGGTCTGGCCTATATTTTTAAATAACTTGACCATATACCAGTCTACGTGGTCAATCTTATTCAATTGTGATGAACTATACTATACTTCACAGAATTTCGAATTTTTAATAATTTTATTAGTTTTATAAATTTTTGTATCTCTGATCACAGAGATGTCCACAAGGTCTGGCCTATATTTTTGGATAATTTGACCATATGCCAGTCTACGTGGTCAATCTTATTCAATTGTGATGAACTATACTATACTTCACAGAATTTAGAATTGTTAATAATTTTATTAGTTTTATAAATTTTTGTACCTCTGATCACAGAGATGTCCACAAGGTCTGGCCTATATTTTTAAATAACTTGACCATATACCAGTCTACGTGGTCAATCTTATTCAATTGTGATGAACTATACTATACTTCACAGAATTTCGAATTTTTAATAATTTTATTAGTTTTATAAATTTTTGTATCTCTGATCACAGAGATGTCCACAAGGTCTGGCCTATATTTTTAAATAACTTGACCATATACCAGTCTACGTGGTCAATCTTATTCAATTGTGATGAACTATACTATACTTCACAGAATTTCGAATTTTTAATAATTTTATTAGTTTTATAAATTTTTGTATCTCTGATCACAGAGATGTCCACAAGGTCTGGCCTATATTTTTGGATAATTTGACCATATGCCAGTCTACGTGGTCAATCTTATTCAATTGTGATGAACTATACTATACTTCACAGAATTTAGAATTTTTAATAATTTTATTAGTTTTATAAATTTTTGTACCTCTGATCACAGAGATGTCCACAAGGTCTGGCCTATATTTTTAAATAACTTGACCATATACCAGTCTACGTGGTTAATCTTATTCAATTGTGATGAACTATACTATACTTCACAGAATTTCGAATTTTTAATAATTTTATTAGTTTTATAAATTTTTGTATCTCTGATCACAGAGATGTCCACAAGGTCTGGCCTATATTTTTGGATAATTTGACCATATGCCAGTCTACGTGGTCAATCTTATTCAATTGTGATGAACTATACAATACTTCACAGAATTTAGAATTTTTAATAATTTTATTAGTTTTATAAATTTTTGTATCTCTGATCACAGAGATGTCCACAAGGTCTGGCCTATATTTTTAAATAACTTGACCATATACCAGTCTACGTGGTCAATCTTATTCAATTGTGATGAACTATACTATACTTCACAGAATTTCGAATTTTTAATAATTTTATTAGTTTTATAAATTTTTGTATCTCTGATCACAGAGATGTCCACAAGGTCTGGCCTATATTTTTATATAACTTGACCATATACCAGTCTACGTGGTCAATCTTATTCAATTGTGATGAACTATACTATACTTCACAGAATTTCGAATTTTTAATAATTTTATTAGTTTTATAAATTTTTGTATCTCTGATCACAGAGATGTCCACAAGGTCTGGCCTATATTTTTGGATAACTTGACCATATACCAGTCTACGTGGTCAATCTTTTTCAATTGTGATGAACTATACTATACTTCACAGAATTTCGAATTTTTAATAATTTTATTAGTTTTATAAATTTTTGTATCTCTGATCACAGAGATGTCCACAAGGTCTGGCCTATATTTTTGGATAATTTGACCATATGCCAGTCTACGTGGTCAATCCTATTCAATTGTGATGAACTATACTATACTTCACAGAATTTAGAATTTTTAATAATTTTATTAGTTTTATAAATTTTTGTATCTCTGATCACAGAGATGTCCACAAGGTCTGGCCTATATTTTTATATAACTTGACCATATACCAGTCTACGTGGTCAATCTTATTCAATTGTAATGAACTATACTATACTTCACAGAATTTCGAATTTTTAATAATTTTATTAGTTTTATAAATTTTTGTATCTCTGATCACAGAGATGTCCACAAGGTCTGGCCTATATTTTTATATAACTTGACCATATACCAGTCTACGTGGTCAATCTTATTCAATTGTGATGAACTATACTATACTTCACAGAATTTAGAATTTTTAATAATTTTATTAGTTTTATAAATTTTTGTATCTCTGATCACAGAGATGTCCACAAGGTCTGGCCTATATTTTTATATAACTTGACCATATACCAGTCTACGTGGTCAATCTTATTCAATTGTAATGAACTATACTATACTTCACAGAATTTCGAATTTTTAATAATTTTATTAGTTTTATAAATTTTTGTATCTCTGATCACAGAGATGTCCACAAGGTCTGGCCTATATTTTTAAATAACTTGACCATATACCAGTCTACGTGGTCAATCTTATTCAATTGTGATGAACTATACTATACTTCACAAAATTTCGAATTTTTAATAATTTTATTAGTTTTATAAATTTTTGTATCTCTGATCACAGAGATGTCCACAAGGTCTGGCCTATATTTTTGGATAATTTGACCATATGCCAGTCTACTTGGTCAATCTTATTCAATTGTGATGAACTATACTATACTTCACAGAATTTAGAATTTTTAATAATTTTATTAGTTTTATAAATTTTTGTATCTCTGATCACAGAGATGTCCACAAGGTCTGGCCTATATTTTTGGATAACTTGACCATATACCAGTCTACGTGGTCAATCTTATTCAATTGTGATGAACTATACTATACTTCACAGAATTTCGAATTTTTAATAATTTTATTAGTTTTATAAATTTTTGTATCTCTGATCACAGAGATGTCCACAAGGTCTGGCCTATATTTTTATATAACTTGACCATATACCAGTCTACGTGGTCAATCTTATTCAATTGTGATGAACTATACTATACTTCACAGAATTTCGAATTTTTAATAATTTTATTAGTTTTATAAATTTTTGTATCTCTGATCACAGAGATGTCCACAAGGTCTGGCCTATATTTTTGGATAATTTGACCATATGCCAGTCTACGTGGTCAATCTTATTCAATTGTGATGAACTATACTATACTTCACAGAATTTAGAATTTTTAATAATTTTATTAGTTTTATAAATTTTTGTATCTCTGATCACAGAGATGTCCACAAGGTCTGGCCTATATTTTTAAATAACTTGACCATATACCAGTCTACGTGGTCAATCTTATTCAATTGTGATGAACTATACTATACTTCACAGAATTTCGAATTTTTAATAATTTGTGGACAACTGTGTGATCGTAGATACAACAATTTTTAAAACTAATAAAATTATTAAAAATTCGAAATTCTGTGAAGTATAGTATAGTTCATCACAATTGAATAATATTGACCACGTAGACTGGCATATGGCCAAGTTATCCGAAAATATAGGCCAGACCTTGTGGACATCTCTGTGATCAGAGATACAAAAATTTATAAAACTAATAAAATTATTAAAAATTCCAAATTCTGTGAAGTATAGTATAGTTAATCACAATTGAATAAGATTGACCAAGTAGACTGGCATATGGTCAAGTTATCCAAAAATATAGGCCAGACCTTGTGGACATCTCTGTGATCAGAGATACAACAGTTTATAAAACTAATAAAATTATTAAAAATTCTAAATTCTGTGAAGTATAGTATAGTTCATCACAATTGAATAAGATTGACCAAGTAGACTAGCATATGGTCAAGTTATCCAAAAATATAGGCCAGACCTTGTGGACATCTCTGTGATCGGAGATACAATAATTTATAAAACTAATAAAATTATTAAAAGATCTAGATTCTGTGAAGTATAGTATAGTTCATCACAATTGAATTAGATTGACCAAGTAGACTGGCATATGGTCAAGTTATCCAAAAATATAGGCCAGACCTTGTGGACATCTCTGTGATCAGAGATACAACAATTTATAAAACTAATAAAATTATTAAAAATTCTAAATTCTGTGAAGTATAGTATAGTTCATCACAATTGAATAAGATTGATTAACTAGACTGGCATATGGCCAAGTTATCCGAAAATACAGGCAAGACCTTGTGGACATCTCTGTGATCGGAAATACAATAATTTATAAAACTAATAAAATTATTAAAAATTCTAAATTCTGTGAAGTATAGTATAGTTCATCATAATTGGATAAGACTGACCAAGTAGACTGGCATATGGCCAAGTTATCCGAAAATACAGGCAAGACCTTGTGGACATCTCTGTGATCGGAGATACAATAATTTATAAAACTAATAAAATTATTAAAAATTCTAAATTCTGTGAAGTATAGTATAGTTCATCACAATTGAATAAGATTGATTAACTAGACTGGCATATGGTCAAGTTATCCGAAAATACAGGCAAGACCTTGTGGACATCTCTGTGATCGGAAATACAATAATTTATAAAACCAATAAAATTATTAAAAATTCTAAATTCTGTGAAGTATAGTATAGTTCATCACAATTGAATAAGATTGACCAAGTAGACTGGCATATGGCCAAGTTATCCGAAAATACAGGCAAGACCTTGTGGACATTTCTGTGATCGGAGATACAATAATTTATAAAACTAATAAAATTATTAAAAATTCTAAATTCTGTGAAGTATAGTATAGTTCATCACAATTGAATAAGATTGACCAAGTAGACTAACATATGGTCAAGTTATCCAAAAATATAGGCCAGACCTTGTGGACATCTCTGTGATCAGAGATACAACAATTTATAAAACTAATAAAATTATTAAAAATTATAAATTCTGTGAAGTATAGTATAGTTCATCACAATTGAATTAGATTGACCAAGTAGACTGGCATATGGTCAAGTTATCCAAAAATATAGGCCAGACCTTGTGGACATCTCTGTGATCAGAGATACAACAATTTATAAAACTAATAAAATTATTAAAAATTATAAATTCTGTGAAGTATAGTATAGTTCATCACAATTGAATAAGATTGATTAACTAGACTGGCATATGGCCAAGTTATCCGAAAATACAGGCAAGACCTTGTGGACATCTCTGTGATCGGAAATACAATAATTTATAAAACCAATAAAATTTTAAAAATTCGAAATTCTGTGAAGTATAGTATAGTTCATCACAATTGAATAAGATTGACCACGTAGACTGGCATATGGTCAAGTTATCAAAAAATATAGGCCAGACCTTGTGGACATCTCTGTGATCAGAGATACAAAAATTTATAAAACTAATAAAATTATTAAAAATTCTAAATTCTGTGAAGTATAGTATAGTTCATCACAATTGAATAAGATTGACCAAGTAGACTGGCATATGGCCAAGTTATCCGAAAATACAGGCAAGACCTTGTGGACATCTCTGTGATCAGAGATACAATAATTTATAAAACCAATAAAATTATTAAAAATTCTAAATTCTGTGAAGTATAGTATAGTTCATCACAATTGAATAAGATTGACCACGTAGACTAACATATGGTCAAATTATCCAAAAATATAGGCCAGACCTTGTGGACATCTCTGTGATCAGAGATACAAAAATTTATAAAACTAATAAAATTATTAAAAATTCGAAATTCTGTGAAGTATAGTATAGTTCATCACAATTGAATAAGATTGACCACGTAGACTGGCATATGATCAAATTATCTAAAAATATAGGCCAGACCTTGTGGACATCTCTGTGATCAGAGATACAAAAATTTATAAAACTAATAAAATTATTAAAAATTCGAAATTCTGTGAAGTATAGTATAGTTCATCACAATTGAATAAGATTGACCACGTAGACTGGCATATGGTCAAGTTATTCAAAAATATAGGCCAGACCTTGTGGACATCTCTGTGATCGGAGATACAAAAATTTATATATCTAATAAAATTATTAAAAATTCGAAATTCTGTGAAGTATAGTATAGTTCATCACAATTGGATAAGGTTGACCACATAGACTGGCACATAGCCAAGTTATCCGAAAATATGGGCAAAACCTTGTGGACATCTCTGCGGTCTGCGATATAAAACTTTTAAAATTATGAAAAATTTTTAAAAATTCCAAAAACTGTGAAATATATTATAGTTCATCATAATTGGATCGGCTTGGTGACATTGGCCGCTATATGGCTTAGCTGTCCTAAGAAATATGCGGGTCCTTCGGGATATTTCCAGGATCGGTGCTAAATAATTATTTAAACCATCAAAATTCAGTTACATAACTTTTAAATTATCTGAAATATAACTAGTAATGTTCTACACAATTGGATGCTTTTGGTTAACGAGATAAACAGATGGTCCAGCTATCTAAAAACGATGAAAAGAACCTATTTCCTGATGAAAAGAATCTATTTGGTGGTACGAAATTCCAAAATTACAAAAAATTTAAATTTTCATATAATTTAAATTCCAATTGGAAAATAGCTAATTTAACAGTGTAATTTTTTGTTATTTTTTTTAGCATAAACTTCACACTCATTCCTAGTAGTCTAACCAGTAGCATTTTAACCCAAGCCCACGAACCACCAATTGCAGCACACATGGGCACAGGAAAAATGATTGAATTCATTCGACGTTATTATTTCTGGCCATCACTGGTAAAAGATACAAGGAATTACGTGCGCCAGTGCCAGATGTGTAAGCTGACCAAAGCCACAAATACCCTTCTGAGACCAAAAATGGGGGAGTATGTGGAATACGTTAGGCCTTTCCAGAAGTTATATTTGGATTTCCTAGGACCATACCCCAGGTCCAAGAGGGGCAACACTTACATCCTCATCATACTGGACCAATATTCTAAATTCGTTCTACTAAAGCCACTACGGGAAGCAACGGCCAGCAAGATCGTGGAGTACTTGGAAAAGGAAGTGTTCCCAGTGTTTTCAGTGCCTGAAGTGATTCACACAGACAATGGCAAACAGTTCAAGTCGAATTTGTTCGAGAACTGTTTAGCAAATTTGGGAGTTAAACAGGTTTTCACCCCAGTGTACTCCCCACAAGCCAATGCATCTGAACGTGTAAATAGGTCGGTGCTAGCGGCAATCCGGGCCTATATAAAAGGAGACCAGCGTACGTGGGATGAGCATCTGAGTGCGATTGCGAGTGCTCTGAGAAATACAGCACATTCCTCCACGGATTACGCACCATCCTACTTAGTATTCGGTCAACATACGGTTAACCACGGTTCACAGTATGAATTACTGCGTCTGTTAGGCGATCAAAGTTTAGATACCTTCACGGTAAATACTAAAAACAATCGACTGGAATTGGCTAGGGAGTTAGTTCTAACACACCTCCGGCAGGCTCACGAGAAAATCACACATCAGTACAACCTACGATCGGCGGATCGTGTATTGGGTGTGGGTCAGGAGGTGTATGTGCGAAATTTCTCACAGAGCAAGGCAGCACAGAACTACTCTGTGAAGTTGGACAAGAAGTTCGTACCTGCAAGAGTACACCGGCATGTTGGCCAAGTTGCATATGAATTAGTGGATAATGATGGTAAAATCTTGGGCGTGTACCATGCAAAGGATATTAGAAGTAAACCAACTAATCTTGCAAACCAATAAAGAGGATGAGGTGCTGGCCAGGTCGAATCGGCGACTGGTTTCAGCAAAAATATAAATTTTTCGTGGTTACCATTTTACTTTTACAATACCTACCCACTAGTACTTAGGTGATGTAAAGGTAAAATGAAGGCTGGTATGTTTCTGGTTTATCGCCATACACCAAGAAACACCAGTACTTAGTATTAAGAGTTTATTAGTATTAGGAATTAGTTAAGTTTAGAGAGGGAGTCGAAGAAATAATAATATAACATAGGAAATAGAGTAGGCATACTAATGTAAATAATAAGTTAGGCAATAATGAATTAGGTTTTATTAACTAGGATTGGTTCACCATTGTTTTGTTTTGAAAATCAAGTAGGGATAATATCTGTGTGGTGCTATTTGGTAGATGGGTATCCGCAGATTGAAGAAATACAAACCAAATCACTTCATGTGTACCTGCTAAGATGACAACCAACGTGGCCTGGAAGTAACAAGAGCAGAGACAACAGTATTACTTCCGGTTCCAAACAATGATAAGATCACGAACTAATCACGCCGAATTAGCTGTCATCGAACTCTAACCAACCTCTAACCAGGATGTCCGAAGAAATACGACAGGCGAACATCGATGTAAAGGTGAACACACAAGAACAAGACGAGAACTGTTAATTCCAATCCAGCTGAAGCAAACGCATTTTGAGCACAATTAATGGGTACTTCGAATAAGGTTATAACTAGTTGACATCCTGCGGGCGAGACACACCTAGTAAATAAATACTTAAGTTTCGAATCAAAGATGCCATTGATGACAACAATACTCCAAGATGAAATGCTACAACCTACTTCAGATATAACACGAGTATATCTCAAAGAAAGATGGTATTATCAGATGAGGATAACCGAGGAGGTGCTAAACCGTTGTGGGGGAAATTTTACGACCAGCTGAGCAGTGGCGGATACACTTCATAAGAACGCAAAAGGATCTAGTTGAACACATAAGTAATATCTTTCAGCCAAACAAAAACTAGAGATCCGGAGCATCATTGGCAACAATATGTTACAACACCTCACTTTACCGGGAAGTGTGTGGTTGAACTTTGGACCACAGTAGTTTCTTTGGAAATAAAGAATAAATACACCGGGGTATTAACCCCAGCACGTCACAGCAGCCTGGGTGATCATGTTGTTTTTCCGTTTTATCAATTTAATCTGAGAAATATGCCACACTGTCAATGAAACTAGAAGCCAACAACCTAGAGGTAGGAGTGCACAATATGGTCGAGACGGTCTGAAAACTACAGTCAACTGGTTGAATATTCACCACATCCATGCAGTATGATTGATTCAGCGGTGTCATCATCTCAGTCGTGATCTTATTCGTTGCTTGGCGGAGGGGGTAAACAGCCGGTACAGTTGCTCTACAATATATCATCCAGAACCGACCAGCCAATTTCGTCATGATTCAGCGACCACAAAGATCTTGCCGTTTTAGGTGTAATATTCAAAACTTAGAAAAGAAAGGACACAGTAAATATAAAGTTGAATTTTACAAGACAAATATTTTTTTCATAATGAGTTGGTAGGGAATGAGGTTGACTCAACCCTCACACTTGTAAAACAGGTTTGACTCAACGCCACCCGTAAAATAAAAATTAGAAGGTCCATTAGATAGCATTAAGGTATAAGGGAAAGGTAATAAGAAAAAAAATAAATAAAAATAAAAAAATAAAAATATATAAAAAAAAAAAAAAAAAAAAAGGAAAACCTTCCCCTATTAGGATAGGCCCATAGTGTAAGACCGTAATAGTTTAGGTTGAAAATTGGAAGAAAAAAAAACATAAAAAAAAAAGGGTAAAAAAATAAAAATAATAAAACAAGTCCCAATTTTCAACATTAGTCATGTAGGTTTAGTAATTAAAGATATTCTTGTATAAAGTACAGTTGCCCGGCTCTGAGACTAGTTCAGGGTGTGGGGCGTCCGCCACGTTGGACTACTTAAAGGCTGATCAACTCCACCCGTCCTTCCCATCAATAAGGCATGAGATCCTTTTTATCTCAGGGTTTGGGTTTTCCCCACGCTGTAACGGAATTAATTTACAATTCCGTTACCAATCCAAACCATAATTCTCAAAACGACAAATCGGCATACACTTCGAGGTAAAACCTCAAAACGATATCACAAATAATATCGGTTATTATCTCATTGAACGACCATGCCGAGATTCCACATTCTTTCTGTGTTTACGTCACTCCAATTACTGTATATGCTCATACGGTAGTTGAATAAACGTAAATACAAAAATAATGTAACACGATCCTTGTTTTTATGTAGATAAGAACAAATAATTTTCAAGGCAAAAGTGTGGCACGAGTAATGAACTTGGTTACTCGAAGCTACCGCTTAGTTTTGATGAATTTCATTTTTTTTTTCTTTTTTGTTGTTTTTATACTTTGGTTTTTAACAAAAAAAGGTACAACAACAAAAACCTATGAAAATTGCCATTATCGTCTTACCAATATATTTTGTTGTCATCGAAGTGCATAAATTTTGATGATGGCGATGTCACGTTGTCCATGTCACGTTGTTGGACATTTTTTATGCACTTTTATGACGAATCGACAAGAAAAATTGGTATAAATAATGTACATTTTTTTTTGAAAGAGGGCAGTCTTTTTGTGGAACCAAAAGGGGTGTTGGGAAAGTAAAAGCAGTAAAAAAAAAATTTTCAGTTGGAATAAAGTAGAATTTCAAAGTAATTTTGTGTTTTTTTTGTATTTTTTTTTTTTTTGGCTGCTTTGTGGAGAACAACACTGGGTAAGTATTGGGTTCTTAAGAACCCGTTTAGACTGAAAGGAGCTTGGTTGGTTTGCCTCTATTGAGGCGGGAGCATCGTGTGCTTCGACGCCATAGGCGTTGCACTCCCTTTCCAAACCAGCCACCTCCGAACAGTCGCAATAAACTAATTAACCAAAACTAGTCTCATACTAACCCGTGGGCTTGCTGCCCGAAATATCGCTGTTCCATTTATGTGTAGTTTAAGGTAGTCATGTTACCTTAAACAACACGATAAACAACCGCGGGCGCGGACCTTATTCAGGGCATATGAACCACTAATTTGGGTCCTTTTACATTATATGTCCTAACCCCAATTCCCTTCCTTGATGGCATGATGTCATCACTGTCCCTTTCCAAACAAATGATGCGGTAATCAAGATTACCACTGGTACACCCCAACCACCCACGACCAAGCTACCCCTACCAGACTGAGCTGCAGGTAGCTAAGCCGCAGGGGATGTAGCCACCAGTGATAATAAATTCGAGAAGCGGGTTGCCTCAGCTAAGCTGAGGGAATTCGTTTCACGGGTTACGACTGTATTAGTGATGGGCTAAATCGTTCCTTTTTGTTAAAAATCATATAAGAAAATAAACAAAACGGAATAAAAGGATTGATTTAGCACGTCACTAAGATATACTGTCAAAAGGGTTAAAGTATAATATAACTCCTCATAACGATGTAGAAAAACAGAAACAGACACCTTTTGAATATTGAAAACTCCATTACGAAAGCAAGCATTGAACATCAATCGGGTACAAGAGCAATGATAGTGGACAACATAAGTGATTTTCATAAAATAGGGTAGGACCAAAATGTCAATGAAAGCAAAACAATAAGAAGCATAAAGAAAAAATATTGTTACAAAAGTGGATAAAGAGAATACAATTCTCATTGATTTTGATTGATTTTGAATGTACGACCAAGCATTAAGCAGGATTTCCCGGTTGACGCCGGGCCCACCATACACCCTTCTTTACATTTACTTGGAAAAGGGTTGAGATTGATTCGGTTACAAACAGCTTGACGGTCAATTCTTAGTAGTTACATTTTTTCTACTACTGCTTTTAATATTTGGTATCCTAAAGTAAATAATTAATTAGTTATCAATTTCAATTATTACCCCTTCTATATTTCCCACCACCTTACTATCTGCGGCCGTTTTTAATTGATTGATTGATTTTTAAATCACTAATCATACTTTCAACCAATTAAGTTTAAATTTAAGTTTAATTTAATTTCTATAAACCGGTTAAGAATTAATCTTTAAGTACTACAAAACGTTAATGATAATATAAGTATCTCTTTCCCTTGGCTGGGAAGGGAAACAGACACTAATATTAACAATAAGAGCTGTCTAAACCTATTTATTAACTAACTATCTAAATCTAATTTTGTAGTTTATTAGACTAATAACTGCATTCTGAAATAACGTTGTAACATTTGCTGGTTACAAGTTTTGTTATTTATTCCATACAAATTGTTTTAGCAAATAAAATACAAATGAACTGAGAAATAATTGGGCAATAATGATGTGGGTAATTGTGATATTTGTATGAATAATTATTGTGTACTCTGACGTCATTTACAGAGCAGAGAAGATAATGTTATCTATGCGTGTATACAATTCTAGATGTGATGATTATGTTATAGACTAGTTAGCCATGTATATAGGTGGTAATCAATACTTCGGTATTACATTATATATTTTTTCCATGTGAACAGGTGAAGTGATAAAAACAGAAAAATCGTGTTGAAAACAAAATAAAAATAAGACAAGCGGTGTGTGCCGTAGTGATCTGTGTCCAAAAACTCCGTTGGAAGGACAAAACTGTGATCATAGCTGTTAGGCTTAATATAACCAATTAATCAGGTATATTCCTAAGTTTAATGGTTCACGCATAATTTAAATTAGATTGTATAAGTTGCACTTAGATTGGAACTAATTTTTCTTGTGTTTGTCACTTGCTACAGTACGCTGTTTTTTTTACGGTGGGTATCGTGTTGATCATCAGAGATTTCTGCATAAGGCAAACTGTGTTTTATTATATTTAAAAGTCCAGGGTCAACTATATTTGAGTGGGAACGCTTGAATAATTATTTCAAAGCTGTTGGGTTCCGGTATCGCAAGGCCTAACGGTGCACGGATTAACAGTCAATCATCATCACACTAGAAAAAAAACTAGAGCTAAGAGTGTCAAACCTACTTAAATTATTTATTGTTATATCATTTATTTATTTATATTTGTATACTTGTGTGTACACATAAACTACCGATAGTTTGGTCTATCGAAGTTAATTAATCTTACAAAATAATTTTGACCAAATCAAAATTAATTAAAGAAAATTAGATTTAAGAAACTCGAACCGGTTCTAGTATGTATTGTAGATATGTACTAAGATAAAGTATAATTTATGATTAATTTTTTTTTCTTTCTAAATGTAAAGATTTAAGTACAATAATTATATTAATTTACCCGAGAGATGACATTTTCTGTTTTAATTTAATGTTTAAATTGTTCGCCACAATCGCCATTATTTCTCATGGTTAGTTTTCAGTGATTACGATGTGCTAAGTGTAGTTGTAAAATAAAGTGATTTAGTGCCAAATTATACAGGGGATGTGAATAAGTGTCGCTTGGGAGGAGAGGAACCCGTCCATGGGAGGAGAGGAACCCGTGTGGCCAACACCATCTTGGCTACAATAAACGAAAACATGGCTGTGATAATAAATTGGTGTAAACCTCCAGTGATTTTGTTTTTATATATATTAAAGTATATTCCGTTATCTAGTTTGGGTAAATTTTTTTTATGCAAATATTTTTCCAAATGTTCATCCGCATATGATAAATCCTAAATTGCAGCATTTACAAGCTCTGAGTTGTTGGTAGCACAACCACTCCCAACCCTATCACCTAGCCGGCCAAAGTGCTACAGCTACTCAAAAATGGCTCAGAGATTTCAGTTAACGGTACGATACTTTCTAGAAGCACATCGCGAGGTCGTGTAACCGAAGCGGTCTGCGTAGCGTTACAACGTTTATTATTTTGTTGGGCTATTGTAATCATTATTAATTTAAATTTCCCTTAGATCTTATCAACAGCAGAGTACACGTAACAAATATAATTAGTATTATTAGTATCAACTTAAGCTACGGTTTAGCACAACAGATAATATAAATGAAGCACTTCCGAGGACCTGCCATTAAGATTATAGACACTTGATCTGTGCTGGATGCTGCCCTGTAATGATTTACAATTAACGCCACCAGTAACCTAAATCAAAATGATAAGACCCTATTTAGCATTTCTAAAGTAGGAAGTCTGACCTGGAGTTCCTGTGAATAAGGATGATAAAAAAAAAATCAAGACACAATTTCTAAACTAGCTGTCCGCTGGGTGACTGGATTTTCTGGAAATCTACATTAGGTTCCTCCGATAGGAACTGTTTAAATTAAACTAAAAATTACTAAACTCTGAAATCCTCATGGTTTAGTTTGTTTTAAAGCATCTAAATAAAATAAAAGAAATTAAATTAAATAACAAAATAAATAAATTGTACTGCAAATTTAATTAACAGTGTTTATTACTTAATAACCATATCCCAAGTATAGCAAAACTGAAAAGTGGAATCGAAAAAAATTGAAATTCCAACTTATAACACAGCTTTGGAATGCGACGTTGTATGTAAATTTTTATTTATTTACTTTTTATCTTGTGAGAGATGCCATTACGGTTGGTTGTATTTTTTTATAATTCTTCTTTTTCAACAATAACCCTTTGAGAGGGACAACAACAATTCCTAATTAGAAGAGAAGTTTGACTATCCCTCGATACAATCAGAAGCAGGCTCCAAGAAATCGGCAAGAAAAGCAGAAGTACAATTACCAAACCATTATTGACTGAAAATCATATTGAAAAAAGGCTTAGTTGGGCACATGAAAATTTGAACCGGGACTGGAGTAATATAATCTTCACCGATGAATCAGCCTTTGTTATTCGTAACTACTACAAGAGGGCAAGGTCACAAAAAGGTGATTAAATCTTGTTACGTACCATTAAGCATCCCGCAAAGATCCATGTTTATGAATGCTTCTCTTCTAAGGGATTCTGACGATCAATCATATTTACGAGAAACCTGGACGTCGAATTTTTGGTCCAGTTGTATAAGAGGAGTTTATTAAAATCTGCTGAAAAATTATTTGACCCTAACAATCACCGTTAGATTCTACAAGAGGATAATGATCCCCAACACCGAAGATTAGATCAGCCCTCGTAGAGTCCAGATGCAACTCCCATCGAAAATGTGTAGTCTCCCATCGGAAATGATGACAAAGCCTAAAGGGAGAAAAATAGATACAACAAAGCAGCTTACTTTGGCGCTGAAATGGATTTGGAGTGATCCTAACTTGGAATATGCCCAAAAATTGAGCGAAAGTTGAGCGAAAGTACACACATGAAAATGCCAGGCCAACAACGGGTAAAAACGGGTTCTTTGCTCTGAGTAAATAGTTGAGTTTTTTTTTCGAACATATGCACAGCTCTAAATATTTTGACACATTTCTCATCAAATCCATTCGACGAATTTAAACAACATTATTTCAATCCGACTACAAATAAACCAGCATTATGTGTATCTTATTAAAATGTAAATAAAGAAACGATACAACGTATACTCACCCGCTTTTTGGACCCGGTTCAACATTTGTTCAAATGATTGTTCAATGAAAAATTAATCAAAGATGGTTGTAGATTGCAAAAATGAAATTCTGTATAGATAGCCAAGTTCAGTTCCTGATATACGAATTTTTTTAAAATTCTTTTATTTTTCATTAAATAAATCTAAATAAGTCATTTCGGGTACGATGCACAATTACTCACAAAATTTACAATTCACCACTCACTTGTAATTTAATTTAAATTGTAAATACACATTCAAGAGAATACAATTCTCATTATGAACAAATCAAAATACTTACTAAATACCCTAAATAGCTAAATAGGATAACCTAATACCCTAGGCACACTGCGATTTAATAAAACCGGTTTAGTGAATTTTTCATTTTTCCTTTGTTTTTCCATAGAAACTTAAACTTAAACAACTTAAATAAATTATACAAAGATATAGTTTACTGGCGGAGATAGGATATCTGGATCCAAATATTAAGTTTGAATTTGAAATTGAGCAAAATTCTGATTCTCATCATAAATTCAAAACTTTTAGAAAACCAAAATAAACTAGCCACAGGATCCATGAGAAGACAAACACTATCCATATACTAACACAAAATATCAGCATATGCAACCACATGATTTACCGACTAACTAGCATTAATAAGTCAGGAATGGATTACAACGATGAATTAAACACAATTAAGTTCATTGCGAGTGAAAATGGTTACAAATCGGCAAAAATTGACTTGACGAATTGAATCTTTCGAAACAAAATGGAATATAGAAAGTCAACTGTGTACATTGCGTTTTGATGGAAATGTTCAACCAAAATATGTCAATGTAGAGTTTATTAAAAATTCTAGTCAACATGTTCAAAATTTTTTCTATTGCAAATATGTTTGATTAAATATCTTGATCAAAGATAAATGATAGTGTGAGTTGTACATTTTATAAAAGATTTATTTTATCAATATTTTATCAATGTTAGCTTTGAAAAGCAAAATATGATCAAATATGAAGGCAGAAAAGTGTAAATGGGGTATTCAGCAAACAAAAAGCCTTATCGTCGAATATGAGCAAAGTGCTGTTTAACCAAAAACATCTTGATTACAAAAAGATAAATAAAAGTTGGCAATATAAATGCAGAGTATACAGGAGCAATTTGTTTACCCCCACATTGATTTCCAATATTCAAATTCTGTCGGCCTAAAGCTCTCATTTAATCATTTTCCTCCATAAAACGTATATCTAAAAATTCTTCGCCATGGTTTTGAATGACAAATGATTCTTTTTCGGTACTTACATAGATGTTTTCGACGATCAATTAAAAAGTTATGTAACGTGCAGCATGCCAAAGTTATAGCCATGACTTTTGTAGGTGTTAATTTAATCAATTTCACATAAAATTCATGGAAAGAAATACTTACCGCTTTTTTATTAGAGAAGATACTTACATCTATAAAATCCAAAGTATCTAAAAAAAAGCCATAACGAAGGGTCAATTGTACTAAAATCATATTGAGATATAATTTAATTTGTTATACTTAAATTTGTAAATAACAATATAATTTTCACTTATTTAGCTAGCAAATTGATTAAATTAAATTAAAGTTTATCATCAATTTTTATTAGCTTAAATAAAACAAAAATTGTAATATGTAGTTCATTTGTTTACTTCCCTTTAACAGCTGCCAACATTAAAATAAAATTGTTATCATGAAATTGGTAGCCGTCTATGTGTTAACACATGTAAATACTACGATATTGTAAACAAGTTCTATATTCCGTCAATTTTTTGTTATTTAGCCTGCATTTACAGTATTGTTTTCGCTCTGCGTTTCGATCTTGTTTTCAGATTTTAGTTTTTGTTGTTGTTTTTCTTCACGATATTAGCAAAGAAATGCTCCTTTACCATATAAAAAACTTATCGTTCCCGTGGAAAAAATCCAAGTTTTCTACCAATATTATTTAGTGGCACTAACAAAATATAGTGGCTATGGCGGTGAAAACAACATCGAATCCAAAAAAATTTGTCAACCATAGTAATTTTTGGCAGAATAATATATATATATGTATATATATATATATATAAGAGTAATAATTCAAAATTTGAGCAAATAGTTTTGAAAAAATATAATTAATAACATCAAAATGGTTACAATTAAATATTTATAAATACAATTAAACATTACAATTAAATATTATATATATATATATATATATATATATATATATATATATATATATATATATATATATATATATATATATATATATATATGGTGAAAAATACGTGAAATCACAAATTCACTATATGGAGCCATAAGTCATGTTTTAATTTTATGGTTTTTATGTCTTGAATGTGTAGCCTTGATTAAAACAAAAATTTTGAAATACTTTGTTTTTTTTGTTGTTGTTGTTGTTGTTGTTGTTGAACATAAAGGGTGTCAAATTTTGAGAAAAATGATAATCATGATGTTGTATTTATGGCAATAAAAAGAAAACTAATTATCCGATAATTATAATTTTAGGCTTATTTTAAAGGTAAGTTAATAGTGATTAATAAAAAAATATAAAAATAGTATTTTGTTTAATTTCTTCTTCTTAATTTCAATTTTCTCAAAAACACATTTATTTATTTTTATTTTAAAGAATTCGACAATTAATATTTTACAACATATCAAAAAACTGGAACTCCTTTATTTTTTGTATTCTTGCAAAATACGTTTTAGTAAGAGCATTATTTCATTTTTATATGGAAAAACTATATTTGAATAGATATTTCTCAGTGTTTTGGAATTGTTTACAGAAAAGATAGTTTAGTTAATTTTTTTGTAAAGAATATTTGAAAAATGCATATCTGGAACATGGCTGCGAGGATGATGAGTTAACGTTTAGTCAGTGGGTTTCTACCGACAGATGCAATTTGGAAACTTTCTCACAACCGTTAGATGTATTTCTGGATTATTTCATAAATAAGATGTAGAATCTGTTGCCTCATTGCTTCATTATATATATATATATATATATATATATATATATATATATATATATATATATATATATATATATATATATATATATATATATATATGTATATATATATATATATATATATATATATATATATATATATATATATATATATATATATATATATATACAGGGTGTCCGGGTTTGGGATGCTGATCCGTCATGGAGTGATTCCTTGGTTCATTCTCAGAAACAAATCGTATGTGCAGGGGGATCCATTTTGATATCCTTTGAGATACAGCGTGTTTAAAAAATTTGGTTCAGAAAAAAGTACACTCAAATATTAAACTGTAACTTCCAAAATATTTATCGGAGAGCAACCAACTTAGTCTTATTTGGTTGGTAATCATATAGGCTATTATTAAGGTTTAAGTGGTTATCTTGTATCTGCATCCGTTTGAGAGTTATGGTGATTTAAAGTAAAAAAAAAATATTTTTTTTTTATAAAATCGAGTTTTTCTCAAAAAAAACCGTTATAATTTTTTCTTTTGTTTATTTAATTTTAATTTGTCATGATCTCCTCTACAATCCCCCAATACATTACTTGTACCCACGTGCCATAGTTTTCTTCGTATTCCGTTTATTCTCAATCTAATTAAGAGATGTTATAGTGTTAATATTTTACTAATTTTATTTTGATCTTTAAAACAGTAGGCGATGATTATCAACTCATTTGTTTAAATGTTGAAAAAACAAAAACTAAATATTTTCAGATTCAGTCATTAGTTTCGAGATATTATCTAGTATTGTATTAGTGTTGTGAATCAAAATTTTAATTAATTTAATAAAATTAATATTATAATGGCACAGTTCTCAGGTGAGGAGTACATTGATATCCATTTTGTTTACGGATTTTGCGATGGTAATGCAGCACGAGCTCGCAATGAATATCAACTCAGATTTCCAACACGTCGCATTCCTGACGCAAGAGTATTTATAAATATTCTAGGAGACTGCCAAATATCGTAACAAGATCGAATACCCGGGCGGAGCCCCATTCAGGCTCACCAAACCATTTGGATGTCGACGAAGGTATATAATCCGTAATGTAACAGCAAATCCTTCTATTAGCATAAGGAGGCTCGCTTTACAATTAAACGTCTCTCGCTATCGAATTCATCAAGTATTGCACAAGGAGAATCTTCATCCATACCATACAACACCCGTTCAACAACTATTACCGATAGACCGCACTACAAGATTGGAGTTTTGTAATTTGTTGATGGAAAGGAATTTGGACAATGCAAGTTTTGTGAAACGTATCCTATGGACGGATGAATCTCAATTCACAAGAGATGGCATAACAAACTTTCACAATCTACACACGTGGGCTGCTGAAAATCCTCATTCGAAAAAACAAATATCATTTCAGCACCGATTCAGTGTAAACGTATGGGCTGGTGTAATTGGCGATAAATTAATTGGACCATTCATATTACCACCTAGATTAAATGGTGAACGTTATTTACAATTTTTACAAAACGATTGCCACTCCTTTTTGATGATGTTCCCATTTTAGGTAGATTCTCGCATACATACCAACATGATGGTGCACCTTGTCACTACCATAATAATGTTAGGAATATTTTTAACGAAAATTATCCAAATAATTGGATTGGAAGAAATGGTCCAATTCATTGGCCAGCAAGATCCCCCGATCTTACGGTATTGGATTTTTATGTATGGGGAAGGATGAAGGCGCTTGTATACTCCAAAGAAATTGAAACAAAAGAAGAACTTATACAACGAATACACACAGCAGCACAACAGATAAGGGAGGAATTACCAAGAATTGAAATAACCAAAGGCATACTTAGGACGTGTTCGAAGTTTGTAATAATTTTGTTTTTGTAATAATTTTGACAGGAGTGAAATAATTTTCTCTTCTATATTTTGTAATAAGTTTTATTTGTACTATTTTTTTTAGAAATAAATTAACGTAATACGGCTTAATTATTGTTATTGCGCGCTTTTGTTTATTAATATTATTACAGAAGTGTCAAATTTACAACATATAGTGGCTGTGATAATTTGGTTGCATACAAATAATGTCATAATTATTACAGCTGGAATAATTATCACAAACTTCGAACACGTCCTTAAACGAATATTAGCATGTATTCAATCACAAGGAGGACATTTTGAGCACCTTTTATAACTCCTCGACCCAAACTTTGTATTGAGGGATTGTAGAGGAGATCATGACAAATTAAAATTAAATAAACAAAAGAAAAAATTATAACGGTTTTTTTTTGAGAAAAACTCGATTTTATAAAAAACAAATATTTTTTTTACTTTAAATCACCATAGCTCTCAAACGGATGCAGATACAAGATCACTTAAACCTTAATAATAGCCTATACGATTACCAACCAAATAAGAATAAGTTGGTTGCTCTCCGATAAATATTTTGGAAGTTACAGTTTAATATTTGGGTGTATTTTTTTTCTGAACCAAATTTTTTAAACACCCTGTATCTCAAAGGATATCAAAATGGATCCCCCCTCCACATACGATTTGTTTCTCAGAATGAACCAAGGAATCACCCCATGACGGATCAGCATCCCAAACCCGGACACCCATATATATATATATATATATATATATATATATATATATATATATATATATATATATATATATATATATATATATATATAAATATATATATATATATATATATATATATATTTATAAATATTGAATAGTAATTTCAAATTTAACTACTATCATTAAGTTTTCAATTAGGACATTATTTTTTCATTGTCAATTTAATTATCATTATTTAAATCAAGGTCAATTTCAAACTTACAACATTTTTCGATTGGTTAATCAAACAAAATGGAGAGGCCAGGCCAATCATTTATATTTACCAAAAAAGCGTGTGGGCATAAAATACACAGAAACGAGGATTTTCCTTAAGTTTTTGATTTAGTGAATATAATTCGCTAGATCCGTACGCTCACGCGTTACCTGAATAGTAGACCGAACTTTTCAGTACGAAACCAAACTACTCTCTTCACGGTCAATACACTTTGTATGACTCTTGGGTTAAAGTATGGGGGGGATTTTGGTGTTTCTACTTTTTTCTAACTAATGTTAGATTAGTTCAATTTCTAGTTTAAATATTGCCTGGGAAAGTGATTAGGCTAATTTACCCATCTATATCTTCAGAGAGAATTATACTTCTGAGTATCATTCATGTTATTTATTACCCAACAATTTTCCCATTTCTCGGAAATTACTGTATTTAAAATGACCCAATAAATATACGAGACGAGGAAATATGCCCGAAAATTATTATATTATTCGGGTAGTATAATAAAAAATTGTGAATGTAGGTAAAAGGTAGGTAAAGGTAAAATTAGTAATAAAAAATATTTGTTTCAGGTTTCGGACACAGTCTAATATGGTATTAAATCAAAATCTATATCTCTGGTAACATCTAAGCCATCTCCTCAAATACCTAAATCTAAATTAATAATTATTCCAAATAATTATCATGATAATTTGTCAAATAATAATATCCCACAAAAAAAAGCGAGGAGTAAACTTAAACAGTTTGGTTTGGATAAATATATCACATTACTGATAACAAAATTGGTAATTCGCGTTATTTTTATCTATTTAATTAAAAATTATGAAAATATTAAAATGATATTTTGGACATGTTTTAACTATTACAAAATATCGTTCTTTTTGCTTGCAAAATATTGTCCTGTTCATGTCGGCATTTGAAATTACCATACCGATACAGTGCAACGGCTGCCAATATAAATAATTTGCAGACTAAAGATGGTGAATAAAATATCGAAATGGTTTGAGATATTTACCCACGTACACATATAATAATATTGGTACAGACAAGAAAAATCGAAAGATGGGAAGGAAATTAATTAAAATATAATTAGGTATCTCTTCTGGCCATTGTATAATTTTCATGTTTTCCAATTTTATTTTATTTTTTATTTTTTTTTACTATACCTTAATTTGAAATATAAATTAAGTTTATGATCTTATTTCGGGGTATATATTGTATATAGCTATGGTACATGCCTGGAAAATTTATAATTGATAGTATACCGCTATGTCTGTCCTAAAGCGACAACCGATATTAATTATGGTTTTTGAACTTTGGAAGGGGTCAATATCATCAGAATGAAGGTCAATAAGACATGATTTAAGTTAATTTGTAATGACGCTTGTTCTGCATAAAATCTGGATATAAAAAAAATTGTTAATTGGAATTGTATACCGATCCTTTGAATACTTAGCGATAAATTCGGTTTAGAAATAAATTGTTATACAGAATTATCATGTCCAATGTTTTCCAATTTAGACTAAATAAAAAAGTACGAGTATCTTACAATAAAATCTTCTTTATTTAATTAATTTGCATTATTTAATTTACACTTACATTATTCTTGCAGTTGGAAGAACTTTAGTTTTGAGCTTGGAAGTTTGGCATGTATAAAAATTTAGCCAAAGATTCATCGCAGAAAAAAACAATGTTAACACCACAACTATCGCGATACAAACTGTCGTCCCAAGAAATCACTGATTATAATCATTATAAAATGAAAATATTGGAAAGGCCAACAATATCTTTTTCTATGTAATTAATCAAAATTAAGCTTTCTTTAATTTATCTTGCAAATGTAGATATATTGAAAAAATACTAATAAATTCCGCATTGTTAGCGATAAAAAGCCAAATCTCAAAGATTTTACATTAGCGACCAGCAGAACAGAAGTGCAAAGACACAAAGTCAAATCTCTCAAATTTCAAAGATTTTCTCTGATACTGAGTATATACAGTAGAAAGGGGTTGAATCTGGTTTTCTAAATATCATTCGGAAAAAAAGAGTTGGGTTCGGTTGACAATTTCTTAAAATTAATAAAATCGTCAAAAGAGTGAAAATAAACTCAACCTACAAGAAGTTTTCTCTCATTAGGTTCTCCGATTAGGATGCCAATATATCAGGATACAGAGGTAATTCAGACAAATGTACCAAGCTCGAAGCTGGAAAACCAGAATTTATTCAGAAGGTGTTAAGTAAAATTTTTGCATATAAAAATTGTAAAATTTAAATTTTGTTTTACTCTGAAAATTTTACCTATTCTGGCAAAAAAAGTTCTGATTTTGCTAAACTTGGGAATGTTCTAAATTTGTATTTAATCTGGCCGTTTTGCTTTCTTTTCAGTCCAGATTTAAAGACAAATATTTTGCTTAAATCTGTTGCACATAAATAGAAAAATATTGGCAAAATAAATTTTGATTTTACAAGGCATGTTGCTAAATTTCAGAAAGTACTAAATTTATAGTTATTCTGAACGGTCTGCTTGAGCAGCGGTAACAAAACTGATTCTCGAAGAAATACATATAGAATTCTTAAATAGGCTTTGCTATAAATATTACTAGCATTTTGAAGATAGCATTATTGGATAATCTGGTGCAAAAAGGATAATAAGTAGAATGGAGCAAGGGGTATGAATATGAGACCCAACTGATGGGCAATCCGGAACATTCTAGAACTGGTTTGGCCATTTTTGAGAGTTGGGGGTTGATTTCGCTGGATGTTTGCTGATCCATTTGACATAGTATACATTATGTTTATTTATTTGCTTCAGTACTAAAGTAGTTCATATTAAATTAGTGAGAGATCTTAGCATCGATGTATTTCTTGATGCTCTTAAACTGTTTGTCTTAAATCTACAGTGACAAGGGCAGCAATCTTGTTTAAACAAAAAACTAACTTCAAAAAACATTTGAGAGTCTAATGATATATCTCGTTTTTTCAGGAATGCAATTAAGAGACATTTTATTCCTCCCAATGCTCCTCACTTTAGTGGAATTTGGGAAGCAGCGATTAAGTCTGCCAAATTTATTATTATTGGTTATAGATTATTCAATAATGACGATGGAGGAAATGATCACTCTCCTTACTGAGATAGAGAGAATTTGAAACTATCGATCGATGTGCCTTGTCAGCAGATGCACTAGATGCTCTTACTCCATCCCATTTCTTAATTGGGCATTTTTCTACAAAATTACTTGAACAGGAAGTGAGTCACCTTAAACCATCTTATTTATTACGCTGTCAAATGATCGAGGTAGCAAACTTTGAATTTCCAAATTTATTTGGTTGACGTTGTCATTTTTTGACGCAAGATCTTTCACAGAGCCACTCATAGTTCTTGTAAATTTTGCAATGTTTCGAAACACGTTTAAATTAAATCATCAACTGAATATGCCACTGTACAGAAATTTTGGCCATATTGTACAGTTGGCGATTTACCATCACCGTGTCGCAAAATTTGATTTGAGAAATTGTTTCCAGACGCATCTCTAAGCAAATTAACTCTTATATTAGTCGTTAGTCCCATGCGTCCCAACATGCGTTCAATTCGTCAGCTGGAGTTCCTCTTGGAATAACAGGATATGTCTGACGAAAGTCCTTCGATAGAATGACAGTTATTCCACCCATAATATCTTTATTAGCTTTGATGTCCCGTAATGTTCGATCAAGTTCCTCCAATGCATTTTTGTGGGTCATAGTGCATTCGTTCCAACCGATAATCTTATACTTTTCCAATAGTTGTGCAAGATTAAGTGGTAATTTTTGGCAAAATGTGCCGTTCGTCCTCTGTCTAACAATGTTGGCGCGATCCCTGACGACACTACTGCAAGAGCAATCTGATTTGATTTGCCGGATCCCAGCCAAAAGCAAAGTGATAGTTTTTCCTGTTCCCCCCTGGAGGGTTGCGAAAAAATAAACCTCTATTACCAATTTCAAACATATTCAACAAAGCGTTGTATGCAAGTTCCCGATCAGTCACCACGAGTGGTTTCATCGTAATTCGATTCGGGTAATATTTCAGAGACGATAGTGTTATCTTATGTCGTCTGAGGCGATTCAAGTTCCAATTGCTGAAGATTACGCCCGTATATCGATAAGAATTTATCTTTGATAAGAATCAAAGGACATTTAAAAATTTCATTTGACAAATTCAAATCTAAATTAGGATTGTCTCTTCGTGTTTCTCTCAGAATATCTTCGCTTAACTTCTCTTTGTACCTCTCCCAAGCAGCTCGAGGATTTGACGGAAAGTAGGTGGTAACAATAATTATGGAAAGGTTTCGCAATTGAGGCGACATAGAAGAAACAGATGCTTCTGATAAAGTCTTTGACAGGCTTCTCTGTATGTTTCACAAACAGTCCCATCCACTGCCTTTAAATTATCAAATGAAGTTGGACTATGAAAATTTGAGGTTGCTCTTAATAAGAACAGTAACGTAGGAAAGAATTTTGCAGAATCGGGAGAAAAATCAAATATTATTTCCTCAAACATTAAGTTGCCCGAAATCAAAATTCCACCCTTTGATGGTAGTTTAGAAGATTGGATTCGTTTTAGAGATTCATTTGCGGAAATGATTTTGAATAATGGGGCAGTAAAGTATATTGAGAGAATGTGGTATTTGAATATATGTTTGTGGTAGGAGACACAAAAAGGTTATAGAAAAAATAGAGTTTTCTGAAGATGGTTTTGAGTGTGCATGGCAAGCTTTGCTGGATTGGTATGAAAATAAAAAATTATTGATCGAGAAACATATACAAGAGTTATTAAAGTTACAATTTTTTAGCAAGCTCACTGGTCCGGTGAGGCAGAATTTAATTGATTATTGCCAGAGTTGCAGAATTTAAATGATTATTGTGAAATTCATTTGCGATCGCTGCGAAAGTTGGATATGGAGGTCGATAAGTGGGACATGTTAATAATTCACATTGTAACATTGCGTTTGGATGAGGATACTCGTAAATTATAGGAAGCTCAGCAGAAAAAAGATGCTCTGCCTTCTTGGAAAGAGTGGTCTGAATTGTTGCAAAATAGATGTCGTGTTTTGTCAACAGTAGAGACCCATCGTAAGCCGCCAAACCTGTTCAAACAAAAATCAAATTTTAATTCACCTAACCAGGGTACTATTAAATCTTCAAAAACGTTTGCGGTTATCACAAAAGCGGATGATGCATTTAAATATGACGATAGTTGTCCTATTTGTAGAAAAAGAAATCATAATTTAGAAAATTGTTTTTATTTTCGTAGCTTGTCGCCTGAAGAGAGGCATGAAAGAGTTAGAAAAGCGTTTAGATGTTTGAATTGTTTTAGTGACCAACATTTGGTGAGAAATTGTTCGTGTAATCCGTCTAAATTGTGTAAATTGAAACACCATGTGCTTTTGCACAGGGGTATGTCATTGAGACGCAAAGCGGAAACCCAGTCGTTAAAGGATCATAAAGTACTTGAAACCGACATAAAATGTGAGAAAATATTTGTAGATACACATCATTGAGACGCTAGTGGGAGATATGTAGCCAAGTTGCCATTTAAACATGATCCTAATTTGTTGGGAGATTCCCGAAAAATGGCAAAACAAGAAGATTCTTTAGTGTAGAGTAGAAATTACAGAACAATGTAGAACTTACAACGCAATTTATAAGTTTTATGCGTGAATATGAGGAAATGGGACACATGTGTGTCAGGAATGATAAAGAGGTTGATGGTAGTGCTGAGTATGTGGTTCCTCATTTGGCAGTGCTTCGCCCTTCTAGTAGTACAACTAAGTATAGAGTAGTGTACGATGCATCGGCTAAGACAACTTCCCATTTATCGTTGAATGATTTACTTATGGTCGGACCTGTCGTCCAAGAAAATCTGTTCTCCATAGTTTTATGATTTAGAATACATCAAATAGTTTTCTCAGCTGATGTTGAAAAGATGTATAGGATGATAAAAATTGATAGTAGCGATCACAAATTTCAAAAAATTTACTGGCGAGAGTCGTTAAAAATGTACGAGCTTAAGACTGTCACTTATGGGATAGCTTCGGCGCCGTACTTGGCTACCCGTGTAATACAGCAATTGGCCACCGATGAAGCTACTAAATTTCCATTAGCTGCACGCATAACAAAAACACGGACTATTACGTCGATGACCTATTGTCAGGTTGTAACACTTTAACCGAAGCATGTAAAATTCATGACGAATTAGTTGGGATGTTCGCATCAACAGGGATGAAACTTAGAAAATGGTGCTCGAATTCAGAGGCATTTTTAGGAACAATTAAAAGAGAAGATAAAGAAAATGAAAATTATCTGAATATAAATGAAACTATCATGATGTTGGGTATCAGATGGTTGCACAAGTCGGACGAGTTTGAGTATTTAGTTCAGCCCATTGCTAGCGAAACGAGTATTACTAAGCGATCAGTTCTGTCTGATATTAATAAAATTTTCGATACATTAGGATTGTTATCTCCTATCATTATATTGGCAAAAATATTTATTCAAAAAATATGGTTAGAGAAACTTGATTGGGATTCATGTTTGCCTGATCATTTAGTATCATGGTTGGATTACAGAACTAATTTGAATAAAGTTAACGAAATTAAATTCAATAGATGTATTGTCCCGGATAATTATATGAAAATAGAAATTCATGGTTTTAGTGATGCGTCGCAGGCGGCGTATGGTGCATGTGTGTATTTGAGATGTGTATGTAATGACAAGTCGGTAATCTGTAATTTGATGTGTAGTAAATCTAGAGTGGCTCCACTTATGGTTGTTTCGCTACCGAGACTTGAATTGAATGCCATTTTATTATTAGTGAAATTGGTGCAAAAAGTTTTGAAGTTGTTAAAGCTGAACTTTGATCATATTGTGTTATGGTCAGATTCCACTATTGCTTTATTGTGGTTAAAAAGTCCACCTCATAGCTTAAAAACATTTGTGGCAAATAGAGTAAGTGAAATTTGGAGTAATAGTAGTAACATGAAGTTTAAACATATTAGAGGAAAAGATAACCCTGCAGATTGTGTTTCGAGAGGTGTAATGCCACAAGAATTGTTGTCTGATCATAATTGGTGGTTTGGGCCTAAATTTTTAATGAAGTCTGAGTCAGAATGGTCATTGAGTATTGTCGAAGTCAAAAATGTTCACGCAGTGCCTGAAACTAAGGTTAGCCACAACTTATCAGTGGTAGTTACTCACGGTGTGGATGTTTTTAATATAGAGAGATATGACAGTTTACCTAAATTAAAGCGACATGGATTACGATCAGAAACATCAATTATTATTGCCACAAGGCAGTCATTTTACAACGCTTCTAATACGAAATGTTCATGCTAAGAACAATCATTCTGGTGTTCAACTGACACTGTCATCAATTTGTCAGCAATTCTGGATATTCAATGGAAAAAATGCCATTAAGAAAGTCATCTGAAAATGTTTGCCGTGCATTAGGTTTAAGCCTAAAATGGAAGAGCAAGTAATGGGAGAAATACCAGCTGATAGACCAAAGTTGGCAGCAAGGCCATTCAATGTGGTTGGTGTGGACTACTGCGAACCGTTTTTGGTTAAATATAAAGGACAATGTGTTTGTATGTTTTGTGAGTAAAGCAATACATTTGGAACTGGAGGAGGATGCAACGAGCGCATCATTTATCGAATGTTTAAAGAGGTTCTTTGCACGAAGAGGACGAAGTTCAATTATATACAGCGATAATGGTGGGAATTTTATAGGGGCTAACAAGCAACTACAACAGATGGAGAAACTAATAAAAGCTGCCGATGATGACGTGCTCCGGTTTTATGCTACTGAAATCATCACATGGAAGTTTATTCCCCCTAGAGCCCCACATTTTGGTGGACTCTGGGAGGCTGCAGTGCATTTGTTTAAGACTCACTTCAAAAAGGTGGTTGGTGACCAGATACTGGGGGCCTATTATGAAATTTTTCGATTTCGGATTTTTACGATATCGAAAAAATTCGATACGCCGCGGATTTACCCTATTATGAAACTTGAAAAATCGAATTTGTAATATTATTTATTATTATAAATATTACAATATTATAAATAACATTTAATTTATTTAAAATAGAATAAATCATTTACAAAAAAGTATTTTCTACAAAAACACAAAATACCATAAATTTTATAAAATCCGCCAACTAACTAGTAGTCGAATTTTACCATGTGCGTTCGAAAAAATCCGATACGAATTTCCTTTTTTGTTTCCTAATAGGACGAATTTTTTCGATATCGTAAAAATCCGAAATCGAAAAATTTCATAATAGGCCCCCTGACTTTAGAGCAATTTTCAACTTTAAGCGTGGAAATTGAGGAAATCCTCAATTCACGCCCTCTATCGCCACTATCATCTGATACTCATGATTTGGAGCCTTCAACTCCAGGACATTTTTTAACTGGAGGTCCTATCAACACGGTTGTAGAAGCCGATGTTACTAAAGTAGACAGTAACAGATTGTCATATTGGAAGCAGAAATGTCAAATTTTGCAGCACTTCTGGAAAAGGTTTGCCAAGGAGTACATAGCGACTCTTCAAGAGAAAACGAAATGGAAGACAGATCGAGACAATTTACGAGAGAATGATTTGGTGTTGGTGCATGAAGACAATGTACCACCGTCGCGATGGTTAATGGCACGCGTTGAGACAACAGTCGAAGGACCAGATGGTAAAGTTCGAGTGGTGAAGATTAAAACACCGAATGGTAGAATCGATAGAGCGATTCACAAATTATGCAAATTACCTATTGAGTAAAAATGTACTTGTAATGTTCTGTTTTATTTAAATTAGTTATACATCAATTAATTTTAATTGTTTTGTTAGCCAGGATGTTGGAAAGGCTTAACCTTTCCAAGGCCGGCAGAATGTTAAGAATGAGGTAAATTTTGGTATATAGGTTTAGAATTGTCACAATGAAGTTGACTTCAATTTTTTTTATAATTTTGGTTTGTAGGGAAAAGTGGACAAAAAAAGAAAATTAAATATCTTTCGTGGTATAGTAGTGGAATAGAACGAAACGAAGAAAAAATACAGTCCATTACGAAGAATATATTAAAAATTAAAGAATTAAATAAAATAATTTATATGTGGAAAAGTATACGAAGGAGTTTTTATTAGAGTCTTGAAAGCATAGAATACCGATGGATTTTGTGGAAATACAGTTTCCTTCTGTGGAATGTTCGTGTCGATTTATTCAAGGTGACATATTTCGTAACTTCTGAATACAACAATCTTCCTGCAAATGAATAGTTCTCACGGAATTTTAAAAATGTGGTCAATGTTACTTTTGGAGGATTCGCAGCTCTTTTTTGGACATTTTCTGTTGTGAATGTAACACGTTTTCCATTTTTTAAGTGAATACTAAGATGGATGACGGTAGGATATCACTCATGAATTTGAAATCTTAGATTATGCCAAACTGCTTCATTGCTGCTAATGTACCGCCCAGTTGATATTGCGTTACTTTTTCATTCGCGTTACGATTATCTTGGTGACATATTTGCGCAAATATACTTTATAAACTTTACCGTTTTGCAATATTCAACGTTTATATGGGCTCCAAATATTTTATATGGAAGTGGACAGTAGGGGACAATCCACTTGTTATCAATTTCAATTTTTTGACGTCACTGATTAATTGTCATTGTAATTTTTGCTGTGTTACCACCATCTTCAGGCTTACGTTCCTATCTTGTTCCTGGTTCGGTAACTCAACTAAAATGATGTTATCTATTTGTGTCAGTTGAAGTTTTTCCTTAAGCCATATTAAGGTGTGCGCGTGAGGCAATCCGCACTTTTGCCACTCGATTGAATACGACCAACAACTCGGTTCACCAAAATCAAGACTTTTGGTAACGCAATCCATTAACTTTTTGAGCTTTTGCTTGAATACTTGAGCAGTTAAATCGTGTCGATTGCAGCTGGGCTTTGACCAGGTAAAATCAAATTTTTTATTTCAGGACAGGTCGGATTGCATGTAAGCGTCACAAAAAAATCAAGACGTCCATAAGCACGAACATAGGTCATCACATTTTGCGTATATTCAGGCATTTGTCTTGGACTTCTTATGTATGTCTCCATCATATGCAATTGCATCGCGTAGATGCATATAATTGTCGATGCCCACACTTAATTTTAGTTTATTAAATTGTAAACGTTCAATTTTTGCACACAAGTCGACGATAAATCGGCTTAACAATAGTCGATATTGAAAAATGTGGTTTCTTGGATATTCGCGATAATTCGATGTTAATAAAAATCTAATGCGGACACCTTTTAACTGATGGTAGCTCCAGTTTGACGATCGTCTGTATACTTTTAAAATGGTATCCGTCATCTCCCTGCTAGAAAATGGGCGGATACTGCAAAGCGTCATACGAGCGGTGCGTTTCAGTGATTCGCTGTAAATGATTGCTTCGATTTTGTATAATTACATCACGTTTGTCAACAGCCACGTAGCCAGCAATCACAATTCCAATCTCAGTAGTTGTAGGCACATTGAATCGTTGCTCGTATTCTACTTGCGGGTGTTTCTTTGCTCGAACCACGATTTTGTAATCATCATTTGGCATTTTGTCCAATGATGTTTCGAAAAATTTTACTGAAGCGATATAAAAATTATTGAAAACAAAGAATAAAAAAATTATCTGACTGGTACCTGGAACTACAGGCCCCAGTGGGTGTTCCGTAGTGTGAAACCTATAAATATTGGTTTGTTAGGGCTAATCCACTGATCGGCCCTAACCTGCTTCTCGTATTCCCTACGGTTGTACGGGAATACAATTCGTTTACCGTCGGCTGTGGCTGAGTAACAGACCGACGGCATTCACTGGGTTATATAAGAAAACACACAACACAAAAGAACTTATTGTTATTATTTTTATTTAATATATATTGAACACATAAATTAATGTCGTTGAACTATCATACCATAAACTGTAAGGCACAGTATTTAATATAATGCAATTATGGTATTTCGTATCACAAGAGGTGGTAGCGTGTAGTTTATTTTGACTTTTTAGATAAACATTTCATTTGTTTTTGACGACGGGAAAAATATAACTAACTATTTAATTGTTCGTAGTTAAATGTTAATTTATTATATCGTGTCGTTGATTCGTGTAAAGCCACTCACCACACACCCCCTTACTAGTGAATTACTGATGAACGAGATCCTTGTAACGTGCTGGAGTTCTCGTCTGTCTACCGGCTCGTGTTGTTGTTGTTGCTGGTCAGTTAGTGATTGCGGCGTTCTTTGTCAGGCAAGACTTCTTGCTCCTGGCTGTGGTTGACGATTCGTGGTGTATTAGTACCTGCTTACGGAGATCGAATTTCACTTTCACTTGCCGTCCTGTTGCGGTCTGCGGTATTTTTGGTATATCTCCGGCTTCTGTGATTTTTGCTTCGGCCGTCGATGTTTCGATACTTTTCGTTTGTTCTTTGTCGCTCTGCATCTTTTCGTTTTGCTCGTCGAGTAAGTAACTCGGCTTCAATCGGTCGATGGATATGTTGCTGGGTCGACCCCGCATTTGTATTTGATAAGCTTTCCCCTGCCTCTCTATAATCTGAAATGGACCCTCGTACGGTGGCTGTAATGATCGTTTTGCCAGATCGACCCTAACGAATACGTGAGTGCACGTGCTTAGTGCCGGTGATATAAATGTTGTCGGGTTACTGTGTCTTGATGGTGGCGTGGGGCGAATACGCCCGAAATGATTGTGCAATTCTTTTAGGAACTCTGCCTGGTGTGCGTGGGACTTATTTTTTTCTATTAGCTGGCTTGGTATCCTTATAATCCCACCATATACTAGTTCGGCGGAGGAGGTTTGTAAGTCCTCTCTATATGCCGTTCGCAGTCTGAGGAGTATTGGCACTTTCAGTGATTATTGCTACCTTCAGTGTCCTGTGCCACCTTTCTATGAACTCGTTGCATTTCGGGTTGTAGGCGGTGGTCCTTTTACGCTCGAATCCCAACGCCTTGGCGAATTCAGCGAACAATTCCGATTCGAATTGCGATCCTTGGTCGGTGACTATAGACGTTGGGATCCCGAAACGTGCGATCCAGTGGCTTAGTACTACCCTTGCAACGGTTTCGGCTCGTGTGTCTGGTACAGGAACTGCCTCTGTCCACCTTGTGAACCGGTCTATTATTGTTACACAATACCGCTGTCCTTCGGAGATTGGTAGTGGACCGACTATGTCCATATGTATCTCGTGGAAACGTTTGCTGACTGGTGCGAAATTTCCGATAGGACGTTTTGTATGTCTTGTAATTTTTGCTTTCTGGCAGGCTATACAGCACTGGACCATTCGCCGTACGTCTCTCTTAACGCCCGGCCATATGTAGTTCTTTGTCATAGTTTTAACAGATGCTGCCACTCCGGTATGTGCCAAATTTTGTGTGGCTTCGAAAGTGTTTTGCGGAAGCGCAACGGAATAAACGGTAAAATTTTAGTTCGCTGTTGGTCTGCATTTGTTCTCGTCTCGTAACTCTTCGTCTTTTTCTTGTACTTCTGCAATCTCTTCGTAATTAACCGATTCTGGTAAGTCAATCTGTTCTAATCATGATAGCGCGTCTGCTACCACGTTTTCAGATCCTACGACGTGTTGTATGTCTGTTGTAAATTGCCCTATGTAATCCAGGTATCTGAACTGACGCGGGAACGCTTTATCTAAATTTTGATGAAATGCATGTATCAGTGGTTTGCGATCCGTGTAAATTGTGACTGTTCGGCCCTCTATGAGATGTTTGAACCTCTTGACTGCTGTATAAATTGCTATCAGTTATCTATCGTAAGCGCTATATCGCTGCTGCGCCGGGGATAATTTCGCCGAAAAAAAACTGTACGGGTTTCCACGCCGCGTCGATTTCTTGACATTGTTGTTGTATTACCGCTCCCACCGCGGTGTCGGAGGCGTCGACCATCATCGATAGTTTCGCTGTTGCCGAAGGGTGGACCAACATAGTCGCTTCGCTCAGCTGCTTTTTTGCTAAGTTGAACGCGTCCTCAGCTGCTTCTGTCTATTCTACCACTCTTGTGTCGTTTTTTCGGCTATCACGGATTTCGGTTGCCTCTGAGGTATTAGTTCAATATGGATTGATTTCGACTTGCATTTGGTATAAACATTCTATAGAAATTTATTATCCCCAAAAAGCGGCGCAGGTGATTTACCGTTTGCGCCCTGGGATCGGTTTTATCCCTTCCCTGGAAACCCCGTGTCCTAAAAATTTAATTTTGTTTTATGCGAAATTGCATTTTTCTATGTTAATTATCAACCCATTCGTGCTTAGTCGTGAGAAAATTTCTTCCAGGTGCTCTAAATGTTCCTCCATCGAGTGTGATGCGATAAGTACGTCGTCCAGGTAGATGAAACAGTAATCTAGCCCCTATGGAATGGAATGCATGAATCTCTGGAAGGTATTTCCGGCGTTTCTTAAACCGAATGTCATGCGGATGAACTCATACAAACCAAATAGGGTAGAGATTGCCGTTTTCGCTATTTCACTTTCCTCTGTCGGGATTTGATGGTAAGCTCTTACCAAATCTATCGTCGAGAAAACTGGAGGGGGAACACGGAATGGGATAACGGTCTGACACTGTCGCTTTATTTAGTGCCCAGTAGTCTCCGCACGGCCTCCACTCTCCGTTTATTTTGGCACCAGATGTAACGGGCCAGCCCATGGGATGTCTGATCGTCTACTGATGCCCTGGTCTACCATATACTGGAAATATTTCGTCGCAATTTTCAATTTTTCGATACTCAATCGCCGCGGCCTCACCGCGAACACGAATACCGGAGGGTTTTTTGACACTATGTGATGTGTGACTTGATGATTCGGTTGTTGCTGTGTCTGGTTTTCGTTCGTTATGGTTGTAAATTTCTCCAGTAATTTTGCTATCCTAGTGTCCAAACCTGTGTTTCCTCTCATTCGTACGGTAGGTGCTACTTCTGTTGTTCTCGTTGCCACTTAGAAGAGCGTAGTGATATAGGGTCGATTAGCCTGCCATGTTGAATGTCCATGATAAGACCCGTTTCCTTTAAAAAATTGGCTCCGATTATTGGCATTGTGGCTGCGGCTATGATAAATGACCTCTGGAACTGTCGGCGTAGACCCAAATCCATAGTAATCCTGCGGTTTCCGTAGGTTTTTAATTTTGTGCCGTTTTCTGCATATAAATATAATTTCGTGTGTTGTATATTCGATCTTTGTTTGGATACGGGTATGACGGATACGTCCGCCCCCGTATCAATGAGATAACTTGTGTTTGTTGTTGCGTCGTATATTTTGAGGCAACTGCTTTTACCTAGATTGGGGCACGTCGCCGAGTGCACCGGCGCTCCTAGTTTTTAGACTTGTACTCTTCCCAGTGTGAGCAATTGGGACGGCAAATCCGGGCTGTCTCTTGGAACCAATGGTGGTAGTAGCATAATTGCGGTAAGCTGCAGCTATCCTCCTCCTTTGGTCCTGGTGCAGCTTTCGTCTGGATCCTCTGTGTCCCGACTGACTTCGTGATCTTCATCGTCTCCAATAATTGATCAGCTAACTCTGCTAATTGCGTGGCGCACAACGCTTTGGCGGTTGGGGCGAGTATTTCCTAAGCCCGTGGTGGCAACCTTTTTCGCCACAGTGTTTTATCCAATTCGTCGCTGACGGCAGATCCACCGCTGGCTTTCAACTGTCGGAGCAATTGAGATGGCTTCATGTCGCCCAACCCAATGTCCCGCAGAAGGCGGTGAATCTGCGTCTGTCGTGATTCTCCCAATCTGTCGAGGATTGCTTTTTCAAATCCGAGTACGGTGTTTGGGAAATTGGTCCCACGATTATGTCGCTGACTTCACTGCTTACCCGTTCATTTAGGGCGCAGAGAAGATGGTGATATTTAGTGGTTTCCCTTGTTACCCGACTCAACTTGAATTGGACTTCGACCATGTGGAACCACAATCGAGAATCCTGAAATGTTAACGGCACTATTCGCAGTGAGACCGGTGACATCGAGAGTGCGGCGGACATTGTGGATTGAGGCGACGCTGCAGTGGCATGTGATTCTGTACATTCTAGTGCTGGGCGGTTTTCCGACGGTGTCGGTGCATTTCCCCGATTAGCTTCGGCTAATACCCTTCACACTATTGCTTGTATTAGTAATTCCATTTGAAGAAATTTTGAATTCTCTTCAGGCAGAGGAAGAACTGATTTGTGATAGACCTGGCCTTGAATCGTGAATGTTGGCATATATCCATGTTCTTGAACAATTTTGTTCGCTCCGATCGATGTAATTTGAAATGCGCTATTGTATTTTTTTTTATTGGCCAAAAAAGATAAGAACGTAGTGGCTTTGGTGGCGTCATTAAAGGTAATAATTGTACTTTCCCGTTCGAGCAGCACATTCCAGATGGTTCGCCTGTAAATTTCCGGGTTCCGCAAAAGGTATACTCCTTATCACTTTATCCAATTAATACCCTCTTATCATTTTTCGTTTCGTTCTCCCGTTTCGTTCTCTCGAGATTGAGCATTTCTGATACGATTCATATTCAGCCGATTTTCATTTTCCTATGTCGTTCTTGTGCCTCGAGTCGAGATTGAGCATTTCTGACACGATTTGCATTCGTGCGTTTTCCGTTTTGTTATGTTGTCTCTATGGCCCGGTTTAACTTTGTTTTTTTTTTCTGTCCTACGATGAGATCTTCCAATTAATTGTCTTTTTTAGGTGGCATTACAATTTTCTTCATAAAAATTTAAATTACCAAATTGAACTATGTAGCTGCAAAACAATCAATATTTACACAAATTGAAAACACGAAATTTCTCAAACCATTTGTTTTGCACTAAATATATAAAATCAACCAATTAATATCAAAAATCACTTTTGAAATATGTACGTGTCAAAATATTTGGGCACTGACTGACCGACATTTACTTTTTGATTGATTTTTTTGTATTTTTTTGTTTTTCTGTGTATTGACACAAATGAATTTTGTTTACAAAGGTTGCTTAGTTCGTACAGAACATAAATTTTAAAACTTTTATTACTGGCTCTGTTATACAGTTTCTAACTATTATATTTTATGACAAATTTTTGAATTTCTATATAAAATCCGGGGCCCAACCTCTCGAAAGAACTATGAAAATCTGCTCATAAGTAAAAGATGGCGATAAAATGGCATAATAAATGGAATTTTCTAATCTACTTTTCTTTAACATGTGCTTAAAAAAATGTAACTTCTTCGAAATTTTACAAGCATTTTGTTCGGGGGCACCTAGACCCAGGGGCCGAATCCTTTCGAAAATTCTACGGAAACCTGCTCATTTTGGTATAAAACCCTTATGCAAACATATGTGTCTTAACGTATAAAACACATACATACATACATACAAACATACAGATTTTCATTTTTATAGCGTTTTTAACAGCGTTTCAGTAGCAAGCGGGTCAGTTTTCAATTATAAAAAGTCGTACATACGTTCAACAACTGTTTATATTGTTTTTTCGCACATGGATTGCCTAGGTGAATTTCAAAAGCAACAACGAAAATTTATAACGATGAGCTACGATCGCTTTTGAAAATTTTCCGAAAGACCAGAATTACAGGGAGTGGAAACCTACCAAGTGCAAACGTCGACCGTTAACTAAAGATATTGAGAGCGATAAGAAACGTCAGCTAAATTCCTTGTTTTTCCGGTTTATAAAAATGTACCAAAAAAATCGTCCCAAAAATTTCCTCTTTCTCACCACAGCAGAATACAAAAGACACAAATTTTAATTAGCAGACGAACACTAATTTTTTTCATGTTAATTTCCATTTTTATTAATTCTATTTATACATACATAATAAAGAAAACAAAACAAAAAAAAAAAATTCCCAAAACGATAAAAATTTTGTAAAATTAATTTTTTTAAGATTTTTATTATATCAAGCAACAACCAACAACAATTTTGGAAAATTATTAAAATTTTATTATAATTTAACGATAAAAATGGAAATATGTATTTTCTATTTCGTATTTGCTATTCAACAATAATAAGAATAACACTGAAATACACATCAGCACCAATATACGAGTAGTCACGAGAATACGCAGAGTAGCGCCAACAAAACAAACAGCATTCATTAAAATTCTTGTAAAAACAAAATATTTTATATATGAACAAATGAAAAAATAAGAAAAACACATTTTCTTTTGTTTTTGTTTTAACAGAATTTTATTGAATTTTTATTTTTATTTTTTTTTTTGCAAATTTTAATGTTGAATAATTAATTTTAAAAGCAAATAAAAAATTTCACTTTTCTTTTGGAACTAAATACAAAATTAGATTTGCGTTTTGCGGCTTTCTAGTGAATTGATTTTTGGAAAAATTATTTTCTAATTATGGTTTTGTAATTTAATTGATTTTTATTTTTCGTGATTTATTTGAACTAAGTAATTAAATTATAAAATATCGCGGTTGATAAGCTTAATATTAATTCGCCAGTTATGCCTTCTTGTTACACTGTTATGGTTTTAAGGACGGACCATTTTACTTAAACTCTTAAGTGCCTTTATTGTTCTCAGAAGTTGCCTGGTTAATTTTGATGTATTTTGAACTGTTTTTTTCTACAAAGAAGAGCACGTCTTGAATTTTCATTTAACGAAGCCATTTCAAACTTTTGGATTTTTTTTTTTAAATTTACTCTTTCTATTTATTACAAAGCTTATTCATTACGTTCCAAACAGAATTCCTATTCATCTTCATAGCTTCGAAAAAAATATTTATAATATTATAAAAATATTATCGACGTTACTCATCAAATACGCCCAGCATAGTTCTCGCATAGTAATGTAGCACCAAGTTCCCTGAAAAAGTTTCATAAATTCGTCTGTATACCGCCTATTTAAATATAAAATGAATAATATGTGAATGGCAGGACGTTCGATGAATTCGAATTAAGTTAGTCTTTCAGAGCCCTTCATTCGTGAATTGTCGTTCTTATTTCAGAATTCGGAGTTCCATTGTGCCCCGATGGGTTACTTTCACTTCCATTTAGAATCGCTCTTTTTCTTTTCAAAGTGGGACCGATTTTTGAGAATTTTCCTACATACATAATTAAGCTAGCGCAACCCTGTGCCAAATCTTAAAAAACTAGAGAAATTTTATTTAAGCTATATTTTAAAAAGCGGTCTACTATATAACTAACATTCTCAGAATGATTTTATGATATCAGACTTAAAGAGGAATTAGGAGATTGGTTCATTAAAAACAAGGTATAAAGGGTTTTCCATTAAGGGCGACGCATTTTTTCTTTTTAATAAAAGAACTTCTGTTTGAGCTGATTCTTATTTCGTATGAAAGTACCAGAGATACCATTAATCCACAATGTTCTCCACAGAAACGATTGCGCGAGTGAGTGCCCTAAAACAAATAGTCCGTTATGGTTAATGGAAACCGCTACCGTGATAAGCTGACTGGTTTTTGTGGGATAAATTGGAAGAATTGGACTTGGCCGAGTTGATCAAACCATCGATTTATTGAAATCGAAGCTCTGAATGTATCGATTAGTTTTTTTTGTTGAATGATAAAAATTTCATTCGTGCTGGTGTGTTGAAACCTATTCATTTTTAAAAAAATTTCTGTTAGCAGAATAACCATCAAAGAAGTCGTATGTAATTGCTGTATCAAAAAAACATTTTAGAGAACGGTACCCAGTCCGGTATAAATTTACAAAAGGAAAACCAAAAATCTGAACATCCGGTGTGGCGGAATAAATATTTCAATTGAAGTCTTTATAGTACAGACTTACTTGGGTTAATTTATAGTCATTTGAGATCATATTGTTTGTATGGTTTTTGTTGTACACGCTGAACTACTTTTATTGTTTTTTCGGTAACTGAACATATAGCTTTCTCTGGTATATCTGGAATCATTTATAGCTAGCCGGATAACTTTTTTTTCCGCACAGGGCACAAGTCGGCCTAACATTTCGCGGCTTTTCACATTGTTTTGTTTGATGGTTCTCTGCATATTTGACTTGCCTATTGCCAAAGTTCTTCGTATGTCCTAACTGTTGACAATTTGTACACTGACGTAAACCTGTTACCTTTTTAGGTGATTCACTCTGTAGTAAGTCTACGTAGAACAACGGGAAGTGTCTAATGATTTTCTCATTATTAATAGTTGACTTTTTGTATACCTTGATAATGTTGATTACTTTATGACCATGGCCCTCGATTCTAATTTTGATCTCTTCGTGATTAGTTGACCACCCGAGTAACATTCGAAGCAAATTAATCTCTGATTTTTCTCTGAATGGTTTGCTAATAGGCACTAATAGTTTGCTATACTATGAGTACTCTTATATAGCAATTCAGAAGAAATTCAGAACTAAGTGGAGGTAAAAACCCTTCTGAATTCCTTCTGAAAAACAGCAAATGAGTGCTCCAGCAAACTAGTTTGCTAGTGCTATAAATTGCATAATTTTGTGAATTAGAGGAAAATCAGAGAAATTTGCCTACATTTTTCAAGCTCATATTCACATAAATATTTTTGACGATTATTGCAGTATCAGTGATGACAGCGATTATTCTAAACACGAATATGAAGAAGAATATTCTTCAAGAATCACTAGAATTAGAAGTGATTTAAGAAAGTGGGCAAATTAACATAACATAAAACATACCGCAATTAATGATTTGTTGGCAATTCTCAATAAAACCGTTGACGTGAAACTTCCAATAGACGCTCGTACTTTAATGGAAACACCCAAAAACACCGTAAAATATTTTCTTGGGCGTCGCTTTGTGGTTCCACCAACTTTAGCCAATATTTCAACTAATACTGCACTAAATTCTTCATTTACCGAAATTCGATTCTCCAGCTCTTCGACGGATTTTTGATCTTTAATTGGAAGTAGTTCCATAATATTCCGTACATAGTTTTATTTTTCATTGTCATCTACGGAACCGGATGCTTAATAAGATTGTCCAATTTAGTCTCTATGCGTGCATTATTCTCCTTGTTTTGTTTAATAAAATCGTCGGTTTTGTTCTCGATTCGTGCCAGATATATCTTTCTCAAATTGGTCCAACCGTTCGTCAAATTTGTTATTTGGAATCACGAAACTCATATCAATAACTGGAATGTCAACTGGAACTGGAATGTCATCATTTGGAACAGTCGACTGATGCTGAATAACATTATTTAATGCTGCTGGCAGATCTACCTCATTTGACAAAATTTCAACCAATTGTGATGTGCCTGTGGTGTTTGTATCACTGATTAAATTAAGCACCATCGATTCATACACGCCTTGGCATTGTAGCTATTCAATCTTTGCCCAGGATGTAGTCTGGCGTACTTCTTTTGAATTGCTGTTTTATGTTCATTATGCAACTACACTTGCATTTGGACCAGTCATCGTTCGGCACTGACCGTGGATTTTTTCGTAAGCCATTAATATTGGATCCTTCTGGTGGCCACGACAATATGCCATTGACCACCCACCCAGTTGGCACAGCACTTTAACTTTTCCCACAATCCGTCTCAACCGTTTCCACGACTTTGTACCTATTTTGAAAAAAGAATAAGGTTATGTTATATAAGCTAACTGGTTTTTGTGGGATAAATTGGAAGAATTGGACTTGGCCGTGTCAATTGGCCGCCTCGTTCATGCGATTTAACGCTTTTACACTTTTTTCTTGACGGATATGTCAAGTCAATGGTCTATTCCAATAAGCCACAGGCTTTAGAAACTCTCAGAGCCAGCACCGAACGTGAAATTGCGGGAATATCTGCCGATTTATGCAGAAAAGTTATGAAAAATTGGGTTAGTGCACTCTCACTATTGACAATTTGTACACTGAGGTAAACCTGTAACCTTTTTTGGTGATTCAATAGAAATCTTGCAATATAGTAGATTCTTAATTTCGTATATGTCTTTATTGTTTTTACTCTGTAGTAGGTCTACGTAGAACAACGGGAAGTGACTAATGATTTTCTCATTATTAATAGTTGACTTTTTGGGTACGTTGATTACTACTTTGATCTTTTCGCGATCACTTGAGGACGGTAAACCTTGCATTTCGACTCTATATCATCTTTAGCTTTTGAGCTGATAATTATGGTATTCCATATTATATATCATGCTATCTTTGTTATCGGATTTAGTTTCTTTTAAGTCGCTATTGCGATAGTCATTTTTAAACTGCGTTGTTATTTTGATATCATTATTGAATATTGCTTTAAACTGAGCAAGTTTCTCTGTCACTGCCAATACTTGAGTTGGGGTTTCCTACGCCCAGGTGACCAAAATATCAAACAACAAACAAAATCACGAAATCAGGCAAAAAGCCAACCATTAGTAAAATAATGTAGTTGCTCATAGAAATTCAGGCTGAAATGAGACAAAATTTCAGCCAGCTTACTACAGCTTACTAACAGGGTGGACAGATTGGAAGATAATTTCAAACCACCAAACAAAACGCTAAAAAGTTAAAGTAAATCACCGTAACGTTCCTATCTATTATAACCTGGAACGCCAACGGGTTTAATGCAAGAGTCCATGAACTAGATATATTTCTAAGAACCAACTATATAGACTTAGCTTTAATATCAGAAACACACTTTTCAGAGAAAACTTTATCAAAATTATGCGATATAGTGGTTGCGATCGAGGAGGATCAGCAATCTTAATTAAACAAAATATCCTACATTTCCAACAAGAGAAAATTAAAGGGTCATTCTTGGAAGCTACAACAGTAACGATGAATCATTTTGGTACTGAACTAAGTTTAGGGGCGATCTTACTGCCCATCAAGACATAATATCGTAAGAAGTCAATAAGTCAACAATTTTAATAAACTTGAACCAAGTTTTATTATAGGGGTGATTACAACGTACGAAAAGAACTCCTAAGTGCAACAGAAATGTTAGGGTGAGAATTTCACTCATCCCGTAAACCAAACTATTGGCCTACAAACTTCAATAAAATTCCTGATTTGATTGAATTTTTTATCTCGAAAGAAACAGCCTCAAATTACTTTGAAGTCGAAGTTATTGAAGACCTTACTTTCGACCAGACAGCAGTATTAATGACACTGAGTACATTAGCTATTAAAAATTAAATAAAACCTAATCTTACCAATAAATATACTAATTGGGAACTATTTAGAGAGAAACTGGACAATCTAATTGAATTAAAAGTTTATCTTAAAAATAAAGAAGAACTTGAAATACAAGCTGGATTTTATTAACTCTATGCGTGAAGCAGCTAAAGAGGTCACACCCGTATTAGGTGAGAAAATTGTACAAGAGATCAACTACCCCCTAGAGAAGGCGTAGAAAAAGGCGGATAAGTCATAGAACCAGAAACATTATTGACAAAAGAGAATTTAGTCGGGTAAGTAATAAAGTTAACCGCATACATGAGACCAATAATCTAAGTGCGACCTAAAAGGAACTTACATGGAGAATGAGTGCGACATAATCAAGAAAAAGCCGAACTGTTTGCACAAAATCTGGATCAAAATTTCAATCACACGGTATACAATCTCAGGTTGAACCTAAACCAGCCTACAGATGTCGAAGTCACCTTGAGTTGGCGAAATTTCGCCTGATACCTTTGTTATCTACTATCTCAAATTGGTTTGAGAAATTGTTATTGAAACGACTAAAACCAATGATCAGTATTCGACCATTGACCAAGTTCACCAGTGACTGCTAGGCTGATTAAGGGCTTTTGATAGAGTATGTTACAAGGGTCTCATCTACAAGATAGGTGAATTAGTGTCACAAAATTATTGCCAACTGTTCGAGTCATATCTCTCTAAACGAAAATTTAGGGTATCGCACGAAGAAGCATACTCTAACTTTTACACAGCCATAGCAGGAGTACCCCAGATTAGCGTATTAGGACCCCTCCTATACATACTTTACACTTCCGATATACCTACAATGGAAACAACCTTTATCGGAAGATCAAGCGAATCACAAAATGAAGCAGTTGATACTTACAACAAGCTCTCGATAAAATCAGCCAATGGACTCTAGATTGGAAAATAAAACTGAACGAGCATCAGTCCATGTGAAATTTACTGGCTGATAGGAAGATATTCAAAGCTTAGCTTGTAATGTAAACGTTTTCTCTACGAATCAATACGGGCGTATCGTATCCAACTTTTCGGCTGTACTAAACAATCCAATCGATTAATCATTCAACGTTACCAAACAAGTATACGACATCTTGACCTAGCACTAGAACTAAGGCGCCTTAAAATAATTAAACCATATGAGCTAGTCATCTAATAATTGAAGATTCCTTATTGGGAGCAGAATATTGATTTCTGTAAATCCACACTCGTTCCACTTATTTGTTACAAATAAGTGCGTTATCATCATTAGCAATAAATTATTATGTGATAAGATTGTACTACTTAAAATAAATAAAAACAATTAAAAATTTGAGATCATATTTAATAAAAGAGAAAAATTTTACTTCCGAAAAAGCATCCGCAACTGCTCTAAAATTAAATCATTCTGTTTACAAATTTCAACTGAAAAAGAGTAGACACTCAAAACTGGAAGAATAAAACGAGCATCAAGAAGCCCAGAACCACGAAGATGCAGTAACTCTGGTTCAAGTCAGTCAAGTTATAGAAGTATGTTCAGTCAATCAAGAGGCCAACATAGAAGAATTGCAAGCAGTGTTACCGATTTGGAAGACGCCATGATCCAAGATATTGTCCAGGATCACATTGGGTATGTTTTACCTGTAAAGAAATATGCCATCCTGGCCACTTACCCAGGCGCTTTACCTACTGTTGCTATAGGTTTTCGTTAAATTCTTCTGGTTCTTAACCGAATGTTCCATACAATACTATTTTCGAATTTTTGAATTTTGAATTTTTTAAATTGAAAATAGTATTGTATGGTACATTCGGTCAAGAGCCAGAAAATTTTAACGAAAACCTAGCAATAATTTTGAAATTATATCGAAAAAACTAAATCCGATTTTTCTTTTCGTGTTTCATTGGGTAAAACGCTTTAACGAAAAACCCAATACGAAAAACCCTTTACCCTTCCAAATATGATACAAGAAATTCAGCTACACACGATATTAGTTAGTATACTATTAGTTTCTTCAACTATAGCTTGAATAGTTCATTAAATTTCATTAATGTCTTAATATAGGTTCCACAAAAGTCCGCTAGGTTCCAAGTTTATTGGGTGAGACAATTCTCCGCGTTCTCCGGTGGCGGTTAGGGGAATGCTCATCAGCTAGAACTGGTTGGTAGAAGGAAAATAAAATACCTCCCGCGAACCAACAAGACTAGATGCAATGCCCAAAACAGAGAGATTTATTACCCCAGGTGGTACTTCAGTCAGTCGACTGAATAATCCATCCTCTTCGGAGTCTGGCCCTATGGATTCTAGAGAGGGCCAAATATTGCATAACGGAAGGGAAGCCAGCGGAAATTTTACATTGCAAGCAGATGGATCCAGTGAAACTACTATTGACCTAGAAAGAAAAATATGGATCTCTTGAGGAGGCTACAGAAAATGGAGCAATCATTTGCCAAGTTAAGTGAAGAAATCGAGTATCTAAAGCGAGGAAATGAACTTCTAAAAATAAATCGGGATTCAAAAGAACATAGCAAAATCGAGGGTAACCAGAGGAATTCCACTATTTCACTGATGAGGTTGTATTAGAGATGAAGATGGGCTGGACCCTAAAGAAGAAAAAACAAGGACGAGTAAGAAAAAAAAAGCTGAATCATCATCTGAGGCTGAACAATTAAATGATAGTGGAACTACAAGTACCGAACCGAAAGTTGTTCAACCCGAAGTCAATCAACCAAAAGGTAGTAAATCTACCAAGAACATTGCACAAAAACTGGTGCAATCGAAAGAAGAAACACCCCCACCAATAATTATTGTGGGTGTAACCTTTTACCCAGAAATTCAATCACTGATGAAATTGGTTACTGACAAAGAATACTATGTAACAGCGCTAAACAATGACGTTCGGAAAATTATGTTGAATGCTGAGAAGTATCAGTGGTTTACCTATGAGGACAAACAGGCTCGACGTATAAAAGTTATTGCAAGAGCTTTGCATCACATTTGCGCAACCAAAGACATAATGGAAGACTTACAAAATAAAGGTCTTAAAATACAAGATGCTGTGAATATTGTTAAAAAAAGAGAGATCAGAAAATCAGGAAGGAAACCAAACTTTCAGTCAAAGCGGACTTTCTCTTTTTATGCTGGTATTTGATAACAAAGAGAATGTTCACAATATTTATGGTATAAAAGGAATTCTTCACATGAAGGAGAATCACTACACGCATACCCAATGCAGGAAATGTCAGGTATTTAATCACACCCAAAGATATTGCAGCCGAGATTCGAGATGTGTAAAATGATCAGGTAAACATATTACCAGCTCATGTAAAATAGGGAGTGATGTGTCAGCTTAATGTATAAATTGTAAGGAGCAACATCCGGCTGATTATCGAGGCTGTGAAGTTGCTAAACAACTACAAAAATTAAGAGACAAACCATGAAATCAACATAATCAACACAACCAAGCAACGCTGGGCAAAGAAAAACATTTGCTCAGGTATAGTGAAAGGTGTGCTATTACAAAGCGTGGGCTTTTGCAACATATTTCAGAAACAGAAATATTTTTAAATACAGACAAAATCGACATTTTCCTAATATCCGAAAGCCATTTTGGTAAATCTTAGTTTGTTAAAATCCGGGGTTATAACTTATATCAATCATTCCACTCATCCAGCTGAAACAGCAAGAGGTGGTTCGGCATTGATGGGGGGGTTCAGGCCGTGATTTTATTATTGCAGGTGACTTTAATGCGAGAAACACCTATTGTGGATCTAGACTTACGATGTCAAAGGGCCCAGTGACGAAGCTAAGATACTGGACCTAATAGACTTTTATGTCAAGAGGTTTATCTCAGAACTACAATCACATTCTATAGTATCGGATTACTCACCGGTTATCATTACAGTCAGTGAAACGGTAATTCAAAGAGAAAGTGCACCCAGATTACCAAATTCAAAAACAAACTGGGATCTATTTCGTGAATTATTGGAGAAAAAAATCAATTTCCAGGTGCCGATAAGAAATTGTCGCCAGTTGGAAGACGAACTGGAACAACTCAATGAAGTAATTCACTATGCTGCGTTGACAAACACCCCATTATACAAAATAAAAAGACGCTTAACATATCCTCCCAATGGAAGTTAGAGAGTTGGTAGATTAATCGAACACCGGAGAACAAAACAATTCTTTACAATTTATGTAACAGTCTCAAAACCCTTTTTAAAGAAGTTAAAAATGAATCAATCAACAGATATTCAGTTAGACTTTCTGATGAAAAAAATTCTGATTACTCACTCTGAAAGGCGACGAAGGGACTCAAAAGACCCAAAATGCAAGTGCCTCAACTTAAAAAGGATAATGGGGCCTGGACAAGAGGCGCGAATAGAGACCTTTCAGCTAGATGAGTTTTACATACGGCCAGTAACTCTCAAAAAATTAAAAGAAGAAGTGAAAAGTAACATGAATGTTAAAAAGGCCCTAGGATATGACTTGATTACTTGCCAAAATATCTCTACCTGACAAAGGATTTCGTAAGCTATTACACATAATCAATGCGACCCTTCGGTTAAAATATGTTCCGCATCAATGGAAAGTAGCAGAAGTAATTATGATAGCAAAACCTGATAAACCACCTAACGATAAAAAGTCATAGAGGCTAATATTTTTGCTGCTAATTATGTCAAAACTCTTTAAAATCTTATTACGAAAGAGACTTAAACCAATAATTGAGGCCCAACAACTAATTCCTCCATATCAATTTGGATTCAGAAAAAAGCATGCTACAATTGAACAGGTGCATATCACAAACATAATTGAAAGAACGTTAGAATGTAAAAAAGTATGCTCAATCATATTCGTGGACGTCGCACAAGCATTCGATAAAGTTTGGCACAGTGGTCTGGAATAGAAGCTGTATACAGATTTGCCGAGGCAATTCTATGCCATACTAAGATCTTATTTATCCAATAGACATTTTTAAGGAACCATAGCCACCTTTGCAAATGACACAGCAATTATGTCGATTGGAAGCACTGTCGCTGATGCAACGAGCAAACTTCAGAGGATGATCAATGTAGTTTGTGACAGGACAAAGCGTTGGCGAATCATGCTTAATGAGACAAAATCCACGCATAATAACTTTACATATTAACAGGCTTACGATCTATCTATAGAAATTAAATCGCGACACGTGCCATATGCAAATATAGCTAAATACCTTGGTATGACCCTCGATGTCAAGCTCAAGTGGAGAGAACATGTCAAAAAGAAAAAAAGGAAGAACTTAACATAAAGTTAAGAAAAATGTTTTGGCTCATAGGGAGAGGTTCTGAGCTTATATTTCACAACAAGCTGCTGCTATAATGGCCAATTCTGAAGCCGATATTGACCTACGGTATACAACTCGGGGGATATACTAAGCAAACAAACGCAAAATGATTCATACGTTTCAAAACAAGGTTCTTCGTAGGATCGTCAATGCTCCGTTTCAACATCGAATAAGGCTCCAGGATCATGGAAACTCCTATATTCGCCATATGATAGATACCGCTGTCGTTGAAAGAAGACTCTAGTGATCTTACTAAATTAAAATTCGAAATAGGTTTAATTAATTCTGGGACTAACCATTGGGTTACACCCCAACAAAAGATGAGTTAGTGTGAAGTTTATGCTAAAAAAAATAACAAAATATTACACTGTTAAATTAGCTATTTTTCCAATTGGAATTTAAATTATATGAAAATTTATTTTTTTTGTAATTTTGGATTTTTCGTACCACCAAACAGATATTGTCATCAGGAAACAGGTTCTTTTCATCGTTTTCAGACAGCTGGACCATCTGTTTATCTCGTTAACCAAAAGCATCCAATTGTGTTTAACATTACTATATTTCAGATAATTTGAAAGTTGACTGATTTTTGATGGTTAAAAAATAATTATTTAGCGTCGATCCTGGAAATGTCCCGAAGGCCCCGCACATTTCTTAAAATAGCTAAGCCATACAGCGGTCAATGTCACAAAGCCGATCCAATTATGATGAACTATAATATATTTCACAGTTTTTGGAATTTTTAATAATTTTGGATTATTTTAAAAGTTTTATATCGCGCCGACCGCAGAGACGTCCACACTTGCACATATCCTCGATAGACCATATTGTCAGATAACTTGGCCATATACCCTTCTACGTGGCCAACCTTATTCAATTGTTATGAACTCTCCTATATTTCGCCGAATTTAGAATCTTTAATAATTATGGATGGTTTTAAAAATTGTTGCATCTCTTGCCCATATTTTCGGATAAATTGGCCATGTGCCAGTCTACGTGGTCAACCTTAACCAATTGTGATGAACTATACTATACTTTACAGAATTTAGAATTTTTAATAAGTTTGGAATATGGCCAATTAGGATGGAACTTAGCTATTCCTTAACCGATTATGATTGAATTTGACATGTGCGTTGAAAATGGGATTCTAAAATAATTTTAGATGAAGTTCTGGAATTAGGCTAACTAGCATGGAACCTTTATATTTTGGAACAGATTTCAGTGACATTTGCGATGGAAATGGGACCTTAAAATTATTTTTAGATAAATTTGTGGAATATGTCCTGTTTGGTTAGAACTCAACTATTCTTTAACTGATTTGGATTAAAAGAGATTCTAAAATGTTTTTTCAAATTCCGGGACCCTACGCTAACTTTAGAAGTTTTACTGATGCTGCGCGTGCTCTTACTTATTTTTTCTTATTTTCCTTTGATTAGGATTAAATTTCCCGGCAGATGTATGTTTAATAAATATATCTTAATTTAACGTAATATACCAGTTTTTTTAATTATTAATCAATTTATCATTATGAAAACCTCAACAGCTGCCAAATTCTCAAAAATACAAAAGGCAATTTCATAAAAGCTATTGTCTGTTGCAATTTCCATAAGCTATGCAGCTGTCGAGGTTTATCTACTTTGAGGCAGATCGAAAATCGGTAAAGAAATAATTGGTAATTCCCAGTCTAATTGGCCATATTAAAGAACTATGAGTGTGAAGTTTATGCTAAAAAAAATAACAAAAAATTACACTGTTAAATTAGCTATTTTCCTATTGGAATTTAAATTATATGAAAATTTAAATTTTTTGTAATTTTGGAATTTTCGTACCACCAAACAGACTCTTTTCATTAGAAAACAGGTTCTTTTCATCCTTTTCAGATAGCTGGACCATCTGTTTATCTCGTTAACTAAAAGCATCCAATTGTGTTGAACATTACTATATTTCAGATAATTTGAAAGTTGACTGAATTTTTATGGTTTAAATAATTATTTAGCGCCGATACTGGAAATGTTCCGAAAGCCCCGCACATTTCTTAAAATAGCTAAGCCATACAGCGGTCAATGTCACAAAGCCGATCCAATTATGATGAACTATACTATATTTCACAGTTTTTGGAATTTTTAATAATTTTCCATTATTTTAAAAGTTTTATATCGCCGACCGCAGAGATGTCCACAAGGTCTGACCTATATTTTCGGACAACTTGGTCATGTGCCAGTCTATGTAGTCAACCTTATGCAATTGTGATGAACTACTTCACAGAATTTAGAATTTTAAATAATTTTAATGGTTTCAAAAATTGTTGTATCTCCGATCACAGAGATGTCCACAAAGTCTGGCCTATATTTTTAGATAACTTGACCATATTCCAGTCTAAGTGGTCAATCTTATTCAATTGTGATGAACTATACTATACTTCACAGAATTTAGAATTTTTAATAAGTTTATTAGTTTTAAAAATTGTTGTATCTCTGATCACAGAGATGTCCACAAGGTGTTGCCTATATTTTTAGATAACTTTGTCATATGCCAGTCTACGTGGTCAATCTTATTCAATTGTGATGAACTATACTATACTTCACAGAATTGCGATATTTTAATAATTTTATTGGTTTTATAAATAATTGTATCTCTGACCACAGAGATGTCCACAAGGTCTGGCCTATATTTTTGGATAACTTGGCCATATGGTAGTCTACGTGGTCAGCCTTATCCAATTGTGATGAACTATACTATACTTCACAGAATTTAGAATTTTTAAAAATTTTGTTAGTTTTAAAAATGGTTGTATCTCTGATCACAGAAATGTCCACAAGGTCTGGCATATATTTTCGGATAAATTGGCCATATGCCGGTCTACGTGGTCAATCTTATCCAATTGTGATGAACTATACTATACTTCACAGAATTTAGAATTTCTAATAATTTTATTAGTTTTATAAATTGTTGTATCTCCGATAACAGAGATGTCCACAAGGTGCTGCCTATATTTTTGAATAACTTGGTTATATGCCAGTCTACCTGGTCAACCTTATTCAATTATGATACCAATAAAATTATTAAAACTTCTAAATTCTTTGAAGTATAGTATAGTTCATCACAATTGAATAAGATTGGCCACGTAGACTGACATATGGTCAAGTTATCCAAGAATATAGGTCAGACCTTGTGGACATCTCTGAGATCGGAGATACAACAATTTTTAAAACTAATAAAATTATTAAAAATTCTAAATTCTGTGAAGTATAGTATAGTTCATCACAATTGAATAAGATTAACCACGTAGACTGGCATATGGCCAAGTTATCCAAAAATATAGGCAACACCTTGTGGACATCTCTGTGATCAGAGATACAATTATTTATAAAACCAATAAAATTATTAAAGTATCGCAATTCTGTGAAGTATAGTATAGTTCATCACAATTGAATAAGATTGAGCACGTAGACTGGCATATGGCCAATTTATTCGAAAATATAGGCAAGACCTTGTGGACATCTCTGTGATCGGAGATACAACCATTTTAAGACCATCAAAATTATTATAAATCCAAATTCTGTGAAGTATAGTATAGTTCATCACAATTGGATTCGGGACATTTTCAGGATCGACGCTAAATAATTATTTAAACCATCAAAAATCAGTCAACTTTTAAATTATCTGAAATAAAGTAATGCTTAACACAATTGGATGCTTTTGGTTAGCGAGATAAACAGATGGTCTAGCCAATTGGAAAAATAGCTAATTTAACATTGTAATTTTTTGTTATTTTTTTAAGCATAAACTTCACACTTTTAACAAAAGAGGATTTTATTTGAAAGAAAAATTACTAGATGAGCGCAGTTTCACTTATGTTAATAAGAAGCAAGTCTCATATAAATAGAAGCTGCTAAAATCAAACACCCATCTAAATTTAGTATACAGCTAAAACTACTTCTAAGTCGATCGTTTTGACAAATTTTAACATCAAGTTTATTTCTCAAAAACATTTTTTTTATTGATAAACTGAACTTGAAATTAAACCGAAAGCTGAAGAAAAAGTGGCAGACATTTACATTTATTTAGGCTAATTAAAAGAATATTAGAGTTTGAAACAACACTGGAAAAACTGAAAACACTGAAAAAACTTTTAATCCCAATTTTTCACAAATCGTAAAATAAATTTGCAGTTCTACAACTAGGCCGGCATATTTTATTGTTCCTCAACCACGAACAATTTTGTACGAGTAAACTAAGCAATATCTGCGGTAGTGACTCCTCTGATTTAAATCACAACGTCAAAAATCGCTTTAAGTTCAAAATCATATTCCGTGCAGATTTACAAAAACAATAAATTTGAACTTTAACCATATAAAGTCTATAAAATCTGAATTATTCGTAATGATAAATGTATGTGTACTAATTCATATACATAAGTATATTGACTTCAATTTACATGCAAACATGTACAAGTAAGTATGTACATATACTTCAACATTTCATTAATTGAAATTAATTTTGAAACAACAATAAAATAAATTTTTCATTCGGAAAACTTTTCACCAAAAAAAAAGTTAAAACAAAATCAAACTTTTAAATAATATGGATTGACAAAAAGCTCTGTCGTAAAAACTCTCGCTCAAAATCACAAGGTAACAAACATGTAATTAACTTTATCTTTATATAAAAACGAAAGTGTGTGTGCATGTACATATACATATAGATAAGGTACAATTAATTATTATTCTTATTATCTCATGCAAATAATGATTATTTTATCTATCTCTCTTGAGTGTATATAGCACACACGTCGTTCGTCTGAATCTCTAAATTCTATCATCTTAAAGTTGAATTTAAATAGAAATACTTGAGTGCGTATATGTGTGTGTGTGGGTGTGCGATGAAATAAAAATCTCATTATATCGTTTGCCTTGTTGTATTTATGTATATGGTAAACAAAAAAAGCTTCATTTTGTTTGTGTAAAAGTGTCTGTGTACATCTGCGATTTATTTTTGATATATTAGAAGCTTTTTGTACTTCTTTACTCGAAAAGTTTGAAATAAAAACTTTAACATTTATTTTTTAAATTATGAATAATTTTGAGTATAAAAATAAAATTTGAAATCGCTTAATTCACATCACAGTTCATTAAAATTATACAAAAGAACCGAAAAGGCGGATAATCATTATCATCATCATCATTATCATTATCATTGTAATAAAGCAAAACTCTTTAGAAAATAATTTGTCCAAAATTATTACGTTTACGTAGTTACTTGATTTTCAGGTAACTCAATAAAATTAATAAAAAACAATAATAATTTACTTATGGAGATAATCACAATTATCCAGATGATACAACAGTTGCACAGATGATTTTTTTTTTGTAATTTTATTTAATTTGGAATCAAACGTTGAATGAATTCGTTCTCGCATAATAAAACGATGTCATAATAAAAAAAACATCTGCACTATGACATTTTTATTTCAACCAGGCGGATAATGATGGAAAAATAACAACTCTCGTCCACTTGTATAAAAAATGTAAATGTTTTGGATTGGAAGTGGTAGACACACATTGTTAACGATTTTTTATTTTATTTTTAATTATTTGCGTTCTGATTTTAATGCAGCGGTTATTTCGATTTGATTATGTTATAATTAGACTGTGCTATTAAATTTTATTCGGTTTGGATTTTATTTAGTTTGTATATACATAGGTACTATAGGTGATTATTGTGTTAAATATACATAATCAAGAACAAAGACGATGGGACATTTTAAGACGAGACTAAATTGTGAAATTCTAAAAATAACCGAGCTATGTAAGCAACGCCTTCAACTATGGATCTCGAAAACATTTTAAAATATTAACCGTCTCTTACACACGGAGATGTACTTCGAAATAATGAGAAACCATTTTAACATCAAATAATTAGAAATGAAAGACGATATAGAATATTATAAAGAATCTCCCACCTTAGTGTTGCAGTGGTTGACGGAAAATGGCTAAACATAGGCAGAGAACATGTTCCGCTGATTCATCTTCCATGTCACAGAAGCGGCATCCATCTGTCATATTTAAACCCATGATCTTAAGGTGATGAGGTCGGAGATGATTTCATCAAATTTTCCTCGGATTACGATCGTCAAATCGTTCAGAAGGAAAACTCATTTAATCTGAATGACTAGCCCACTAAGCGCCATCACTGTAGGTTTACATACCAGTTTGATATCCAAATTGATTTCAATAAAGCGGATTTTATTTAAGGCTCTCACTTCTAATTTGATGAACCGAAACTTTCTAGATATGCTTTGATCTGGGTGAATGGACGCCCCATTTCGGTATCAGCGATTACATTTACTCTCCTCCAAAGTTTTAGAATGTAGTTAAACGCATAAACTTGCCCAAAAAATCTGAACCAGATTAGGGAGAATTTCCTCTTTCTGATGTAAGGTTGGGAAAATATTACCTACTCGAGCAGACTTCAACGGTCTAAAAGAACCAATGGAGAAAGAATACAAATCCTCCCAGAAAAACTGTAGAGCATGTTGTTTGGTGTGTGAATTACCGTAAGAGCCTTCCTGAGATTCCATTACTGTAGAGTCCAGAAAATGGGTCTCTAAATGTACCCTAATTATATTACAGTCCTTTAATATTGGAATGACCTCTAATTCATTGATTCCTTCACAGTATCTTTTGTAAGTTGTTCTTTTGAATCTCCTTAGTTCAATGTTATATTCAGTCAAGCCCAACTTGTACTCGCCCGATTAAATTGATGCGTTTTGCCTTTAGAAATAACTTCCTCGATTTCTTCCGTAACTTTTCCAGCCCCCCGTTGCACCAAAGGACCATTTTTGTGTACACCTTTTGCTTCAGAAGGACAGCAATTCTCAAACGGGAAGTACCTTATATTACCCCAGTCGGTTAGTTTCAAAACCCTAATTTCCTTCCTCTGCATGAGATTGATAAATAGGCCTCTTCAGATAAACGCCAGTTGTTAAGGTTTTTACTAATATGGACTGTATAGAAAAACAACTTAAATTTTGTTTTTGTTGTACATTTTATTTTATACTAAATTTCGAGCACAATGCCAATAAAACACAACCATGTGTGACAGCAACACAAACCCAACTAACTAAATTTTCATTATTAATGAGAATTGCTACATGAACAAAATTATTAACTAGTGACATCTATCTGTGCATATAAAACTTAAAAATTTACATTTAATTCTTGACATCCTCACCGCCTTGGAATGTCATAAGTATTCCAATTATAATAATTCAAAATAAAAACAGTATTACAATGATTCTAGTAACAAATACATTGAGTAATTAAACGTTAAACAAAACACAAACTATCATTTATGTATATTAAATTCATTGTTGCTTATCTTCCATGTCTAACGGCAACAAAGCCAGTTTTGAAATGTCCCTTTTTAATTCTCCGGATCTTGTCCGAATTGTAGCACACCTCACGAGCCCATCAGATCCAAAGCTAACATCTGTTACTCTTCCGATCATCCAGTGTGTACTTGGTAAGTTAACATCTAATACAAGCACCATATCATCAACCCGCAAATTCTATCTTGGCAACTTGTTTTTGTTTCTTTGCTGTAAACCCAATATGTATTCCTGGTTAAATCTTTCCGATCAAGAAATGACCTGGAATTAATGGTTCCAAATCGTCAGGATCAGATGAAACAGGTGACAGAGGTCTGGAGTTCATTATACCCTCTATCTCAACCACCATCGTATACATTGATTCGAAGGTTAACACCCTATTACCCGCTATGCGCTTCAAGTGGGTTTTTAATGTTTTCACTCCTGACTCCCGTAGTCCTCCAAAATTTGGAGTTCGAGGTGGTATAAGTTATCATCTCATCTCTTTTCCAGCACAAAATCGTTCAATATCGCTACTAGATGTTTTTAAAACCTGAACCATTCCACTCAGCTTGTTATTGGCGCCAACAAAATTCGTTCCATTATCACTCCACAAATGAGCACTGTGACCTCTCCTACTAAAAAATCGCTTCAGGCATGCGATAAAAGAATCAGATGTTGCATCTTCAACGATCTCTAAATGTATAGCTTTTACATAATTTTAAATTTTTATGGTAGGTGTCCTTTCGTTGGTTTTTATATCTTATGGAAAAAGGTCCACAAAAGTCCACACCAGTATGATAAAATGGCCTGCATGATTCAATTCGATGTTGAGGTAATTCGCCCAACAACTGCCTCATTGACACTGGTTTAACTCCATAGCATGGTATACACCTATGGATCACTTGCTTTGTGAAACTCGTACCATTAATAACCCAGTAACGATTGCGCATAGTTGCAACAGTTTGTTGTACACCATAGTGACCGTTTTCCAAATGTACATGTCTTACAATCAGAGTTGTAAAATGATGATGTGGTACAGTATATTGATGCTTCTTGTCAAACGAGAATAATGATTTACTTAGACGACCACCAACACGCATTAATAAATCCTCGTCTAAAAATGGGTTTAAACTCAATAATTGGCTTTTACGATCAACTACATCATAACATTCAATATGGCGAATCTCGTTATATAATTCCTAATGCTGTACCACTCTGATCAACCACTTCAAAGCATGGTTTGTTACATCGACAGTAATTGAACTACCAATACGCTTCTCACTGGATGTGCGGCAATTGTGAACAATTCGCCTGCAATAAGAAACCACATTAATTAATTTTGTATATGAACTAAAACGAGTTATTTCGAAAACATCATCCCTGGTCTGAAGAGCGTGCACCATCGATGTAGTCTTATGATTAATTTCAGGTACCTCAATTTTCCCGATTATATATTTTTTCCCAAGGTTCTCCATCATTTCTCAGAAAATTCGGACCATTGAGCCAGTTGTTGTCATCCATCAATTCTAAGGGCGTCGCATCTCTACTTAAGATATCAGCAGGGTTGCGATCACCTTCTACATATCGCCACTCCATTTGTGATGTTGTATTCTGAATTTCGGATACTCGATAAGCAACATAATCCTTCAACATACAAGGCTGGATTTTAAGCCAATTGTAGAATCAGACCACAACGTCACACTGTTCTGATTTAACTTCAACGCTTCGATAACTTTACTGACTGTTTGGGCCAATACCAATGCTGCATTCAACTCTAATCGTGGTATTATTTGCATTTTTAGTGGTGCAACTCTCGATTTACTGCAAATTAATTTTGTACTAATATTTCCTGACTCATCAATGCATCTCAAATAAATGCAAGCACCAAAAGCGGCCTTAGATGCAACAGCGAATCCATGGATTTCCATTTTTATAAAATAGGGTACTAGAATACATCTATCAAAGCTCAGCCTATTTAGAGTCGGCAATTCATCACAAAACTGGTTTCATAATTTCTGTAATTCTTCTGGCAGCTGTTCATTCCAACTCAACTTTAAAATCCATAACTTTTGAATCAAAATTTTTGGGCGTACGATGCAAGGTGCTATGAATCCTAATGGATCGAATAATCTCGCAAACGTAGCTAACACACCCCGTTTTGTTGTTACTATGTTGTCCAGGTTGACTGTATGCAAAAAACGAAACTGATCTTTTGTAGTATCCCAATAAAGGCCCAGTGTCTTAATAGATTCACTTGTATCAGAACATTTTTCCATATCTTCCTCAGCTATATTTGCTAATAAATTATTATTGTTTGCCGCCCATTTTCTTAATTTCATTCCACAACTCGCCAATATTGCAATCAACTGCGTTTGCAACTTCAGTGCATCATTTACATTCTGTGCACCCACCAGCAAATCGTCAACATATACATATTCATTTAAAGCCTGTCTTGCCAAAGGATAATGTTCACCTTCATCGTTCGCCAATTGTTGTAGTACCTTTGTTGCTAAATATGGAGCCGATGTAGTTCCGTAAGTCACCGTTTCCAAGGCAAATTCTTGCAAGGGATCTGTTGGATTTTCGCGCCACAAGATTTTTTGATATTTAGTGTGTTGATTACAGACTGCTGCACCACTGGTCCTGCACGTAACACGTCATTCAACGATATCCCCGATGAAGATTTTGCCGAAGCGTCAAGCACGACACGAAGTTTGGTGCTTGACGAATCAGGTTTGAACACCGCGTGATGTGGCATGAAATATTCCTCATTTGACCTTGTTTCAGCCCTTCTTGTTGACACCTTCATGTGCCCCATTTCACGATACTCCATCATAAAATTTATGTACTGTGATTTCAAATCGGGATTTTTGCTCAACTTGGTTTCTAGATATTGAAACCTCCGCATTGCTGTATGTAATGAATCCCCTAATTCAGTTACCTTGTCCTTAATAGGCAACTCAACGCAGTAGCGACCATTACTATCTCGTGAGTGAGATTTTCGAAAATATTGCACCAGTTGATTTAAATTTTCGTCTTCTGAATATTCGTTATTATTGGTTAAGAAAAAGGAAGCACTTTCTTGCATACCAATCCTTCCACCAATTACCCATCCAAACATCGTATTTCTTACTTCAGGCATAGTATCATCTACACGTAATTTTTCATTAAGCGCATTATTCGGTGAAATATTTCTGCTCTAAGTAGTAATCCTACCGAATCGGGTACATTAAATTCAGGATCCGCCAATTCTCTTTTGTCCAAAAATGCCCAATCATCAACATTGAAATATTTCATTGGTAAATTTTGACAATTGTAGGTATAACCATACAATCAATATGTCTTTTGAATCCTGTAATACGTGATTTAACAATTGTTTTTACCCGATGTTTAATATTCGCCTTCATATTATTCAATCCGCTTACCACAGCGTTAATTTGTAGCTTAACCAAATTCAATTTTTCCGGCACGTCATTGGTAATAAAATTCTTCATAGATCCACTGTCCAATAGCGCACGTGCACAATGAAACCCACCAAACTGATCACAAATCAACACCTTTGCTGTTGATAGTACAACTTGACCCTTTTCGTACTAAGACATATAGTATGTGCAGTGACTGTACCACCACATGAATCAGTTGAACCTGTTTCGATATCAGCTGTCGCCAGACTATTTCCTTCACCACAATTTGAATTTGAATTCACATTACTATTTTCTGGATCGTTCCTACTGCTATGTCGAAACCCATTATTTGAATTATTTACACTCACAAAGTGTAACAATTGGTTATGCCATCGATTACAAATTTTACAATTAAAAAATGAACATATATCTGCCCTGTGTGATGACTTGAAACATTTTAAGCACAGATTGTTCAATTTTATGTGATTATATCGTTCTTGAGGTGTCATCTTCGAAAATATCGTGCACTTATGTAACAAATGCTCATTATTACACAACTTACATCTTGGTTTGGCATCAACCACATAACTTTTGGAATTGGTAAACGAACTGTTTTTAAATTTGTTTTTATAACTACTTGCATGTTGCTCCTGCGATTTTTCCAGAACTCTAATTCTCCTTCTTATGAATTCTCCCAAATTTGTCCAGCTTTACCTTGTATTATGTTTGTTTTCGTATTCCCTCAGTTTCCGGGACTCAACGTCTAATTTTTTCTTGACTGTTTGTACTATAACTGCATCAATTAAACATTCACATAACGAGTTAACAAATTATCCCAAGCCAACTGAAACCCACGTTCGGGAAATTCAACACTTGATATAATTAATATTATTTTATCATCCAAGGAGCCATCCAGATAAAAGTATTTTTCTACGTCAGAAATTGACCCATTGTTGACAATCATTCGGTAAAGTGAATCCCGAAACTTAGGCCAATTTTTCCTATTCCCATCAAATCTGGGCAATGGCACCTTTGGTAAATGAAAATTTGGTTTTTGCGTCCCATTACTACATATTTTTTCAGCACTAGCCATACTAACGAGTTTTTTCAGCACTAGCCATACTAACACGTTCACACTGTAACTTTTGACCATCACCATTCTCACTGACAATTTCACCTCCAAAACCACATACACGATCTGCAACTTCAACATTGTTTTGTTCTTGATCAAACACTTCCAATTTTTGATCAACATGATCACCATTATTTGAATGATTTCCATCAGCTTGCTTGGAATTCAATTGTTTTCGATATCCAAAGCGTACCACAAAATACGAATCGTAAAATTCAAAATTGTCCATTTCATTTTCTTCTCATCGAACCTGACCTCCTTTAACCCATCGTAAACCGAATAATAATTTGTATATAATTTGTCAAACTATTCGAACTTTTCTCTCAGTGTAAACTGATTTAATTCATCATCATTCGTAAACCCATCGATAAACTTCTTATGCGATGCCAATGATATCTTAAAACCACGGCGCTCCATTTTTAACTTTTTCATCGCCGATTGAAGCTCTTCCATTACGAAATTCTACAATTAATTCCAAAATACGAAAACTATCAATCATTAGATTGATTAATGTTGATTCACTCGATAATATTTTAATGTGATATCCCAAGGATAACACTCGATGACGATGATATTCCATGATTATTGTCTCAAATTTTATATTTTGTATAATTTACCATGAGGTTTTTAGTTGAACTATAACCACACTTTTTTATTATTTTTAATTAACCAACCAACGATATCAATTTTAGCTTCTATCCGGCTCGTAGGACCAAATGTTAAGGTTTTTACTAATGTGGACTGTATAGAGAAACAACTTAAATTTTGGTTTTGTTGTACATTTTATTTTATACTAAATTTCGAGCACAATGCCAATAAAACACAACCATGTGTGACAGCAACACAAACCCAACTAACTAAATTTTCATTATTAACGAGAATTGCCACATGAACAAAATTATTTACTAGTGACATCTATCTGTGCATATAAAACTTAAAAATTTACATTTAATTCTTAACACCAGTTGTTTATTAAAGAAATTAAATGCAAGTTGGCAAGCATCAAATCTACAACATCTTGCCTAATCACATTTCAGAAAGTATGTTTTCTCCCTATTGATAATTATTATTAACAATAGGCAGAAAATTATTTTGATGATCATAATTCTGTCGTTGTTTGTTGATGTTGCTGCTACACCACACCGTATATGCTATGCATTCACATCACATCCTATCAGGTAAACCTACCCACTCTGATTGTAGTGGGCTATGAGCCGCCTATTTTCATCCAAAGGAGTTGATTCTGTGTAAACAGGAAATAGGCAGGGGACATTACAGAATCCTGGTTGCTTCTTTCGCCCAGTACCTCCACCATTACCGCCAGTACAATTTCGATACGTTTATTTTGTAAATACAAAACACTGTACTTTGTGTTGACACCATCGATGGTTGAACCATCGGGTACAATAGGAAGTCGCACAAGTTTAGTTATTGGTTGCTTCAGATCGGTAGTTTTGGTCTTTATAGTGACAATTTGGATGAAAGTTTTACAATTTTTCTCAAAGGCCGCTGGTTGATAAGAACATTTTCTTCCTTTATGATCACAATAACATTCAGCATCATTGGTTGCTTCCATTTCGATCTTTGTTACAACGATGTTAGGTATTCAAAATATTAATTGACTAATTGACCAATTAAAAATTGTGATGGCGTGAGTGCATCTAGTTATTCTGACAACTTTATTCAGTCAATAGAGTATTAATTTCCTCCATCACTTGCCGCAAATGAAATTTTGCTGATTTGATTACGGGATCCCATATGCCACCAAAATAAGGCGTGCTTGGTGGTATGAAGTGCCAGTTAATTGCGTGCCAAGCAATAAAATGGGAAACTTCATTAGAATGTTCAATACAATTTTTAAAAGTTTTTCGAAGATGATTATTCGCGCCCACGACATTAGAGCCATTGTCTCTGTCAATATCGTGATAACCTCCTCGACGTTTCCATGAAACGTTTAAGAGCGGTAAGAAATGCTTTACTGAGTCACATGGTAATTCAATCTGTACCGCCTGCAATCAATTATAATTGAAAATTCAGTAAATGGCCCATCAGTTGCTTCTCACACGTCGCCTTGTGTCGAGTGCACGTCGTGATACATTGATGAACTACTTTAAGTTTTAAATTTCTAGCACCAGTTACCTAATATTTTTGCCTTAAAATTGGTAGCAGCAATTACGGACCAGCGTAATGTAATACCTTTAGCAGTAATGTTTTAACAGTACTGCTAATTAGGTGTCGCGTGGAAAATAGTACGTCACATTTTTCCAATTTGCCACCATTCTAGCAATCCAAATTCATCAACAAATCGATTGAGGGATTAAAACTGACTGGTTATCCCGATTGGTTTTGAATTGCGAAAATCTGCTATTTCGTTATGTCAGTATTTGCTAAGACCGTAACAACAAAGCTTGCGAATAGCGCATCGTACATTTCTTTTCCGGGCAGGAAAAAATTTACATTTCTGAACGATTCTTTCTTGGAATGCCGTTACTCGTTGAATCTTGTCGAATGTGAAGCAGCTTGTAATTAGTTTGTCGTTCCATCACGGCTGTATGCGAAATGCTATTGATGCTATGTCGTTGTTGGGGTGGCCAAACATAGTGTACTGTCTTTTAGTTCTTGTAAGAAACATTCTCTTGAGGCGGTATCTGCCACCAATATGTTCGATTGAATGATGATATAATTTGTGATGTGCGATTAGCGATGAAAGTAGTCGAATCCATGCACAAGAGAATTTTCTGAACGTTAGTATTAGTTTCCTTTCTGACAAGATTCATTAAGGATCAAAAAAATTTCTTGTCCCAATTTTTATTGTCTCAACATGAAATTTGAGATACATTATCAATTGGCTTGATTTGGTACCCTCTCTCCTCAGGCGGAATATCGTCTAACACTTCGCGGAAGTTCAACCACGCGGGTGGTTGAATTAGAAATACCTGATGAAATGAGTTAGATCTTCTCTCGACGATTTGTTGAAATTTGGTATCCCGCTCATGCAGCCGAACTTGCCGATACATTTTTTCTATCTTGGCAATTATTGCATATATGGTAGATTATACTGTGGAGCCAACTGCCAAACAATTATTCAGTTGAGACGTTATAGGTCGTTTTCGCAGACCCATCAAATACAACTTGTATTTTATTGGTTAAGCGGTTGAGCGATCTATCTTTGTAACTCCATGGTTTGCTAAAAAGAAACCTACGTCTTGTACAGATGGTTGAGGCATTTCTTGCATATTATTGAGAGCCATATTATTGCGAATATTGAGAAATATTCATTCATAAATTCTTTATAGAGATTATGAAATTCGTTGTCTCGAAAAAATCGTCTTTCCATTTCCTTTAATCTCTGGATTGCCATTTTCAGCGACTTGCCAAATTCAATAGGAGATTTGTTGAAAGGCAATCGAACTTGGAACCTGCCGTCCGAGGTTCTTTGCAGATTTTCCAAGAAACTTGCCTCACACATTCTTCATCTGGTGACAGAAGTGAGACATAATTTGAAATTGACGTTTAACTCCTAAAATCGTTTTAACTGCAGGGCTAATGTTTCCCAATTATTATGATTTGAAGCGCTGATACTCATTTAGGGCTGCTTCGTAATGTTTTTCAAGATGTGGGCGTTTATTTTTAAGAGTTAAAAACAACATAAGAGTTAAGATTGAAGCTGACCGCGCTTCAACTTGAATGATAGCAACACCTATCGGGGCACCTGCTTCAACTTGTTCAAGCCCTTTGACGGTAATTCGCCAATTTTTCTGTGGAATTCCAAGACGCTGCTGGCACGACCCTGCCTGGCGCGGGACGGCATACTTTGACCTGTGGAACAAATAACTTGTACTAAAGCGGTTGGAAAAATCGATTGTGTCTTATTTAGTTGGTAATGATGTGTGTGCTATCGGCAAGTCCTTCTCTGTTCTCTGACGAAGCCGCTTCTTCCTCTACTAAATCGAGAACGGTGTGGGGTTTCTCTCTGCATAATGGAAAGCGTCGCTTGGCCAAGCATTTAAATAAGGCATGCTTTTCACTAAAACTTATCACTCAAAGCTTCATTGCTGGAAAATTCTTGGTCGCCGCCTCTTAAGCCCATAAACTCTTGGATTCCTCATCTAGTTAAGAGTTTTGTCTCTCGCCCGGGAGATTGACACTGCGCTAAGACATATTTACTGCGTGTAAAAATATTGGATCTATATATCTTCCCTTCCTTTTTGATAAACTTAGTAAAGCATCTTGGTGTGCAGTTTGTTCACAAATATTTAATTGTATTACTCAATGCATATATGGGTAGGCTGCCTTCCCTTCCTTCACCTAAACCGATCCAGTTTGCAAATGTGGCAGAGCAGATCCGCGAATTGAGTTACAACAGAGCCACATTTAGTATTTTGCCCTGTAATGTACACATCTTTATTCACCCTGCTAACAGAAAAATCGATTTATTTTTAATTATTTTAGCTCGATATACTTAGCCCCGATGTTCGAGAAACAAGGTTGCATTTCATAGCATAATTCAATCAATTTGGCAGTGGCGACTGCGGACGAGTGAACCAGTCATGTCCAAACGTTCTTATAATATTAAATTGACCATTTCCTCAGTAGTAGCTTAAATGGGTGTTCTGTAAAGGAGCAGAGTAATAGTTTTTTCGCGCAAAAACTAGCGTTTCGATAGCTGCTTCCAAAACACAACTAAATATTATATTTATTCATCTGGGGTGGGTATTTTGAAATGTTTTCCGAAATTCAATCATTTTTTCGATCGGAACTCCATTTCATAAAATGTAGTTGACTTTTCACTCTACCGTCGTATATGGCGAGGTTCCCAGTAATGACGATTGAAGAAGGATAGAATGCGACACCTATCGTCAATAATACCAACCCATATACCCTTCTTTTTTTGTTTTAAGGGGTTGGTGTTTGTTGCCCAGAGCACTGCGACCATTGAGGCCTATTGTGCATCCCTAGAGATTCAGATTGATACGTGAAATGTAGGTCTATGTCCTTGATAAACGCCGCTACCTGATGCATATCCAGTGGGTCGGCGTTAAGCCATTGGATTATGTACGCATTGAGGAACCTGAATAGGATGATAGCATCGCATGTGAAGAGTAGGTGTTCCGATGTCTTCTCACAGAATCTGCACTGGTCCGTAAAGGACCTTCCCATTTTGTGTAGATGGCCGTTAAAAAGGCCGTGCCCTGTTAAAAACCAGGAAAGGGATCTTAGAGGTTTGCCCTCGGTGCCTCTTCCAAACGTATAATATTATAATTGAATAATTTCTTGGCCTGTCTCATCCCAATGGAGGACTCCCAGAGTAATTTTCTATAGTTCAGCTCCCAGTCCCTTATCCCATCTGCCAAATGGGTTTTAGAAAAAGCAATACTAGGACTGGCGCCCAGGAAATCTCGGCTTGCTCCCATTTTTACACATCGGTCTGCTGTCTCATTTTCTTTAATGGTGGAGTGGCCAGGAGACCACAAAAGGGTGACTTTGATTGCTTTACCCAATTATTATAAATTACAGTAGCAGCTTCAGATCAATTTCGAGTTGAACACTGAAGCTCCTAAGGCTAGCAGAGCTACCTGGCTGTCCGAGATTATATAGATCTCGCTCTTCTTGTATTTCTTTTTGAGACATTGAAGCACACATACCTCAATAGCAAGAGTCTCTGCCTGAAAAACTGTGGGAGTGCTACCCAGTGGTATGCATAGTTCTAGATCGGGCCCGACTATCCCTGCACCGGTACCCCCTTCTGTTTTTGAGTCATCCATATTTCACTGTTTTTGACCATCAAGACTAGGTCGTCCGCATAGGTTATGTTCGAGAAGTCTAAATTTCTCAGTCTGGTAAGTAATTGATCCATCACGATCAGCTACAATAAGGGAGAGAGAACAACTCCCTGGGGGCAACCCCTGGTGGCTGGTATGGTAATGGTTTTATCCCCAAAAGAGGCCGTAATCCTCCTATTTTTTAGCATGTTTATAATCCACCTTATAGTGGAGGGGTCTATACCCCTCGTTAATGATTGTTCCTGAATTTCCTCGAAACTAGTATTATCAAAAGTTCCCTGGATATCAATGAAGGAGCATAGTAATAATTCTTTATTCCGGAGCGAATCTTCGATTTCCGATGTCAACTCGTGTAGAGCCATTTCTGTTGATGTCCCTGCTTGGTAAGCATACTGCCTAGATCCCAGAGGGTGTCTTTGAAGAGTGTTGGATCTGATACAAGTCGCAGAATTTTATCCACTTGGTTTCCTTACCGATACCAAGGGATTCCTGTGTTCCAAGGAGAGTGCCTTCTGGAGTCGATATGCCATAGGTAATTTGTCTATTTTCTTACAGAAGTCTCTCCAGCTGAGTCTTTTTCTCTACCTAAGAGCTTTGTTGTATTGGGTAAGGAAATTCTGACAGGCAGTTCAATCGTTCGTTCTCTTAGCCCTATTAAAAAGTTTACGGCCATTTCGTCTCATGTTTTCCAAGTTTTGGTTCCACCAAGGATCATCCAGGGGCCTACCATTCAAGCTCAGGGGTGAGCTTGAATGGTAGGCATTAATTATTGCCTCTGTAACATCATTTGCTACTCTGTCGAGGTAGACAGAATTTATCGTGGTCTGTAGACCAGCTAAGTTATCCAAAAGTCTGTCGTTATAGACTGGCCAGTTATATAATTAGAATATTTTAAGAATTACGAAATTCCCCGTACAAATTTTGCGAGTTTAATTTCTTGTTTTAAAGAGTTTAAATCCTGCTGACTTATTTTGGCGCCCCCTTATTTTAGAGAAATTTGCCCACACCTATAAATTTATTATTTGGAGAATTTTGCTACAGGCATAGTGTACATGAAGCACGTTCTCAAATTTCTATATCATTGCAGATGCAGTAGTCAAGTAGTTTCATGCAATTACGTTTTTAGAAAATTCATTACTTCCTTATGAATGCATTGCTAAATTACCTTCAATTTTATTTAATAAAATAACGAACCTTAACCAAATCCTTTTTATTATAGGACAAACAATTTAAATACAAAAAACTCATGTATCCTTGTGTCTTATTTTCTAAAGAAAAACGAATTTAGCGTCTTTGATAGAATGCAAATAACCAGTAAAAACGATGAAGACGCGCGAGCAAAAAGTTCAAAAGTTCGTTTTCCTTATTAAGATAAAAATACATAAATTACAACAACAAGAGAAAAATGCAAACGAACGTTGAATTTACCTAGGAGAGATAAGCGTATACCAAAAAAAAAAAATAAAAAATCGTAGTATTGTAATTTTTTGATACCATAATAATGTTATAAATTTAATAAACTTAATTTCATTTCTTACTTTCTTTATTTAAACAAAACAAAAAAAAAACTTTGTTATATTCTTTAAGAAAGCAACAAAAAAAAAAAATAATAAACGCGCCAAGACTATGAAAAAAACAATGATGATCATAATGATAAAGACGAGGAAGAATCAGGAGATTTCATAATTTCATCGTTATATTTTTCCGCTTATTTTCTTTTTTTATTAATTTGCCAGACTTTTCTTCTTTTTTCTTTTTTTGTATTTTCATTGTAAATTAAAGTTAAAGTAATTTAAGCTAACGCAAAGAAGCAAAAAAAAAATCTAAGATACATACACAAATTGCTAACGATTTCAATTTTATATGCGCGCATCAAACCGAACCAAACGATAACGACTTACACATAAAAAACCGAACAAAAAAAAAAAAAACGAGAAGCTGTTTCTGAAAGTTTCTTTGGGGTTTTATATTATCTCTGGCACGGAAAGGTACAATTAATTTAAATAATAACAAGTGATGTAATGGGTTTTGTTAATTGTTATCATTCTCCTCATTCCGCACTCCTATTTATACTAAGTACCTTACAAAGAAATCAACACCCAATTTTTTGTTTTAATTATAAAATTCGTTGCTTTTGTTTACTTTGTTTTCCAATCTACATCTATGTGTAAGTAAAGCAAGTAAATCAAGACATTTCTAGGAATTACTGAGATTTTTGTTTAGACTAGCTGCTAAATATTGACTGTTTCATTAAAAATTAATACGTATAAATCTACGGTAACAAAAAATATATGTTTGAATTTATACAAACAGCATTTATTCAGGCGATATTTTCTACAGTACAGTTTGTCCTATAAGTCAGTTACAATGCAACAACATATTGTAAATGTATGACTTACTGGATCCTCCTGAATCATCTAAGAAGAAACAGCGCTCCTCATTATTGAACGCTGTCAAGTGCTTTTGATTCAAATTTTGAATGTGAGATCCTACTTCCCTTCTTTCTCAAGTGCGTTGAATTGAATGGAAACATTCAGAGTTCCCGTTGGTTGAGGGAGACCAAATTGAACACACTCAGTACCATAGTTGCTGCAGCATATAGTTCATATCGTGGAAAGCTAAATTACATTCGGCTTCACGGTTATAATTTCGCAAAATATCTAAAGCAAAATCCAAATTGAACTTATCCTAAAGGACACAGTTATTGGTAAAGATTGCAAAAAACACAAACGAATGCAGAAGCTTACGTTTTTTGGTATGGCATTTGAAATATTACTGCATCATTTAAACACTTTGTAACGAATGAGTCTTTACCGTGATGAGGAGGACCTAAATATTTCTCCTGGGAGTTCGCGCAAATCTGGGCACAGCTATGAAGGCATATTGTGTCGCTTAAATCGATTCGCAGCTCTGTTGAATATTGGGTTTTGTTTCGGCTATTAAAAACACGTTTTTGAGGCGCTGGCGTCATTATGAGGTTTTTCTTTTGTTTGTTTTTGACAGCAACTTTTGTTAACGGGGAGATCGATTTTTGAATTTAAAAGAGATAGACATGCAACAGCTAATAATTTTGGTGTCTGTGGAACAAGAAGTGATTGTTCGAATATAATTGAGTCGAGAAATTCGATACAGTCTTAGGAAGTGAATTTTCGCTGTGTAACTCGTTGTGCGAACTCACGTTATTGGTAGTGGAGATATTTGTCTCCAAATTAAATTGGCAACGAATGTCGATTTCGGTCGGCGATTAGTGTCGATTGTCTAATCAGTTAGCGGGATAACCGGATCCGTAGCTGTAATTAGATCGTATTCTTGTGTCGATACACGATTGATTATAGAACCTCAAGTATATCATCAGTTCTACCGCTAGGAATAAATTTGGGAATTACGCTCATAATTGTTGCGGGTCCTATTGAAGTTAAGTGTAAAACTATGCCGGCATACAATCGAGGAAAAATCGTAATGTTAATTGATTTTTTTTTATTTTAGTTAATAATTTGTTTACGTACTTATTGGTAACATTTAGTTAGTGGGTTTTTTGGGTGGGTTTTGAACGGAATTACGAAGTGTTTTTTTTTTGTTTGATTGTATATTTTTAGACTCATACTGGCGTGTTCGCAGAGCTCTCCCGGCGCGGCAGCTATTACGCTTTCAACATCGCTCAATCAACGGATTCTAAAGGAATAATCATTCAACCAATTGAAAGCATCCACAGACCGTCGTTTTTTTTTTTTTTTTGTTAAATCAAAATTAACGTGTAAATGTCTTTCCTTTCAAATATATTGTAAAAAAAATGGTGATAATATGGATTCAATGTGTTATTAAGTACTAATTTTAAGAGGTGACCATTTGCGTAGGCTTATGCTAAATTAACTGTGCAAATGTCGCGGTCGTAAGAATAGCTGCTCTCAAGCCACTGGTGGACACTGTCTAATTCCCACCCTAGACTGCGCGATAGCCAGGCAATAGCTGCAGGCAGTGACCCTGCTTGTGGATTCTGCTAGCGGGCAGCCAACTCGTGTTGGGCAGCTCATTACAACTTCTTCCACTCTCCAATAAATTGCGATGAAACGCTGCTTCGTTAAAGTTTGAATATTCAAAACAAACGAAGCGCTCTCAAACAAAAACGAATCATTTGATCTAACCGTGTACATTTTTTCAACCATTTTCTGCTCCGCACCCTACCTCTTTTGCCAAGCTCCACAATAGTACACGTAATGACAAGGAATTTCTGTATACAGGAAATCAAGTGTAAGCTAAGTAATTCCATTTCGAGCGTCGTTTATAGCTTCACTTTCCCGACCTTCATCAAAAATTATACTCTATTGTTTTGGAAGACGAACTGGCGGTCTTATTTTTGCATGCGACCTGTAAAGCATTTGGTGTCTCTAGTAATTGTTATTCTTCATTCAAGATATCAACGTTGGTGCAATCGAATTTCTTGTAAATATATTTGACTGCCTTCAATGACGTACAAATCTCAACGTTGATATGACAATTATATTTCAGTTGCAAGTACCCGTTATAATGGTATAATATAACGACTGTCCATCTAACAAGGTTTGAATCACTGGATTGTAAATAAAAACAAAACAATTCAATTTTTCAAGAATTATTACAACATAATTTTTTTTTAACTATAATTCACAAATTAATTTTTTATAATTTTTGCACAATTTTACTGAACAATTATAACTTTTATATCCCACTGAAACACTTTTTAAATCACTTTTTAATTCTTTTTTAATCTTCACACTACCGCTTACCAAAGACCAATAATCCAATCCGACTTAGTTCACCTTTTTATATACACAAACAAAATTTCTAGAAATTTCATTACTTTTCCAGTAAGAATAGTCTAGAAACATTTAGAACAGTTTTATCAAGGAAAATTCCATTTTAGTACAGTAAAACATTGAGCTATTAATTTAACTTATTATATTACACCCTAGGTGTCAGTCACCGTAACAATATTGTGACGGTGACACCTAGTGTATAATAGAAGAAGTTAAATGAATATCTCAATGTTTAACTGTACTAAAATGGAATTTTCCATGATAAAATTGTTCTACACTGTTCTAACTAGAAAAATCATGAGCTTTCTAGAAGTTTGGTTTGTGTATATAAAAAGGCGAACGAAGTCGAATTGGATTATTAGTATTTGGAACGCAATAGTGTAAACGTGATGAGTAGTATTTGGAAAGCGACAGTGTGAAGATTAAAAAGTAATTAAAAAGTGATTTAAAAAGGGTTGTAGTGCGAAATAAAAATTATAAGTGTACAGTAAAATTTGAGAATAATTTATATAAGGTGATTTTGTGAATTTTTATTGATAAACTGTGTTGTAATAAATTTTGTGAAATAAATAAATTCGTTGGAGATAAATTAAATTGATTTTGTATTATTCACAATCCAGTGATACGAACCTTGATTGACAAGGCAAAAACGTAACAATATGGGCACTTTTTTGGTTTGAATTTCGAAGAACCGTACTTTTTTGTTGATAAAAACGTTTTTTAATAAATAGTTTTGTTTGCCCAGTACATGTTACGTCACATTCGCATTGAACTTGATAGATAACATTTATTTGTTTCTTTAGAGGAATGTGTCCTTAAGTTTATCAAACAGAGTTGCATTCAAATTAGATGCTGGTCTTCCAACAATGTTGACATCAATGTTGCGTTTTCGACTCTACCTTCCGAATTTCTATGAAAATTTATTTGCTTCCAAATAGTAACATTTACTACTTTATCGGGATAATGATTTTTAGCCAAAGTGTTTTTTAATAAAACCAAATTTTTATATTGGAACTTTGTATCCGAAAGCTTTATTTGGCTAAGAATTTTGATTGCGTTAATTTTGTACAAAAATGAGAGCCAAGAGTGAACATTTTAATACCTTCCAGACCACGTATCTTTATGAAACCAATCTACAAAAATTTTGTCCATTAGGTTCATGTATCAAAAGAGTATCCAAAAATGAAATTTTGTTGTCAGATTATTTTTCGATTGTGAATTTGATTCTAGATTTTATTGAATTGAACACCTCTACAAAAAACATCAACTTTGTCATTTGGGATAGCCGTTATAATGTCGTCTACATAACGATAGTAAAATAGCGGTAGAAAATCTAATAAATTTAACGCCAAATTTTCCACATTTTCCATCAATACGTTATGGGACTAATAGGAGAAACCATTGGTGAGCCAAACATTTGTTTATAAATTTTGTAATTGAACGAGAATTCCAAATTACTTAATACGATATCTAAAGCTGTTAAAAATTGAACTTTCGTCAATTTTGTTGTATACTCCTACAATTGTTGCTTATGATATTAGTAATTCGTTTACAATCCACATTAGTAAATAATGATGACACACCTAACGACAATAAATTATACAATTTAGACAATAAGATGACAATTTTTTATAGTTTGTTTGCTTTCGTGTTATACAAAAAGAAAATTCCAATTGTGAAACGTTTTTGAAAATGGACTTGAATTGAGTCCGGAAGCTCAAGCAAAAAATAAAAAAAAGAAATAAATCGAGCCTAAAACCAATAAAAATTGTTTTAATCATTCACAATTATTGGCTCAATATTTATCTAAATGGTCAATTTGAATGAAATTTGGTTACTTAACCGATTTGGTAAAATTCGACATGTATAAATGGGATTCTAAAATGATTTTTTGAAGTAGTTTTGGAATATGGCCAATTAGGATGGAACTTGGCTACTTCTTAATCGATTATGATGTCATCCGACGTGAAGTTTTGGAATATGGCCGATTAAGATGAAATTCTTTATGAGTTCTAGAACGTAGACAGACAGATTTCCTTACGTCCATTTTTTCCAGATTCTAACTTAACACCTTGCCTTACGATTTATCAAAGAAACGAGTGTGTGCCGACTATTTCCATTTACGAAATAAACCAGTATAAATTAATCGATGATGATCGTGCAGATGTTGGCGGTAGTTAGTGAGGGTGACGAACCGAAGGCAGAGACCCTAGTCACAGTAATGTTGTTTTTTTTTATTTAGAAGAATTTTTTAAGGTTTTCAAATATTTAAATATGCTGCCGGCATCGTTCGTCGTACCTTGAATAAATAGGAAAGACTTATCGATTCCACTAAAGGGGTTAATACCATTTGGAACCAGAGTATCTTTATTTATTTATTTAGTATCAAGAATTTTGAACTGTCGCAAGTCATATCCACTTTATCATACACCCTATTTTGAGCGATTTTTTTTTTTTAAAATTGGTATTTCAGAGATTACATCTAAGATGAATATGTTCATCCATAATGTTGCATGCTTTTTACTTTTCTGCGAGTATTTTCCTTTGTATTCCGTATTTTAATTTATTAAGCGACCGGCAGATGAACATCTTGATCCTGCTTCAATGCAAAGTAGTCATCAACGGATAGTGATACTCTGGTTTGAACAAAAATGATTGATTGATTGAATTTATTTTATACCTTTCACTATTTTGTGTAGCTCAACAATGACACAACGGATTTCTATATAGGCCAAGTTGTACAATTTAAATAAAAAATATTTTTAAATATCTGATAGATGGCAAGGTTTAGCCAGGGAATTGGATTTGGAATAGCAATTCAATTTCTCCTTTGGAATTCTATTGATTTTCAAAGGTTGATAGCATTTTGAAATTTTGTATTGTGAAATTCAATTTTTTATAGTAAATAAAACGTTGGCCATGTGGGTTTGCTTACATTTAGCGTATGTAATACACATATTTATCATTTATATATAACAACAAATAGTCAAAGTTGTTTAACCGCTTAAGGAATTTAGAAAAAGATCTATGTGCTGGACCCTGCTTAATTATACGTCCAGTCAATATTCAGGCTCTTAATGAATCTGATAATACTAGCGGCCGGTACATACATACTATCTGGGCTCATTGTTCTCCCTCCAAGATATTGCAGTCTTTGCTGGAAAATGGCTGCGCATTGCCACAGAACATGCGGCATCCATCAGTCCTACTTAGGCCTATCTTCTTAAGGTGATACCTTAAGAGGACATGACCCATGAGGAAGCCAGTAAGCAGACTAAACTCAGGTTTCCTAAGTAAAAACACTCTTTAGCCCTGACAGACCAAGGTGATATACATTTCTTTGCATGTCGCAAACCTTTAATTCTGCGCCAGTAGGAGGACTTTTGAGCATCCTCCCAACGTTTTACCGTTACTCTAAGGTGTCCCTTAAAGTGACGCCGCAGAAGGGTTCTGGTCAAATAAATGGAGAGGCAGAACCCTCGCGGGTGAGGCTATCAGCTGCCTCATTTCCTTCGATTCCAGTATGACATGGCACCCACATAAGTGTCACCTTATTTGATCCTGCCAGATGTTTAATAACCTTCAGACAATCCCGTACTAGCTTTGACTCAACGGTACAAGACCTAAGAGCCTTTAAGGCCAATTGGCTGTCTGATACAATATAAATGCGCAAAGTTCTATAGCATGTACTTCTGCTTGGAAAATGGTAACATTGGTACCCAAGGACTTCGAGAGGGCACTGCCATTCCCGTATATTTCTATCCCCGCCCCATCTTCCGTTTTTGATCGATCTATAAACCATACCATGGACCCTCGCTCAAAGGATGGTCCACCTGCACTCAACACACCCTGGTCAGGTAACCTAACACAAAATGGTTTGTGGAAGTCCAATTTAGCTGGCATACAGTCAGAAGGCATTCCTATGTTAGTGTTTGTATGAAATTCCTTAAGGATTTCCAGTTGACACACCATATTGCCTGGTTTGATATTTCCTTCCGCTTGCATTTTCAGGGCCATAATTGCAGCATCTTTTTAACATGCAGGTGTAACGGTGTCAGTCCTAGAAGTGACTCCATAGCAGTGGTTGGACATGTTTTCATTGAGCCCGTAACACCGATGCAGGCTATACGCTGAACCGTATTCAACAAAGTTTGCGTTGCCTTTTGCTCAGTTTAAGGCCACCATATAACCGATGCGTAAGTGACCATAGGATTGTAAGATGGCAGTTTCGTTTGGATTGACACTGAGTCCTTCCTGGTAACACCACTGCCATATAAAATTGAGTGCATTTTGCATGCGACCAGAAATGATCGCTTCAAACTTACCTCTGATTATGATAGCCAAATCATTTGCATAGCCCTGGATATCAAACCCATGGCTACTCAGAAGGACTAATCAATAACATATGACCACAAAAGAGGAGATAATACGCCTCCTTGGGGACAGCCCTTTACGGTCCTGATGGTTACTGATTCGCCACCTAATCTGGCAATATTCTCACGATGTTACAGCATGGAACGGATTCACCTAATTGTGGAAAACGGAACCGTTTTTTTCCATTGCTGCCCCCTCTATCGATCCCATAGCAGGTATTATGAAACGCCCCCTCAATTTCCACAAAGGCACAAAGGAAAATTTCTTTATTTATCACCGCTTTTTCAATCCTCGTGACTAGACCGCTAAGGGCCATCACAGTGGGTTTACCAGTTTGATAGTCAAGCTGGTCCCGGTGCAGCGGATTGTTTCCAAGGACCTCGCTTCTTATTTGATAATCCAGGATTTTTTCCATCGTCTTCAATAGAAACGATGTGAGGCTAATTGGCCGATATGCCTTGGCCTAGGTGTCTGAAGGACCCCCCCCCCCCTTGGTATAAAGACCACATTAACTTTCCTCCACAGTTTCGGAATATAGTTAAAAGCATAACTGGCTCGAAACATCTGGATCAAGCTTGGGGAGTATTTCCTCAATACCTTTTTGAAGTAGAACTGGAAAGATACCATCCCCTCCAGCGGATTTGAAAGGTTTGAAAGATCCAATAGTTTGACTGAAACTGGTGGAGGAAAATGTGAAATAGCATCAATTTTTGCGGTATTATTAAGCAGCCCACTTTCACCTATCAAATAACAGAGGTATTTGATCTCAGGCATAGGGAAGAGACTTTTATTTAAATTTATGCTCAAACCTGAGTCTCGAATTTTCTTGATTATGCGTAATAAATTTAAATGATGACTAAATGATGGTGATCTAATTAAATAAATATGTTTTCTCTTAACGCATTCTCAAGTAGAGAACAATTCTTAAACTTGCTTCAGAAGAGATGGCTGGAACTCACTAACTTAAGATATGCAAATTTTATTGCAATTTGCAAACAACTGGATAATTTACCACATGATTTTTGTGTAATATCCTGATGATCTTATGTTGGTTTTAATAGGTTATTACCAAAGGTAAAGTGAAGTTTTTTTTAAAATTTTTTACTAAATGTTTAAACTGCCTATGGATTAGTAAAAATCAACTCCTGCGTTAAACGGAAAATTACCTTATAAATGTTTATTCATTTAAAAAGCTTACTAAGCATAATCAATTATTTTAACTGAACAAAAATTTAAAATAATTTAATCAATAAATAACAAACTGATTTATTTGTGTGCCAAATTGTTACGCCAATCTAATATCAAATGGTAAATATTTCTTTTCGACACAATTAGCAAATAAGGATACATCTACAAAGTAAATACATAAATTACAAAAATAAGGATAATAAACGAAGTAACTGGAAGCGATCCCAATATCAAAAAATACCTCCCTTATTTTTGAGATCGCCAGGGGCTCACAACATCTGTTGGCACCATATCGTTCTAAACAGTAAATGGTTAAACAAAAAATTATGTAGAACAATATTCCGCAAAAATAAGGGCGATATTTTTTAGATATTTTGATAGCTTCTAGTTACTTCATTATGTATGTGGCCAATTGGCAAAATCTCTATGATCAGATACACAGACTTTATTGTTTAATCAATTTTAATTTAAAATTATATGGCACCAAATAAGATTGTTGACGATTCGCAAAATTAACCGAGCTTCCTGTTTATGACATTTATGTATTGCGACATCTAAAATCTCTTAAATAAACTCCTGTCATAATAATTTTCGTCTTACACAGGTAGTTCACTAATACATTTACAATAAAAAATGTTTTGTAAATTCATTAGTAAAATTTTCTCGTTGCCCAACCGCACCGTGACATTTTTGCGAAATGTTCTACTCAATATTTTGGTAACAAAATAAGTAACTTCACGGACATAGGTCATTGGTGCATTAATTTATCCGGCTATTCTGTTTAGGTTACCATCGGCCGAACTATCGACTTTATTGGGATACTCACATCTGACTTTCTTCTAGAAATGTCAATGAATTTCGCCCCAAAATACTGACTGAAGATATAGTACCCGGGTTGAATGGCGGTATGCTTACATGTGTAAGATTCTGATCGTTTTTTGATCATTCGACTGCCTCTTTCCCTGCTACGGTAAATTCTTATAGTTTTGACAAAATGGTTTGAAAATTCCTTTCGTTCCACATCCGAAACAGAATATTTTGTTTATCACTACTTCGCGATGATCTTTAAAGAAATGCTCGATGTCCTTACAATTCCAGAATATTTTTAAATATCTCGATTTGTTTATTGATATTCCTGGTGAATGCGTAACTGCCGAAATTGTCTGGTTACATTCCGGTTGGCTAAAGTTGTTTGAATGTTGGTGTTCTGCTCTGCAATTCTTCTAAATTGTTGTATTTTAGGGTAGTACGTACATGTGTTTTTACGTCGGGCTGCTTGACGAGGTAAATTTTCGTGGTCATCTCCTCTAGGATCCGAAAACCGTGAACGAAATGCCACTCTTGTTTCTGCCCAGGATATCCCAATATTTTTCTTCACAAATAATAACATCCAGGTTTGAGCATGTCTTTCATGATAATTGCAGATAATTCGATGAATGCATAGTGTTACGTTTTTGCCTTGTCAATTAAGGTTCTTATCGCTGGATTGTGAATAATACAAAATCAATTTAATTTATCACCAACGAATTTATTTATGTCACACAAAAATTATTACAATACAGTTTATTAATAAAAATTCCCAAAATCACTTTATATGAATTATTCTCAAATTTTACTGTACACTTATAATTTTTATTTCGCACTAAAACACTTTTTAATTCCGTTTTAATCTTCACACTATCACTTACCAAATACAAATAATCCAATTCGATCTCGTTCGACTTTTTATTTACACAAACCAAACTTCTATAAAGCTCATGACTCATGACTTTTCCAGTTAGAATAGCGTAGAAACATTTCGAACAATTTTATCATGGAAAATTCCATTTTAATACAGTTAAACATTGAGCTATTAATTTAACTTATCCTATTACACACTAGGTGTCACCGTTATAATATTACCCAATTTAGTAATTTCAACATATTGTGACGATGACACCTAGCGTGTAATAGAATAAGTTAAATTAATAGCTCAATATTTTACTGTACTAAAATGGAATTTTCCATGATATAACTGTTCTAAATGTTTCCACACTATTCTTACTAGAAAAGTCATGAGCTTTCTAGAAGTTTGGTTTGTCTATATAAAAAGGCGAACGAGATCGAATTGGATTATTAGTAGTTGGTAAGCGATAGTGTGAATATTAAAACGAAATTAAAAAGTGTTTTAGTTCGAAATAAAAATTAAAAGTGTGCGAAAATTATAAAAATTGATTTTTGAAAATTTTTGTTAATAAATTTTGTTGTAATAATTTTTGTGCTAAATATGTAAATCCGTTCGTGATAAATTAAATTGATTTTGTTTTATTCATAATCCAGTGATACGAACCTTGTTTGACAAGGCAAAAACGTAACAATATTCTAAGGGAAATGTGATTTTATAAGGGTTTGCCTTTCCGTCATATTCATTAATGAACGATCGTTCACGAGTAAACGGTTAAAATTGGGCACTTGAGAATCACTAGCATTCTTCTTTTCAAATGATGTTATTTTTTTAAAATGTTTTAGTTTTTATTTCGGGTTTTGGAAACATATAAGTTTTTAAGTTTTCTGGCCTAGACAAGAATCTAAGTGGTTTATATAATGAAAAGCTACGATTGTCTTTAGCTCTTGGAAAATGATAATTTATTGAAAATGATAAGTTATACATATTCGTGTTTTCTTGTAGAGATGGTGGGTTCCTAATGTAAGGGTCTGCAACTTGAGTATCAGCAAATTCTGTAGGTGCTGATTCTGTCGAATCAGAGATTGGTAAATATAGAGATATAATATATTGAGATTCGATATAGTTATCCATAACCAAATTGCCCGTTGGAACCAATATCTTGTTCGCAATAACACTTTAACTAACAGCGGGAGTTTGGTTTCTGATGTATACTTATCGGTAATCTTAAGCAACGAATTGGTTGCCTTAATACATAACAAAATTTATTTGGTGCTTTCACTTGACACTTTGGCTTAGTTTATATTCGACTGTAATAATTCATCATCTTCAAGAAGTTGAACTCTGTCAGATAATTGGTTATTATTAGGTGAAGTATATATTTACAAGCGAATACAATTTTCAATTGTTACGATGTTAGCTTTTAACTCTTCTGCGTTCGTCAAAGTGCCCTCATTAAAGTTTACATAGAAATAATAAAATAATTTGTTACTACGGATTGGTCGGCCTGCTTAACTCTCTCCCTCTCTACCTTACTTCCTCTTTCTGGTCTTTATATTCCGTTAAGGGAGTTTCATTCCGCTATTCAGTCAATCACCAGTCGGTTTGTGTCATTTCTCTTGATGATTAGTTTGGTCCTGATAGTTGGCCCATTTTAGAATTAGGTATCACACAGAACCTTTAATCAAGCAGTCACTTTATGTTAACCAATAAGGCAAAAAAAAACGATGTGCGACCCGCGACATTAGAGTCATTAACCTCTATATCCAATTTATACAAGTAAACATAAAAGAAGAGAAAAATAAAATAACTGTAAGCATACAGCCAATTAAAAATGCATTTTCACATAAAATCTATGATCCAAATCTAGAATTTTGAGCATAAATAAATATTCGCATGTACTTGCACAAAAACACATGATGATATGTATATCCAAATTACACTGAAAGGAAATAATGATTTTGGGTTTAATTTTTTTTTCGTTTGCATCCAAAATTGCATACATCTTTGTCAGAGCATGCATAAAAAAATAAAAAATTAAAAAAAATCTCCAACCAAAAAAAAAAGGGCCGCGAAATTAGCAACACAAAAAAAAAAAAAAAACTTTTCGGTTGTGATTTTCATTACATACTTTTATGATTAAAAACAATTGCAACGGAAATCGTTATGTTATTTTGGTAAATTCACAGCATAAAATAAATTTTAGGGTCTTTGCACAAACAACAAAGATTTTTTGGTGGTCTTTGTTTAATGCAATTTTTATGCTGCATTTATAATTTCACCTGTAATTAATGCGCTATCATTACTTCTCTATATATACATACATATGTACGTACGAGTAATGTTACGTATACACTTTATGCTGGTTGCGTGGTTTGGATTCAAAATAATTTATGCTTATAAATGTAATTTTGGGATAATGAATTGAAAATTTTATTTATGCCATTAAGATGTATAAATAAAAAATTGGTTTTGGCTTTATATGAGAATTTTTTTTTTTTTTTTTTTGGCGAGAACAATAAGAAATTTAACGAATTATAAAGCCGTGACTGATTGGTATAAATTACAATATTATGTATGTTTAAAACCGGGATTATTCGCGACTTTCTCTACACATGTCATTATATTTTATTTGCTTTGTAATTATAAATCCAGCCCAACCTGTGGACATTTGATACTCGTAAGTATGGTAACAGATGTAAATCTAGCTGTGATGTTGTAAAAAGCTACATATATTGCAAAGTTGAAAAATATCGAAAACTTTAAACTGCACCAAATTCACTTTACATCATACCATAGTAGGAAACGATACTAAGTAAGTATTTCTGACGTCGCGTAACTGTTCTTTATTTTTTGATATTAAACACAAAAAGAATAACGATATACCAACCTCTAAAAATTGTCATTCACAATGTGACAGTTAAATGATATATACAAAAATAAAAAAATGTATTCTCATTTCACAGTACAGACTGTCTAGACATTCGAAATTATATTTTAGTTAATCATATAAATAATAAATTTTGTTATGTATTATTAGTATTTTACTATTATTACTATAAAAATACTTTTTTTTTTGGTAAATACTAATTCTTCATCAAGTTTACATAATTAATTATTTATACAACGATAACCGTTCAAATCATAAAAAAAAGTTGATGAGCGATGAACCGTTCAAAAGTACATACAAAAATCAATATCGGTGGAATAATACAAAAAAGGTCAAGAAAATTGATTTTTTGATTTTTCCATTAAAAAAATAAAAATTAACGATGATGACAATTTTCAACTAAATTACTCTAATTTAAACCATTTTTTGCCATTTCTATTTAAAGCTCTTTTGGCTGTGAAGTAGATTGAAATTTTGCAGATTAATTGACTTCATTTAATGGGGAATGACATATTTTCATATTAAAGCAGGTATAACCAGGGGTTCAGTTTGTAATTTTTGAATATTATTTATTGTCTAGATTAGGTTAGGTTAGGTTAAGGTGGTGGTCCAAAGAAGCCGGTATAGACATAAACTGGTCCAAAGCCTTACCACAATTTATTGTTTTCAACCTACTCATTAAAACCAGTTTGAACTGTTGACAAAGTGCTGAGTACTCCTAATGTCCGTCCTACTCTCCCTGGACTATTTAAATGCCCTAGCGCACCCATATTAGATCGATGTTGAACTGATCCGCTATCTCGTTAAGAGACGAGAGACAGTTCTGGACTAATTAGCGCTTCAATGGCAGCCTGACATAATATGGACATATGTAAATATCACAAGATGATATTGCATTAAACCTCAACCAGTCTAGAACTTCCTTTATAGCATTTACTTTAGTTATGAAAATTCACAATTTGTAACTTATATTTCAATTACTAACATTCTAAGTGGGATCCGATCAACATGGCATACCATATTTCAAAACGGAATATTTCAAAATGGAATATGAAAATATGACACAAGGTACACTATGGCATATTTCAAAAAGGCATATTTTAAATCGACATATGATTTACTACGGCATATGGTACACTATGGCATAATATAAACTATGGCAAATTTCAAAAAGTGATATTTCAATACGTCGTATGGTACACTGCGGTATAAGATACACTATGGCGTATTTCAAAACCGCATATTTGGTACAAGACGGCATACTTCAGTATGGCACATGGCGCAATATGGCATATTCTAAAACTTGGCTATTTCTTAGCCGATTATGATAAAATTTGACAAGTGCAATGAAAATGGAATACAAAAACGGATTTCAGACGAAGTTCCGAAATATGGCCAATTAGGGTGGAACTTGGCTATTTATTAACCGAATATAATGAAATTCAACATATACGATGGAAATGAAATTCTAAAACTGATTTTAGATGAAGTTCTGTAATATGGCCAATTTTGATGAAACTTGCAGTTAGCATCACTGTTTGTATTAAAGTGATGCAACAAATTAAACAAAGTCGGCGTATTGTATTCTATTCACAACGTAGTTAACTAGTTAGTTTAGTTTTTGTTTTTTTTTTTTGTATATACAAAAAGGATGTATAGCGCACTTTTATTCAAAACATAAATAGCTCTAGGAAAAGGGCCGCCATTATAAATATATAATTAAACAGCTTCTGTTTTATTATTTTGTGTTGCGACGTTTATTACCAATAAACGTTTGTTCCGGGAATTCTCATAGTTTAGCTGTGGTTGAACTGGACATTTAAAACCTCAACAGGTTATGGGCCCAGGTCGCAGCCCAGAGTAATCCCAGCAGTTTTAAAAGGAATAGCTGTTTAATTAGCCGATCGTCGTATCGAATATATTTAATATAGAAAAATATTCTTGGTCAAAATATACCGTCGAACATTCTAGAACATTCGAATTACGTCACGTAAGCAGTTAGTGTGAATTCGATACGCGTGAGTTAAAGTTTAAGGCAGTCGTGGTGGGTTTTTTTATAAAACACTTTTTATTTTATTCTTTAACAAATTTTTATTTAGTTCCTTTCTATTTAAAAGTTACAATAATTCTGATTCTTATATTCGTTGAACCATCATATATATTATATCGTTATACTAAACAAAAATGTAAAAATGTAAATGCAGTACTAGAATTATAATCATATTGTTTGTTCTCTATTTATTCATTACATTGTATGATTATAATTCTAAGAAATGGTTTATCTAAATGTAATATTATAAATGTGTGAAAGTAAAAATATGTACGTAGAATCATTTCTTTTGTTTTTATTTTATTCTATGTCTACATTTAATTTAATTTCTCTATGTTATGATATTTGATAATTTACTGTTACAATGTTGTAGTTACATTTTTATTGATGTTGTTGTTGATAATTTGGTGTTACAATCTTGTCTACTGCTACATTGTTGTTTGGTCAATATGATGTTGGGATGTTGGGTTCGTGTGGAGTGACAATACGTAACTCCTCCCGCCGAAGTGATGGCCAAAATCTGAAAGACTTTTGGTCATTGGAAGTAGGTGATGTACCGTTTTGTAGTCCGGTTTTATTTTTCTTAAAATATGAAATAAGAATATAGATTAATATAATTAAGATTATTATGCCATAAAGTGTCCACGATGTGTAATGGCTGATGGTGTGTTGATTCGTTACAAAATGTAGTTCATTCAATTTTTCTTGATTTTTTAAATTCCAATCGTGTAACATGGGTAGATTTATTGCTGGTTCGGTTTTTTCAACTATTATATCGTTGAAAGGTTGCAAAAGTTTTTTATCTGTGAAGGTAGCTGCATAATTTTCGTATTGTATTCCGTTTATTTCTAATGTACAATCAGTAAATTTTATAATTTTTACTCCCTGTATTTCTTTTTGTTTTTGTTCACAGTTTGATGAGAAAGAAATCGGGTTTTTGCTATATACATATAGATAGTTTGGTTGTAGTTGTTTAACTTCCTCGGGAAGAGATCCATTGGTTATGTTGCATCTGGCTGGTAAGTTGAATATAATTTGAGTGATACAATATTGTTCACTGAGTTGGATTTTAGTTTCTTCGCAGTAAGCTGACACTTCTATTATGGTACATGGTCGTTCGATATACTGGTAATGTTGATTATTAGCGATTATTTTGGAATGCGGGATGTAAATGGAAAAGGAATTATTTATAGTAGTAGGTTGCAATAGGTATTGTTGAAATTTGGCGGGATGAAATTTAGGTATTTGAATAGACATAATAATAGTAGATTGATTATAGTAGGCTTTGAGTGTTAGCAATTTGTATAGTTCATTATCAGAATGGATAGTTATTTTTTGTTTTTCGAAAAGGTTGTGAATATAATGCATTTCATTTTTGTCTAGAATATGGTGCGAAATTACTTGGATTTTCGCTAGTAATATTATTTCAATGATATTATCTAAATGTTCTTGTAGATATTTTATATTATACTCGGTGTGATATAGATATTGATCAATAAGCATTATACTTTGTAATTCGTAATTATAATTTCGAGTTACTTCTAATTCCTTAGTTGGGGTTATCGAGCTATTATTAATGACTTCTTTAATTTCTTTGAATCGTTCCATCATTTCGGTATTTAAATTGATTTGTTCATTAATTTCTTTTGTTATCTGTCCTTCGTTATTGTATAATTGTTGTATTGCCTGATTTATTTCTATATAGTCATCATTATCTAGGTTACCTGTAATACTTTTGAGTATGGATCCTAATCCGTTAATTAGTCCTCTTTTGCTTCTATAAGTGGGTTTTAAGGAATTAAGAGTATCTTTTAGTTTATCTAGTTGTAATGTAAGGATACTTATCTTGTTATGATAAAGTGTAGCTAAATGTGTGTCTAATTTTGTTTTTTCCTGTATTTGGTAAACATTAAGGTCAAGATCTAGGATATTTTGGTCAAACTGGGTAAGATTTATAATATGTAATAATTTGCTATTGCCATTTATTATTCTTGCTTCTCCTAGCTTTATAGGAATAAAGCCTCTGTTGTCGTTGTAGTCTATGACTTCCATCATTTGGCTGGTACTGTTACTCACGTACCTGCAAAGGGTTTTTTATTTTAGATTTATGTATTTTCCTATTGTTTTTATTTATTACGGTTATTTTATTATTTTTCAGGATTTGATTTTTTGTAAATTTTGGAGCTAATTTGTTTCGCCTATTGTCTTTTTCATAGACGATATCGTTTATTATAAACTCTGGTGGTTGTATTCTATTGTCATTACGTTTATTTATTATTGCCTGTTTGCTCTGCAAATTCTTTTGTTGTATGATTTTGCAGAGGTTATCATATTGTTCATTTTGTTCTTTTATATAATCGTGTAAATTATCTTTTTTCTGTTGTGAGAATAATTCATTCTTAGAGTAGTGTCCATTTTTTAGTTCTATTGGAGTCAATTGTGTTGCCGAATGTATGGTGTTGTTGTATATTATTATTGTATTTAACATTAGATCGTCCGGATCTTGTGTTTTATTTTTTGAATAAAGGATTCGGTAAATTTCAATAAGTGTTGAATGAAATCTTTCTACAGGAGAGTTACCTGTTGACGATTTCGGGGATGTTAAGTGTAATGTTACATTATGCAATTTGCAGAAATCTTTAAAAATTATTGATTTAAATTCAATACCTTGATCACTAATAATTTTCAGGGGTTTGCCATGGGTTGATATATATGTTTTCATGAGTTTGACTACCTCGAGACTACCTGGGTTTCGCAATAATAGAGCGGACCCAAATTTTGAAAATTTGTCTAAAACTGTTAGATACTTTAAGTTATTTATGGAAAAAATGTCTATATGTAATATTTCTATTGGTTTTCCTGGAGTTTCTGTAATTTCAAATTGTATAGGTCTTTCTAAACGGTCGTATTTTTGAGTTTGGCAAGTTTCACATTTGTTGATATATTTTTGTGCGACATTACGAATTTTCGGGAAATAGTAATTTCTTTTGACTTGCTGAATGTTTTCGATGATTCCACGATGACCGTTGTCATGGATTTCTTTGATGATCTTTATTTGTTCTAATGGTTCTTCTACATCTAAACGTAGATATATGGCTCGTATTATTTTGAGGTTGGAATTCTTAAAATGTTTTTTTATAACACAGTTGAGGGTTCTAAATGTATCCTGATCACTGGCTAGTCTTGTTAATGAATTTGGTTTTAGATATTCTTTTAGAATTTTAGTTAATCTGTTTTCATCAAATTTTGTACTTTGGATAGTATATCTTTTCTTTGAACTAAATAAAATTTCAAATTTAATTTCAAGGTCCTGTATATTCATTGCTGTTTTCAAATTATTTGAGTTTTGAACTCGTTGATTGGTGTTTCTGTAGTTGGAATGACGTCCTTTTGTTTGATGATTTCTGATTGTATATCCTGATCACTAGAAGTACTTGGATTAGTGTTATCATCGGAATGATGATTGATTTCTACTGACTCAGGTTCTATTCTGGACAAGCTATCGGCGTTGGTATTTTTAGTGCCTTTTTTATACATAATTGTATAGTCGTATTCTTCTAACTTTAATCTCCATCGAACTAGTTTGGAGTTTGGTTCTTTCAGTGAAAAGAGCCATGTTAGAGGTTTGTGATCTGTCACAATGATAAATCTCCTGCCGAATAAATAAGGGCGGAAGTATTTTGCTGCCCAAACTATGGAAAGGAGTTCTTTTTCACTAGTTGAGTAATTTTGTTCCGTTTGGGTCAGAGTTCTAGATGCATAACAAACAGGTTTGTCTGATCCTATAACACCCTGAGACAGAACTGCTCCTAAGGCAAAGTTGCTGGCATCCGTTGTGAGGATGAATTCCTTTTCGAAATCTGGATATTGTAAAATCGGATCATTGCACAGCAGATGTTTACAATATTCAAAGCAATTTTGGTACTCATCATTTAGTATTATTTTTTTGTCTTTTCGTAGGCATTGTGTTAATGGTTTGGTTATGTCGGCAAAATTTCTAATAAATTTTCGATAATAACCTAATAATCCTAAGAATGATTTAATTTGTCTTTCGGTTCTTGGTATTGGGAAATTCTGAACCGCTTTTATTTTGTCAGGGTTTGGTTTGACCCCTTCACTCGTGACAATATGACCTAAGAATGCGATTTCTCGATGGAGAAATTCGGATTTGTCTAGCTGAACTTTTAAGTTTGCTTGTTTCAGCCTTTCGAATACTTTCTGTAGGCTATTGATATGTTCTTGGAGTGATGTCGAAAAGATGATTATATCATCCATATAACAAAAGCATGTATTTCCTTGTAATCCACCTAAGACATTATCCATTACGCGTTGGAATGTTGAAGGGGCATTCTTTAGTCCGAAAGGCATTCTGACGTACTCAAAATGTCCGTAATCCACCGTAAATGCGGTTTTTTCTATGTCGTTTGGGTGAACCTCAATTTGATGAAAGCCTGACGCTAGGTCGAGAGTTGTAAAGTACATGCATCGTCCCAATTTGTCTAGAATTTCAGTGATGTTAGGCAAAGGATACCTATCATCAATGGTTTGTTCGTTTAATTTACGATAGTCTATAACTAAACGCCATTTAGTTTTACCACTTGCATCTACCTTTTTTGGCACTATCCAGATTGGTGAGGACCATGGGGAATAACTTGGTCTAATTATTCCGTCCTGAAGCATTTTGTCAATCTGGGTTTTTACTTCATCTTTGTGAATGTGCGGGTATCTGTAGCTTTTGGTAAATATGGGTTTATCATTTTTTAAGTCAATTTGATGTTTGACTCGATTTGTGAAGGTTAAATTTTGATTTTCCTTGAGGAAAATCTTTTCATATGCTAAACATAAATTCTTGATAGCTTTTTCCTCTTCTCCGTTAAGGTGACTAACTCGAATGAGATTGGTGATATCCTGAGAATCTTGGGTATTCATTGATATAGAGGAATGATTTAATTCGGTGCGATAATTATTTAGAGATTCTGTTTTAATTGGTTGTTCGAAAAGGCAAGGCTGATCTTGATCAGTGAAATTTGCGATTTCTACGTTTGATTGCCAATTTACGGCTCTATAGATGCCTTCTGGTATTATAAGATTATTTTGCGTTTGAATAGGTTTAATATAGAATTCACCTTCTTCAGTATCTACTGGAATTTGGATTATTTGTTTTGTTCGAGCTGGGATGGTAAGGAATTGAGATGTATAGTTGGGTTTAAACAATAGTGGAATTTTTACTTTGTCCGTTTCTAACAAAGATTTTTGGAAGTCTAATCGAATTCCTAATTTTTGGATCATTTCGAGGCCAATTAAGCCATCAAAATATTCGTGGAATTTGAAGCTAAAAAATTCTAAGGATTCTTCAGTTTGAAATTCTTGTAATCCTTTAATTGTAACTTTTCCTGTAATTTCGTGATTTTGAAATAGGGTTCGCACCGTTATAGGTTGAATTTTCTGTATTCGTTTAGGATTTAAGTAGACTGGGTTAATAAAAGATTTGTTGGCACCTGTATCGATAAGCATCTTGAGTTTTGTTTTATTAGTTATTGCTATATGAATATATGGCAATAAGCCTGATTGGTGTGTGTTGAGACTAATTAGTCCGATGGGGGTTCCGAGGCTAGTGGCGGAAAAACCTCCTCATCTGGTTCTTCTTCATTCGGATCTTGAAATGAATCCAGGTTTTGTACATATTGTGGAGGGTACTCATTCTCTACATATACTTGTTCGTTAGTATTTAATTCTTCCAAGTTATATAATTCTTCAGACACAAACCTTGGAGGTCCTTGTTGTCTGAATTGGTTCTGGGGTTTTTGATTTTGCCAATTACTTTGGTTGTTGGATCTAGTATATTGTTGAAATTTATTTATATTAGATGTTGTGTCCATAGGTTCTATTTTACTTAGAGGTTTTTGAGGTTTTTGAAATGTTTGAAAGGTTGGTTTAAATTGGTTATTTTGAAATTCTTGGCCTGGCTGGCCAGTTCTTGGTAATGGTTGAGAATTGTAATGATATTTGGAGTTATTTTGGTACCTCGGTACGAAATTATTGGCGGCATATTGAAATCTGTGTTGATAATTAGGTTGTTGCACCTGTTTTTCATAATGTATGGGTGAAGGTTTACGTTGAAAGTTGGATATACTTGGATTGAACACACGATTTTTAATATAATGCATATTTTGTTCGCTGATGCATAATGAAAATGCTTCGGCGATACTATCAGGATCTCTAGCTCTGATCATTGATCCCAGAGGTTCTCTAAGACCAGCCAAAAATGTGGATAAGCACATTTCTTTATAAAGATTTTCTTTTGTTGATTTTACCGTGGCATTGAGTTCATGTAAATTAACGTGATTAATAATGGTTGACTGAATGTCAATAATTTTTGAGAAGTATTTCTCAACTGTATCTGAACCTTGATACAAGGTATGCAAGTCTCTAATGAGGCTTGTTTCATTGCGTTTATCCGCATAGTGAGTTCTTAAATTATCCTTGATATTATTCCAATTAAGGTCTGTACCATACATTAAAAGTACTTCATCGGCTTCTCCGATGATTTTATTACGGATGGCCCGTAAAAATGTTGTGGGTACTTGTCCACATCCTAATATTTTATTACACTGTGCCATTATTTCGTCTACATTTTTAATAAATTCGTGTAGCGAATGTTTATTACCCGTGAACTTGGGTAAGTCTTTGATACAGTCAGGTAATTTTAGGGTATCTACTAATGTATTAATATGTTCAATTGTTGCCATTTTAAAGGTTTCGTTTTTTTCTAATTCTACTTCAAAATTATTTATTTTATCTGAACTTCCTAATTTTTTACTTTCTTGATCAGAATCTGGATCTACTATCTTTATTTTAAGAATATTATTTATCAATTCATCCATAAACCGTGGTGATTGATTTATTTTTATTTATTAAATACACAAATTCAAATTATTTTTCACCATAAAAAAAACAGTTTTTCACAATTTTCTTAAATTAATCTTTTATATAAGATGTCCCTAACACTCATAAACCGTGAAGTTAGGACCTGTTCCTCATAAACCGTGAGGAGTGAGAATTAGGTAAAGGAATTTAATAGGTAATCACTAAAATCACTTACCATGTAACCATAAATAGAATAAACTGGTAGATCAAAATCAGCGCCATGTGATGTCTCGTTGATAAACCGTCACTTAAACTTCACACTTTATTTTTTTTTTTTTTTCACTTAAAAAGTCCAATAAACACGATCACTATACTCTAATAAACCGTTAGAGTTTTGTTTTCGCAAAAAACCGTGTCAATATTTGACAATACTTTCGTAAAAAAAAAATTCACTGATTCTAAATTTGGATATTTAAAAATATCCTACTACCGGGCTGCGCCAGTTAAAGTTTAAGGCAGTCGTGGTGGGTTTTTTTATAAAACACTTTTTATTTTATTCTTTAACAAATTTTTATTTAGTTCCTTTCTATTTAAAAGTTACAATAATTCTGATTCTTATACTCGTTGAACCATCATATATATTATATCGTTATACTAAACAAAAATGTAAAAATGTAAATGCAGTACTAGAATTATAATCATATTGTTTGTTCTCTATTTAGGACGTGTCCGATTTTTGTGCGAAATAATTTTTTTGTGATAAATTAATGTTAAACTGTACGCAACCAAATTATCACAGCACCGGTGTGTTATAATTTTGACATGTCCGTAATAATTCTTGTTTCTGTGCCGGTGAAATAAACAAAATAAGTTTTAAATAATTTAATTTTATTTTATTTATATAATATAATAATTTCCAGCATTTTCTAGTGTCCAGCATTTTGTGAACAATATCACAAACTGTGGATCTTGACATGTTCATTGCTGCACCTACAATTCTATAACTAATCCCATTTGCCAGCCACAGCAAAAATATCATTAGTTCCATTTCCGGTCCCAAACCATGCTTTTTATTGGGTAAGAATTTGGTAATAGCGCTGAAAGTGTTAGACGATATCCTTAAATGCATTCTCGTCACAGGATCATTATAGCTAAGTATTGAATTAACAATACTGTTTGTTGAAGGAATTGTGTACATTATTGGTCGCTGCAAAGAATGAATTTTGTTAATATTTATAAATACTAGAGAGCAATACCTAACATATATATCTGTAAATTTAAATGTGTCGTACCTTGGAGTTTAGGAGATCCATTATTAAAGGTCGCGCAAAGCTCCGTGTTCTTCTCATTAAACACATGTAACTCGAAATTAATAGAAACAATACCATATTTGGATCTAATTCTGCCTCTATCATTTTTATATAAGTACAGTCGAACTTCTTTTATCCGGAACCTTCGCGGAATCAAATTTCCGAATAATCGAATTTTCCGGACATTCAAGGTCTCTTATAAAAACGCAATATTACAGTATAATATTTTTAGAAATAATGTTTTTATACAAAAATTATGAGAGAGTAAAATCCAAAAAAAAAGTTTAAAAAAATGTTTTTTTTTTAAAGTTTTCTGATTTTTTTTGTTCTTTTGCTTCGTCCGGATAATAGAAGTTCCGAATAACAGAAGTCCGGATAATCGAAGTTTCACTGTATACACTTTTAATTACTCTCTACGTACAATTTGTCGTTTGTTGTATTTCCAAATGTCAATTTTATTATGTCAAAATTATTTCAGTATTCGGACAGCAAATGAACTTATTTCAAATATGGAAGAGAAAATTATTTCACTAATGTCAAATTTATCACAAAAAAATTATTTCGCACAGAAATCGGACAAGTCCTTATTCATTACATTGTATGATTATAATTCTAAGAAATGGTTTATCTAAATGTAATATTATAAATGTGTGAAAGTAAAAATATGTACGTAGAATCATTTCTTTTGTTTTTATTTTATTCTATGTCTACATTTAATTTAATTTCTCTATGTTATGATATTTGATAATTTACTGTTACAATGTTGTAGTTACATTTTTATTGATGTTGTTGTTGATAATTTGGTGTTACAATCTTGTCTACTGCTACATTGTTGTTTGGTCAATATGATGTTGGGATGTTGGGTTCGTGTGGAGTGACAATACGTAACTCGTGCGAATGTTTAAATTGTGTTTAACAAAAATCGAGAAATTGTTTTAACAATGGAATCTAAATTCGATTTAAATGCTCGTGAAGACAGTCATTTTGTTGGTGTAAAGTTAAATGGTTCCAACTACAGATTGTGGAAATTTAATTTGAATGCATATTTCATGTCAAGAGGATTGACAGACAATGCAGCAGGAAAAGTACCAGCGGGCAAAGTATAAGCAAGCAAAATGAAGAAAGAGCATTAATTGCATTAATGAATTCGTTAGATACAGAACGTGCCAATCTGGTATTAGGATGTTCTACAGAAGAAACAGCCGTAAAGCAAATACTAGATAAATTAAGCAGCATCTACGAAAAGAATTTCGAAATACGTGTGATGACACTGTATGAAGAGTATTTTGCTATAAGGATGAAAGATGAAGAAAATGTCGCTGGACACATTTCCAGAGTTAATCAATTGGCTTCAGAGATTGAGCAACTAGGTGAGAAATTATCTGATAAATTGAAAATGATTCGGATCATTAGCAGCTTACCATCAAGGTTTAACAACTACAAAACAGTTTGGTATAACACAAAAGAAACGAGATCAATTGATACATTGATGTCGTCGTTGATGTTAGAAGAGGATAATTTGAAACGTATCAGCAGTGAACAAGAAATGTCGTCGTCGTCCGATGTAGCCTTTATTGCAAAATCAAAATTTGATAAAGGTAAAAAGAAGCCAACGTCAAACATTGATGAATTAAAGAAAAAAACGAATTGTCATTCGTGTAACAAAATTGGACATTGGGCCAAAGAATGTCCAACGAAGAATAATTTATCATCGATAAGCAAAAATGATGATAAGAAAGGAGAATCAGCCTGGTGTGGCGTCGAACAAACAACCAGAGGTTATGATACTAATTATTGGTATGCTGATTCAGGTGCGTCCAGCCATATGACTTATCATCGTGATTGGTTCCATGAATTACACAGATTCAAAGAAAAACGCGTCGTTGAAATAGCCAACAACCATCATTTGGAAATACAAGGAGTTGGTACAATATTAGTTGAAGCCCGAGTAAACAATCAGTGGGAGCCACGTCGATTAATAAATGTATTGTATGTTCCAAATATTTGTAAGAATTTGTTGTCAACAGCAGTTTTAACAGATAAAGGCCTAAATGTTTTAATTAATAAAACTGGATGTAGAATAATGGACCAGACAAACAGTGTTGTAGCCATAGGTGACAGGGACAGCAATAATCAACTGAAAATGAACATAAGATTGCGTGTTAAAGAATATGCAAATGTAGCAGCAGTATCACTTCAACATTGGAATCATCGATTGGGTCATATAAATGTCGATTCAATTAAGAAAATGTGCAAAGATGGTTTGGTCAAAGGCGTCGATTTATCAGACAGCGACAATTTGTTTTGTGAGGATTGTCAACTGGGTAAAATGACACGAGCAAGTCATAAAGTTTCAGCGAAACGAGAAGCAACTATAGGCGAATATATGCATGCAGACTTATGTGGTCCAATAGAAGAAATAGGCATTGGTGGTTATCGTTTCTTCATGTTGATAAAAGACGAGGCAACAAGTTTTCGATTTGTGTACCTGTTAAAATCGAAAGATGAAGTTTTTGATTGTCTTACATCATTCATTCCAATGGTTAACAATATGAATGGTTCCAGTATAAAGCATTTCCGATTCGACAATGGAACGGAGTTTGTAAATAAAAAGGTCAAACAGCTGTTGTCAAAGCACGGAATTCAAATCGAAAATATAGTCGCATATACGCCGGAACAGAATGGTCGAATTGAACGTGATAACCGTACAATTCAAGAATGTGCTCGAACAATGTTAATCTCAAGTAATTTACCGAAAAATCTGTGGTCAGAAGCAGTTCGTACAGCAGCGTACTTATTAAATCGTTCAACAAACAATACATGTATCGGCAGCACGCCATATGAAAAATGGTTTCAAAGAAAACCAGAATTAGATCATGTGAAAATTTTTGGTACGGAATGTTTTTTAAATATTCCAAAACAGACGGGGCGAAAGAAGTGGGATCCAAAAGCAAAAAAGGTATATCTAGTTGGATACGAGCCCACAATTAAAAATTTTCGTTTGTATGATGCGGAAAACAGGAAAATCATCACTGGTTGCGATGTTCATTTTAACGAATTAAAAATGATGTCATTTGTTATAAGAAATAATGAATACGTCGTAGAAGCAGATGATAAAGCCGATGTAAGCCATGAAAAAGAAGTTTCATCAGCTAGAAGTTCGACATCATCAGTGTTTGAATATACAGAAAACGGAGATGAGACAATCATCATTATAGGTTCAGATGAAGACAATCATGTAAGCCAACGTGAAAATCATCGTTACGATTTACGTAAAGAAATTAAGGCACCAGTTCGTTTAATTGAATCAGGTCTTTCAGCAATCATTAGAGAACCAAGAACATATGATGAAGCAATTCAATCGGAAGAAGCAGAGAAGTGGAAGTGTGCAATGGACGAAGAATATAACTCATTATTGCAAAACAATACGTGGATGTTAGTGAATAAGCCGGATAATCAAAAAGTGATCGATAACCGATGTGTATTTAAAGTAAAATACAACACAGACGAAACAATTGATCGATTTAAAGCTCGGTTAGTGATCCGTGGTTTCGCACAACGATATGGTATTGATTATGAAGAGACATTCAGTCCAGTAGCTAAATTTACTTCGGTTCGTGCATTTTTATCATTAGCAGCAATGAATAATTTGCAAATAAAACAGTTCGATGTGAAAACGGCGTTTTTATATGGTGATCTTAAAGAAACTGTATATATGCGACAGCCTATTGGTTACGATGACAATAGTGGACGTGTATGTAAATTGGTTAAAGGTCTATATGGCCTTAAACAAGCTTCAAGATGCTGGAATCAAAAATTTAGTGCATTCATCCGTCAATTTGATTTCAAAATGTGTAACTCAGATTCGTGTGTGTTCGTTCGACAGAAGAACAATAAAATAACAATCGTAGCCATATATGTTGATGATGGTTTGATAGCGTCGAATGATAAAGAAGAAATAAAATCAGTGATTTCTTATTTAAAAGAACACTTCGAAGTAAAAAAGCTCGAAGTAAAGTGCTTTCTGGGGTTGCAAATTGAATGGTCGTCGAATGGTTCAATTAAAGTTCATCAAGAAGCGTACGTTAAAAAGGTATTGAATCGTTTCAATATGTGTGAAAGCAAACCCGTATCAACACCAGCTGATCCGAATCAAAATTTGGGTGACTTTGTAAATGAAGAAATATATACAAATTTTCCTTATCGTGAAGCAGTTGGAAGTTTGATATATTTATCCGTTGGTACCAGACCAGATATAAGTTATGCCGTTGGTGTAGTCAGTCGTTATTTGGACAAGCCAAATAAAAGTCATGTTGCAGCCGTGAAAAGAAATTTTAAAATACATCAAAGGAACAGCCAATAAAGGTATTGTTTACAAAAGTAATGATAATTTTGATCTGATTGGTTACAGCGACGCCGATTACGCTGGTGATAATGAAACAAGAAGATCAACAAGTGGTTATATGTTTCATTTGGGTTCAGGCGTCGTTAGCTGGGCATCGTCACGACAACAGTCAGTTTCAACGTCAACAACAGAATCAGAGTATGTTGCAGCGTGTCAGGCGATCAAAGAATTGGTTTGGTTAAAGATTTTAGCAGCCGAATTAAATCCAAATCAATTAATCGAGGCAAAGTTCTACATGGATAATCAAAGCGCAATCAGGTTGATCAAGAACCCAGTATTCCACAAAAGGACAAAGCACATCGATGTACAGTACCATTTTATCCGAGAAAAGTTTCAAGAGGGTCAATTTGAATTGGAATACGTCGATACAAATGAGCAAATTGCCGATATATTTACCAAAGCATTAGTAAAAACACGTCATAATTATCTGTGTAATTTAATAAATATGTATAAGTGAATAGATTTACTGTATTGATTATTAAATTAAATTTAAAATTAACGTTAATTTTAAATTAAAGTAGAATTTTAGTTTAAACCCACATTGTTCAGTTTGTTATTTAAGTTTTTTTTTGAAATTTTAAATGTAACAATGAGTGGGAGTGTTGAATATGCATTGTTAATTTTGTATACTTCAATGTTAGCATCACTGTTTGTATTAAAGTGATGCAACAAATTAAACAAAGTCGGCGTATTGTATTCTATTCACAACGTAGTTAACTAGTTAGTTTAGTTTTTGTTTTTTTTTTTTGTATATACAAAAAGGATGTATAGCGCAGTTTTATTCAAAACATAAATAGCTCTAGGAAAAGGGCCGCCATTATAAATACAGGGTGTCCGGGTTTGGGATGCTGATCCGTCATGGGGTGATTCCTTGGTTCATTCTGAGAAATAAATCGTATGTGGAGGGGGATCCATTTTTGATATCCTTTGAGATACAGGGTGTTTAAAAAATTTGGTTCAGAAAAAAAGTACACCCAAATATTAAACTGTAACTTCCAAAATATTTATCGGAGAGCAACCAACTTATTCTTATTTGGTTGGTAATCGTATAGGCTATTATTAAGGTTTAAATGGTTATCTTGTATCTGCATCCGTTTGAGATCTATGGTGATTTAAAGTAAAAAAATATATTTGTTTTTTATAAAATCGAGTTTTTCTCAAAAAAAACCGTTATAATTTTTTCTTTTGTTTATTTAATTTTAATTTGTCATGATCTCCTCTACAATCCCTCAATACAAAGTTTGGGTCGAGGAGTTATAAAAGGTGCTCAAAATGTCCTCCTTGTGATTGAATACATGCTAATATTCGTTTAAGTATGCCTTTGGTTATTTCAATTCTTGGTAATTCTTCCCTTATCTGTTGTGCTGCTGTGTGTATTCGTTGTATAAGTTCTTCTTTTGTTTCAATTTCTTTGGAGTATACAAGCACATCATCAAAAAGGAGTGGCAATCGTTTTGTAAAAATTGTAAATAACGTTCACCATTTAATCTAGGTGGTAATATGAATGGTCCAATTAATTTATCGCCAATTACACCAGCCCATACGTTTACACTGAATCGGTGCTGAAATGATATTTGTTTTTCGAATGAGGATTTTCAGCAGCGCACGTGTGTAGATTGTGAAAGTTTGTTACGCCATCTCTTGTGAATTGAGATTCATCCGTCCATAGGATACATTTCACAAAACTTGCATTGTCCAAATTCCTTTCCATCAACAAATTACAAAACTCCAATCTTGTAGTGCGGTCTATCGGTAATAGTTGTTGAACGGGTGTTGTATGGTATGGATGAAGATTCTCCTTGTGCAATACTTGATGAATTCGATAGCGAGAGACGTTTAATTGTAAAGCGAGCCTCCTTATGCTAATAGAAGGATTTGCTGTTACATTACGGATTATACTTTCGTCGACATCCAAATGGTTTGGTGAGACTGAATGGGGCTCCGCCCGGGTATTCGATCTTGTTACGATATTTGGCAGTCTCCTATGAATATTTATAAATACTCTTGCGTCAGGAATGCGACATGTTGGAAATCTGAGTTGATATTCATTGCGAGCTCGTGCTGCATTACCATCGCAAAATCCGTAAACAAAATGGATATCAATGTACTCCTCACCTGAGAACTGTGCCATTATAATATTAATTTTATTAAATTAATTAAAATTTTGATTCACAACACTGATACAACATTAAATAATATCTCGAAACTAATGACTGAATCTGAATATATTTAGTTTTTGTTTTTTCAACATTTAAACAAATGAATTGATCATCATCGCCTACTGTTTTAAAGATCAAAATAAAATTGGTAAAATATTAACATTATAACATCTCTTAATTAGATTGAGAATAAACGGAATACGAAGAAAACTATGGCACGTGGGTACAAGAAAAATATTGGGGGATTGTAGAGGAGATCATGACAAATTAAAATTAAATAAACAAAAGAAAAAATTATAACGATTTTTTTTGAGAAAAACTCGATTTTATAAACAACAAATATTTTTTTGTTACTTTAAATCACCATAGCTCTCAAACGGATGCAGATACAAGATAACCATTTAAACCTTAATAATAGCCTATACGATTACCAACCAAATAAGAATAAGTTGGTTGCTCTCCGATAAATATTTTGGAAGTTACAGTTTATATTTGGGTGTACTTTTTTTCTGAACCAAATTTTTTAAACACCCTGTATCTCAAAGGATATCAAAAATGGATCCCCCTCCACATACGATTTATTTCTCAGAATGAACCAAGGAATCACCCCATGACGGATCAGCATCCCAAACCCGGACATCCGTATATAATTAAACAGCTTCTGTTTTATTATTTTGTGTTCCGACGTTTATTACCAATAAACGTTTGTTCCGGGAATTCTCATAGTTTAGCTGTGGTTGAACTGGACATTTAAAACCTCAACAGTTTCTCAACAGATTATGATGAAATTCGACATATACGAATTGCAATACGGCCAATAAGGATGAAAATCGGCTGTTTCTTAACCGATTAATATGAAATTCAACAAGTGCGCAAGAAATGGGATTCTAAACTGGTTTTAAAGATTGATTGAGGTCTAGACAATACATGACCTTCTGTATAAGACGCTGACAAATTGACTGCCATTATCGGACAACAAGCGATGTGGAATACCAAAACGAAGGAAAAATTCGTTAACTAATATCGTACAACGATTTTCAGATGTAGCAGCTTTCAGTGCTTACAATTCAACCCAACGGGAAGCTGTATCCTTTATGATGAACACCCGACGATAACCCTCTTCACTTTCCGCCAATAAACCAAATAAGTCGATCGAAATCAACTCAATTCTCTAATTCATCATCGGGGTTCTCAAAAGTCCTGCTGGTTTTAAATTCGTCGCTTTATATCACTGGTATTTGGGGAAATCCTTTATATATGAAGCGATATAGGTTCGCATCCCCGGCCAATAATATTTACCTGATATTTGCTTGAAAGTTCCGTCCACCCCATAATGACCGGCTGTCGGAACATCATGAAAAGCTTTCATAACCTCTGAACGATTAGCTGCCAGGATCACCAACTGCGGGTCCTTTGAGTCTGAGTCAGGTAGATGGTCCATCCAATTCCTCAGATCGGGATGATTGACAGTTTCGAAACACTTAATAATTTTACTTCTTCTCCGGCTCGTCCAACTGATTCCGACGAAGCTTAGAAGGACTACCGGACGAAAGATCGACCTGTATTGAACATATCTGACACTCCTCAGTCAATTCGCATGGAGGTCCGGAGAGGGTATCTACGATAACGTTCGACTTTCCTGGTACGTATTCAATGGTAACATTGAATCTCTGAATGAACAACGCTAATCTCGCAAGGTGACCCATCGGCGAACGAAGGGACATCAGCTATTTTAGGGGCTGGTGGTCAGTGCCCAAAATTACGTCGGATCCATCCAAATAACCCTGGCATTTCTTAAGACCCCATGCTACAGCTAACGTTTCTCTTTCAGTGGTGGAATAATTTCGTTCCGCCAAAGTTAATAAACGACTTGCATATTCTAAAGGTTTTTCTTCGTTATCGAATTTCTGAAGAAGGACAGCGCCAAGAGCATAATTACTCGCATCGGTCCTAAGTAAATGGGATTCGACGGATCGGTTTGTTGTAAAATCGGATATTGAATTGGAACCTCCTTGAGATCATCGAATGCTCGCTGATGGTCATCGGACCAGTTCCACTGAACATTTTTCTTTATGAGATCACTCAATACTTGAGATCGAGGGCCACATTTAGAACAAACTTCCTATACCAACTACAAGTTTCAAGGAAGGTTTTGAGATGGCAAACGTTTCGAGGTGCAAGCATCTGGGATATCGTGGGGTATCGTTATCTTATTCGGATTCGCACATAGTCCCGATATTTTTCCGTTGTCTCGCAAAATCTGTAGAAATTATGATAATGTTATCGAGAAACGCGAAAAAAATCTGAAATCTCCGCCTTCATCCGATCCATGAATCTCTGGAATATAGAAGGACCATTCTTCACACCAAACGGAATTGTTTTAAAACGATAAAGCCCGAATGGACAAATAAAGGCGGTTTTATCACGGTCCTTCATATATACCGGAACTTGCCAGTAACCACTTCGCGAATCGATACTTGTCATGAACATGGTATGTTGGGCTAAATACAGGAGATCATCTATCTTGAGCATAGGATACCGATCAGCGACCGTTACAGAACTTAATTTTCTATAGTCCACGCAAACATACTTTCATATCGTCCCAACAACTGCTCCGCCTCCGAATTATATCCATTTCATTGAAATCCCCATATGACGAAGTTACTCCGGAGTCCACCTGAATACTGGGTTTCAATACGAACTTATCATCGCATTTCAACTTCTTTGTTGGCTGAACGAGTTCCGCGTGTTGATTTATCGACGTTTGAATATTCGCCACCACACTGCCAATTTTTACTGCGGTCATTGATTTACGATCAAACGAGTAAGATTTAGACTTATTAGAAACTTTCCAACGATTTTTGGAACACAATTGGGTATGGTCCGTTTTAACTGAACCTTCGGCTAATTTAATAGACATATTTGTTGTCTGAAATTTGGTTCCATTTTCCTTTAATATTTTGTACAAGGAGCAACTTACAATAGATAATTTGGCAGCAGTATCTACCAATGTAATGCCACTCGCAGCCGAATAGTTCACGCGTTTCACAAGACAAGGAAGCGAACTGAATACTAGCCGAATCTTTCGTAGTCCAAATGTCCAACATGAAGATGCAGCCTGGACAATTCGATCGTATAAACCCCTTCTTCGCACAACCATAACACTCAATCGTTCTATGACCCGAGACCTTTCTAGCATCATTAACACCGGTTTTAGAATAAGTTTAAGGTAACCCATCCGATTTAATTTCGTCGCGTTTAATTTTACCTCGAATTTTGAAAGATAGAAGCCCATAACACATATCCAATTGTATCTTTTCGCATCATTCCCCGGTAGGAAGTTTCAAAAACCGGGCACGGATTTTATTAATAAACAAATCGGTAATCTCCCTCTCACCCTGCTTTAATTGAAAAATCTCCTGATAAATAATATGGTGGTTTGCTCACTGAGAAAGTGGAAACCAGAAGTGGCGTAGCTTCGTCAAAAGTTTGGACCGATGACCTCACCTCTTCCCACCAAGTTCTGGAGTGGATTTTTTATAACCTTTATTCGCGCTAAAAAATCTATGCGTACAAAACGCCAAATTCCTCGTCGAGCGCAACACCTCCATACTACGATCAGTTTGAGTACTCATCTGTACATTCCCAAAACAAGCTAACAACTCTTTGTTTATTTATTTATTACCAACTTATACATAACTGGTTACATCACTTAAATAAGAAATTTAATAAAATTATATAATGTAAGGATTACAAAGATTACCAATAATTCAAAAGAAGCTTCGACATCAATTCCTTAAATGCATTTCTAGACAGATTAAAGTCAAAAGCCGGCCGTACTTTATTAAAGGAAGCAGAAGAATGATAAACCGGCTCACATTTACCGTAGTTTTGCCTACAAAACGGCAACTTAATTTGGAAATCTTTATCGCGCAGCACACGTAATGGAGTATATATATCAAGCAAACTCAAAATTTCCGAACAATCGATTTTAGACACCAATAAATCTCGAACAAACATTGCGCTAATTTCAATTCTACGAATAAATAGCGGCTCCATATTTATTAATTTACATCTACCACGATACGCTGGGAGTATGAAAGCAGGTACATTCGCATCTCTAGGCAACCTTCGTAGTGCGTACATTAAAAATCGCTTCTGAACCCTCTCTATGCGATCTGAATAGTTAATATAAAACGGATTCCATATTACAACACCATATTCCAACAATGAACGAACAAAAGAGACATATAAAGTTTTAATCACGTAAGAATCATGAAAATCCTTAGCAAACCTTTTAACAAATCCAAGCATAGAATTCGCTTTAGAAATGCAACCTTCAACATGTTTATGGAACGATAAATTCGAAGTAAAGGTTATACCTAAATCTTTAAAAGTATCAACAGTTTTAATACTACAACCATCAAAGAAGTAATCGTAACTAGTGGGTAAGACTACGCGGGTGAAACACATTGTTTTGCATTTGGAGATGTTTAGAATCAAATTATGCGATGTACACCAAGCCTTGAAGTTTGTCAGGTCAGACTGAAAGTCAAGTGCATCATTGGCGCAAGAAATAGTTTTAAAGATTTTTATATCGTCCGCATAAATGAGAATGTCGGAATGACTTAGACAGTTGACCACATCGTTTACGAAAAGAATGAAGAGCATGGGACCCAAATGGCTGCCTTGAGGGACTCCTGAAGAAACATCAATAACTCTTGAAGTGAAGCTGCCAATTTTCACAAATTGAGTTCTGGATTTTAGATAAGATCTAATCCAATCAACTGGCAAGTAGTTACAATTCAATGAAATAAGTTTCCGCAACAGCAAGTCATGATCGATCTTGTCAAAAGCCTTACAAAAATCAGTGTAAACGACCTGCACAATATTACCATTTAATAGAGCCCTTGAAATACAATTAGTAAACAAAACTAAATTAGTAATAGTTGACCTACCAGGGAAAAATCCATGCTGTTTGGAAGAAATGAAAGTCTTAACATGAAAGAATAATTGATCTTTAACTAGTTTCTCAAAAAGCTTTGGTAAAACTGATAGAATACAAATACCTCTATAGTTCTCGACATCGCTTCGAGATCCGGATTTGAAAATCGGCTTAATAAGTGAGCGTTTCCATGCAATAGGAAAGCAACCCTCAGCGAGACTTTTATTAAATAGTACGGAGATATGGGAAGAAATTACATTACCGGTTAATTTTAGAAAAATGGGTGGAATAGAATCGAAACCGGCACTTTGGTTAATATCAATATTAGACAATTCGGATAAAATAGTATCCACTTCCAGACGAAACATTGAAAACTTAGAATTACTTGCAACATTACTGAAATTACCAAGATTTGATTTCGAACTATATACACTCTGAAAGAAATCAACAAATAAATTACAAGTATCCTGTATGTTATCACAGGAACGGTCGTTCAAATACATCGTAGAAGGGTAACCATTAGACTTACTTTTGTAGTTAACAAAATGCCAAAAATTATTTGGCTTCGATTTAATTAATGATTCAATTTCCAGAATATAACAGCTGTAAAGAAATCGGTTTAGATATATATACTTCTTACGTAATACATCAAACGAGTTGTAATTAACAACATTAGGATGCAATTTATATTTCTTGTGAGCCTTGTCCTTTCTATTTTTTAGATTTATCAACTCATTATTATACCACGGTTCCTTCTTAACGCTAAAAGCTTTCAGTCTAGGGATAAATTTCTCAATACCTAGATTAATAATTCTATAAAATTCGATTAACATGTCATCAATACTATTACAAGCATAAAAAAACGACCAATCATACGTATCCAGAAATGCATTTAAAGAATTGTAATCGCCCTTTATAAAGTTGTAAGTCAATGAATTAACATTTTCTTCGACTAACTCGCAACATTCAAACATAACTGAAATATTCAGTGGAGAGTGGAAAATACTAGACGATCCAGCCAAATCCTCACACGTCGATACGGTCACCTCATGATCAAATGGTACAAAAGCCAAATAATCTTTCTAAGACTTTTCCCGCTCCATCCAAAAAACTTGATGATGGCTCTAGTGGCTGCGTTGATGATGGCTCTAGTGGCTGCGTTTTGCCCTTAGGTAGCAGTATCAGCCTTTGCTTCTTCCAGATGTCCGGGAATGTACCTTCTCTAAGACAGGAGTTGAACACCTCCAGAAACTCCTCACCTTTCTCTAGGATTGCAGCCTTTAGGGCGACATTGGGTATATAGTCTGGTCCCGGCGCTTTCTTGCTAGGAATCCTCCTAGTTGCAGACATTAGCTCTTCGATCGTGAATAGCGGTACATTATCAACTTCGATATTTGGACGAAAGGTTGTGGATTGATGCGGGAACAGTGTTGGAACTATATTACTCATCAGTATCGGGCACGTTGGTACAACAACTCTGGACAGTTTCAGCTTGGACATTACCAACACGTAGGGCCTACCCCACGGATTTCTCTCGACCTCATATCACAGAGGGATCCACAGCATTTCCACTTACTCTGCTTTATGGCCAACTTCAGGGCACCTCGGGCCTCCCTATATGTTTGCTGTAGGCTAGGAGATAAGTTGGTATTTCTCCCACGTTGCAAATTCCGGCGGACGACGTTCGCTTATTATTCTCCTAGGTATTGTTATATTACAAGCCCTGATAACGCTGTTTATCAACTGAGTTGCCTTAGTGTTGGCGTCACCCGTCAGGTTAGTGTTGCGAAGCATGCATCTGTATATGTTCTCGTCAAAAGCATTTGTCCTCCATCCAGCTTTCCTAAGATCACCCCTACGATATGTTCGTCGAAGTTCACACAGAATAGCCCGATGGTCGCTGTGCGTATAAATGTCGCTGACCTCCCAGGCCACCCCAGCTCTCGCGAGGGATTCGCTAGTAAACGTCAAGTCTATCACCGAACCAACATTACTCCTGTTGAATGTGTACGTGCTGCCTGTGTTACAGAGAACCACATCTAGAACTGAGAAGGCTTCCAGTAGTGCTTGACCTCTTCCGTTGGTTTGAGTGCTGCCCCACTAAGTAGACCACGCATTGAAGTCCCCAGCAATTACCTTGGGGTAATGATCTTTCGCATTGATGACCAATCAGTCCAAAAAGTGGGTGAATTGCACAAGTGGCTCACTCGGAAGGGCGTAATAGCTATAAAAATGTACGCCATTGATTTTAGCGCGAACGAACCCGACGAAATTTTGCGAAGTTTCTTGGATGGCAAAACTACCGCATGCCCAAATTGCAGTCTTGCCACTACGATTGTTAACCCAAGCGTTATCGACCACATTCCTATAATGTTCGCATAGCATTGCGACGTCTGGCTTCAGCTCATGTGCAGTCTGCCATAGAAGGTCCTGGGCACCTTCGCAGTGGTTTAAATTTAGTTGAAGAACTTTCATTTCCGGCGAGTGTTTCTTGCGGTCTTCTGTCGTGCAGTTACCGGTGATGTGACCGTCTCCAACTTCCCCATTTGTCATACGGCAAAAAGCACATTGCGGTTCACTATTACAATCCCTTGCCTTATGACCAGCCTTGCAGCATCTAAAGTAGAGGTTTGATAGATCCTTGGCGCTTTGGCATGAAGCCGATCTGTGACCAGGCTTACAGCATTTGTAGGACCTCGCTGGGCTTGCTACCTCACGAATGCGGCATCTGACCCAACCTATTCGTGTCCTGCCAACATCAACCATTTTCCGGGCTAAATCCGTTGGTACCTTAATTACCGCAATCTGCGTGCCTCTGTGCGCTGGTCTTAGATTCTTCACAACACTCTTATCGATGTTTTCCCACTCTTTGAAGTCAATGGCTATAGCATTAAAGACTTCCTCATTTGTTGTGACCTCGTCGATGTCCCAGATCTCTAGGGTGCTTTCATTTGGGTCTACGAGGGCCTTAACCTCCAATTTTCCCTCGAGGTAGGTCTCGATCTTACCTCGCATTGTTTCAAGGTGGCACTATCATCAGCTGACCTCTGAATTTTTAGTAGTAAGTACCCCTTCTCGGATTTTTGAACCTAGGCTACACTATCCCCAATGCTTTCCAGAGCAGGATCCGTTTTTAAGCCTTTTAAAACTTTCGCGAAAAAGCTGGGCTTGAAGTTTTAATCATCAGCGCGGCCGGCCTTGATGGTTTTTCGCGACGCTTTCTAGCTCGGTTTACTACCTGCCACTCATTGCCTGCATCGGTAATTTGTGTTTCCCCATCGCCAATACTTAGAGAAGGTACTCTGCTTATGTTGCCTTTGGCTGGTGATTTTGACGTACTAGCGCCGAGTGAAGATGATGCTGTCTGCCTTTGGTTCTTCTTCTTTAACTCTGGAACTATCTTTTTCTCCCTTGCCTTCTTCCCCGCCTTTGCGCCAGCGTTTCCAGAAGGGGAAATACAACCCGATGGCTTCTTACCATTGCTTAAGGTAGCTTGGTTTGCGTTTGCTATACTCTAATCCTGTGCCAATTCTTCCGTTTGCGTGCTGGCGTCTACACTTCCCGAGGGCTTTTGCGTGGCCTGTCGGAAAATCAATTTCAGTTGGACAACCATTCTCCTTATCTCTTAGGTCCAATATCCTTCCTTATTTGGTCATCGAGCGTGGGTGACGCAATTGCTCCAATTATAACACTTGTAATTTTATCTGCAACAACAGCCAAGTTCCCAACTGTTGAGGCATTGCGGTCGCTGGATCTCGACGGTTTTGAGCCCGCTTGCTCACTCAACAATTCCGCCGGTACTAGGTTTCCGACTCCCTGCACCGTAAACGTTCTCTCCTCCTCGCTACACATTGTGGTTTTTTTTAGACAGGGTGTCCTTCCCCTGGCATTTTATACCTACTGCCAGGTAGAAAAGCTCAGCCGCCTCTAATATGAGGAACAGACGCTGTTTGAAGCCACACCTCCTGGTGGACAGACGCTTCATGCAAGTTTTGGTCCACGAGTGGTATTTTATTTCCCACTTACCCGCCAGTGAGTTGGTGAGGGCATCCCCCTATCCGCCACCTGGGGACGCGCCCGATAGGAGACCTGCAACTCCCACGGGATGATGGTTGTGGGTATGATGGTATGATGGAATGGTATAATGGTATAATAGTGTGATGGTATGATGGTATGATGGTATGACGGGATGATGTTATGATGGTATGGTGGTGTGATCGAATGGAATAAGGGTGTGATGTTATACTTAAAAGTATGAGTTTGCTAAAAAAAAATAAAAAATTAGTAATTGAAACAAATAACCTTCGACTAAAGCGATGATATTTATAATAAATTATTCTCACTGTTAATTGTCCCTTGAACCACGTTGTTTTATTTAAGCCACGACAAGATGAACGGTTGTGTCTTTCACTGTCCTTTACGGTACTGAATGTTTCTGTTGTGGGAACAATTGAGTAAAGAGAATTGAGTAGTTAATCAGACGAGTAAAACTTTTTATTAAAAATGTACTCTCATTTAAAAATATTTTTGGAAAAGGGATCCCGGTAATTTCAACAAAAGTTGAATGAAACATAATAAATTACCTAATTTTAACCCTTAAGAGATTAAAATTGCGACTGAAACCTAAAAAAAAAAAATCCCAACAGAAACAGTTTAAATGTTTCCTAAATTCCACATTTCATTTAATTTCCATGGCACATAACCACACCAAACAAAAAACACAAAATTATACCAAAACAATTTAATAAATTGAATGTAATTAAATTATTATGTGGTTTTTGGAAGATTTCTAAATTTAAAAAAAGACAAAAAAAAAAAAACACCAACAACAATAACAACAGCAACGACGAATTGTTAAAATTAAGCATTTTGATATCGTGCAAAAGAAAATCGCGGCGCGTTTCTTTCCAATGTTACGGTCTAGCAAATAATTTATTTTGCGACTTGATTTTAAGATGAATGAATCTTATTCGTTTTAAATTAAAATTTTTTCGTCTTTAAATTTGAAACATGGCTGTATATAAGTATATTTGGTGCAGTATGCGGATTGTAATAAGGAATAACAAAATCGTACAGATTTTATTGCTCCTCGCATGTACACACAAAAGCTTTATGTACACACACATATGTGATCCATAACTTTTATGATATCTTTAGCGCATAAATAAAAGGCAATGAGTTTAATATTATCACATAAAGTAAATTTTTATTGTTCATTTTCAGATGAATTCCTATAAAATAAAATAAACCCGTTAAAAATCCGTATAGACTGGATGGTGTGTATATGTATACCATATACAGAAGAAGGCGGCTAAACACCTTTCACAGTTCATTTAATTCTAATACATTATGGCCAACAATAATACATATAAGTATAGATTAGGAAATTACAATAAATTGAAATATCACAATATAAATTTCCGTTAAGGATACACGGACGGGATATATACGGGAGATGCAACATTATATCTCTATAGTCAATCATAAAAAAAGAAAAACTGAAATTACAATGGTTTCATCCACATCATACCGAGGATATCTTGATACATAAAATATCCTTTCAATTTTTTTATTTTTATTATATTTGTTGTTGTCATGTATTCGAGAACAGCATAAAAAATTACTACATTGTCTCATATGTACATACTCGTATATGAAATTATGAACATAATCAGAAGGGAATATTTTTTTGTATGAAAAACGAATTTTTTATTTTAGTTTTTCCAGTTTTCCTCTCTCATTGAAGTTTACGTACGAGTAAGATACATACGACGATTTATACGTTTCTTGTTGTCATATTTTTATTTTTTTAATATTTCGAATTTTCGGTAAGATGACTTGTTAGTCATTCATGTATAAGTAACATATACTACTTACAGCACATAACATAATAATAATCATCACAAAATGAAAACTTTATGTTTATGTAAAGAGATGCATGGAAATTATGTTCAAAATATGTTTTGTTGAATAATATGAAAAACGATGTACATTGAATATGAAATACGAAGATGAATTGTATGTTATATCATTTAAGTCATTTCTCAAGATTGAAACTAAAGTTTCTCTCAAATTTATACTAGAATTCAATTAAGTAGTTTATAGTTGTAGTTAAAAACTTAACAAGTTTTGTTTATGTATAAGACATACGAACATTTATCTTAATATCTTAGCTGCAATCTATAGTTAAGTCTTTGGCGTAATTGCACAAGAACAAAATTGAATTTGTGTATTATTTACGCAACATAAAGCTGTAGTTAGTGTTCCCAATTTTAATACTCGGTCAGTCTAAAAAAAAAATTGTGGTGGGATTAGCTTCAATCTCAAGTTTCTCCTTATGCTTTATCAGAAGTGAATGCACAAACTGACGAAAATGTTTATTGTGATGCTTGAAGAGTTGCAGATGAGTCCAGTTATTTAACTTTCAAAGACGTTGAAGAATCGATGACGCGATTTGACGGAGAGTCAAAATTATCTGTTGAGGCTTTTTTGACGGAATTCGAAGAGATGAGTGAAACGATGCGGTGGAACAACATACAAAAGCTGATTTATTGCAAACGCCTGTTGATAAGAACAGCAAAGGAATTTTTATCGAGTTTGACTGTCACTTATCAATACTTATGAGAAATTACGTGTGGCTCTTGTATAAGAATTTGGATGTGTAATAACTAGTGATGTGATTCACGAGCAGCTGAGGACCTGTAAGAGGCTTTCCAATGAGATGTACAAACAATATGTTTACAGAATGAAGGAAATAAGCAAACGGGATAATATTGAAGATCAAGCTTTGATTAATTATATTTTCAAAGGAATTGGAGATGATGAACGTAACAAAATAATATTGTACGGTGCAGAGAACTTTGATGAGTTGCGAAAACGGCTGAAACCCATCGCACACTTCATATAAAATACGAAGTATTGAAGTTAAAACCAGAGCAGGTAAAGACAGAAAATTCGGGTAAATGTTTCAACTGCAATAGTAACGATCATGAGGTCAGCTTGTCGCTATATTCAGAAAGGTAAACGACGTTTCTTGTGTGGTTAATTTGGGGATGAGTTAAAAGTTTACTCAAAGAAGAGGACTCAAGAGGTTTTGCAGGCCGAAAATAGGAACGTGACTGTTGGAAGCTGCAACCACATCTGAAATCAAAGAAACAATTTAAAACAAAGAAACGAAATTATAAATGTAAATACTTATCTAATGTCTGCCTGTATAATGTATCCAACTAACTTTCCTTCTCACTGTAAATTTAATTAATTGATCAGCCTAAAAGTTATAAATTTGAAGAAACAATTATGGATTATTTTATAATTAATTTCTAAATCTATATTTATGTATAAATAACTCACCTTAATATTTAATGTCCGGTTTATAATTAACTTCTCTTAACATTGTATAAAATCTAATTTTGTAAACAAAATTCAATATTATGTTAACTTGTCAATTCCGTTTAATGATAATTGTAAAGAAAGTATGTACTAAAATTACGGTGCTGTATAAAATCTATAGTATAACTAGCAAACCCGGCGAACTCCGTTTCGCCACCGTTTTCGCTTCGTTTTATGTAACATTTCGTTTGGGGATTAAAAGATGAAGAAAAATTATTTTTTTTGTTTTATATTTGAAAAGGAAAAATTTTATTTCATTTCACAACAGTAATGAATTCATTTCGATTACAAAAATGAAGTGTAATTTAGTTAAACTTCTCTAAGTAAAAAATGAAATTGAATCCAAAGTAAATACTGAATCGAAGCGTTATACGTGTCCGCAAATTATCCGTTTCATTGAAGTGCTCTTTGGTAAACCACATTTTTTGTTTTTTGGTCTGACGTTAACACAAACAAAGCGGATGGTTTCCCAACTCGTGAACACGCAACGTATAGCTGCCCATGTGAAAAACAATGATTTTCTAAATTTATCCCGCAAACACTAAGCGATTGGCCTTGCGACTTGTTAATTGTCATTGCGAACGCAAGGCGAACCGGAAATTGCAATCGTTTGAAGTCAAACGGAAGATCAGTCGGAATCATTGGTATTCGAGGAATACATACATTTTCACCTGCGTACTTTCCGTTAATAATGGTTGCCTCAATCAAATTCGGCATAAGTCTTTTCACCGCAAGTCGAGTATCGTTGCAAAGTCGCGGTGGATTCAAATTACGCAATATCATAATAACTGAACCAACTTTGAGTTGCAAGTTATGTGGTGGAAATCCTGGTAACTCCAGAGAGTTCAAACACTCCGTTGGATAATTTACTACATCATCGGGATTTGTTATGGAATCAACGGATTTGTATGTCACCAAATCGCCATCGATTTTTGATTGAATGGTGAAATTCAGTGCGTGTACATCATTATTCTTTGCGGCGAGAATTGCTCGTTGACTTAACCAAGCATAATTCTGATAATTCTCACTAATGTTTGGGAAAACATTTTCAATAAGAGCTAATTGAGAGTCTACAAATCGGCAAAAGTCGTTGGTAAGAATAATTAATCCAGTTGTCGCATCAACTGGGACTTTTCCATTTCCAACAGCTAACAATTGTTTGGAAAATTGTGCAGCACTTTGATCATTTTGAAGTTGAACTCTCATATTAGTGGTTAGCGATAATGTTTTTACGTTATTCCACAAAGGTGATGCCTTCAGGCAAGCATTCAATTCATCTGCAGGCGTTCCACGGGGAATTATTGGCAACGTCTGCCTGAAATCGCCTGCCAACAATATCATCAAGCCGCCAAAGATGTTGTTATTTCGCCGAAGATCCTTCAGTGTGAAGTTAAGTGCTTCAAGTGATTTCTTATGTGCCATTGTGCACTCATCCCAAACAATGAGCTTGCATTGCATCAACAATTTTCCCATTACACTGGATCGGGAAATATTGCATGTTGGAGTATCAATTGTGTTTAAATTGAGTGGCAACTTAAGCGCAGAATGTGCAGTACGACCGCCATCTAGAAGAGTCGCTGCAATTCCAGATGATGCTAACGCCAAAGCTATGTCACATCTTGATCGAATAGTGGCCAAAATCAATGAAATGACAAATGTTTTCCCTGTTCCTCCAGGTGCGTCCAGGAAGAATAGACCACCAGTATTATTGTCCACCGCTTGCATTAATGTTTCGTATACTTGTTTTTGCTGTTCATTCAGCAACGGCACATTATTTCGAACGAATTCCTGCAATGTATCAACATTGTATTGCAGCTCTCGATTTAATTCTTGGTTGAATGCATCGTACATCGACCGATTTGGCGCAATCATTCCTACTTCAATCAGTAGCTTGTTTGCAATAGTCAAGCATTGATCCTCAATCAGAATCAATCCTTCATTGTAGATTTCATCGGTTATTTGCATGTCGGGATTATTCGTTCGAATGCGCAAACGATGCAAGATATCTTCACATATGTCGTCTTTGTATTTGTTCCATAACTGAATTGGTTGTGAAGGAAAACATGTGGTGATGATAATTGCGAACAGCGTTCGTATTTGGTACGCATTTGATGAAACAACTGAATCCGCAAGTGTTAAATCCCAATGAGAATCGTTCTCCAGCAAACCCAATAGTTGACATGCTTCTCGATATGTTTGGCATTTGTGGCCATTCACAGTTTTCAAATGCGCAAATGATTTTGGTCCACGTACATTTACCAACAGCAGTCGCAAATAAAAACATTCATCATTTCTAGGATGAATAGTATACATGCGACCTAGCGCATCAGTGGAAAACACCTGTAGCCAATCTGGAACTGGGGTTCCTTGTTTGCGACGTTGGAATTTCTTTGTTGATTGATTGCAAGTGTAATACTTGGGCATTTCAACGTACATCAGCGTTGCTGCGAATGAATCTGCTTCACACATTGCAAAGAAGCTAGTCAATGTTGTCGATGGTGGTCTCTCAGCTCGTTGTGCCGCATTAGCCTCAGTGAAGTAAACTCTTTGTCCATTTTCCAAATGCACTGCTAAATGTACAACTGTGGGATATCTTTCATGAATTTTAAATGAAAATAATCGCCACAGTGCTTCATTAGTACTGACGTATCTGCCCATTTGGAAGTTCCTGATTTCGTCATTCGCATTTTCCGACGCAATACCAAACACAGCCATGTCGCTGCCTTTTGTGACGTACTTGCACGAATATTTGACTGATTTGGCCGAATGACAACTCTCAACGTTCGCATGTGTTTTGAAAATTCGTGATAGCAGCGGGCAATATGGTACAATGAATTCATTTCCGATCTCAATCTCTTGATTTTGAACTTTAACTTTGATAGTTCGACCATTATCTTCTTTTGAACGCCGACGATAAACTGGATATCCATCGTTCCCTGTGACTGTTTCAGCAACTAACGGTCGCAGATATCGTTTTGTGCACTTTCCATCAACCATGCAAGGCGATAATGGATTTAATGCACCGCACGGTCCATGCAGCATCTGTGTCGTCACAATGTCGTGTAGATGGGGATCAGTGACTGGATCAGGAATTTCAGCTGATATAATGTCATCCACTTCATTTGAATGTAATTTGTTCAGCAACCAAATTAGGATATGAGCATGCGGTAGTCCACGCTTCTGCCATTCCACCGAGTACATATAACATCGTGTGTCACCAAAAACTCGATACTTAGTAAGCACATCCATCATAACCTTGAGTTTTTGCTGAAATACTCTGGCGATTATGTCATGGCGATCTAGCGGTTTATGGCCCGGGTCCAACTCACGTTCAATTTCCGTCCACTTCGGATTGCATGTGAACGTAATAAATAAATCCGGAGTTCCATAATTTCGCACGTACGTCATGGCGTCTTGACCGTATTCGTGCATGTGGCGTGGGCTTCCGATATAATATGATGGGAGAATCGTCAGGCGTCCAATATTCTGAACATTACCATCTGAATGAATAGCATCACGCAAGTGTATATAGTCCTCAGATCGTAGCTTTGCCTGATTGAATCGGATGAACGCTAAACGTTCGGTCTCGACTTTGACATATATGTCGACAGCGAATTGCTGGAATAGCCGACGGCACTTCAGAATGACATTCTCCTTATGTGTACGAATCATCATACGTGATGTCGTATCCGTCTTGCCCTTGCCAATAAATGATTGGATATTGTAACGCATCGTACAAACGATGTGTCTCGTTTACACGATGCATGATATTGCTTTTTCGCTGAACGACAATGTCTCGTGATGTAGTTGGATCGCCAACAATAATTGCAGCAACATCATCAACGGTGGGCGCATTGAATCTTCGCACATGTTCACCTTTTGGGGTACGATCCGCTCTTATGACAAATTTGTGCGTATCCGATGGCATTCGTTCCAATGCTGTTTTGAACATATTAACCACAGCGTTATTAGCGTGAAAAAATGCTTGCAACTGTTCAATAATTCGTCTCTTTAACTGTTGTGTTCCCTGTATATTGCACCGCACATTCAGCTGATCCACCATCGACGAAATGAAATATATTTGCAGAAATTGATGCGGTTCATCTGGTGTTGGCACCATTGAACCATGCAAATGATATATTTGTCCTTGTATCTGTAATGGCAAACAATCATTTGTTTAAGTATACGGTGTGACTGTTGTATCTTTTACCTTGCAAGTCGGCATGAAGCCGCCTTCTTGAATGATATTAGCTCCAAAGGAAGTCATGCGAAAGCAGTTATTGTATTCAAGGATGCGTTGAAGGAAATGGTTGGAATCACGATCAGTTCCATCGAACAATGGTTTCAGTGGCTGTGGTGGTGTAAGTAATGGATCCAGTTTGACTTTTCCACTTGCGCAGCATAATCCAGCCGTTTCTCTTTTGAACTTTAACGCATTGCAATATCGGCATACAGTCATCATTGGTCCAATATCTAAATTGTCATCATCATTGTAGTTCGCAGTGGGATCATATTGGAATGCCAAGCGATTGTATGATGCCAATGATTTTCGTGTGCTCACGCGTTGTCTCAATCGGGCATTTTCTCTTATTATATTTTGTCTTTCTTCGTTTAAGTTCTGTGAATACACTTGTTGCTGGCTTGCATGTCTAGTGCGGCGGCCGATGTTCGCACGTCGTCCTCTCGGCATTTTGGACTATGGACAGACTGGTGAATTTAACCTCAAATGCACGATCCACATAATTTACACAGTTCAACTTACCACCTTAAGGACAAATGCCTGCTGTTGAAATTGAATAAAAATTTGCACAATACGCGTGATTGATTTGATGGTTTCCAATTAAACTGTTAGCAAACGAATAACTTTAACCTCAATTTCACAATTTCACAGTGAACACAATACCGGTTTTAAGTTAGCGTTTGAAAGAACGTGCGCATAATAAATGTCACATAAAATTAACTTAGCAGAGTACAATGAGTAGCTGTCAAACAATGTATCACGCACCGGCGACATCTATTTGAAATGAAACGTACTTGTTTTCGTGAGGTATACTCACACACCACGTACTTGCGCCGTTGTAGTACATGCTATGTATCATGGCGCTGTATGTGAAAAATGATTTTCCCTGTTTTCCTGCTTTTCTCTTGAAAATTTTCCCGAATTTTCTTTGCTATAAACCGGAGCCCAATACCTTTCCAACGAATGCAAAACCGTGGAAATCGGTTAGTGCGTTCTGGAGTTATAGCGTCAGGTAGGAAAACCCGACTTATTTTTATATATATAGAAGATTATCTTTATTGTTGAATTAAGCTTAAGTAGGTGTAGCTGGTAATTGGGAAGAATTTTATATATAAAAATGATCGTTGAATCAAGCATGTGAAGTTATCCCAGTTGTTCATCCCAGAAAAAATAAAAATATTCATCAGGCAACACTATCGCATCCCATCCCAGTTAAATTTTGTAAACGAAAGAATAACATAAAATTAAAATATTTTCATCCCATCCCAGTTTTTTTCGTTTTTAATTTACGAGTATCTTACACACATATAAAAAAAAATTGTATTTTGCTCTAAATTACATCGTTTTTAATAGCTAAGAACTTTGTGGGCCGGAAATAATTCTTGGTGTTTTGAGTAGGCAGTAGTGAGGACTATCTCCGATAAACAGCTGAGTACCAGCCGTATGGCAAATTGCACCATACGGCTGGTACTCAGCTGTTTATCGGAGATAGTCCTCACTACTGCCTACTCAAAACACCAAGAATTATTTCCGGCCCACAAAGTTCTTAGGAGATGGACACCATAATGTTCAAAAAAATGATAGTTTTATATGGAACAATTTGGAAGTTGGCCGATTGTGCAAATTGCACCATACGGCTGGTACTCAGCTGTTTATCGGAGATAGTCCTCACTACTGCCTACTCAAAACACAAAGAATTATTTCCGGCCCACAAAGTTCTTAGGAGATGGACACCATAATGTTCAAAAAACTGATAATTTTATATGGAACAATTTGGAAGCTGGCCGATTGTGCAAATTGCACCATACGGCTGGTACTCAGCTGTTTATCGGAGATAGTCCTCACTACTGCCTACTCAAAACACAAAGAATTATTTCCGGCCCACAAAGTTCTTAGGAGATGGACACCATAATGTTCAAAAAACTGATAATTTTATATGGAACAATTTGGAAGCTGGCCGATTGTGCAAATTGCACCATACGGCTGGTACTCAGCTGTTTATCGGAGATAGTCCTCACTACTGCCTACTCAAAACACCAAGAATTATTTCCGGCCCATAAAGTTCTTAGGAGATGGACACCATAATGTTCAAAAAACTGATAATTTTATATGGAACAATTTGGAAGCTGGCCGATTGTGCAAATTGCACAATACGGCTGGTACTCAGCTGTTTATCGGAGATAGTCCTCACTACTGCCTACTCAAAACACCAAGAATTATTTCCGGCCCATAAAGTTCTTAGGAGATGGACACCATAATGTTCAAAAAACTGATAATTTTATATGGAACAATTTGGAAGCTGGCATTAAGATAATTGGTAAGTATATAAATAATAAAATTGTGTATTGAATCGTTTGTGTTTGTTATGGTTTGAGTATAAATATAAGCAATCGGTGTGAAATGCAAACCTTGTGATGTTATCATTCTAATGCATGCCAATGATTTTGCTTTGTTTTGTGTGTTGCGTAAATTTCTTTAACTCTAAATTATACATCCTCCGGGCCCAAGAAAAGTACATGCATTAGTTATCAACTGGTAATATTGATAATTTTACCACAGGTCGTTTAAAAATTCCAGATGCTGTTTTCAATGTGACCACACGAACGATGCTGTCTGCTCCGGGATGTAATTGTAGAACTCGACCCAGTTTCCATTTACTTGGTGGTAAGTTGCTTTCGTGGATTAAAACGATATCCTCGGGTTTAATATCTGATGAGTTTGTTTGCCACTTGGTTCTTTTTTGCAGTGATGTTAAATAATTCAAATGCCATTTTTTCCAGAATTCTTGCCGAAGTCTCTGGAGGTATTGCCATCTCGAAAGGTGGCTCAATTTGAGATTACTGGTGTCTGGATCCGGTAGATAGGTGTATGGGTGACCAATCAAAAAATGTGCCGGCGTTAACGGATTTAGGTCATCATCTGAATTAACACAAATTGGTCTGGAATTCAGGATGGATTCAATCTGTGCCAGGAGAGTTGCCATTTCTTCATAGGTGAGTTAAGCTTCTGATAATACTCTTTTCAGGTGATATTTTATTGATTTCACTGCTGCCTCATAAATTCCCCCAAAATGTGAACCTGTTGGTGGGTTGAACTTCCAATCAATTTGGTTCTGTGAAAGAAAATTGGAAATTTGAATATCTTTCACAATATTGAAAAGTTCGTTGAGTTCTTTTTTGGCGCCAATGAAATTGGACCCGTTGTCGCTAATAATTTCACGACAAAGGCCACGGCGGGATATAAAACGTCGAAATGCTCCAATAAATGTGTCAGTGGATAAATCTCCAGCTAATTCTAGGTGAATTGCCTTTGTGCTCAAACATACGAATACAGCAATGTATGACTTATCAGGTTTCAGTCCTCTACGTTTCGATGGTCTCACATATATTGGTCCAGCATAATCCACACCAGTCGACATAAATGGTCTGACAAGTGTGACTCGGTTGGTTGGTAAATCTGCCATCATTGGTTGAATGATTTTTGAGGTATGTCGAAAACACTTTATACACCTCTTGATTACTCGTCGAATTACAGCCTTGCAATTTATAATCCAATAATTTTGTTACAACGTTGTAAACAAAAGTGTATGATTCCCACATAGTAACGCTTCGTGAGTTGTACGCACCAGCATTTCTGTGACGATGCCTTCGGTAGGTAATATTATCGGGTGTTTTACATCAATTGGAACCGTTGCTCGTTCTATCCGACCGCCAACTCTAAAAATACCATTTTTATCTACAAAAGGATTAAGGTTAATAAGTTTATGGGTTTTTGGTAATGGTAAATTGTCTTTTAGGATTTTTATTTCGGTATGAAAATGTTTTTCTTGAACATATTTAATTAAAATTAATTTTGATTCACTTAATTCAGCACTATTGAGAAATGTCTTAAGTCTTTGTTGAGGTTTCAAAAAACGGTTTTTAATAAAACGTTTGCAATATGTTAACACTCGGATGATTTTATTAAAATTGGAATTGTTAGCTACAATTAAATCAATCACTGATGGAGATGACATTAAATTACAGGTGATAGTTGGTTGAAATTTGATTGGCCATTCGGATACAGGTAATTTAAGCCATTCTGGTCCTGTCCACCATAGATTATGATTCAGCAATTCGGATGGTAGTATGCCTCTGGAAGCACAATCAGCTGGATTTTGCCTCGTAGTTACGTGATACCAATATTTCCTGGGATAATTTGTTGTAATTTCAGCAACACGGTTGCCTACAAAAACCTCGAGTGAGCGTGGTAGTGTTTCTAGCCATTGTAAAACTATTGTTGAATCGGTCCACATATAAATACTTGATTCTCGATATGATAGCAATTCCTTCACATTATCCAATAATCTTGCCAGTAAAAGTGCCGCACAGAGTTCCAGCTTTGGTATAGTAACTTGTTTTTGTGCTGGTGCGACCTTCGTTTTTGCTGATACAATAGTCACTTCCATAATGCCATCTTTATTGGTACAAGCAGCATATATGACAGCAGCGTAATCACTTTTAGATGCATCTGAAAACCCGAGCAAATTTATGTGATTAGATGTAAATTTGAGCCATCATGGTATGGTTATAGACTCAATTAATGGTAATTGATTTCGAAAATTGCTCCAGTCGTCTAGAATGTCTTGTGGTAGTGGATCATCCCAATCTAAACCTTTTGCCCATGTCCCTTGAAATATAATTTTAACGTAGATCGTTATAGGAGCAAGCCAACTTTGAGGGTCAAAAAGTTTAGAAGCTTCGGATAACAGTCCTCGTTTGGTATATACTGGGACATCCTTCAGCGCAACCTTGTATGTGAAATGATCTAAATTGGTGTTCCAAATAATTCCTAGAACCCTTGAATGATGCGAATCTCGGTCATTATCAATTGATTTTTTGCCTTTGGTTAAAGTCTCATCTTCAGGTAGACAGTTTGATAGCCATTTCCGTAAATTGAATCCTGCCGATTTCATTATGTGTGATATTTCATATTTGAGGGTGATGAGTTGATCCAGTGTGTCTGCTCCTGTCATCAGGTCGCCAACGTAGAAATCGCTACCGATGATTGCTGCTGCATTCGGAAACCTTTCTTGATTGTCGTTAGCAATTTGTTTTAAAACTCGGGTGGACAAGAACGGCGCTGGTGATGTTCCATATGTGACGGTCAGTAAGCGGAACTCTTGTATGGGCTCCGATGAATCCTCTCTCCATAAAATTCTCTGAAAATTTGTATGTTGGTTAGTAATTAATATTTGTCTAAACATTTTTTCCAGGTCGGCTGTCATAACAAAACGATGAAACCGAAAACGCAATAGTAATTGTTGTAGAGTTTGCTGGATTGATGGGCCAACGCATAAATTGTCATTTAGCGACCTTCCGGTTTTGGTTTTGGCCGACGCATCGAATACAACACGAACTCTGGTGGTGGTGCTGGTTTCTTTAGAGACTGAATGATGTGGTAAGTAATATGACTGGTCCCATGGAATATCAATTTCGTCATCGGTTATACGTTCCATGTGTCCCAATTTCTAGTATTCTCTCATAAATGTAATATATTCTCTTTTTAGGTCAGGATCTCGCTCAAGTTTACGCTCGATGGAATGGAGTCTTCTGACGGCTTGCGATTTGGATTCTCCAAGTGGTGCTGCTTTCGGGTCAAATGGTAATGCGACGACATATTTACCGTCGCTATTTCGTCTGTAGTTGTCCAAAAAATGATTCTCGCAATAAATTTCTTCTGGGGTTTGGGGTGTGGGTGTTTTAATCTCTTCAATTTCCCAAAATTTTGTCAGAGCTTCATCAATATTAACGGATGTACAAAGGTTTGTAATTTGTGATGGCTGCTTGTTTCTTAATGTTCCCGAAATTATCCAACCAAGAATTGTTTCTTGTGCTATTAAGTTGGATTTGACACCCTCAATATGACCTGGTAGTAGTAGCGAAAGATAATGCTCACATCTAATTAAAATTTCAATTTCGCCAGGCTCTTGGAACGTTGGGTCTGCCAATGGTAGGTTTTGGAACTCCGCCCAATGGTAATCAGGTATTCGTATCTGCGGTTGTATTGATGTAATTGATGATAGAACAAGCGAGTCCATATGGAATGATGTGTCCTTTCTTGTTCGCGAAAATACCTCAATATTCAAGCGTCCTCTGGAAGTGCCCACCTTGGTTGAACCTAGTCCCTCGACAATAGTTCTCTGGTTCTTCCGTGGTAATCCCAATTTTTGAACGCACGACTCGGTGATGAATGAGGCTAAACTTCCGGAATCTAAAAGTGCTCTACAACGATATAAAAGATTATTAGCTCCTCGAATATCTACAAGTGCTGTTTGTAGAAGTCCGACGTTAAATGTTGGTGATTGTGATTGGTAGGTATGGACGGTGGTAGACGGTGTTAAATAAACCAATGTTTTTTCAACAATGTTGGTAGGTGTATTCTCAATATTCGCCTCATTTTTGGCGTGGTTTGTGGTGGCGTTGTGGTTGGATGGTAAGTGGAGTAATGTATTGTGACGCTTATGGCAATTCATGCATGACCTTTTTGATTGGCATCTCGAAACCAAATGAGTATCACACAAACAATTAAAACATCGGTTGTCCCCTTGCATGAATTCACGTCTGGCGGTTACATCCATCTCTCTAAATTTAGCACATTGGTATAAATTATGTACGGTATTACATAATGGACAATTTTTGACTGCTACTGTATGGCTGTGGATGGTGGTAGATCGAAATTGTGGTTTCCTAGGTGGTTGTTGGCAATTTTCTAACGAGTCAGCTCGTTTCGTTAAAAAATCCAAAAATGATTGCCAAGTTGGAAAATCGATCTCTGTGGTCTCATTTGCCCAACGCTGTTGTGTGTCTTCATCCATCTTGTTTAATATTAGGTAGATTAACCATGGATCGCGACCATTTCCTGCGTTTCCCAGTGCTTTAATTCCACGTATTACTTCGTCAGAGGTGTCGCAAATTTGACGAAGTTGTTTACCGGTTGCTTGGTTGACTGACGGTTGGCTAATAAATGTTTTTATAAAAGAGTTTAGAATTAATTTTTTCTTACTATACCTTTTTGTCAATTTCTGGTATGCCTCGACATAGTTGGCTTCGGTTATTGCCAAGTGTCTTAATGATGCTCGAGCCTCTCCTCGTAACGAATCCTTAAGGTACTGAAGCTTTTGTACACCAGTACGCCCAGGATTTTCATGCACTGTTGAGACAAACATGTCGTGAAATGATTGCCATTCTTGGTAATTGCCATCGAATACTGGTAGTGTTAGGCGTGGCAATTTTATGTCACAACGTGATTGATTTAATGTCGAGTTATTCATGTTGGTGGAAACATCAAATTTTGGCATCATCGGTTGCATGCCCTTTAGATGTGTATTCAATTTGCCAATAGTTTTATCATAAATCTCGTCACATTCTACGGCACCCGATTCCGCCTCTGAATCTCTGGCAAATATTTCATCTTCGGTATCTGTAAATGTTGTCATCAAACGTTGCAAGGTTTCCAATCGTGCCTTAACGGCTTCAATGTCTTCAGTATCGGTGAGGTTCTTGGCGTACGTTTCAATAGCTTTAATTTGCAGCAACGTGGTTTCGCGGCGTCGCAAATATTGGTCTACCTTTGGCGGCATTTTCGATTTGATTCACTGCACTAATTTAATTCACTTATCACTTTATTGTTAAATATAGCCCGAATTATTCGATAGGTTAACTATATCGACCGTTTAAATAAAATTTTTAAATACCGAAATTATATTGAGGTGAAGGAAAATTCAAAGTGGAATAAACGAAATGAAGAATGGAAATAAAAATGCAAAAATATGGAAAATAAAAATGGTATACTTAAGTTATGGTATGCGTATGATACATGTAAATCCAAAATGGCATCCAAACAGCAATTCCACGAGGTGGTTGATAAATTCTTCTCAAAAATGGTGTAGCTGGTATAATTATTCCGAATGTATTATCTAGATCCGGCTCGAAGGACCAAAAAAAATGTAGCTGGTAATTGGGAAGAATTTTATATATAAAAATGATCGTTGAATCACTGTTTGTAAATTGGTATATTTTATTTAATTAAATAAAAATTTAATTGAAACACCACAGTAACAAGATGTCCTTAATTTTATTTATAATTATTATTTAAGTAAGATTTGGTTTTATTAATTTTTGATGTTTGTTGATCGCCAGTTGAAACTTAAGTGTTAAAGTGATTTACAAAAAATATAAGTCATTAGCTTAGTACTAAATTACATAAATTAGTACACAAGTGGTACTGTTCTTAATGATATTAATTATAATTAATCTATTACAATTTTAACTGCATACATGTCAAATGGTAGCTTGTTTACAAACAAAATGTAAGTATAAATTTATATGTATATAAATTCAGTAATTCGAGTACAATAAATAATTCTAATTTTAGGGATATACGGTAATATGCATTAAGATAATTGGTAAGTATATAAATAATAAAATTGTGTATTGAATCGTTTGTGCTTGTTATGGTTTGAGTATAAATATAAGCAATCGGTGTGATACGCAAACCTTGTGATGTTATCATTCTAATGCATGCCAATGATTTTGCTTTGTTTTGTGTGTTGCGTAAATTTCTTTAACTCTAAATTATACAGTAGGTAAATAGGGTTAAACAAAAATTATTTGTATAGTACTTTGCAATATTATAGCAAACTGCATTTGTATGGTTAATGAAAAATAAAAAATTGTTAAGCAACGACAAAGCAGTCGTAGAAAAAATCTCAAAGAGACATCACAAGATTAATAAAAATCAAATTTATAACGTTGTGGAATTTGTTTTTTTCTTATTTTTCTATTGTGAAAATATATTTCAAACTCTAAGTCGCTGGTTCTGGATAAGCCGTAGCAGAAATTAATCCAGTAAAATTCATAAGAAGACTCAAGAGGTGATTCTTGGGGACTTTGATGAGTTGCGAAAACGGCTGAAACCCATCGCACACTTCATATAAACTACGAAGTATTGAAGTTAAAACCAAAGCAGGTAAAGACAGAAAATTCGGGTAAATGTTTCAACTGCAATAGTAACGATCATGAGGTCAGCTTGTCGCTATATTCAGAAAGGTAAACGACGTTTCTTGTGTGGCAAATTTGGGGATGAGTTAAAAGTTTACTCAAAGAAGAGGACTTAAGAGGTTGTGCAGGCCGAAAATAGGAACGTGACATTAAGGCCATTCAGTTCTAATCGTGAGGTGAGATTTTTATCAAATATTAACTACAAGAAGATTACAATAATTACACAAAATTATACAAAAGTTTTCGAATGTTTGATTGACACAGGTAGCAAAATATCTGCAATAAGAAAAGACATTTATGAAAGCATAGGTTCACCCGAGATTACACATAATCCAGAGATACTCACGGGGTTTACACCAAAGAAAATCGAGAGTTTGGGTACATTTTTTCTAACGTGTAGAATTGACAATGAAAGTTACAATATAATTTGTCATGTTGTTTCGATGTCGGCGATGCCAATGATGATGATTCTGGGGGATAATGTTTTAGGAGATGTAATTTTGTTTGTAGTGCGAGGTGCTTCGCACTTAATAAAATCGACTGCCAATTAATGTCAAGACTTTGCCGCAATTAAAGAATTTTCCAATCATATGATGAATAAAGTACAACAAAAAGTAACCAGTGATGGATTATTTAGCGACTCGTGTTTTAATTTTACCGATATAAATATTCTACAGTGCTTTATGTTTATTTATGTTAGCATATTCGAAATAGGGCTGATCGATTCAGACTCGTCAATCTGATTGTTAATTATAAACCGTAGAAGACCATTAAATCCAAAGTTGAGATGACAATAATTTTAGAGGATCTTAAACCTGTCTATTGTCGACCAAGAAAAACATCAATCTTACAGCAAAAAGTGATCATTGATCAGGTGAAAGAGTGGTTAAAAGATGGAATTTTGAGGCCGAGTGTTTCAAATTATTCAAGTCCAGTATTGCAGTGGTGCTCCTTTTGTTCTGTTTGTGGACTAAACATTCCTAATGGTAGAATTTTTTCTAAGAATTCGGTTTATAAAATTAGAGCTTGCGCTTTTGATCATTACGCTTTTGAAAATGAACCCGAATATGGTTCGAAAGCTAGCTTCGAATAAAAAAAACCCTACCTAAACCAAATAAAAATTGTTTAATTTATAACTAAAAACGACTGAAAACGACTCACAGCTATTGGATCATACTTAGGAATCTGACCCTTATGTCAATTCGATATTACCAAAATCTGGAAAATTCCAAGCGTGTAGCTATTTGCACCCTTACCTTTCTTAATTCGCTGTTAGGGTCGTTCGGTTACCTCTAAGTGAAATAAATTAACAACTTCACTTGGGTGGTTCTCCTACAATTTTAAACTTCACGGCTCTAATTCCACTTTTAATAAAATCAGTTTTCAAATTCAAATATAATTTTATTATTTTTTTAACCATTTCTTATGCAACAGCGCAAAACATAATAAGAAAATTAATATTACAAACACGACGATCCTTTACTAAGAAATAAAAATATTTTATGATCACTGCAGCAGACAGAAAATGGAAACTGGTTTCCCCTTTTTTACAGACTTCCAATCGGAAACCAAATTTATCTCGCATTCCAATTACGGGCATTTGGATTGCTCACATATTTCTACACATTTCATAGAAAATTCAGTTTCATGGAAAATCCCGTGGGCAGCAGGACAAAAACAAGTTGGGGGTGAAAATTCCAAAATCTGCAATTGTGCTCCAATTTCGATGGTTGATACCTGCATCAATACTCGTGGTCGAGAAGTAGCCCTTCAATTTGCACAATTAAAGTTAACAGCTCCTCATAAGCGAAAGTATGACATCACCCACTGTTCTCTTCAGGTGAGTTTTAGCAGATTTTGCAGCGCTTTTCTATCAGATTTTAATGCCACCGGTGGTGTAAAACGCCATGCTATGAAATGCTTTAATAGGTTAGACGAGATATCATTATGATGTTTATCTAAAAAATCAGATACTTGTCTCAAATAATTCTTCGCACCAACAAAATTGGTGCCATAATCGCCATAAATTGTATGGCAAAGATTTCGAGGGCTGAAAATTTTCTTAAGGCAATTAAAATGGCTCTTTGCTTAAATCCATACAAACTTCAGTGTGAATAGCAGGTTTACTGCGGCAAACCCAAATATGACTTTATGGAAACTGAGCCTCTTCGCCAAACAATATATACCCTTAAAGGCAAACAGAAATCAACACCGACCATACAGAAAGGAAATATATACAGTACCCGTTCCTCTGGTAGCTGTCCCATTTTTTGTCACATCATTATGGGACTTTGGCAAAAGCGTTTCGAACATCGCTTGAATACCTTCTTAGTCACGTCTATACCTCTTGCTATCCAAAATCTTTCACGGACTAAGCTCGTTAATAAGTTGATTCCTGGATGTCGATATTAATTGTAGGCATCATATGTAATCGCGGTTGCAATTGGAGATTTGTTCGAGATGATGGAACGAGTGTGAATGAGGATAGGATGTTTGGAATTATAAGGTAAAGGTTATTTCTGAAGTCTCCCATCAACCCTCAACGCTTTGATTTTGTTTAGGGTATATCGCAGAGAAACATATTTTTCATTAAAATCTTTGCTTTGTGTATATTTGCAGAACATTTCAATTTCCAATGTCGCGAGTGGTTCGCACAATCGAGCATTGCCTTGACGCAAATTCTTGCAAAATGGATATATACGCCCATTTGCTTGCGTCGTAAAATCCATGAATAGTTATTTGATGTACGTTTCACATATTTTTCGGTATCGCGAATTTCATTTCGTAATGACGAATGAATTTCTGGGAGCAAGCCTTCATCCCAATCTATTTTCCATAGCCATAGATTTTGAAGTAACATATTTTTATTCTTATATAATTGATATGCGACAACAATTAAAAGGGTCAACAATTCTGCTCGCTTCAGACAGAAGACTTCGTTTTGTGTACTTTTTCTCTCGTCAATTTGTATGTGAAATACAATGACCTAATTGTGCTTTCCATCCTATGTCTAGAATTTTTATGGGTCAGGGAGACTTTGAGAACCTCTTGATATGCTCAACAATTGACTTTAAACTATCCCTCAAAGTTTTGGTCATTTAATGAAATTACGGTCAGTTTGAAACCGCCGCTTTGTAATATTTTCAAGAAGTCATCTTTCAGGTTAGGATGTTCCCAATGCATCATGGCTTTGTACAGGTTTCTTTGAGCCAATATCTTGAGGTATCTGTTTGCAATGAATGAGGTGGCAACTGCCCCATACATAATAGTTTTTAATACATAAGCGTAGGATTGGACATTTGATGTCTATATCTTCGCTGTCCTTATTTATCCATACATCTTTTCGATGTCTCCTACCAAGACGTATCGGTTTTACCTAAATTTTACAATTATTTCTAGGCGACTGGCCATCAGATTGTCATTCAATCATTCTTATTAAGCTACTCGATTTCCAACTGAATTGGTTCCATGTGGCCCGATTCTGAATACTCTTGAATGAACTGCTTATAAGCATAATATAAATTAGTCTCCTTTTTAAATCTTTTCTCCAACGATAACAATTTTGACAGTGCTAAGCGATATGTTGATTCCAACGACACCCTTTCGTCTTTGAATGGAAACTTCGTTATGAATTTTTCTTCGGCTGCTCGTTTCGTAGTAGCTTTAAACTACTCTTCACATACTTATCTTCTTCAGCAATGTTGAACTTTGTGCCGGATTTGGGATATTCTTCGAGCTCTCAAAATGTTTGCAATGCTTCTTCAACGTTAAAGATGTCGTATAAGTATGAATGCTGCTTTGTGTATAAGTATAAGCACTCTTCCATAGTATAGTTTTTAGCCTAGTGATCTAGTTGGATGCCTCTTGCTGGAAGTGGGTATGGTGTACTTGGGTTGTATCATGACAACAGAATTGTGTCAAATGTGTGGTGGCTTTAGGAGTTGACTGGTCATCAAAATATAATCAACCCCGCAATGATGCTTGCGGAAGTAAAAACCACACCTCTCGGTCGAAACGATTTTACATTCAAGGACTCGGAAGCAACAATTCTAAAACAAAGACATTCTAACTAGAATACTTCGATGGCGAAAATATAAGCAGCTATTTACAGCCGACATAATAAAAAAAATGTTTCGCTAACACAGTACATGAAGGTGACAAGAATCCTGTGGAGAAAATCACCCGAACAACAAACAAAGGAATACAAACTTATTACCGTGACTTACGGCACAGCAGCAGCAACATACCTACTTAGCCGTGTGAATATTTTATCAATTAGCAAGAAACTAAGCTGCCATCTATCCAGGCAAATCAGAAGCTGCATCGGATGATTTCTATGTACATTTCTAGAAACAACACACTAGAGGAAGCCTCATTTTCTCAAGAACAGCTCATAGCACTACTCAAGACAGGTGGACTCAACGTAAATGGGCTGCTAATCACCATGCCCTGATTCAAGCCGTACTAAAAGCACTGAGGAGTCACAGTCAAAAGTATTGATCTACATTGGAATCCAGTGACAGATAGCTTCGGATTTAGCATTTCATCTCAAATTTCCAAAAATTAGAACTCTACTAAACGTATGATTCAAGAACTCTGGGTAGCCGGACTCTCCAGGCATCAATCACTAACTCCGGCTCTTTGAATTCTTCAATTCAATGGGAGAATTTCAGAAATGCTCTAATTTCTTTAGAAGAGATAATTATACCAAGATGGGTCTGATTTGTTGCTAATTGCATACGCATATCTGCAAACATTCGATAAAGGAACACAACTAACCCTGGCTTTTTTACGAAGGATTTATTGGTTTAAAAATGGTAAATAAAAAGTTCGCTCGAAAATCAATAAATGTGTAAAATGTCATCGCTTCAAGACTACTATACCAGGCTACAACTGATGGTAGATTAACCAAAAGAAAAGATAACCCCTCTCGTCTGGTCACATTGACCGGGGTAGATTTCGCAGGCCCAAATCAAGTGAGAATGTCAAAGGGTAGAGGTACGAAATCCTACAAAGGATATATAGCAGTATTTCTGTGCTTTTCAACCAAAGCAATATACTTCGAGATTTTAAGCGATCCGACTTGCAGAAGTCTGTGTCAGCACATCTACCCTGATAATAGAACAAACTTTCTCAGTCGATATTGGAAAAGGCAAAAATGTGTGGCCATCACAAAAGTTGTTTCACAGCTCCACGAAAGGAGGTCCCGGGTTCGATTTCCGGTGGTTGATGAAAAAAATCACGAAACATCATCAAGAAGCGGCCAAATCCCTCTATGGGGTGTACCTCAAGCGAAAAGAAGAAGAAAAAAAAACTTATTGAAGGAAAAAATAACTACAGTTCAGCGTTGGGAGTTGGTTCAAAAGAGTGTTCAAGATTTCTGGAGACTATGATCAATCGAATCCCTAGCAGGCCTTCAAAGGCACGGAAATTGGAACTCCAAACAACCTGAGACCAATATAAATGATGCCGTCTTGATTAAAGACAACAATAGATCACCTAGAACGTGGCCTCTTGAACTTCTTATCGAATTACATCATTATAATTTAATGAAGATGAAAGTGCAGAAAATAAGCCATTCCAGCGAAAAACTGTTGCCACTCTTTATGCTATGCTTAGTAACAATGCCAAGAATCCCTAATCAAACCGCAGGGACTTAATTCGAGCACATTAGGAACACAAGTTTCACAATAATCAATGGAAAGTCATCGCATATTTTATTCTGATAATGTACTGTAGAGAGAAATTGGGGGCAGCTATGCTTCAACACATAACGAGAAGAACACCAAAGAAGAAAGAGACGCCACCAACATAATAGGAAATATAGAGGGCGATCTATTACGAGTTCTCGATAGCTGTGACGCAGTGCGTTACAAACAAGAAATAGAAGCAAGTAAAATGAATCAAAAACAGCTCATACAAAACCAAACTTCTTTCTCCGTCACTACCAACTACTAACACTATACCTCGTTTTCAACCAACAGATTACTAAGCAACTAAACGACCTTAATTAACAACGGCAATAGGTTGACAGCTCTGGCAAAGCGTACACTGATGTTAATGTTAAATTTCAAAGAAGTTCAGCAAAACTTAATCAAGGCTATTTTAGACACTCATAATAAGGAAATTAGCACAACTATCCTAACACCGGGTAAACTGCAAAGGGAAATGAACAAAATTACACACCAAATGCCTCCAGAAGTATTACTGTCTGGACATCAAGATCCTGATCAAGTTGTAATCTTGTATCAACTCACGTCCGATAAAGGTAGGCTTCGTGGGCAACATGTTGTTTTCGAGCTAAAGCTGCGAATTTGTGAGCTCTAATTGTTTAGATCAGCCAGGCTTAGCGATTGCCAGGTAGTAAATTAAATAACAAAACCAAAACACCGCTGGATTAAACTAAAAAATAAGAATTAGCTGTTCTAATTGAAACATACGCCGATGGCAACCATAGTTTGTGAAGCAAATGTATCTACGTCAACTATACCAATGACTGGAAAAATTACTCTCTACAACGATGTACACTAAAACAATCAAAACCAGAAATAACTTATTTTTCTTACGGACCCGCAATCTATCGATGAACTGGTCACTAAATCGCTCAATTCAACTACAAGCGGACACGACTGTAAGCTATTAAACCACTACTTTCGATTGGTTCCGACCAACGATAGGCCGAATGTAAGTTTACAAAGCAACAAGGAAACCCAAATCATTAAATGACTTTCAATGAATAAAAACCATTGTTAGTGAACACCCCAATCCTTAAACTGTCAGACGAAATGGAGCTATACGGTTATACCTTAAGAATCGACTCAACCAAATGATCAGTAGGAATCACCTAAATAAGTTCAGAAAATATTTACGGTGGAAAGTTCGGTGCTTTGGTTGTAGTTGGCATTGACTACCAGCCTCTTCAAGCCTCTTCAATGGTTGATGTCATTGAAATCACTTTGTATGGATTTGAAGAAATTTGAAACTGGCAACTTCAAAACCAGGAAATAGAAAAGATTCTAAAATGTTTCGAATACCTTCAACATTTGATCACCTTGGAATAGAAAAAATTATTAATAAAATTTCAGGTGAGTGCCACCTTTACATAATATCATATTTGATATTGCCGTTACAGATTTGATTGGCCTTCTTTCTCTCTCAACTAGCACAGATGCCATAACACTACAATACCACGGTCCGAAATATATTGTACCGCAATCGGAGTACAATTGAATATATTTGATTTTAAGCCCAGAATTTATAGAGTACAAAAGGTTCAGAGAAATTGGCTCGTTCAATAAATGAATTGATTGATGTTTTTTGTTGTAAATTTGCCAATTCTCGAAATTTCTGAAGGATTTAAATAACAATTACAATTTTGAAAAAATTTAAACATCCTATTTGTTCCTTCTAGGTATTATCCGTATTTCCAATTTTGCTAGTATCTAATTCAAATCTTTCAGACGAGAACATTGATATCAAAATTATATGCCTGAAGTAAACACTCGTATAACATTTTCATTATATTTTATGGCAGCAAACTATCGTTTAACGCCAGTTCAATGCACACATCATCGTACACACCAAGCACTTGAAATATTGCTAAATAATTCCCAAAAATAACATCAAATCGTCTCTTTACTCCCTAACAATATAAACATAATCTAATTTCGAAACACTATAAAAATTTGTTAACAACATAATTTTTTATGATTATTACAAATCTATACGTTCAAAATATGCATATTCTTGAACCAAATGTTCGTACAAGTCAAATCCAAATCATTTCAATTGATCCTTCACACAAATTTTTCGTATAAACTCTTATCAAATCATTTTATCAACATCACTTTGAGAGTAAATAATCTTTTTGTTCGCATGTACATAGCATCAGAGACGTAAGAGCCATTTTAATAAAATTTTATAATCCAAAAACATTTTTAAATCTTTATAGTTATTTTCAATTTCATGCCCTAACTGTGTTGATAACAAAAAAAAAAAAAAATGACGAAAACGAAGAAAACTTGTGAGATGTAAAGTTTTTTCCTTTTTTGTGTTGCTTAAATTTTTATCTCCAAATAAATCTTTGAAAAACTTTTTTTTAAGTGTTGTGTCAAAATGACACAAAGTTTTTAGTAACACTTACTATGTTTGAGGATGGGGTTAACATTTTCCTTATGAGTTTACCATATGCGGAAAGGGAACTCTCCCATAAGAAAAAGTTGCCAAAAAAAAAAATCGATTTCGCGATATTTAGCAAAGTATTGTGATAGGAAGCAATGAAAAAATGCCATGGAAAATGTAAATTGGATATTATGTGCATAGAATTTCAAATCTATTTTTTTCATCATTTCGAATCGAAATACGTTTAAACCCCTCCCCCGCACATATACAAATTTTCCACAATAAACAAATTTCCCTATGGATTATTTTGATTAACTTCTTTTGATTGAAATTACTCGTTGTGTATGTTATATGCGAAAATCAAAATTTATTTCTAAACTGCGACTAAACCTATACATAGAGTGAAAAAGGGTTAGATTTGGCAGTTCACATGCAATATCTTATCACAAAATCAAATTTAAAAATAAAAACTGGTTGCGAAAATTCACCATATGTGAAATATACAGATGTATACGTAAACAATATGAACCCCCCTATAATTGAACTGTGCAATTTTTGTAAAATTACAGCCCATTATAAACTCGTTTATCAGTAAATGAACATCCCCATAGTCTGTATATGTGTATAATCATTTTTTATATTATTCAGAATATCAAATTTCAATTATCATGATTTTATGATAATTGGATTTCTTCTTCTTACATACAATGGTATACAATGTATTCACCACCTTTCAAGAAAAAAAACGGTGAAAAGCATATTTTCTCGAAACATTTTTTTATTATTTATTTATTATTCAATGGATTCTTAAGAAACTGTTGAGTGGTCAAATTGAAGATTACGTTTCTTTTTCTTTTTATATTTCTTCTCACCCTCTTAAAAAATTAATAAGATTATTATAAATAGAAAGATGAAAATTGGCTTTTCTTTGTTCAAATTAGATTTTTTAAATTTATTTCATTATCTTTTATTTTGCGAAAAGTTCATGACCCTGGATATGGTTTGTACTCGAGACTGATAATTTTTAAATGCTTCTAATTAAAACTGCAATTTAGCGAAGAGGAACGTAAAAATTTCCCAAGTTAAGTTTGAAACCTAAAATTTCTATTGATTCTTGATTTGTTTGTCATTTTGCTTCGCCGCAACCCCAATTACAATATCCCAAGTTGAAAAGCCCAAATTAAAACCACAAAATTACAAAATTCTAGTTTATGAAACCTCAATGTTAATTATACTTGAACGGGGCCCAACATTGGTTTTGAAGATTCTTATTTCTGAATAAAAAGCTTAAATGTGGCCGAAGCAAACAATGGCAACATTGGGCAATTTTAAAAGTGAATTAATGTGGTTTAAAAAGCAATCTGTTCAGGTGAAGGATTAGTAATCTCGATTTACTAGCAAATCTAAATTTTCTCGAGTCAATTAATTATAGATTAAACTAATCGTTAATTTTTTTATTTTTTATTATTTAACAAATATTACATTTAAATACATCTATACTAAATGTGGTTAACTGTTTGAGGAGTATAACCAGAGCCTTCCAGAGTATAGAGCCATAATCATAATGACGTATATTTAAGAAGCTTTTTTAGTGGTATAACTAAATTTCACTGATTTCCATAGGAATCCATAGTAAAAATGGATTTTTTACTTCAAGTTTTTCAATAAAAAGAGCCAAAATATTATAAAAGTTTATATAAAAGATTTCTACATACCTTTAAGAACAATATACAAGACTACATTGGTATTAAGTAAATATTAATTGCAGAAATATTGAAATTAAAATTGCCGTCTTACTTTGAGCATTTTACAACAACAATGCCATGTATTTTCATTCCGGAATGAATAGTTTCAAAACTAGTTTTTGTTGGTATAGAATTATTCTAGGAATATTTTTGAAATTTTTTTTTGTTTTTTTATTTAATTTTTAATGTCAATTGATAAAAGTAAAAAGAAAATTATTTTCGGTTTTTATTTTGAGCATAACTTGCATTTTTATTTTTATACCAATAACTATTCCAGTGACCAAAGTAAGACGGCAATTATTTCTAAAAATCTTTTTCGAATTTTCATTTTGAAAAATATATCAAAGCTAGCTCTAACGAATTAAAATAATACTTGCTAAATTTATCTCTAGTTTTACTAGTGTACGTAAGATGTCTAAAATGTTGACACAAAAACACGAAAAAAATTATTTAATGACAAAATTATCAAACGTTCTTAATATTTTCTGAATTTGTTTTGTTTTTTCTACAATTTGTTTACTTGAAATTCCCTCAGGTGGTAATTTTTGGCATGAGCTGTGTTTTTTATTCGCACCCGATAGCTGCTATCGAGAGCCATCATGTTTCTATACTTACATTTAAATATGACGCGCTATTTATTTGTAAACTAAATTGATTTACCATCAGACTATCATTTTTAATTCAATTGTTTAGCGAAAACTTGATATAAAAAATATTTGGCTCTACCTTTTTATACGGAGCGCTGTCGGGAGCCACTTTTTATAAGACGGCTCTCGATAGCAGCTATCCGGTGCGAATAAAAAAACGCAGCTATGATTTTACCAAATTTTTACGGCCATCACTGCCATCTATGTAATTTATATTGACTTAATGACCAAACGAATAGTGGTAAGCTTTTATTTTAATTTAACCAGAATGCTGTTGTTATGAAACTTATTTTATATTTTGGTTTAAATAAATCAATTGTTGGGGTGCAGCCGTGAGGAATCGAAAAATGTGTTTTAAATTTGATTGATTCAAATTAAACAGCTTGCACTTGAATCCCAAGTTGAATTTTGCTTTCGTAAGCTCTTGCGAATTTGTGGAGGTGATTGCGAATAAGGAAAAACACGTTTCACGGACCTTATATTCCAATTCAGTGTGTTTTTGTGATTTAAATTTAAATTTACTTGTCTGAGATACAATAATACGTAATTAATGGGTAGTGATAATAACAATAATAATAGTGATAGTTAAACATTTCAGTGATTTATTATACAAACATAATTTGTTGTAGTTTGTGATTGTATTTGATCATAAATTTGTGCATCGATCATTTTACCACCAATTAGCTGTGATACGTTTTATTGTAACTGTACTCGTATTACATTAAGCGTTGTTATATTACATGTTTTTGTTACAGTGCTGCCTTTCATAGTAATAAATCATAAATCGTAATACTTAATATTTAATAACTGTCAATTTATAGCTGTTTTAATACTAATCATTAATCGTTATACTTAATATTAAATAACTGTCAAATTTTATCTGTTTTAATACACATCATATAATAAACATTCAATTTATAATTCTCCGGTTACATAATGTCATGCAACAGCTTTTGTGGATATAGTTCCCTGCAGTTTTTGTGGTAAACAATTCCACTTGGAGTGTACCGGTATTGATCGAACCGCCAATAATTCCATAAAAAAATTTATGAATATTTGTTATTTCTGTAATGGCTGTAATGATTGGATTATTAATCACAACATCTCGAAATTGTGGCAAAAGGTTGATCTGGCTGCTGATAGAGCTGCAGAGGCCTTAGTTATAAAGAAAATTGAAGCGGATGTGGCCGCTATTAACAAACTGATTACTGAGATTTTGAACAAATCTCACCATATTCCTGATTGCTGTTCTGGTCATCAACCGTTAGTCGATGCTAGTGATGTTGATGGTCAAGTGTTTAAGTAATCTGCAAACTCAATCAATCATGATCGGGATCAATTGAAGAATATAATACTAAATCGCCACTGTCGTTTCAAGCTTCTCATCATGCTCATAATAGTGGTGCTGCACATCATATCAAACCTCATTCTGAGCGACCAATTATTATTGGCACTGGTGATCTGGTCTCATCGCTCCAGGTTGTGAAGCCACGTAAAACTTTATTTGTTTCTCGACTTCATAAAGATGTTTCCGAAGCTGTAATTTTGGATTATCTTAAAGATAAATTTAACATTGAGGATGTAAACTGCCAGCGTATTATATCTCGACGGATTAATGATGCAGACCGTAATTTTTCGTCATTTAAATTATATGTGGACGTTACTGATTTTGAGAATTTATTATAACCTACTTCTTGGCCTGCTGGGTCATTAATTAAAGAATTTGTAATTTTTAATAAGGGACGAACCAATCAATCGAATTTTCCCGTTCTTCAACGAAACCAACCAACTCTTTAACTGATGCCAGTCGTTTTGATAAACAAACTAATCATTATAATTTGACGTCTCCGAGATTATTTTATCGTAATGTTGGGCGTATGTCGCACTATGGGATATTTCGACTTTTTCTGTTTCAAAATCAAATAAGTCAGAATCCAGTCGGTCGATCAACATGAAATTTTTGGAAGATGATGTTCGAACTATCAGAAATCACAGAAAAATGACCAGAAATGTTGATGTTTACTGTATGGTCCAGGATAACTCGTTAAAGTTGACGGTTTTCGCAAAAAAATCACAAAAGTCACTGTAGATCAATGGAATTTTTTTTTATTTAATGTTTGTAAACGATATTTTGATGTATTTTTTCCCGCTGAATTCAAATCTGCCCCTTAAAATTTTGTAGGATTTTTTTTTCACCCAGAAAATCGGGAAAAACGTGTAAAATCGCCAAAATTTTGTCTTTTATGACTCCGTAGGATTTGTTCTCATTCTATACAGTTATAAAACTCTGTCATTTTATGTTTTTTACAATGCTGAAGGTAAATATATGTTTGATTATATAAACTGTATAATAATTACGTCATACGACCCACATTTACGCATGAGCGCGCGTGTTTTAGCGCAAAAAAGGAAACAACTCTTTATTTAACACTTGCTGGAGCAGAGAAAAAATGAGAAAAAAGCTTATCCTTATTTATTTTTGCCCGCTGAACACGAATCCGCCATTGTTTTTGGCCTATGTAGCCCCGGTTCTTTCATAACCTCAAAAAATACTCCAAAAAGAAGTTTTACTCGGATAAGACTCGCAAAAGTAAGCAAAAAATTAGATGAAAAGCTTATTTTTATGTATTTTATCCCACTAATCACTAATCTAACTTTGTTTTAGGTCCTCTAGAACGTTCGATCGTCTCTAACTCTAAATAACACGTTATGAATGCAGATAAACGTGATTTAAAATTGCAGCGGGGTTACAAACAAAGCTTACAACTACGCATGACACCTTGCTTTTCTTAAATTTAATTATTGTTTTGGCTCATATTTTTTGTCGCAGATATCCCCTTAAATAATTATGTTAGTCATTCGGTTGTATTTGCAAGTTTTATCAAATATTGTCAGGTTTTAATAAATTTGGTATATGCAAACGAATTAATATTTATGCTATATATGTACTATTAATAATATAAGAATATATAAATTTATTTTTTAAATAAATAAATAATATAATAATTAATCTATAATTAGGTTCCTGTGAGGCGAAACAATACATAGAAATGAGTTTGTCCAAAACTTTATAACCACCCCTGCAATTTTCAATCACATTTACGAGATCTGCATAAATGAGGTGTTATTTAAATTTTGAAATTTATATAAATCGGCAATTAAATTTATTAAAAAAAAAAAAAATTTAATCGACATATAATAGGTATATTGTAATTTACAAAGTTTTAATACATCAAAATAATAAACACGAGAAACTGCGTTGTTTTGCTTTGTTTAGAACTGTGTACTTTACCGATTCCTGACTTGTTTTCTTTTTCGTCAGAACTACAGTTCTTGAAATTTTACCTATTATTTTGAAAGAATGTTGTTCATAATGTAATTTTAGCGTGTCATGAGTATTAGTATAACTTTGACAGTTGATGTGTGCATAGCAAAGAGATAATAAGATATTTCATACGTAAATTTACTTACATCGCGATTTTCATAAGTGGTGTTAACTTTTTTAATTAATTGTACTTTCACGTGTAATCATGACATAAAATAAGGGTAAGTGTAAAGTAATATTTTAAAACTCATTTAAAGCCATAATTTTTTTCATAAAAGCATCCAAAAATTAGTGTCTTTAAAATTTTTAAAAGAGTAACATTTCTCTATACTATTATTTCAACTATTTTATTTATCACAATAATTATAATTTTTTAAGTAACTGTTGTATTTGCAATATAATGAATGCTACTATTAACATATTATAAGAAACTTAAGTAACCGTCTTTGTATATTTGAGTGATATTGTCATAAATTTATTTGTTAAAATTTTACATTTTATTTGTTAGTTTTACAAGAATAGTTATCTTAAAGTTATTTTAAATTATAGTACTTTTAAAATAATAATTTTTTTTTGTTTGTGTATTATAGATATTCTTTACAATAAGTTCAGTTATCAAAATATAGAAACCCGTATGATAATAATATAATTCGAAATTAGAGCTTTTTGTGAATTTTACTCCAATTAATCAGAGGTACAATATGGGACGAAAAAGGAAGAATAATAGGAATTCTAACGTAAAAGGAAGGCCAAAAAAAGGCGGTCGACTTAGCATTAACAGTGGTCGAAAAAGAAGTACGTTGAAAAATGCATGAGAATCAACTTTGCGTAGATGAGCTCATAATCTGCTCAGTGATCCCAACTATAATGAGACAGTAATATCTATCGCAAAAAATATGATCAACTTGAAAAGTAACAACAGCCAGGATGAACAAAACGAAATAAATGATCCTCGAGAAAGGCATACGCCCAGTTCGGCCTTAGCTTTCTTAATTAAAAACGAGTACACAAGACGGCAATATGAAGCAATAATTGCTGATACAAAAGCATTAGGCTGCGATATTTATCCGTGTTATACCATTGTCATGAAAGAAAAAAAAAACTGTTATCCACGTTAATATGAAATAATAAATGATATCGAGGTCTGCGTTAATTTACAAGAGCTACTCAATATTACTGGTGAGCGATTGTGCAAAGCAATAATACACGACTGGCCTGATGAAACATATCGTAACTTGCAGATGCGTGTATCAATAGGATTTGATAGTTCTTCGTGTCATAAAAATCCTCAGCAAAAGTTCGAAAATGTAGAGTATGAAAATAAAAACGCTCAAGTATCACTCTTTGTTACTTGTATTGGAGTGATTCAACTTTTTCACTCAACAAATAGTAAGTGCAATTGGATAAACCCAACTCCCATGAGTATAAGATTTGTTAGACCTGTGAGACTTTGTTATGAGAAAGAAACCCTTGAAATACAAAAAAAGAGTACGCACGATTACTTACAGAAATAAAGTTTCTTTCTTCGTATACCTTTACCTTGGCAAAAGGAAAATCAGTACGTCTTCAATATGAAGTTTTCCCTACTTTATTCGACGGTAAATGTTTGAATACGATTATTGACAATCCGTCTTCGTCAAGATGCCCATGTTGTAATCTCACAACGACTACATTTGGTGACTTAAAAAATAAATTTACACCAAAGGTAAATTCATTAAATTATGGATTAGGTATTCTACATTGTGAGATTAAAGCCTTTCAACACTTAATGAATATAAGTTACCGCAAACCTTTCAAGCACTGAGAGAGAACTGACAAAGATAAAGGTGCGAACTATTACTTATTTTTAACAATATATGATTACTTATTCATTTGTCCAAGAAAAAAGAAATTATTTTACAATTTCAAATAATTATTATAGTTAATTATTTTGACTTTAAATGTTCTAATTTTTCTACTTTACAGTTTTAATATGGTCTTTATGCACTTTTTAAATCTGTATTTTGATAACAATATTTTATTTTGTTAGCTACGAGTATGTTAGATTTTATTTACGCTTTTATAATTATATGTAAGAATGAATGGTATCTTTTAAAATAAAAAAAATTATAGAAATTAATAATTACAAATTAAATACCTAAAGTAATTTTAATAAATAAATATTAAAACAAAATAATAATTATAATATACTAAAGAGAATCGAACTCAAGCATATATTTGATTTAATTACAGACTGCAATATAAATTTGTAAGATAAATAATTGTTAATTTAACTAGGTTATTTACTACAAAATATTTTAATTTTTTAGATAAATACAAAGACAGGGAAAATGTTGTCAAAGAAAAATTGTATGTAAAATTTCATATTAGAGCGGATCAACTTCTCCAAGGTACAGAGACAACCAATACAGGCAATCTAGCTCGCATATGTTTCAGAGAACCATCTACTTTTGCGGAACCACTAGAACTTGACAAACAGTTGGTTACAATCATAGCAATAGTTCTCGCAGCATTTAAATGCAAAAAACGACTAAATTTAGAGAAAATGGAAACATTTTCTTTGGATACGTATAAATTATATTATACGCTATACCCGTGGGCAAAATGAACCCAACTACACACAAACTTTTGGTACACGGGTGTCAGATCGCTAGAAATTTCCCTCTTCCTATGGCATACTTTGCAGAAGATGGGCTAGAATCATGGCACAAGTACTATAGGTCAAACACACAAGATCATTGTCGTCAAAATTCTCGAATAAATCGTATTACAGATTTATACAACAGAGCGATTGAAATGAGTGATCCTTTAATATCCCTCATCGGAATAAAAAAGAGAATAGCTGTTTTTGCGCAAACATAAAATTTCAGCTGAAGTTAAGAATTACATAAAGAAAAAGTGAGTATTGGAAATAAAAATGTAACACATTTTGTCTCCTTTATTTTAAAATTGATATAATTTTTTAGTCTTCTTGAGTCAACATTTGATGAAGTAGAAATAGACGACGAATGCAGTGATTCTGAAAAGGACGAGACTGAAATGATCACAAATGATGAATTTGAATCACAAAATATTTAGTATATATAATAGCATAATGGTTCAATTTATTGTATTATATTTGTAATTAAACTATTCGTAACATTTCTACGAATACAATTACTTCTTACCTTAATCTCATATTTTATCTATTTTATTACTAATCCGAAGACGAAATTAACTATGAATATTTACGTAAGTGCATATTTTTTAAATATATTAGGGGAGATGTGCCCAGTATACATAATGCCTAGTATGGATAATTTGATGTTTCCAGCTTCCAATAACAGATACAGCTACTTTAGGTCGGTTTTTTCGTACGTATTTGTGGTCTACTAAACATACTTCGGTACCGTTATTTAAAATTAATCACAGAAAAAGTTATAAGGAAAATAAGTAAATGTGCATTTCAAAAGTGTGAAAAGTTATTTTACGAGGATTGAAAATTGCACTTTTTAATATTGATGTCGCGACTATTCACGGGACATCGAATCGGGGCAATTCCTAATCATAGAGGGCTATGTAAGGAACAAATTCATTTGACAATTTTTCATTTTTGTGGAGGGTAAGTAAATAGGTACAGCCGAAATTGTTAAAATTATCCATACTGGACTAGTAGAAATTGAACTAGAGAACACGTAGAAATTTCGAATTCGAATATTCATCGCGTTGCTTAAAAGTTATGCCCAAAACAGCTAAGGGTATCCGTACTGGGCACACTTCCCCTATATATATTATACACGCGCGCACGCACACACACACACACACACACACACACACACACACACACACACACACACACACACACACACACATATATATATATATATATATATATATATATATATATATATATATATATATATATATATATATATATATATATATATATATATATATATATATATATATATATATATATATATATATATATATATATATATATATATATATATATATATATATATATATATATATATATATATATGTATATATATGCATACACAAACATCAGAATCGCGATGTAGACAATCCCAAAACCCTGCAAATAAAGAGTTGTTTCCTTTTTTGCGCTAAAACACGCGCGCTCATGCGTAAATGTGGGTCGTATGACGTATTTATTATACAGTTTATATAATCAAACATATATTTACCATCAGCATTGTAAAAAACATAAAATGACAGAGTTTTATAACTGTATAGAATGAGAACAAATCCTACGGAGTCATAAAAGACAAAATTTTGGCGATTCTACACGTTTTTCCCGATTTTATGGGTGAAAAAAAAATCCTACAAAATTTTAAGGGGCAGATTTGAATTCAGCGGGAAAAAATACATCAAAATATCGTTTACAAACATTAAATAAAAAAAAAATCCATTGATCTACAGTGACTTTTGTGATTTTTTTGCGAAAACCGTCAACTTTAACGAGTTATCCTGGACCATACAGTAAACATCAACATTTCTGGTCATTTTTCTGTGATTTCTGATAGTTCGAACATCATCTTCCAAAAATTTCATGTTGATCGACCGACTGGATTCTGACTTATTTGATTTTGAAACAGGAAAAGTCGAAATATCCCATAGTGTGTCGTCTAAGTCAGCTGAATTTTTGAATTTCTTTTATTCAACGGATTTTCAATTTTTTGCTCTTGTGGAAACTGGATTTCATGAGGGGATCTTTAATAATGAGTTCTTTTCTGATGACTTTGTCGTTTATAGATGTGATAGATCTATTCTTAACAGCGCTAAAAAAAGTGGAGGTGGTGTGCTGTTTGCAGCCCATTCTTCTATGCAAAGTGAGCTGGTTGTAGTACCTGGATGTGGCTCTATTGAATTTTTATGTGTCAAAGTTTTAATTTGTAATAATTTATTTTATTTTATAGTTTTGTACATACCACCTAGCTCACCTACTGATGTTTATTTGAGTCATGTAGATTGTATATGTGAATTGGTTAATATAATTAATTATAATGATACTTTAGTTGTATTAGGTGATTTTAATTTAAGTAATATTAATTGGTTGGTTGATAGTGAAACTGAGTCTTTAGGGTTACTCCCTTCGGATATTCTATCTGCAAATGATGCAGCGGTGGTGGATGCACTGTTCAGTTTCAATCTCAAACAAGTTAATTTATTTTGTAATGATAACAATTCGTTTTTAGATTTAATTTTTGTTAATAATACGGAATATTTGTCAGTTCATGAGTCTTTGACATCTTTCAAGGAAAATGATATTCATCATAATTCCCTCGAGATTATATTTCATGTTGGTAATCGAGATGATAAATGTCGGGTTTTTTCTTTTGATGATTCGTTTTATGATTTTAAAGAATGCGACACACCTGGTCTCTCTGAATATCTCCGTGGCGTTTGTTGGGATGATTTTTTTCGAGCCAATGATGTTAATGAAAATGTAAAAAATTTTAATGACTTACTATTTGTTGCTTTTGATAAATTCGTACCTTTGAGGAAAAAACGTAACTATAATTACCCACCATGGTTTGATTCTGATTTGATCAACTTACGTAACCGTAAAAATAAAGCTTACTATAGATTCAGATCCAATAATTGTCAACTGAATAAATCCAAATTTGTTGATCTACGTGAACAATTTAAATCTGTATTTCATTCTAAATATTGTCAGTATATAAGTGTGATTGAAACTAATATCAAACAAAACCCTAAAACATTTTGGAAGTTTGTTAACGAGAAACGTAACACAACTGGCTATCCATCGGTAATGATTTTTAATGGAGGTAAACTGAGCACGGTTCCTGAAATCTGCGAGGGTTTTGCTAGTTTCTTTCAATCGGTATATAAAGTTAATTACGGATCCTTTGAAAGCGACCCTACTGTTAGTAACTGCCAATTTAACATTCCGTACCTATCAATAACTGAAGATGACATTTTTGAATATCTGTCAGATTTTAATGATGGATGTGGGCCCGATGGGATACCTTCATCAATACTTAAATGTGTGAGCTCATATCTTGTAACTCCATTATGTTATCTTTTCAACCAATCATTAATTTCTGGACAATTTCCTTCAGCTTGGAAAATTTCTCACATTGTTCCAATTTACAAAAAGGGTAACCGTTCTGATATATCAAATTATCGTGGTATTTCAATTCTTTCGTCTATACCAAAACTTTTCGAATTAATTGTGTCGAAACATTTGTTATTCCATACTAAAGAGATAATTTCTTGTTTCCAGCATGGTTTCACCAGTGGAAAATCTACGACTACCAATCTGTTGCAATTTACTAAATTCACTATTGAGTCACTTGAATCTAAAGGCGCCCAAGTTGATTCAATTTACTTTGATTTTGCTAAAGCTTTTGATTCAATCGACCATAAAATTATTATTGAAAAACTTTCGGTTATTGGTCTTGATCCAAATTTTCTAAAATGGATTTCTTCTTATCTAGTTGGTAGGAAGCAGTATGTTCTATTGAATGATGTTAAGTCAGATTATATCTATTGTCATTCAGGAGTCCCTCAGGGGTCCCATTTAGGCCCAATTATATTTCTTTTATTCGTGAATGTTATTCCTAATATTTTTAAATTCTGTAAATGTTTATTATTTGCTGATGATTTGAAGATTTTCATGCATGTTGAATCTGTAAGTGATGCTGAGGTTTTGCAATCCGAAATTAATATATTGTCTAGTTGGTGCTCTAAGAATAAATTGTTCATCAATGTACAGAAGTGTAAGGTGATATCGTTTTTCAGAACACTCAATCCAAATATTGTCAATTATAATTTTGATGGAGATCTACTTTGTAGAGTAACTTCAACTGTTGATTTAGGAGTTCTGTTTGATCAGAAATTAACTTTTGCTTTACACATAGATAAAATAATATTAAAGGCCAATTCTATGTTAGGTTTTATTTTTAAAATGACAAAGGATTTTATGGATGCATTTTCGTGTGTTAGTCTATATACTTCTTTAGTAAGATCTCACCTTGAATATGCTGTAGTGGTTTGGTATCCTCATCAGGATGTGCATATTGCAAGATTGGAATCTATTCAGAAACGTTTTACTATCTATATGGCCAGGAAGCTTGGTCATTTATCTGATCGTCATCTACCTATGTGGGAACAGGTGCGAAGTCTCCCATCGTATGTGATTCGGTGTGAGTGCCTTCATATTGATACGTTGGTTAAACGTCGAAAAATTGCATCTGCCTTGTTTGTTAGTGATTCCCTTAGTGGCCGCATTAAGTGTCCTGAACTCATTTCTGCTTGGAGCATTTATGTACCTACCAGAAGCTTGCGTCCAAGGGAATTTTTGTTTGTTGACTTTCATAGAACGAATTATGGTTCCAATGAGCCAACCAAGTCAATGGCTAGAATTTTTAATGAATTTTACCATTTATTTAATTTTGAGAGATCCAGAGTGTATTTTCGGAAGGCAATTAGAAATTGCAATTTTCAATCTCATTTTACGTTTTTAAAGTTTTCGTTTTTTCAGGTAATGTTCCGTATTGTTAGTATTCCTTTTATTTCTTTTTAATCTATAATAATTCTTTTTTTACTATTCATTAAGTTTTTAACTGTAGAATAGATTTAAATAAATAAATAAATTTACAATTTTTATTTAATTTATAATTTTCTTTTTCTAATAACTTAATTTTCTATGTTGACACTATGAAATTTACTACAAGATTGAATTCAGCTGAAAATTACATTTTTTCTTGATAATCATCAATTTCGAAAAAACCATTAAAACTGCCTTGCCGCATTAAAATATTTTGTTCGTTGGCTTAATGGGTTTTTCGATCATGATTATTTTATCATGTAATCTTAACTTAAGTTGATACATTCTACTTTAAAGTACTAAAAATTAAAGTAGAATGTATCAATTATTAACTAATTATATGTATGTGTATTTGATTTTGTATCTATTATGAATGGAATACAACAACGGTACTGAAATACAATAAATCAAATTGACATTTACAAAAATGTTTACATATAATCAGTGGATGAAAATGATTTATAATTTAAAATTAATAAATAATTGATTTGAGCCTGACGATAATTAGATATCAACCAGGTAAGAGTGCCAAACAAAACTATTATACTGCATATATATATTCTAAATAGCTTAAATATTTCAGCTTACATTTAATTTACACGATTTATTCGTTTGTTTGATTTTGGCATTCCAAGCTGGCCGATGGATTCTAGAATTTAGGTTAAGTATAACTATAATAGTTTATTTTAATTGCTAATTACTCATTTTATTTTTCAGCTACTAAACATCAATTATTACAAGAAAATGAAAACGATTTACTTAAACGACTTTCATATACCATATGTTGAAAAACAAATATTTATGAAAGTATTTCAGAAATCATAATTAAGAATTTGTAACGTTTTCATTTAAAAATTTGTCAAGAAAAAAAGTGATTTCCCATATGTTTTGTGTGTTTTACTATGAAAAATTTGATATTTTCCTCGTTTCTAATTCCTTTATAAAAGCTTCGTTCTTTAGACTATGGCTTTGTAAAATCAAGGTTGCTTTGGTATAACCAATTGGTTAGCTCCAAGTTGGTTACTTTATTAATTTAGCTGCTCTAGTTCTAATGGGGGAACCAGCGAGTCATTAACAACTTTAAGTAAGAATCCGATATACAGAAAGTGCATGTTACTAACCAGCGAATCTTTAAGAACGTTTCGTTCAGTTCAGCCGTCACTTAACAGAACGAAAATTAACGGGCAAAGTGAAGGATATGTCAGAACACATCAAAATTTCCACAGCACACTTTTCTTAAAAATAATAAATTTTTCTATTCACGTTACATTTGAATACTGTGTTTGTCAGTTGTTTTGGATTCGGTGGCCGATATGTGAAATATTCTGTTAGGAAATAATTTCGTCAAATTCTTTAAGGATTCTTACTGATTCGCTGGTTAGCCCTTCAGGGCTTCGTTCGTCGAAGTTGTTTTACTGGGTGTTGAAGCACAACACAAATAAATTGTTGCGCATCCCTGATATTTGTGAATATACAAAAAAATTGTGTTTGATTAGTGTGTCGCAAAATAGTTTCCGCTCAAAAAAGCTTGAGCGGCTTCATTTTGGCGTCAGAAGTTTTACGGCGCATAAACACGTGTAATAAACCAAAGCCATTTTGCGGAAAAGCAGATTCTTCTAAACCAATTGGCATTATTGCGGTAAAACGGATTTCGTTAACAGATTATTGAGCACATTTTTATTGTTACGGGATACGTACTGTGAGTATTGACTATTGCATTTTTAAAATTAAATAAGTAAAAAAGGGGGCATTTTAGAGAAGTGAATCAAGCGAGCAATAAATAAAAAAAAACCTAGTGTTAATTATAAATAAAAAGGGTTTGAGTGAAGTGAAAATTAATCATGATCAGAGAGGAAAAAATAGCAATTCTAATCCTAAAGGCAAAGGCTCAACGGGCCGCAAAAATAGATGAGATGAAACGAGCGAAGCAATTCATAGACAACAAACCAGAAACCACAACCTTGCCTCAGTTAGAAGCACGTTTAGCCGTTGTGGGAAAGGCGTACAAACTATTCGAGGAAAGCTAACTAGACCTTGAATCACTGGACGACGAGTATTTAACGGGGAATATACGGTCTGAGTTTGAAGAATTATATTTGGTAGTAAAGCCCGCACTTCAGGTATTTTTAAATCAATTACATAAACCTTTGACACAAATAAATGACAATTGTGCTAGTGAAAAATTCTTAGTCAAATTACCTAAATGCGAAATAACTCCGTTCGCAGGGGATCGCAAAACATGGTTCACCTTTTTCGAGTCGTTTAATAAATTAATTCATAACAATCCCGGTCTGTCAGACATTGTCCGTTTTGGATATTTAAAGTCATTGGTAGTGCATCCCGCGATAAAGTCGATCGAATCATTGGAATTGACTTCAGAAAATTATAAAGAAGCTATCACTCTATTGCAAAATCGCATCAAAATAAAAAACTAATTTGTGAAGACCACATTTGAGAAATATTTTCTATCAAGCCAATCTCCAAACCAACGGCTAAAAATATTAGACATATGCTTGATACCGTTAATTCAAATCTTCACGTTTTATTTTCATTTCAACGCCCTACACCACACTGGGACAATATAATCAATCACTTGCTATGCTCTAAATTAGATCCTGATACTCGAATAAAATGGGACGACGAAGCTCCTATGGAAAGAATGCCAACTCTCAGCGAACTAACAAATTTTTTGGACAAACGTTGTCAGTCATTGGAGAGTCAAGTAACACATTCTTACAACTTAAAGCCAATTAGTATGCAGGTTTCAAATACTCACAATCGTAAAGTAAATTCTCAATACATTTCTTTGGCAGTTCAATCTAATTTAACTTGCAATTTTTGTAAAAGAAATAATCATCAAATTTATAAGTGTAGCAAATTTACTAATCTTCCAATTGCTGGACGCAAGGCTGCAGTCAATCGCCATGCTCTTTGTACTAATTGCCTCCGAGATGATCACCTGCTAGCATCATGCACATCTCGATTTATATGTTTCCAATGGAAACAACGACATCACTCGCTGCTACATGATCCTGCGGAAATAAATGTTAATCGGAATGATCATTTATTTTCATCTCATACGCTACAGTTTGAAAAAACATAATTGCAGCCTCAACAACAATCCGCTACACTCCCGAAATCGATAGCTTAGGAGAATCAGAGTTTAAAATCTATGGACAACAAGAAGAACAAACCATTAGAATCGAGTACATCGGCTTCTGCCACGATCATGTCATCAACTCATTAAGCTTTCCAGTTAAATGCAACGATAAATAACTCCTACGTTTACCTATCTACTGCATTGGTAAAAGTTTACGACAAAAATGGTGTACATATCATCGGCCGAGCTTTACTCGATTCAGCCTCTTAAGCTCATATTATCACTGAAGCCTTTGCAGCGAAACTTGGCTTAACTCGGAAGCAAATATCATCATCTATCCGAGGCATCAACGATAAATCAACGTCAAGCAACTTTTCAGTTAATTTAAGGATTCGCTCCTGCACATCTGAGTTCAGTACCTTTTTGGACGCTCAAATGTTATCAAACATTACAAGCTCGCAACCCGAAATCGCCGTTAACACTTCCAATTGGAAAATACCTGCAAATATTCGTCTAGCAGATCCAGGTTTTGCTGTACCACAAAAAATTCATCTACTTATCGGGTCCGAGCTCTATTTAACAATTTTAATAATTGGCCAAATCGAGCTTGCTGCTAGCTTACCTCATCTACAAAATACGTAACTTGGCTGGATCGTAGCCGAGAAGATCACTAATTTTGCTCCTATGATTACACATTCCAATTTAGCCAAAACAACCGATGAGCTAGCATTAGACAGTTTACTAGAAAAATATTGGAATGTTGAATCTGCAGTCACTCCACAGCATAACTAGGCTAGGCACATTTTGCGGAGTATACTTCTCGAGATAATTCCAGTCGCTTCATGGTGTCTTTACCTTTGACATGCTCACCTATTACGTTGGAAAATTCACAAACCATGACTGAACAAAGATTTCTAAATTTAGAGAAACGTTTAAGTAAAGATAGTGAACTCAAGTAATCATACACTAAATTTCTCAATGAATATGAGAATCTGGGCCACATGGTCCCTATTCCGGAATCTGAAATAGCTAAGATCCTTTACTTCATTCCGCATCATTGCATCTTAAAAAATGATAGTTCCACAACAAAGATTCGCGTGGTACTTGATGCGTCTGCCAAAACCGATACAGGTAAATCATTGAACGACATAATGATGGTCGGCCCAGTCATTCAGAGCGACCTTTCTCAGTCTTACTTCGCTTTCGCACGCACCGATATGTCATCAGTGCCGACATTACTAGAATGTACCGCCAGATCCGTGTGAAACAAGCGGATACTCATCTGCAGTACATTATATGGCGCAATACGATAACGGATCCTCTACGTATTTTTCGGCTTACTAATGTAACCTATGGAATGACAGCTTCTTCATATTTGGCCACTAAATGCCTCTATACTCTCGCCGAAATTAACAGCTGCATATATCCCGAAGCGTCATCTGATATTCGTCACGATATATACGTAGATGACCTACTTACAGGAGGAGATCCAATCAATGGAGTAAAAAAGAATTAAGGACCACGTTGTTCAGATTTTACAGGAAGCTGGAGTGGAATTACGTAAATGGTACAGTAACGATGATGCTTTGATGGCTGACATTAACGATGCTGACCGTGAGCCTTATTTAAGCATCGACTCTGACACCGTCAAAACACTTGGCCTATATTGGCTTCCACAAAGTGACCAATTTCGTTTCAAGGTAGCATACGTTGATCATGTCAAGCCCGTTACAAAGAGAATCATTCTCTCTGAAGTAGCGCGCATATTTCATCCACTAGGATACACTGGACCTGTTATAACGTTGGGTAAACTCTTCATATAGGACCTGTGGAGGTTAAAAATAAATTGGGATAGCGCGATACCTCAACATTTATATTCAAAGTGGCTAAATTTCAGAGCCCAAATGATGGAACTTAATAAATTACTTATTCCTAGATTTCTTCAGATTAATCACCCTTTTGAAGTTCAAATTCATGGTTTTTCCGACGCCAGTGAAGCAGCATACGGATCAGCAATATACGTCCGCACTAGCAGTGGTGACGGGAAATTTTCAACCTATTTATTGTGCTCAAAATCTCGAATCACACCTACTAAACGGGAATCACTTCCTCGACTCGAGCTCTGCGCAGCTGAACTTTTGGTGAACCTAATGAAGCGCGTCATTCCAGCATTGAGGTTTCATGTCGCAAAATTATTTTATTGGACTGATTCTACAATCATACTTCATTGAATTGCTTCTGAAACATCACATCTAAAAATATTTGTCGCAAACCGTGTATCTACTATTCAGCAATTCACAAAGGCATCCGATTGGCACTACGTTCCTTCAAGCGAAAATCCAGCTGACTTAATATCTAGGGAGATGCAGTCATCAATGTTAGTCAACTCGTCGTTATGGTTCCATGGGCCAGAATTCTTAACTCAGCCTGAAGGCTCGTGGCAGAAATTAACTCGCCAGTTTACTGGAGAAAAGGATCTTCAGGAATGTACAATTCCAAAATCGGTCATGGTTGCAGAATACAACACCTCGGAATTTACCGACCTATATAATATCAGCTTTATCTTGCGCTTTGTGGCCAATTCAAAAACTACAAAGGAGAATAGATGTCTCCTCCTGGGGCTATCAGTTGCAGAAAGAGATTACGGTTTATCTAGCAACTCAAACGTGGCAAACAAATCAGCAACCGCTCCCGCCTAAAATCCTAATCTCTCTTTCTTGACGAGAACAATATTATTCGTGTTGGCGGTCGTTTACCCCACGCAACTCTTTCCTATGCAATTAAACATCCTATTCTTCTACCAGCCTCTCATCCCTTCACAATATTATTATTAAATCACTTACATATAAAATTTTTACACGCAGGTTCACAAGCTCTTCTGGCAGCTGCCCGTCAGCAGTTTTGGCCTTTAAGTGGACGTCACCTTGCACAAAAGGTTGTCAATCAATTCTTTACCTGCCGTCGATTTCATGTCATACTTTCTCGTAGGCTTCAGATACGTCCAAGAAGACACTTGAGCATATTTTTTTTTATTTTCCAGAGCATCTTCAATTAAATCTATGATTTTGTCCACTTGATCTATGGTATAATGTCTCTCTATAAATCCAAATTGGTGAGGAGGAACGAGTGTTCTTGTTTGGCGATACGATGTTTCCTTTTTTGGCGGCTTGTTTGGTTTTAGAATCATTATCATCACTGGTATGGAACGTATTTTAGTCTGACTGCTGCGTTGATTATTAGTGCTTTAACTATAAGTCCAGTATACTTCATCTTTTAACTCTTGTACTGTTACAGGTGTTATGTTTTGGTTATCCACTTTATTTACTGGAATTATATTTTCTTCAGCTGTTCGCCTTAGAAGAGGTTTAAATGTGTCTTCAAGGTAGGCTGCAAACAATGCAGCCGTTTCTTTGGCACTTCTAGCCCAAGTTATATCGTCATTCTTGACAGAAGCTCTTTGTACTTTAGGTATTCGCCAATTTGTACTTTAGGCATTTAGCTAAAAGATTTGTTCTTGATTTTTGTTGCTTAAATAATTAAGTCGTGCTTTGCTTTGTGGTGCTCGGTTCCTCTACCAGATTTTTCGCGCTTTCCGTTTTTTTCTAACATAATCCCTCACTTCTACTGGGTAGCTGATATGATTTTCTGTTTAGTTACGAGTAGGAGTTGTTCAACAGCTCTAATTGAACATCAAGTTATTACGAAGTTTTAATTTCTACTTGTAATTCAGTATTGCCTTCGACTAGGTTTCGGAAGAGTTCCAACTTTGTTTTATTATTTGTTAACCTAGGCAAATTTTGATAATGGTTTCACTGAGTGTCATAATAAAAGGCGTGTGGTCAGACGAAATTCCTTCACTGTTTTCGAGTAGTACGTAGTTTTCAGAAATCCCTTTCATTACAAAGAAATCTATCAAATCTGGTATCTTATTTGTATCCGTTGGTCAATAAGTTGGTTTATCTCCAGACAAGAACTCGTAGTTTAAAGCCCGACCGGCTGGAAACAGCTCCTTACCCTTGTAGGTTGTTAGTCTTGATCTCCAATATGTATTTTTAGCATTAAAATTGCCTCCGATTATGAAGTTAAAACCGATCGATTTGAGTAACGTGATATAGTTTTCTTTATTCAGATTGTAACGCGGAGGGCAATATATTGAAGATATGTTACATTGTTGAGCCTCCTCCGCTTTTCCTGCTGGGTGGATGGCGTGGTAGCACTGGTATCCTCGAGTTCTAACGAATGATTCTTTTCTCAGATGAGATTCTGAAATTAGGCATCTATCTATCTTTACTAAATTTAGAAAAATTTTTAACTATGGAATTTGTTCCAACAGCTCATTTGCATTCCAATTGGCGATTCCGAATGTGTTATTCATCTTCATAGATTAGTACATCACGGAAGTGATTTCATTCTCTCTTTCCTGCTTATTTAACCGCTTATTTTTAGCGTCCATGCTTCTTTCTTGTTTTAGTAGTCTTAAGTTGAAAACTTCTATAATCTTTAGAATTTTTGAAAGAATTAGGGTTTGGTCATATTCCTTGTTACTTACTGTTTACCGCTGTTGTACAATCTGTGAGTATGTTTGTCGGCCTACTATTGAACTTATTTGTATAGGTAGTTCTACCACTGGGTTTTTTGACATTGTCCTATTACTGGGTACCCCATGGTTTAGCGGGCTCTGACGTTTTTGTTTCTCAGATTTTGCAGTTCCCTGACTATTTCACATCCTCTATAGTTAGCGGGATGCTCTCCGTTCCAGTTTACGCATTTTAGAGGCATATTTTTTGTCAAATTGCAAGCTTGGGCGAGATGATTGTTTTTATCCTCGTACTTGTACCATTCCTTGCCTTCATATATCAGCTTTGCAGCTAAACCTCTATAAGTTTCAAGATCTGTTGTATTGATTTTCCACAGATTATTGTTCAGTGCTATAACTCTACATTCTTTAGTAGTCACCGATTTCAATAATGAATGGATAGTACCATATCCAGTTATGCCAATAATTTTGATTGCTGATGGTGCCTTTTCCTTAATTTTGGTGGATAGGTTTGCCTCTTCGGGTATATTTCTGGAGAAGATTCTGCCTTCCTTTTTTTTGCAGGTCTTTTCGTCCTGTTCTTTTTTAGGATCCAGTCATTTTCTTCTCTTAATTCTTTTTCGTCAGTGTAGAACTCTGTCGCAATGCTACAACTATAAGTAGGAAGCCACTGCGGTTTTAATTCACTTAGAGCGCAGCTTTTGATCGCCTTCCTAATATAGTTAAATGATAAGGAATCAATGGTTCGAGACCGACAAATTTTAATCCAGCCTAGCTTTTACTAAAGAATCAGCAATATCGTTACCTCAATGCCACAATATTTAGTAATTCTGAGAGAAGATGAATAAAGTATTTACAGTCCTTAATAAATTTTGACACGGTTCAGTTATTCAACGTATACAGCATAGAAAAGCAATCTTACAGACAAAAAAAAAATTTATTCACAACAGCGCCACTCAATCCCTCAATTACAAAGAGCCTAAGAGCAATTGCTTCCGCTTGAAAAACTGTGCAGTACTTACTCAGGCAGCTTGATAAGTTCAGATCAAATATATATTAATAACCTGAACTATTATCGGAAGGAGAACCGTCAGAAAAGTAGACGATCGACTTATACAAGTTCTCATGAAAATCCAGTGATCTCCACTGATCTCTAGAAGGGTGCAGCAGCAGAAATAATTATGTGATATTGAATACGATATCTATTTCTTGTGCTAAAGATATGTAGTCGTTAAGGATTGTTCTATGACCCACAATTGATTCAGGAATGTTCCTTATCCCTATGCACCATAGTCGAAATGCAGCAGAACGTGCTATTCCTAGAATGGAAGAATGCAACTGTGGTAAGAACAGAATTGATTCCATGGCAAGAAGCGGAGTTGAGCCCATGGCTCCATTAATGACCCTCGTTTAATAATTGAAGTCTTTAATTAGGTAGGACCAACGATTTATAGATGAAAGCCAGCATTTTGGGAGTTATACTCCCTAAGTTTTTCCAAATGTTGGTCTACTATACACTGGCAGAAGATGGCACTGGGTTTTTGAAGTTTTTATTTCAGGTGAAATTTCCAGAAGAGCTTGCTCTCCAAGACACCTATTTGTTTGACGTAGTATGATCTGTTAATCGGCCTCCCAAAAAGAGAGGGCACATTTAGACCAGCAATGTCTATATGCCTAGCAATTACAACCAAATCAGTTTTAAAAGTGTTGACGTGTAAATCCGTACCAGCACACCACGCCTCCCTAATATGTAAAGCGTTCTGCGTTAAATCGGATGACCAGTTTATGTAGAGCCGTTTCACAGGACTTACCAACCGTATAAGCATTTTGCATGGTACTAAGTGGGGAATTAGATAAATAATTATCTTTATTTATTAAAAGCCAACATTCTATTAACTCTAGCGATAGTCTCTCTGCTGTCCATTTCCTCCATTTTCTGTGAGCGAATCTTAAGCTATTTTATACTCCTTTTGAGCTATTTATTAGATGATTCCTGGTATGCTTCCTTTGGTTTTTAAGAACAGTGCACGAAAGTATCCATTCCCAATCTTTTTATTTTGTCCATACGCTTTTGTAAATGAACCCGAATAGGGTTCGAATGCTAAAGCTTTAATTAGTTAAAAAGAAATATAAAGAGCCCTAAACCAAATAAAAATTGTTTAATTTATAAACAGTAATTGGCTCATAAAAATAAAACACTAATTTATAAAATTCTAGTTGTGGCAGTTTTTGAGTTGGTAGATGACCATTTCCGAAATCTCGAGATTTCATCATTTTTCTCTTTCCTTACTCTTTATATAAGAAAGCAAATTAAAATAAAAGATTAGGGCTCAAAACCAATAAAAATATTTCAGTTATAAAAAATGAAGGCACAATGAATTATCCAAACATTTAAATCATCACAATAGGTTCAAATATTAAAAAACACCGATGTGAAAGTTCAAAGGCGGCCCGAATCTATAAAGATTATTTCTATAATCAATCATTTTCCATTATTTAGACATTCTGACGTGTGTCTATGAATATGATTATTGCATTAGCGTTAAAGCGAACAATAACATTTCCATCATTTTTCAATGTCATCACAATTTTCCACTATTTTCAACATCATAATGTATTCTGTTGAGTATGGCACAAGAAAGAAAACCAAAAGAAAAAAAATATTTTCTGGTAATCCTTTCAATAGTTTTGATCTTTGGCATCATTTTTTTTTATACCGCTATAAAATTATTTATTACCAGCATAAAATGATTTATGAATGGAATTCCCAAAACAATAGATCCTAGACCTAAAAGATACGATACGAGTATATACAAACGACACGAAAAGTCTAACCTATTGTCTAACATCCATAATTTCTGGATCAACAGGTTATAGAATATAATCTTATGTTGTGTACATGTACATATCTGCATACACCGAGGCAAAACGAAAAAAAAAAATTATTAGACACTTTAAGAGCAACAGAGAATCATTTTTCTCGTCGTAGCTTTTCTAATTTATATTCAAATTCAATTTTTATGACATGACAAAAATTTTCGAGATTTTTTTTTTGTTTGTTATGCAAAACACTATATTAAATTGAAGTTGTGAATGTCATCATCATCATTATTATATCAAACATAAACATCAACATCATCATCATCATCATAATGATTGTCATGAACATCAGCCATCATACACCAAAAAAAAAAAAATCACAAAATTCATTTATCACACAGCCAAAATAATAAGAATGTATACTTTAACATCATTGTTATGAGGATGGAAAATTCTAAAGAAAACTGAAAAATAATAAGCAAAAATTACAATATATACGTAGTATACAAGATGAGATGATGATGAAGATGAGGAGGCAAAGGCAACACAGCACACAAAATTTATAAATACAAGTACGAGTAAAATACTCTATGTACAAAAGGAAGGAGGTGGGTGATGGAAATGAATTTTTCCTTTTTATTATCGAATTTTTTTTTTTTTTCACTTGTAGAGAAGTTAATTTTTTTTTAGTGCGGTTGACACTTAATAAATTTTATTTCAATTTTTGTAACACCAAAATAAAATCTTAAAAATGTTTTAAATTAACTTGGTTGAAATGACTTTTTCACAACAAACATAAATATGTTGTGTTATAAGAATGGTATGTTGTATCAGATGGCGGCATTACAGTTATGGTGGTAAAGAAAAGTTCAAAGTAGTTACTAATTTATTATTCCCCCTTTAGCTTCAATGCCAAGTCGAAATCCAATCCGATGACACCTCATTAGTAAAACCCCGCAACCACAGAAAAACTTTTCTACCACATAACACCTACTACAATTTCCATTTAGAAAATCAATAAAAATCTATTAATCATAACTCACATAAAATACGAACTGTAATTTATTGAACTTTGAAATATTTTGTTCTGAAATACAAAATGAAAAAAAATTTAACAGATCCATAAAAATAAACCGTATTGTAAAAAAGAAATTCTTAAAAACAAATTTTATTTTTTATTCTTATAGCTTATGATTTATAATCTTAATTTTTTTATATTTTTAAAAACTATTTCTTCGATATCGTTTAAGTCTCTCAGGTTTGCTATTGCTTGGCAATGCCTTTTAACCAATTTAAATAAAAACGCAATGAACTTAAATACAATATTTGTGAAGCACATAAAAATGTTCACCTTTATGAGCCTAAAGAATTTTCTGTTAAAACATATTTCTTCAATTGTTTTAAGTTTTTTTATTAAGATGTGAGAGGTGATTAATGAGCTCCAATTTATTATATTGAAAAACAGGTGTTCCCGTAAATTGAAGATATTTTTTTTTTTTGCTGAATGACCGCGTCAAATAAAATTCTTAATTTAATGTATAGGCTGCTTTGTACTACACAGTAAATATTTTAAGGGATGATTTTTTAGCGCATCATAGAAACTGTTGTTCGAAATAGTTCCTGTATCATAGCCAAAATTGTGTGTACACCCCAAAATCTCAGTGCTTCATTAACAAACCTCTTTAAAAATTAACCAAACAATATTTTTTTTTTTTTAATTTTCAATTTTTCATTAAGTAAATTAATTATTCTGCTTTCTATATGGCGAGTATTACATTATCATATTTCTATAATTATATAAATATAATACTTTTTTTTTGACATAAAATGTGGTAGTGTAATATGAAAATATAATTATTAGCTTCTTGAAGCTAAATATAATAGTTTTTTTTGACAGGTCATAATGGCGGACAAATATAATTGGAGCGTAATGATAACAAAAAAAATTAATATTTGATTACGAGCATAACGAATTGTTATATAACACCCGGCATCGGGATTACAAAAAATAAAAGGCAGCAGATTTACCGGGAAATAATGGATAATTTAAATGAAATCCAAAATGGGCTCGTTATGAAAGAGCTGAAAATAAAAATATATGGATTGCGCAGTCAATACCTAACAGAAAAATTAAAGGTAAATTCAATTGTTAGAATAATCACATTCTGTGAAAATGACTAATAATTATAAATGTGTTACACGGAATACGTAAATTTTGAGGTTAAGTGTTGTTTACGATTTTATACCGAAAATTGACTTTATTTTTGGTACATGTAGAATCACTTAAAGATCTCTAAATATTATATATTCGTTATTACATTTTTTTAGATTAAGACAAGTTTAAAAAGTGGTTCAGAAGTAGATGCCGTATACCAACCAACTGTATATTGGTATCCAATGATGAAGTTTTTGGACGTTTCAACCGAGGCTGATACATCCATTTTGAGTTTTGATGAGTTAGACGAAAACAGTACATGTAAGTAGTCCAATTTAAATATTTATTTAAGAATAATTACTAAAAATAATCGTGCTGCCATCGCACCTTTCCAACCCCATTATATAAATTTTTTAAATCCTCCCTAATTTCTTTACCAGCACGCTTGTTTCCTGTGTTAATATTTTGTCTCCGTAAAGCTAGCATTTCTGAATTTTCCTCCAAAGAAGGCATCTTTATTAATTCGTCTCCAATAGTTTCAATTAAAAATGATCCTTGCTGTGTGTAAATGTTTTTTCTTCGTTCAACTAAAAAATTGTGTAACGTGCAACAAGCTAGCGTTATGTTCGTAACTTTCATCGGTGATAAATTAATAGTGGTTAGAAATATTCTAAAGTGCGCTGCAAGTATTCCAAAGGCACTCTCAACCATTCTTCTGCCTCGCGAAAGTCTATAATTAAAGATTTGTTCCTCTTGGCTTATGTCGCGTAACGGATACGGCTTCATAATATTATAAGAGAGTGGAAATGCATCGTCAGCCAGAATGACGTACGGCGTTGAGATATTTGAACCCGGTAATTTTTTTCCAGGTGGGATGTTAAGAATTGACGTATCAATTATACATTGCCTCAACTTACTTTTAGCATATACGCCAGAATCTCCAACTCGCCCATTTGTACCGACATCGATATAAATAAATTTATAATTTGCATCTACTAGGGCAAATAAAATTATACTATTGAACGATTTGTAATTATTATAGTGTGCACCAGCCGAAGGAGGGCACTGAATGCGAATGTGTTTGCCATCCATTGCCCCAATTGTATTCACTACATTCCACTTCTCTTCATAATCTTTTACAATTTTCGTCCATTCATCTTGGGTTGATGGTACCTAAAATATAAAATAATTGTATTTTTATTTTACAGATTCATGTCTAGACGAATCAGCCGTTGAAACGGATCTAGTGCCGAATAAAAGAAGTATAAGGTTAGACCTAGAGGAAACAGTCAGTCAGCAACCAAAAAAAAGAAAAAAAAAAACACTGAATACGACCAACTACTGTCTAAAGCCATAGAAACAATGACTGAAATGGCCAAGCTAGCTTCCACACCAGCAGAAGCCGGGGATGAATTTGATTTCTTCGGAAAATTTGTGGCAAATGAAGTGCGGGACATAAGGTCTGCGTCAGACCAAATTGTTTACCACCAAGTGAAAAGGCAAATCCATCAATTTCTTTTAAATACGTGGGATTTAATAGACAGCACACCTCGTGCAAGTACAAGTCTCTCCTTTACATCAGGGTCGACAAGTGTAGCTGAAATATGATAGAGGAAGAATATTTTGAATAAATATATCGTTGATGTCAATTAACAATTACGTATCTAAAGAAGAAAAATATACGTATCTAAAAGCGTTTAAAATTGGTTGTAAATTACCAATGTCGATGAAAGTGACCAACAGTAAAATTATATTGATTGTCATAAGTTATTATTATTGGTCAATTTGATCGAAATTGGTCATATACGACCAATTTTAAATGTTTTTAGATACGTAAATTTTTTCCAATATTTTTAGATACTTAATTGTGAATTGACATCAACGATATGTATGTACCTTACAAATTTTTCAATAAATTAAAATTATTACCTTTAAAAACTCATTTTTCATTGCTTGATAAATTGCATCACAAGTTTCGGGAATTATATTTGAAATTGAACACTGCGGAATTCTCGTGTGAAATTGCAAACTGGAATAGCTTTCACCAGTAGCAAGGAATCTTAGTGTGACCAAAAGTCTGTCTTTCACACTTATATAGCATTCCGCAAATGTGTGTTTTCTCTTTTAATGAAGGGAGAAATTTTTGAAATAATAAAATCAAATGCCTGGTTATCCATTCTTAGGTATTTTATATAGTATTACATATCTTCTGCCTGCAACTCCTTAAGCAAATTTACCTGAACACCTTTTTGATCGCGTCTGGCAATCCATGGTTTAATCCAAATTCGCTTTTTTTTTTTCTTTTTTTTTATAAGAGCAACAACACAAATTGCTGAAATTGTTGCTGCGCAAGCAAAAAATCTCTTCTCCATTTCACAAAATAACAAACTTCTTATGACTTCTTTCGTACTAAACTAAGAATTATATTATAAATCTAACTATATCTATTATGAAATATATAACGTAATGTAATATGGTAAAATATATAAAACTATTTATATTACTATATTCTTATGTCAAAAAAAAGTATTATATTTATATAATTATAGAAATATGATAATGTAATACCCGCCTATAAGACGATATAATAAGACTAATAAGTAGGCTTGGGAAATCCAAACCAAAAATTTGTTGGATAGTTATTCGTTTTAGAACAAATAAAAGCGAATAAGCCCTATGAATATGTTACCACATATTTTTACATACATATTTCCACTTAGTTTACGTTTTACCATATATTTTATGGTTTACTCCAAATATTTTTAATTTTTCTTCAAGAATAACGTAATTCGACTATCATAGCTTAAAATTTGATACAGCAAAATATTTTATAAGCCAAATTTTAAATTTAGGCCAACAAATAATTTTTTAGAAGTTAAAAATGGTTCACTTTGGCCTAAACTCCACTAATTAAAATACAAATCGCAAATAAACGTCAAATTAAAATACATATCTCAGTAGTTTACTGCACATTATTTGACGATCCTGAGTCCTTCTCGAAAAGTAGATTTTGTGTTTGTATGTGCCATTATCAAAAATGAAATAATCTGTTTAATTAATCACTTGAGCAACAGTTTTAATGCTATTCATATTCAAAATGGGCTCGAACGAAAACCAATTTTTAATCCGAAAAGTTCCAAGTTATACCTCTGTGAAATTAGCCCGGAAAAAAATCCCAGAAAACGATTATAGTTAAATATGGTAATACTAACATATTATAACTAGCGTATTATGAAAACTATAACGAAACAATAGTTATTTATGGTACTAGTGAGCAAAACGAGATATTATCCATGAGGGATAAGTTTGTCCCACGAGGCGATAGCCGAGTGGGACATTATCCCGAGTGGATAATATCTCTTTGCTCACGAGTGCCATACAACGTTTTATCCACTTTTGTTGAAATAAATTTCGTAAATTAATAAGAAATAGTTCCATTTTGTGTTTTCACAGTGGAGCATTGAATTTTGAAATATATTTTATCATAGTCACCGTTCTTTAAATTGTCATGGTGTACTTTAATTTAACTAATTTTTGGAATATAGTTTTTCAATTTGACTACGAATAATTTTCCAATGACTACTCAACATTTTGTTATATCAAATATAACTCACGTTGCCCCTAGCAGCGTCGGTTATACAATAACAATGGGTTATTTTACATTTTCTTTATTTGAAATCAGCGTAGTTATCGGGCTATTACGAGTATATATCAAAAGTGGATAAAATATATTTTCCTACAATCGCCGTGAAAATCAGGCTTTTTTTCTCTGTTTTCAAAGCCCAAAGTGTCTGTTTTTTTGACAGTTAATAAACAAATTACTTTGTCACACGTTTCTCTTAGAAACGTGTGACAAAACTTGAAACAGCACGCAATTTTTAAGAAAGACTAATGTTTGTATAAAACATCAAACCAAATTTTTGTTTTTCTTTATGAAAAATAAAAAAAATCTTTGACTACTCGATTGAACAAAATGTCGGTCCTAAAATAAAATCGTATTGTCAGTATAGTAAATTTTACTACAAAATTATCTTTTTATTATATTTTTTAAAATGATTGTAGGAAAAATAAAGTGTGAAACACGTCCGCAAAGTTGTTTGTCACGCTCGAAAGGTTGCTGGCCTCCGTCCCGTCGGCCAGCAATTTCCTTTCTCGCGTGACAAACTGGCACTTTGCGCTCTTGATACACAAATAACTATTTTTAGGTATTTCATAAATGAATTGGTAGACAATAATTCTCACTGAGTTATCATTACAATATTCACTTATACAAATTATTCGATAAAGTATTTTGAAGTTGCACAAAGCATAAACTACTGGTCCCTTGAAGTCATATAAACAGAGTTTAAAATGGGATTTCATTTTGCTCTTCGCTCTTCATTTTTGTTCAAGAGCGATAATAAAAACTATTAAAAAGCTCTTTATAAAGAGCGATATTGTAAAAACAAAAATATCGCTCTGAAGAACTGGAGCATTATTTTTATTATAAGGCCCTTGCTCTTTCACTATTGCGTTTGTGTTATCATATTTTTGCTCTTTGTTATTGCGCTGAGAAAATAAATACGCTCTACTCTGATGAATAAAAACGTCATTATTATATTGCTCTTACTCTTGTTATTACGGCAAACGGTTACATTCAAAACCTTTTAAATTTCTTTAGAAAGCCAGATTGTTTTATTAGCGAACAGATGCACAGGCATTGGAAATTTGATTCTAAAATGATTTTTGTGCGTTAGAAATGGGGATTCTAAAATCAATTTTACATGACGTTCTGGAGTATGGCCGATTGATTATAGTGGAACTCACTAGCTATTCTTTAACCGATTTGAGTAAAATTTGACATATGCATTAGAAATGGGATTCTAAAATGATTTTTAGGTGAAGTTCTGGAATATGGCCGATTATGGTGGAACTTGGCTATTTCTTAACCGATTTGAGTGAAATTTGACATGTGGAAATGGGATTCTAAAATGATTTATGGATCATGTTCTGGAATACGGCCAACTAGGATGGAACTTGGCTTTTCTTTAACGATTTGAGTGAAATTTGACATGTGCGTTTGAAATGGGATTCTAAAATGATTTTTAGATGAAGTTCTGGAATATGGCCAATTGGGATTGAACTTGGCCATACCTTAACCGATTTTAGTGAAATTTGACATGTGCTTTGAAAATGGGATTCTAAAATGATTTTTGGATCAAGTTGTAAAATATGGCCAGTTGTGATGGAACTTGGCTATTCCTTACCCGATTTTAGAGAAATTTGACATGTGCGTTGGAAATGGGATTCTAAAATGATTTTTAGACAAGTTCTGGATGATGGTCAACTAGGATGGAACTTGGCTATTCCTTAACAGATTTTAGTGAAATTTGACACGCGCGATGGAAATGGGATTCTACAATGATTTTTAGATGAATATGGCCAACTAGGATGGAACTTCACTAGCATGAACAAAACATAACATAATTTTTAATTCACATAATACCAGAAAATAATGCGATTGTGGTTTAATTTTTTAAATTTATCGTGATAAAATATTAAAATAACTATTTCAAAAATATATTTTAGCTTTATTGTTGTAAATTATTATCAAATATCACCTAGCAGAATGTTGACGTAACAGCTTGTAGCTATGAAAAAACAGCTAGAGCAGTTACGAGTAGACGATTTAGCAAAGGCATAAATCACAAGGGCCTATAAGTACTTGCGGTGGTCAATTGGAAAACCACTAATATAGTATTGTAATTTATTTCTATTTAACACGTGAAAGTAATAGTACATGAAATTTTTAGAGATGTCAGCTTTAAGAATTTTGAATTTTTGGTACATAAATATAAAATAAAATTATTTTTTTGCGGTGGTCATTTTTATTCGTGTTAATTGCTTTTGTTTACGTTTTTCTTTCGATAAAAAGGAAAAATGATTAATAAAAAAAGTTAAATGTCTAATGAGGCTATCTCTAGAAATTTACTACCCTTGGATATTTTTTGAAAGCGATGTCCCTTATAGATTATAATTTATTTGGTACTTAAGCGGACAAAAATGGAATATGGTATGTGACTCGATACAACTTTCTTCTCTTTCGTTTGATATGATATATGCAAAACTGTAGTAGTAGTAGTAGTATGGTTTACATATCTACATTTTTGGCCAAATTGAGCTATTGGTGCCTGCCAATGTAAAAATAAACTTCATTATTAATATTTTTTTTTACTGTGGCCATATGCAAGCTGTATCCATGGCCTACAAAACCTATATCAAGCCATGCTCGTTAATTAATATCTTGTATGACTTCAAAGGACTATATCTGTTTAACGGCTAATACAATTTTTTATACTGTGCCCATAGGCAAGCTGTATCCATGGCCTACAAAATCTATACCAAGCCGTGCTCGTTAATTGATATTTTGTACGACTTTTAAGAATCCTAGTTTGATCTAGAATTTTTATACTTATGCTTGTGATGGTTTCTTGCACCAATTCTTTAAATTACAACTTACGTTTAACTATAGCTCCGCTTTTCGTATTGAAAATGTGCAGCTATTGGCTAGGAAACACAAAAAACATCCGTATAAATTTATCCCAAAAAATATTTTTATATGTTATTAACTCATATATGTATCTTGTAAAAATATTTTTCCGGGATAAATACCGTTATGATAGTTTTTTCGGGATGACATAAAAATACCATAATAGTATTTTTCCGGGCTGACACTAAATAATGTCAGGATAGATATATTTTTCTGGGATGACCGGTAAACGTGATATTGTTGTATCATTATATATTAGTGTTGCCAACACACTTTTCTGGGATAATTTTCGGGCTAACTTCACAGACATCTAAGTTATTATATGTTTGAGGGAAATGTTGAATGTAAATTTGATTACAAATTAAATTAAATTAAAATTTCAGACAATTAAAACACGATGGATTTAACCAAAATTAGAGGGGAATCTAAAGGTAATAAAATTAGCTTCAATTCTAAATTGGACTTAAATAATTAACTCACCCTCTTACATTAACTCAGAATTCAAACATGAATTTTAGTAAAATATTGAGTGCCGTTTACGTGAGAAAAGTTAACATATTAGCTGCGTTTTTTTATTCGCTCCGGATAGCTGCTATCGAGAGCCGTCATTTTCCTATGCCTAAATTTAAATTTGACGCGCTATTTATTGGTAAACTAAATTTATTTAACATCAAACAATCATTTTTAATTCAATTGTTTAGCAAAAACTTCATATAAAAAATACCTACCTATTTATACGGAGCGCAATCGGGAGCCACTTTTTATATGACGGCTCTCGATAGCAGCTATCCGGATCGAATAAAAAAACGCAGCTATTGTTTGTCAGCATACATTTGTGAATTTCAACATATCGTATATAAAACCAGAATATGGAGCAAAAACTGAATGAGAATTGGAATTCCCAAATGTAATTGAATAAATTGTTGAGTACTCAAATTGGATTTAAAAATTGAATGAGAATTACAAACTAGATTTGAACAACATCTTGTGTTTAATATGAATCAAAAGATAATAGTAGTTTTCAGCAGATAGAGTTTGAATTCCAATATTTGAATAAAAATTCCAACGAGGGCATGACTAAATATTGAGTGGATCCATAAAAAAACCTCCGGTTTTAAATTCATAAATTTTCAGTTTGAAATTAAACAGATACAATTTTAATTGAGTTACCATTCGAACCACGACACCTTTCAATATTTTGAGTTAAAGTGTTACTTGGGGGTTAAAAATTGATTTGGAAATTGAGATTAGAAATTGATAACTACTTGGTTTATGGCAAAAATTTGAGTATAAATTTGGCGTTCTAAACTAGATTTAAACATAATTTTAATTGCAATTAGGTTAGAATTGAGTTGCAAAATTAAATTAATTTAATGATTTTAATGAAGTTTAACTTAATCCAAAAATGCGCATTTTCAAAAATGTGCATTTAAATTCGCAGTTCGGACCCATTGTTTTTGAAAGTACGCAGTAAAATACAAAATGTCATTCATTCAGGTCATTTAAAGACATTACGATAATTTATTAAATAAATTTACTTAATAAAATTACAATTTACTTAAAATTTTGAGCTGAACGGAAGTGATACAGATTTTTTTTGGCAACAAACAAAATTTTTTTATCTGTGACTGATTTACACATAGTTTAAAAACAAACTGAACAAAACGTAAAACAAATTGAGGTACAATCGAAGCAGAAGGGAGAAACAAATATCGTAATATAGAATTTTTTACCGAGTAAGGACCAGAACGGCATCAGTAACATCCCTGAATTATTCTTCAATATTTGCACTTACTCACATTTTTTACATATACCACTAAACTTGAACAGTTGAAAATTATACACTTGAACAAAATTCTATATACTTCGTTGAATTGTTTGAGTTGATGCATTTTTGTATTGGTTACTTGATGAGCTTTTTCTTGTAAACGTCAATAAATTGATCAAACTTGCCTTATCCAGTAGGAATGCGGGGTCCGAATTATTAAATGCGGGATTCTTATACTTCGTATAATTGAGTACGTTTGAATTCAATTCTGAATCGGCTGTACGTAATGCATTCCAAAGTTAGTGGTTATGGAAATACACAAAACAGTGGGAACATAACAATAATTTGTCTTTATATGTACATACTATATGTTCATGAAGGGAAATGTAATATTGCAGCAGCAATAATTAAAAATTTTAAATTTCTTGTTTTTCTTATGATTGTATTTCGTCTTAGTTGAATTGTTATTATCGGAATTTATGTTGTGTCTGTGTATAATATCCAAAGCAACTGTAATTCTAGGTAGATAGAATGTTGTTTTGAATTCATGCCAGTGCATGTATAACAAAATAATTAGATAGGATGGGGCATGGGTTGAAAACAAGTTTCATAAGATAAAATGCGTTGATAAAATTTATATTTTTCTTTAATTTTATTGTTAGTAGTTTGTTCAAACGATTTTATTTGGGACAAGGTTGGTAAAGTTTTGGATTCCTGGACCAAATTGAATCTAAATTTAAATTTCGTTGAACAAATTATGGGTTTGAATTTTAATGTGGTTTAAGAGTCAAATCATAGATTTTATGCAATTTTTTTTTTTTTTTTTCAATTGGTACAAATAGGAAAATAATAGTTTTTGATTTATATTTGAGTTATTTAATATAATTTAGTATGGCAACTTTAATCTGTTAATATTTTATATGTTCTTAATTATTTTAAATTACTGTGCAGTGGGGATTTAAACGGAATAGAGTAATAAGGAATTATGTATTAATTTGATTTTAGAGGTATGTCTTGAATTTGCTAATTAAGATAAAAATCTGGAAATTAAACTTATATGAATTTTAGAATTTTTAAAAAATTAAGTAATTAAATTAAATTTGTGTGTTGAAATTTAATTGATAATTAGGAATGGATTCGATACATTGAAATTTTCAGATGAGTAACCGTTCATTATTTAATTATTTATTATGGGAGTTTTAGAACGGGGAAAACGGGCGCGGTCTTTTATTTAATTATTATTCAATATTCATTATTTATTTATTTACTTTGTTTTATTATAATATAATTATTATGTTCGGATTAATTTAAACTATTTTGCAGAGCTACTTAAGCAGAATAAAGTAATAAACAATTAATTACTTAATTTTGATTTTAGTGGTATTCCTGGAATTAGTTAATTAATTTCTTTAATTTCTGAAGTCAATAGCTAATTAAGCTAAAGAAATGGAAATTAAATTTTTAGAATTTTAGTTTAAAAAAAAAAGATATTTAGTGTTTAAAATTCATAATTTAGAATTAAAATTTTTAATGCATCTTGAATTTCAGATTATTTAGTTAGTGTTTAATTTGGTTTCCGTCAATTTAGATGCTGAATTGAATTTATTTTATATAAGGGTGTTAAGGGCTGATTTTAAATAAAGAATTAATGGTAAAGTAAATTAGGTTTTGGGTTTAAAAGAATTTAATGGAATTAAATTAATTTTTATTAAAATTTAATTGAGTTAAATTTAGTAAAATTATTTTTCGGTGTAATCGAATCATTAATGTCATAATGTTAGTATTGATGTTGGTATTGTTATTGATGTGGATGTTGGTATTGGTGCTGGTATTGGTGTTAATGTTCATACTGCTATTAATGTTAATGATAGTTTTTGCTATTAGTATTGATATTGGTTAGTTAAAAAGGTTTTAGTTTAGAAAACACTTGAGAAACTCGACCAATATGACACTGGCTGAGGGGACATTGCGATGGGCGGGTGATAGTTGGTTTAATTAATAATTTATTTCAGAGAATTAAATTTATACTTAATTTTAGAATAGTTATTATAAAGGATTATTGCATATTTCAAATTGAGGAAATTCTTGAAGAACCCGAAGCAACTTTACAGGAAATTGAGCAGTACTTCAAATTGTATTGTCTTGTGCTAAATAATTTACTAAAAATATATTACTAACTATCAACTACTTAGGCGTCTGAAACCGGGTTGATTCTTTGTTGCTAATATGCCTTTCCTTTCCTTCGGTTTTGTTATGTGTTAAGGGGGTACGGAGGGCCCGGCGTCATCCGGGAGTCTTGGTTAGGTTTGGTCGTACACCCTGATCAATCAATCAATCAATCAAATTTCGAAATTCTTTATATTTTTCAAATTATATTCCAAATTTGTGATGCGTTATCGATACATTTAGAACTCTTTTTAGCATAGAGTTACAAAATGTTTTATTTTATTTGATGCTATACAAATGAATCACGTTCTGTTTCATCTACTTGAACGATGGCCGATGGAAACACGTTTTGGATAAAGGATATTTACATTGAAAACAAATATTCTGAATTTTTTTCTAAAAATACCCTATGTAAGTTCTGAGTAAAATGATTGGGGTCGAAAATCTTCAATACGTGAAAGCTCTTAAAACTAAAAATTCTTGACATTTCTTCGAAATACATGATTCCGGGATCGTGCCACGAAAGATAGAATATATGGAAAGGCACAAAAACTACAGAGAAAGTATAAATAAATTATCAAAATTAAAGCACAGATACGAATATCAGATGAACCAAGCGAATGATTTTGCGGTTTTTTTAACTAGAACCCAATATTAAACGTGTCTGTAATATTTATCTTGGACTCAAAATAATACAAAAATGATTCAAGTAACACCATCTATCGTAAATAAATATTAATAACTTTGAACAAATATAGTATTTACCTTTATTGAACATTTTTATTTGTTATATTATGTTTTAAAATTAAATTATTAAACCAAAAATTGTAGTTGTAATTTTTTACAACAAAAATAGGTAAAATCACCTAAAAAATAACGAGCTTATTAAAATGTGTCTCTATTAACTGTCTTTCTTTTGTTAAAGGTTAGATTCAACCTCAGTAAAAATAATTTAAATTGGTTTGAGTTTCAGGTTTTGGGTTCCAGATTGAATTGCCAAAAATTTGTTCGGCTTGAAACAATTTTTCCCAAAATACCACCTTCATTTATAAATCAAATTTGAAATTCAAATGGTTTGGTTTATAAAGCTCTTAAAACTAAAAGCTCTTTAAAATTTTCATTGACCACAAATATTTTAAATCTTACCTAAAAGTCCGTCATCCCTTGTAATAACAAATATCGAAGTAAAACGGTTGGTTTCAAAAGCTTCGAAAAGTGTAAAGTCTTAAAACTAAAACTCTCCACAATTTTTTCAAATACCTAATATATGGTATGCTCGTAAAACATTTTAGTATAAACCTTACAAACGTTAAGTTCAAACCCAAAAATCATTGGAAACAAACATTCTCATTTTATCCTAAATTTCCGTTACAAAGGGTAACGGAATTTTGGGATAAATTGTTTAAAAAGCTTCGATCAGTGAAAGCTTTTGAAACTATTTGCAAATACTTATTTTTTGCACATAAAACATTGTAACAAAAACCAACAATTATTAAAAGACTCAGAATTGTTAAGTTTAAACCCAAATATATAGTATAAATTAATTATCAAGCTTAAAGCTCATTGAACACAAATATTCTAAATTTATCCAAAAATACCACCATCGTTTGTATTATCAAATTTTAGAGTTAAATGGTTTGGTTTGAAAACCTCTCAAAACTAAAAGCTTTTGATGATTGATAATAAACTTTGAGAACAAATATTCTAAATTTTAGCCTTTGTCACCCTTTGTGAAACCATATTTTTGAGTAAAATGGTTTGGTTGAAAAAGCTTTGATAATTGAAAGCTTAAAAAATTAAAAGTCCTTGATTTTTTTCAAATACATATATGTACATAAAACTTTTATCAAAAACAAAAAAGTATGAAAAAAGCTCAACTTTAAAGGTTAAGTTAAAACCCAAACTTATTTAAATCAATTATCAAACTTAAAACTAATTTACAATTTTTGCAAATACAAATTTTATGCTTATACAATTTTTTAACAAAACTTACAGATAATTCGTTATTTGAGAATTTTCAAGAATATTCAAGATACTTATTTAGAAATCGTCAGAACATTGAGTACCTAGGTGTTCCGTGCCATCTAATACAAGACTAGACAATAGGAAGAAATAAGTTTTTCACTAAAAGCTTTACTTGTTCATAACAAAAAGCATTTTAAAGGCCCAAAAAATTGTTGCCGGGGGCCCGAAATTTGTAGTTACGCCACTGGCTTCGCTCTATTGCTATTTTGTTTCAAATATTGAATGTTAGATAGCGTTGGGGTTATCTAGCTGAATAAATTATTCTCAAAAATAAAGGCTTCAGTTAAATTAGAATATTACGTAACAAAATGACACTTTGTAACAAAATCAGAGACCCCTATCGAAGTTTAACATTTATCATTTCTACACATTGCATAGATTCAGACCAGCCCATTGTGCCCATGATAGGCCCATGTATATTCAGGCGAGTAAAAATCAGTTTTACCTCTCTGTTAAAATTCAAGGCTTTAACAATTATACTATTTGATTAGTACCCGCCCAAATGTATCTCGTTCCGTATCAATCTAGTTCAATATTAGCCAAATAATATTATAAACGATACATAAAAGCCACTCGAAGTTACAAAAACAAACATTATTTTATGTTGTAGAATCAAATTGAAAAAACCATTAAAAAAATTAAAAGCTGAACGAACAAAAAACTATTTTTTCCCCCATTTACCAAATTAACTCAAAAATCATTCATCAAAATTAAAAGCTCTAGAAAAACGAATTGAAAGCAACATTTTTACACATTTTTTTTTGCTTTTTTCAGTCTCTTGGTTCGTAAAAATATAATTATTTAATTTTGTACTAAAAAAAAAATAATTTTTAAAATTAAATAAATTGAAAAGTTTAGCACAAACATAAAACTTATTACGATAACTTGAAAAGTGAATTTCATGAATAGAAAAAGGTAGATGATTCAATGTTGCTTGGAAATGGTTTGCTTTACATCACATTTTATCATAATTTTCGTTAATTATATGAACCAAAGATCTGTATCGTTGATTAAAATCTTAACACCATGCCAGAGAGTGGATGAGAAACGAAAAAGTTTTTGTTTTTCGTCGAAATTCAATTTTCTCGAAAAACTTCAAAATCACCAACATACAATATGTATAACATAAAACCGATAAGCAAACTAAAAACCAAATTATTATTAAAAAGATCTAATTTTTATTAATTTTGTGATTTCGTTTAGATTTAATTCAATTTTGAAGAAAAAGAAAAGTTTGTGCAGAAACAATTTTGCAAAGTATACGAGTTTAGTGTATAATATAATACATGGCATGGCAGCAGCAACAGTATATAGTATAGAGTAATATTTATGTGCAGACACACAGATCAATCTTAAACAATCACGTAAAATCAATTTATTCAATCAAAGCCAAAAAAAGAAAAGCGAAAATGGTTTTCGTTTTCTTCTTCTAGCTAAATTAAAATACATTTACCAAGTTAAGATGAGATTTTTGTGTGTGTGTGCGTCTGTTCGGTGTTGATTTGGGAATATTACATTTAATCGTGAAAATTATTTTAACGCTTATATCGTGATTTGCAGAAAAGCTCGTACTTATTTAGTCGTGATTATTTTATTTAAAATTCTAGATAACTAAATAAGAAGGCCTTATGATTTGTGCGTGTGTGTGTTTTGAAGTCCATGCGGCTTGATTACAGTTGGTAGTTAATTTGAAGTGTTATAAAATCTTGAAAATTAACTAATCTTTATCACGTCTGTACCATTAACTAATCATTTACAAACCATTGCATTTATACCAAAATAATTATTTCTCCCAACGCCATAATTAATTCATGTCAAATTACCGTTAACAACGTCTGTACATTACACAAATTTTTATTGTCTAAAAATTACCAACAGCACCTATAAATTGGCTGGTAAAACTAAAACTGCAAATAAAATTACTGCTAATTAATTCAATCCATTCCACCCCACTAATTCGAATGAACCACAATACATATTTACAAAAAATAGATAGCTGGTGGAACAATACTGTATACGAAAGATAAAAATCTTATTTCGCCAGCATTTATATTATACATCACAATTGAAGATGAGAGGAGATCCCAAGCAGCCAAAACAGCAATAACAAAACATATTACAACATTCATTCAGTTTTATGATTATTGTTATTAAAAATAGAATTCATTTTAATTCGAACCATCTTCATCCACATTCTCATTAAACGAAATTATACTTTGTGCGTATATACCGTTGTTCGTTCCATATCTTGTCGTCGTTCGATATCTTTTCAACGCGCTTATTGTTGGTATTTAGGAATTTAAATGTCTACAAAAGTACTGACACAACGCATAATATTTTGAAACAAGAATTACCATAACTATGTATCGTACAACATGCGCTGGACAAATTCCTCCCGGGTATTATCATCATCAATTGTAATTTTTGCAAGTTTTATGCGCGTTAAATTAGGATTTGTAATTTTTGTTTGTTTTATTTATACGTAAATCGATTCATAATACATCAGTATTGTATACTACCAACGATATAATAATTTCGATTTTCTTCTCTTGGTTTTCCCAAATGATTATCAATTTAACGATTTATTTAATAACTAAACGAAATGAAAATTGTTACGCGTAGTTGTAATAATAATAAACATGACAACAAAAACACAGACCGATTACACTACAAAAAAAAAAAAAAAAAAATGTTTGCTTTGAAACCTCAAGAGGATATTCGTGTATTTTTTGCCAATTTTGTTACTGTTGTTTGGGGCTCAAGATAGTAATCAGAAAACAATTTTCGACAATAAAAATGGATGGATGAATATCCTTTTGCAAACTTTGGTTGCTATATGTAAGAAGTTCGTTTGTCTGTTTTATAATGATTATTATCATTTAGTTTTGATTTTTGTTTTTTTTTTATGGGAAAATGAATTGGTTCGTATATGTATGATTATTGTCCAGGGATCAGAAATGGGAAATGCTCTGTGCGATACGAAGAGCAATCAATCAACTTGCGCAAAATTGAAAGGATAAAGAGTTTTTGAATTGAATTATTTTAAATCGATATTTTTATTCTTTAACTCATTGTTCGGATCAAATGCTAACCAGCAGAGAAAATGCAGTCAGAAAATGTTAAACAATATGTTTGGATGAAGTTTTCAACCAAGAAAATTTCTTCTTCTCTTTCAACAGAGTATACCATCAAATGTTTTACCTTTTGCGATGTTTTTTTGACAGACGAAATATTTGCACGAGCCATCAAATGGTTTTTATGAATTTTTTACAACTGCTTTCCTCAAAATTGCAACTGGGCTGACTATGCGTATCCGAATACGCCGTTTTATTGTATTTATCTTTGAAAAATTTATGAAAACCAAAACATCCCATAAGATAAATACACTATGATGACATACGCACAGAGTTGGGTATTTCCCTAGAAAATCTCAATTTCGAGAATTGAAATTTCTCGAGATATCGGGAAAATTTAAAAATACATAGTGGGTCACATAGTGGGTAACACGTTACCTTTATTTCGATGCAACGTGCATTACCGGTGGGTCACATGCATACTAGATTTTTGAGTAACGTATTTTTTTGTATTGAAATAATAGTAGATTACAGTCTGAGGCGGAAAGTATTCCATTTCTGTCGAGAGAATTTTAGTTTACCGAGTGGCGTAGTCTCGAGGTGAACTAGTTTTCGAGACGGGAATGGTATTTTTCGCCGAGGTTTGTAAACTATTTTATTCACAATCAGAATTTAAATATTATAACATAAATGAATGTTGCCAACTAGGAGCGCGATCTGTCAGCCAGTTTGTGAAAAGCAGTTGGTTAAGTCAGTCGACCTCATTAGTGCACGGCGATTTTTACAATAAACGAAACTGTTGAACAAAGAGTTTGCCTTAAATTTCATGTTGCAAACGAAATTTCTTGTGCTGATGCGAAAAAGTAACCGGAATTATAGTAAAAAATACTAGTGGATTTTTACGACGATAACGGGCCATAACACCGACCTACGATTGTGAACGAATATAAGGCCATCAGCTCAATAAATACCATCGATCAACCAACAATAAATACATTCGCCTGATGTAGCATCAGGTGACTTTTTCTATTTCCCAGACTCAAATTGCTACCCTGTGGATCCCATTTTGACTCCCTTGAAGCCTCAAAACAAAATTTGGCGCGAACTGGAAGCACTCGAGAAAAGTCCCTATAAAAAATGTTTCGATGATTGGAAAAATGCTTGAGGATGACAAAATAAATTTTTATGATTGAATTTAAAATTTATGTTTTATTTAAATATTCCCGATATTTTTGGGCAGAATGAAGAGTGTCCTTCGCCACAATTTCCCCAATCAATCTCTTGCCTGAGAAAAGCAAACTATGATTCAAAACAACGTACAGAGATTTTCGCGATTGGTGTTCTAAAAAAAGGGTCCAAAAGTACACTTCTGAGAGTATTCTTAACTTTAAAGACAACGTTGATATTTTGAAATATGCTAAATTAATAGGATATTTAAAAAAAAAACACTGTGGGATATTAGCCTAAAAAATCAAGCGTATTTACCAAATAAATACACTACACATACAATTTGAGTTCCTTCCACCTAAGGTATGAATCGTAGGTACCTTTTTTGTCCTTTATCGCAGTTTTAAATATTTTAGGCTGCTTTGGTTATTGATATCTCCCCTTCATGCCGAAGTGACGTGTGTAGATCTATAACAACTGAGAGCAATTATTGTGCTTTTAAACCCAAAAACGTGCCAGCCAAAATCGTTTGTTGTAACTGATATTGAATGGATAAAATTTTGAAATGTTACGTTAATCTACAGAAGAATATTAAGTGTGACCGATTATTCTTTCAGTTAAGAAATGGCATGTTAACAAAACAACCATACGGTCATAATTCAATTTCGCAATTTCCTAAAAAATCACAAGTTATTTACAACTAAAGAACGTAAATATATAAACTGGCCAGTTTTCTCCGCACAGAAGCAACCATTGCTTGTAAATAGTGGTGGATACATTCTTTGCAGACGGTCGCAGAAGGTTATGTGGCTAGTTCCTAAGATGGACAACGTATCTGTGTCTCAACATTTTCCCAACAATGTGTTGTCTTTTTGTTAACCTATTCATTGCGTTCACTAGCCATACACGTGAGAAAAGTTGGTTGCATATTCTAGATACATTAATTTGACATTTTTAGTTTAAATCGATAGTAGCACCCCTATGGTTTAGTAATGCTTTCATTAATGACCGATTCCGTCTCATTACTAACTCCTTTTTTACTATTACTGAACGCTTGAAGTGTATGGAAATCGCACACTTTCTAACCTTTAAGAGGCTGGAAACGCTGCACGTTACCAACTAATTGTGAATAAAAATTGTTTTCCTCTTGTGTAGCATGTTAGTAAAAGTTTTTCATTCGTTTTCAAATAAAAAAATTTCAATTTTTGAAAAAGCGTTTATTTCAACAAGCGCGTCTTATTTTAAAATTTTGAACGATGGTAAAATATTTCTTTGATGAATTAATATTTTTTATTAAAATATTCTAAACATAAAGATGGATTACCCTCACAATGGATGCAATAAGTTGAAACTTTTGTAGCTTTTTTCGCGGCTTCGTTTTTTTCCAGTTTTTTTTATTTCATTATAGCAACCGGAACAGCGTTTTCTTGATTTTCTGTTGGTATTATCTCTTGCTGCATAGTCTTTCATGACATAATGTTCATTCGAAGATTTGTGTATGCCCAATCGCCATCCTCAAAGACTTTCACAAATCTCTTTTTTAAAGTCGCGAATTTCAGTATTTGGTTTGAATTCGTTGTAAATGACCAAGGCATTTACCACAGATACCTAAGGTTAGTGCTGAGCATTTATTTATTTATTTTATTTGACATTAATTTTAATTACACATTTGTAGTACACTCCATTTTGAGCATATTGGCTCATTAATAACAGAGTATAAAACAGATTCAATTTTGTACAACAACAAAAAACAAACAAACAAAGCAGAGATTGTGGCACCGCTCAACGATCCAATAATACTGCCGTTGGTAAAATATCCCCATTATCCGTCCGATATTTCTGCAGCATTTGGTTAAAGAATTCCATTTCAGCCCATTTTATCCCATAGCTACCAGGTTGTTGTATTACTATTACATCTACTGATAGCCTTATATCAGCGATTACATCATCCGGGCCAATGGCACCACAATTTTGACATACAATTTTATGTTGCCATAAGTACTTATAAATTATTAATAAAACTAATTAAAATGATTATTTTATTAAAAAAATAAAATTTTCAAGGAAAATAAAAAAATAAATGGAACTATTCGACTCGAAAATCAAAGCCTATTCTTGAGAATAGGATGGAGAGCATGAGAACGTCCTGCTTATTCCTCCACTTGGCTATTACCACAGATAAAAATATCAAATATTTCAAACCATAAAAATGTTTGGCAATTCATTTTGGAACCCATAACCTGAAACTCAAACCAATTTAAATTTGTAACAGTGACACCTAGTGTGTAATAGAATAAGTTAAATTTATAGCTCAATGTTTTACTGTACTAAAGTGGAATTTTCCATGATAAAACAGTTATAAATGTTTCTACACTATTCTAACTGGAAAAGTCATGAACTTTCGAGAAGTTTGGTTTGTGTCGGCGAAAGAAGTCGAGTAAGCGAGTAAAACACCACAGTTACAAGATGTCCTTAATTTTATTTATAATTATTATTTAAGTAAGATTTGGTTTTATTACAATATTTGATGTTTGTTGATCGCCAGTTGAAACTTAAGTGTTAAAATGATTTACAAAAAATGTAAGTCATTAGTTTAGTACTAAATTACATAAATTTGTACATAAGTGGTACTGTTCTTAATGCCATTAATTATAATTAATCTATTACAATTTTAACTTCATACATGGCAAGTGGTAGTTTGTTTACATAAAAATGTAAGTATAAATGTCAGTAATTCGAGTACAATAAATAATTCTAATTTTAGGGATATACGGTAATATACGAGTACATTAAGATAATTGGTAAGTATATAAATAATAATAAATTTTGTATAGAATCGTTTGTGCTTGTTATGGTTTAAGCATAAATATAAGCAATCGATGTTATACGCAAACCTTGTGATGTTATCATTCTAATGCATGCCAATAATTTTGCTTTGATTTGTGTGTTGCGTAAATTTCTTTAACTCTAAATTATACATCCTCCGGGCCCAAGAAAAGTGCATTCATTAGTTATCAACTGGTAATATTGATAATTTTACCACAGGTCGTTTAAAAATTCCAGATGCTGTTTTCAATGTGACCACACGAACGATGCTGCCTGCTCCGGGATGTAATTGTAGAACTCGACCCAGTTTCCATTTACTTATTGGTAAGTTTGCTGTCGTGGATTAAAACGATACCATCGGGTTTAATATCTGATGAGTTTGTTTGCCACTTGGTTTTTTTTTTGCAGGGATGTTAAATAATTCAAATGCCATTTTTTCCAGAATTCTTGCCGAAGTCTCTGGAGATATTGCCAACTCGAAAGGTGGCTCAATTTGAGATGACTGGTGTCTGGATCCGGTAGATAGGTGTATGGGTGACCAATCAAAAAATGTGCCGGCGTTAACGGATTTAGGTTATCATCTGAATTAACACAAATTGGTCTGGAATTCAGGATGGACTCAATCTGTGCCAGGAGAGTTGCCATTTCTTCATAGGTGAGTAAAGCTTCTGATAATACTTTTTTCAGGTAATATTTTATTGATTTCACTGCTGCTTCATAAATTCCCCCAAAATGTGAACCTGTTGGTGGGTTGAACTTTCAATCAATTTGGTTCTGTGAAAGAAAATTGGAAATTTGAATATCTTTCACAATATTGAAAAGTTCGTTGAGTTCTTTTTTGGCGCCAATAAAATTGGACCCGTTGTCACTAATAACTTCACGACAAAGGCCACGGCGGGATATAAAACGTCAAAATGCTCCAATAAATGTGTCAGTGGATAAATCTCCAGCTAATTCTAGGTGAATTGCCTTTGTGCTCAAACATACGAATACGGCAATGTATGACTTATCAGGTTTCAGTCCTCTACGTTTCGATGGTCTCACATATATTGGTCCAGCATAATCCACACCAGTCGACATAAATGATCTGACAAGTGTGACTCGGTTGGTTGGTAAATCTGCCATCATTGGTTGAATGATTTTTCAGGTATGTCGAAAACACTTTATACACCTCTTGATTACTCGTCGAATTACAGCCTTGCAATTTACAATCCAATAATTTTGTTTCAACGTTGTAAACAAAAGTGTATGATTCCCACATAGTAACGCTTCGTGAGTTGTACGCACCAGAATGGACGTACATGTCTCGTCTGTGACGATGTCTTCGGTAGGTAATATTATCGGGTGTTTTACATCAAATGGAACCGTTGCTCGTTGTATCCGACCGCCAACTCTAAAAATACCATTTTTATCTATAAAAGGATTAAGGTTAATAAGTTTATGGGTTTTTGGTAATGGTAAATTGTCTTTTAGGATTTTTATTTCGGTATGAAAATGTTTTTCTTGAACATATTTAATTAAAATTAATTTTGATTCACTTAATTCAGCACTATTGAGAAATGTCTTAAGTCTTTGTTGAGGTTTCAAAAAATGGTTTTTAATAAAACGTTTGCAATATGCTAACACTCGGATGATTTTATTAAAATTGGAATTGTTAGCTACAATTAAATCAATCACTGATGGAGATGACATTAAATTACAGGTGATAGTTGGATGAAATTTGATTGGCCATTCGGATACAGGTAATTTAAGCCATTCTGGTCCTGTCCACCATAGATTATGATTCAGCAATTCGGATGGTAGTATGCCTCTGGAAGCACAATCAGCTGGATTTTGCCTCGTAGTTACGTGATACCAATATTTCCTGGGGTAATTTGTGGTAATTTCAGCAACACGGTTGCCTACAAAAATTTCGAGTGAACGTGGTAGTGTTTCTAGCCATTGTGAAACTATTGTTGAATCGGTCCACATATAAATACTTGATTCTCGATCTGATAGCAATTTCTTCACACTATCCATTAACCTTGCCAGTAAAAGTGCCGCACAGAGTTCCAGCTTTGGTATAGTAATTTGTTTTTGTGCTGGTGCGACCTTCGGTTTGGCTGATACAATAGTCACTTCCATAATGCCATCTTTATTGGTACAAGCCGCATATATGACAGAAGCGTAAGCACTTTTGGATGCATCTGAAAAACCGAGCAAATTTATGTGATTAGATGTAAATTTGAGCCATCGTGGTATGGTTATAGACTCAATTAATGGTAATTGATTTTGAAAATTGCTCCAGTCGTCTAGAATGTCTTGTGGTAGTGGATCATCCCAATCTAAACCTTTTGCCTATGTCCTTTGAAATATAATTTTAACGTAGATTGTCATAGGAGCAAGCCAACCTTGAGGGTCAAAAAGTTTAGAAGCTTCGGATAACAGTCCTCGTTTTGTATATACTGGGACATCCTTCAGCACAACCTTGTATGTGAAATGATCTAAATTGGTGTTCCAAATAATTCCTAAAACCCTTGAATGATGCGAATCTCGGTCATTATCAATTGATTTTTTGCCTTTGGTTGAAGTCTCATCTTCGGGTAGACAGTTTGATAGCAATTTCCGTAAATTGAATCCTGCCGATTTCATTATGTGTGATATTTCATTTTTGAGGGTGATGAGTTGATCCAGTGTGTCTGCTCCTGTCATCAGATCGTCAACGTAGAAATCGCCACCGATGATTGCTGCTGCATTCGAAAACTCTAAATTATACAGTGTGAAGATTAAAAAGGAATTAAAAAGTGATTTTGTGAATTATTGTTAAAAAAAATTGTTTTATAATAATTCTTGTGTCAACTAAATAAATTCGTTGGTGATAAATTGAATTGAATTTGTTTTATTCACAATCCAGTGATACGAACCTTGTTTGACAAGGCAAAGACGTAACAATATTCTAAGGGAAATGTGATTTTGAAAGGGTTTGTCTTTCCATTATATTCAATAATGAACGATCGTTTAGGAGTAAACGGTTAAAATTGGGCACTTGAGGATCACTAGCATTCTTATTTCCAAATGATATGTTGGGTGGATTTTCTAAAATGTTTTAGTTTTATTTCGGGTATTGGAAACATACAAGTTATTAAGTTTTCTGACTTGGGCAAGAATCTAATTGGTTGTTATATTGAGAAGCTACGATTGTATATACGAACCTTGATTGACAAGGCAAAAACGTAACAAATTATTATTACTGAGGTTCCATCTAACCTTTAATAGATGAAAGACAGTTAGTATAGACACATTTTAATAAGCTCTTTATTTTTTAGGTGATTTTGCCTATTTTTTTGTAAAAAATTACAACTACATTTTTTGCTGTAATAATTTAACTTTAAAATATTGTTCTGTTTTTGCCTTGTCAATTAAAGTTCGTATCACTGGATTGTGAATAATACAAAATCAATTTAATTTATCACCAACAAATTTGTTTAGTTAACACCAGAATTATTACAACACAGTTTATTAATAAAAATTCACAATATCACTTTATATAAATTATTCTCAAATTTTACTGTACACTTATAATTTTTATTTCCACTAAAACTAACTAACTTTTCAATCTTCACACTGTCGCTTTCCAAATATTACTAATCCAATTCGACTTCGTTCGCCATTTTATATACACAAACCAAACTTCTAGAAAGTTCATGACTTTTCCAGTTAGAACAGCGTAGAAACATTTAGAACAATTTTTATCATGCAAAATTCCATTTTAGTACAGTTATACATTGAGCTATTAATTTAACTTATTCTATTACACACTAGGTGTCACCGTTACAATATTGTTACGTTTTTGCCTTGTCAATTAAGGTTCGTATCACTGGATTGTGAATAATACAAAATAAATTTAATTTATCTCCAACGAATTTATTTATTTCACAAAATCTATTACAACACAGTTAATCAATAAAAATTCACAAAATCACTTTATATAAATTATTCTCAAATTTTACTGATCACTTTTACTTTTTTTTTCGCACAAAAACACTTTTTAAATCACTTTTTAATTCCTTTTAATCTTTACACTATCGCTTACCAAATATTACTAATAATCTTACAAGTTTACTCTATCGCGTTACAAATACTAATAATCCAAATCGATCTTGTTCGCTTTTTTATATCCACAAACCAAACTTCTCGAAAGTTCATGACTTCTCCAGTTAGAATAGCGTAGAAACATTACGTAACAATTTTATCATGGAAAATTCCATTTTAGTACAGTAACCATTGAGCTATTAATTTAACTTATTCTATTACCCTCTAGGTGTCACAGTCACAATATTATATTGTGACGGTGACACCTAGTGGGTAATAGAATAAGTTAAATTAATAGCTCAATGGTTACTGTACTAAAATGGAATTTTCCATGATAAAACAGTTCTAAATGTTTCTAAACTATTCTAACTGGAAAAGTCATGAACTTTCGAGAAGTTTGGTTTGTGTATATAAAAAGGGGAACAAGATCGAATTGGATTATTAGTATGTATTTGGAACGCGATAGAGTAAACTTGTAAGATTATTAGTAATATTTTGTAAGCGACAATGTGAAAATTAAAAAGTAAGTAAAAAGTTATTTAAAAAGTGTTGTAGTGCGAAATAAAAATTATAAGTGAAAAATAAAATTGTGTGAAAATTATTTAAAGTGATTTTATGAATTATCGTTAATAAATAGTGTTGTTATAACTTTTGTGTGACATAAATTAATTCGTTGGTGATAAATTAAATTGATTTTGTATTATTCACAATCCAGTGATACGAATCTTAATTGACAAGGCAGAAACGTAACAATATAAGAAATAAAAATGTTCAATACAAGTAAATATTTCTCCAAAAATATTTATATTTATTTAAGATAGATGGTGTTACTTGATTTTGAGTCCATAATAAAATATTACAGGCACATTTAATATTGGGTTCCAGTTCAAAAAACCGCAAAATCATTCGGGCTTGGTTCATCTGATATTCTTATCTGTGATATTACCACACCAGAGTTTTCACATCCAATGATTCTATTTTTTCCAAGTTTGGCCATTGTTACTTCTTTGAGATTATCTGCTCTGTTTTTACGCAGGGTTCCTATAAGATGCGTTTTACGGACAATCAATAATCTGGCATGTAATATAGATGTATAATAGTTGTCAGTCGCGATGGTTGTCCCTTTGTTCAAGTGCTGATCAACCAGATTTGTGTGCTGTGTGAAGTTGTTGGATTGGGTCTACCTCTTTGATTTAAACAAACTTTGCTTTCAGTATTAATGAAAATCGTATAAGTGTAACCTTTGGGATCACACAACTTATAAACTTTTATATCGTATTTATGTGACTTTTCGGGATTCTATTGACGAAATTGAATCACGCTCTCATCTACTGCCAAAAACTTGCCGAGGATTTTAGCATTTACGAATTTTTTTCTAAAAGTTCTAATAAACCGCTAACTTTCTTAACCGATTATTTGCGATGGTAGTGTTTTCAGCAAAATGACTAAATCTTACCAATAACTGGAACCTGTTGTGCGACATGATTTTGGGGACAAACATATTTTTGTAAAAATTGTCATTTCTCCAGTATAATGAAATCGATGGATATTTAAATACCAAAAAAACTTACTTGAAACAAAATTCTATAAAAACTAAATTTGTATTTTTAGCATTAAATGTGCATTGAAACTGATCATGTGATTCACTTAAAGCCTAACTAATAAGTAAATATATTAAAAACTATCCCGTTTATTTAAGAAAAGCCTCCAAATAATTAATTTAGGTCAGTTTTAAAAATAATTTGATCATTTTTATAATTTATTTTATATTTTGACAGGCAATGACGAAAACTGATTAACTAAACCTACTTTATCATTTATTTAGCTAATATTTAAACCAATTGCTGTATCATCTGGCAGAAATCTATATGAAACTCGATAAAAGGTCTGTTTACAGTGTAGCTTACTATGAAAACAACTATTCAGCGTTTTTTTCACGATTCTTTTTCATTTGGACATCGAGAATCGCTTATTGTCGTTGTGTGAAATGTTACAAATGAAAGAGACTTGAAGTCGTCCTATTCGCTGGATAGGAACTCGTCGCCCAAATCGGTGTGCTTATTCTCCAATTTTGTGAAATTTGAACAAAAATTTGAAAATATGTAGTAAATTCACATTTTAGCGGGTGATAGCTTCAACAGCAACACAAATAAGTTTTAGAGTATTATAGATATGTTCGCAATGCTTTTATTCTGCATCAGTAATGGCCAAAAACATTAAATTAAGCGTTTTGAGTGCCTTACGAACGTGCTTGGTGATGCGAACGTACCTTGCCAGAATCGATTCACAGCTATTCTAATGTGTCTTACAATCCAAACCAAGAAAAGCTCTTTCTTCTCGACATCTGCCAGATAGCATTTCGAACCGTTGTGTTATTGCATTTCAAAACAATGTCACGAATTTTGCTTACGATTTCAAATTCGGACTTTATTGTAATCATTTTGTCAGAAACGAATACGATATCGTCGCCCTCGCTTTCATGTATCCTGTTAACTCGTTTGCGTTTCTGGTACACCACCTCACTGAGCGCCAAGAGTTTGCCTTGATTGTAGAAAATCTGTTCATCTACTGGTGATAATCTCCCAAATTTGATCATTATATTGGCACTATCTCTTTTAATAGCAGCAATGTCCGCACCAGACTAAAGTTATCAGATTCTCCTTCGTCATAATAGATAAAGATCGACGTTCATGTAACGTCGGTCTCGCACGCTTGTCCACTCGTCGATCTTCAAGCTAAGCTTACGTTGTTCCGATTTTAAATTTGCAATTTTTATTCTTCAAATGACATTTTCTGGTTATACAGTAGTTCATGACCAAACGTAGAATACTTTTGTGGCGTTTTGAAACACGAAATCCCAAAGAACTGATGCTATTGTGAATTTTGTTAAAGCGTTGATTAAAATTCGATCTTTTGCAGCTAATTTAGTTACGATTTGCTCAAACAATAAAGAAGAGATAAGCGTAGAATTAACGGAAAAGCTGTGAAGAGTTCGCTGTCATTATACACAGACCACCAACCATTCAAATAAACGTTCACATCTTAGAGTATCCACAACAATTGTCACGGACTAAGGGACACAATTCAAATTCGAACTTGTCGCAGAGTTTCCAAAACTGTTAGGACATTTTTGAACAAAAAAATACGAATGATACCAAGAAAAAAAACTTGACGGCTTTTTTGCATTGTGGGTAAGATAATATTTTTGAAAATTGAGTTGTGCAAAATGTAATGCAAAAAAAACCAACAGTAACACACTCATAGAAATAGGAAATTGGTCTAAAACCTTCACGCCCAATATACTAAATAAACCACAAATTGAAATATTCATCTTATTGAACAATTTTCACTAGGATGTTCACGACACTCACACAATCACAATAACACTCTTTAACGCAGAACTAAGCCATTTAAATAGGCATCCAAAATTACAGCAAGAGAATTAAATAACGTCATAGTTGATAAATACATCTTCATAACAGCGAGTGAGGAAAATCTATTTCTTTGAAGTAAAACACTAAGGCAACTACATTAATCACAAAATGTGAGAATTGACTGTGATAATTTGGGTGTATGCAGTTTTTTCAAATAATTGTCAACAATTAGTACTAAAAAATATGTATCAAAGGTTTCGCGCACAGTCTAAGACTGTGCCCGAAATCAGTGATAAATACTTTTAGTACACATTTTTGACATTTATTTGAAAAAACCGCATACACCCAAATTATCACGGACTTTTGCTATGATAATTTATGACACAAACAGAATAATTGTTCGGTCGACATTTAACATGGTCGCCTGAGCATTTTATATCATCAAAATAAAATGTCAACTAGTCAATACGATAACAGAATCTATTCTTTGCAGCAACATAATAATTTTCAACTGCAGCAGCTTGCCGACAGTTATTTTCTTCTAGTGAGATGATTTGTCCGTGTATGTCAACTAAAAGTTAATCTTATTTACATGCCATATTGATCTAGTGAATAAATGTGAGAGCTACCACTATCGGCTGACAGATTATTGATTCTATTATAGAATTAGTTGATCTATTGATTTAAAACGTTGAATTCTATGCACTAGGTTGACTCCAATATCTTTTAGTTTTCGTTACAGTTCTGATTTGAGACCAACCATGACATTCCCACTTCCTGTATAAAAGCCTAATTATATCGTAATATATTTTCAAAAATGTTGGCGAGAATTATTGCACCATCGTCCTGTTATACTATCCTCTAACAAATACAGCCATACCCTACAGTATATAATATAAAACGAAAGCGAATTCGAAATGTATAAAAGGATTGCTTGCCATTAAAATCGAACAACAACATGACAGAAGGGGAATACTTCAAAAAAGTATTACACAATTCGGGCAGCGTAATAAAAATTTGTGAATGTAGGGGAATATTTTTCAAATAAATGTCAAAAATTTGTACTAAAAACTATTTATCACAGGTTTCGGTCACAGTCTAAGTAAAAAATAAGAAATTTTTAATTCAAAGATTTTAATTTTGTTTGCTGTATTAAAATCAATTTTTACAAATCATTCACCTTAGGGTGCGAAAAAATTAAACGCGAGATGCATTGCAAATATTTTGTTTTACCGCTTATCACGTTTACTCTATTCACACTATCAGCCAAAATTTAGTACGATTTAGTCACTCAAAACATTTTGAGTCTGATTACTGATTAGAAAGTTACATAGTTGTTGTTGCCTACTTACTGTGTTTTTAATTCTACATTAAGAAAGTTATGTCGTCGTGTCTTGTGTGGTTATCTTCGACGATGATAATCAAAATTTTCTTATCTATTTAATTCATTACTTAATTTTAGTTGTAATTCAGTTGCTCTACAATGATGGCGAAACGTTTTGTGTATGCGAAAAAATTCGTTGGTGAACCAAAACTAACCGATTTTGAATTGGTTGATGAAGAATTACCAGCATTACAGGATGGAGGTAATTTATTGTAAATAATTTTTTTGTAAATCATAACTTATGTATGTTTCTTAATTCGCAGAAATACTTACGCAAGCCGAATTTTTGAGCGTCGATCCCTATATGAGAACATTTATTGCCAATTTTCAAGTTGGAGTTACAATGATTGGTGGACAAGTGGCAAAGTAATTACGCAATAGATTATAATTTCAATAAATGTAATCGTATATGTGAAATTGATAACGTATGTTATTGAATCCGGTTTGCTAACAATTCTTATTTATTGTTTTCAGAATTATCGAAACGAGAAACGATAAATATCCCGAGGGTAGCTACGTCTTCGGTCAATTTGGATGGCGTTCACATACCATATATAAACCAAAAGATCCAATCGATCCAACCGAATGCTATTTGTTACCAAATTTTGGTCATTTACCAAAATCATTAGGCGTTGGGTATCTAGGTATGCCAGGAAATACTGCATACTTTGCATTTCTGGACATTTGTAAACCAAAAGATGGTGAAACTGTTGTAGTGTCTGGAGCTGCAGGTGCCGTTGGTACATTAGTTGGTCAAATCGCTAAGCTTAAAGGATGCAAGGTGATTGGATTTGCCGGGTCAAAAGACAAATGCGACTGGATTGTGGATGAATTAGGTTTTGATCATGCCATCAACTATAAAGATGGAAACCTTTCGGAGGCTTTAAAACTAGCCGCCCCCAATGGTGTTGATTGTTATTTCGATAATACAGGAGGTGAAATTAGTACAACCGTCTATACGCAAATGAATATATTCGGACGGATTGCAGTATGTGGGTCAATTTCTCAATATAATGTAGATCCTAAAGATTGGCCTAATACGGAAATTCCACCTATATATCATAAGCGACTATTAATGCAAGGTTTTATTATTTACAAATGGGCTGATAGATGGTTTGAGGGTATTAAAGCCATCAAGCAATGGATTAAAGATGGTACAGTGCAATATAATGAGACGATTACAGAAGGTTTTGAAAATATGCCAACGGCATTTATTGAGATGTTGCAGGGAAAAAATTTTGGAAAAGCCGTTGTTCAAGTTTAAACCGTTTTTTAAAAGTGTGTAATAAAATGATAAACAATTGACTCCTTTGAATCAATGGATTCATAATGATATTTTAAAGTTTTTGAAGTGGTTGAAATGCATTTGGGGTTTTTGGATAAAACTCGCTTATTATCTTAACTGGAATTTGTATACTCCGAGTTTTCCCGATATTTAAAAAAAAAAATGAAAATTGACAAAATACCGTCGAAAGGTGGACAGCCGAAATCATGGTCTAGCGTGGTGATAATTAGGGTCTAACTCTGTTCTGGATCTGCTGATGCTTCCTTTTCGAGAAAGGGCGACAACTTCTAATGAGCACAATATTGGGGGCTCGTATTTGTAGATTGTATATGGAGTGCTTTGGCCAATTCTTGTGGGTTTAAAGTAATTACTTGAAATGTTTGTGCTTTATTCGGCTTAGACTTGAGGGTAATGATGCACAGAATCAGCAACGCGAGCACTCGTATTTGTTTAAAAGATAAGGAATACTTGGGTTATCGTTCTTCGTGTAGGTACTCATAATTGCATTCTTGTTTTGACCAACGTATTTGAATAGACTCAGCATCAGCTAATTGAAACGCCTTCCTTACATTTTTAGGAAGTTCAAGAATTGGTTGGGACAGTAAATTGGATGTAAATTGGATCCTGGTGGTAGTTTTAGATAATTTTAAACCATTTACTGAGGTTCTGCAATTCATTTTTGCTTGCAATCCCATATCCAGCAGGGCTCGACCAAAATATGGTTTTCCATAATTATTCGACACGGAGAGTAGAGTTGTCGGTAGAATTGACTGGACCTAAATTACTTCGAGATCAATGCAATTTCCTTCTAACGAATTTAATTTGGTGACTGTCCCATCTTTCGTAGAGATTGATAAGGGGACACTCGGGCTCGTTGAGGGGAAGTAATGCATGGTATTTAAGTAAGCAAGTTTGCCACCGACGGTTTGATTTACTTCGGAATATTACATGTCTGCTACGAAAACAATTAAAACTCCTCAGTGCATTCTTTACCCATTCTTTTCGTTAGTTTGCATCTAAACCGTTGAATCGCGAACAATCAAACAGGGAACGCATTTTGTCCTGACAGGAAACGCCGGCATAAATGGCTGTTTCACTTGACACCGCTATGGCTTGACACTTGCCCTGAAGCATTGTTTTTTGTCTAATGAGTAAATTGAGTTTGGATTTCCCTAAATAATAAATTTCTTCGAAGTCAAATTCTGCATCTTCCGTATAATCGATGTGGAATATTTTACTCTCCACAACAGAGAACTCATTCAAAAGCGACTCAACTCTACTTAACATGGTTCGTAAAGCATCAACTTCTGTGGTGGCATACTCTTTTCTACATGGGCAAGCCCCGCCTTAATCGTAGAATGCTGTTTCTTGAGACAATCTTGACAGCGGTTTGAGATGATAGTCACGAATACTTTAGCTTCACTAAGGACTAGATTTGTTTGGCTTAAACTGATAATACTGATGGCACCATCGCGCAAAATAAATCTCTTTGAAAATGTCAAATCCTTCTTGCTAACTGGTTGACGTTGTGTAAAATGGCACTAATGGTCTAATTCCAAAACTTTGCACAACCGTTATTAGATTCAATACAAAGGCGCGTGTCCGCTACACACTATCTGTTTCTAATCAATGCCAAACTTACCGCTCTGAGGGTAAATACTCAGAAAATATAACCCGTAGTTTAAAGCGAAGGATTGCCTAGAAAAGTTTTGTAATGGAACTTGAATATTATTACGGAGATAATCTTGATCGCTTACCTAAATAGATAACATTATAGAAGCTGTATTGACATATTCCTCACAACCTCGCCTAAAAATAATTTTTGGGTAACATTTCCTCCTATTCTAGCTAAGTTATATTCTTATTAACCAGATTACAGAACTTTATTCAAAAATCATTTTAGAATCCCATTTTCAACGCATATGTCAATTTTCATCAAAATCGGTTGAGAAATAGACAAGTTCAATCATATTTTCATCAATAGGGGTGGTTTGGCGTCTATTGGAGGAGGGGATCCAAGTTTAATAGGTTAATCTACTAGCTTCAAACCCTTCCAGTAGGGTGCGCATCACGTGAGCTATTCTGGTCATGTCATGAGGCAGCTGCGTGATGGGTACAATTGTGTAAGGGGTAACCTGTTTACAATTCGCAAGTAAACGTGGTGCATCCTCGTGGCAACCACTGGTAAATAAGGCCATTCGGCACATTTATGGCCATTTGACACAGGCTAAAGTACGGCGCTAAAGGAGAAAACCTTGACAAAAAAAACCTAATCTAAGGTGGAACAGCATATGCCGATGGATGAATGGCTGATGAACGGTTAATCAGTCCAAAATATGCGGACTATGGATACCAGGCACGCTCCAGTTGTATTTAGCCTTCCTGTAGTAAAGCTGGGTGACCTACAGGCGATTTACAATTCCCAACAACTCGTAAGAGTAAAATCAAACGGAATACGGGGCAGGAGTAGGAATATACGGGAGTGTGACAGCCCACTCGAAGTCCTTGGGCTCCAATGCTACCATCTTTCTAGCGGAACTACATGCTGTAGTTAACATCTAGGAGGGAAAGCAATAAACCCAGATATTATGTATCACGGTCCGGGAGGCAGTATTGTCAGGTTCATTAAGAACCTGAATATTGACTGGACGGATAATTAAGCACACAATAGATCTTTTAGGTCGCAGTGCCAGGTGGCTGATCGCCCGCATGGCCCCTCAATAATAATAATAATAATAATAAACATATTGGCCATATTGTAGATGGTATGATGGTACGATGGTATAATGGTATGATGGTATCATGGTAAGAATATAAATTGTTACGTTTTTGCCTTGTCAATCAAGGTTCGTACCACATGGATCCGGTTGGATTGTGAATAATACAAAATCAATTCAATTTATCACCAACGAATTTATTATTTATGTCACACAAAAATTATTACAACACAGTTTATTAATATTAATTCACAAAATCACTTTAAATATTTTTCACACAATTTTACTATTCACTTATAAATTTTATTTCGCACTACAACACTTTTTAAATCACTTCTTAATTCCTCATAATTCTTTACACTATCGCTTCCCAAATACTACTAATAATCTTACAAGTTTACACTATCGCTTACAAATTCTAATAATCTAATTGGATCTTGTTTGCCTTTTTATATAAATAAACCAAACTTCTCGAAAGTTGATGGCTTTTCCAGTTAGAATAGTGTAGAAACATTTAGAACTGTTTTATCATGGAAAATTCGTTTTAGTACAGTAAAACATTGAGCTATTAGTTTAACTTATTCTATCACACCCTAGGTGTCACCGTCACAATATATTATTGTTACCTTTTTGCCTTGTCAAATAAGGTTCGTATCACTGGATTGTGAATAATACAAAATCAATTTAATTTATCTCCAACGAATTTATTAATTTCACAAAATTTATTAAAACACAGTTTATCAATAAAAATTCACAAAATCACTTTATATAAATTATTATTAAATTTTACTGTTCACTTATAATTTTTATTTCCACAAAAACACGTTTTAATTCACTTTTTATTCCTTTTTAATCTTTACTCTATCGCTTACCAAATATTACTGATCCAATCCGACTTCGTTCGCCTTTTTATATACACAAACCAAACTTCTAGAAAGCTCATGATTTTTCCAGTTGGAATAGTGTAGAACAATTTTATCATGGAAAATTCCATTTTAGTACAGTTCAACATTAAGCTATTAATCTTAACTTATTCTATTACACACTAGGTGTCACCGTCACACTACTCTCCACCTAAGCCTGTTCGTCCCGAACAGGACCCAAATCACCTCCTCTGTACAGAGCCAGCCACTCCAAATGCACCACCTTTAGTTTACCTCGATGTCCCTTCCGTATCCGATAAACCACGTCGTTCAACCTTGTGATGACAGTGTAAGGTCCTACCCATGCTAGTTGCAGCTTCGATGATAATCCCTTTTTCCGTTGCGGGTTGTGAAGCCATACTAATTGCCCTTCCTGGAAGCCTTGTTTATTTGCTCGTATGTCATATCGAGCTTTCATCCGGTCACTTGACATCCGTATTTTTCCCCGTACAAAATGATGAATCTCATTAAGTTCCTCTTTCATTCGGTCTACGTAATCCTGTCCACATAAAGCCGCCAATGGTACAGCCCCAAACTTTAGATCTCCAGGTAATCGTAGGTTATCCCCAAATAACGTTTTAGCTGGTGTCATTCCGGTTGTGTCATGTATTGCTGATCTATAGGCCATCAGAAACATCGATCTATGCCGATCCCAGTTGTGTTGGTTTTTCTCAACGACCTTTGCTAGATTTTCCTACAATATACCATTGAATCTTTCCACAATACCATCAGACTGTGGATGCAAAGGCGTTGTTCTCGTTTTATTTATACCGAGCATCTGGCATATTTCTTGAAATTCCACCGATTCAAAATTCGGTCCTGGATCGGTATGAATCTCCATCGGCACTCCAAATCTGCTAATTCAATTGTTTACCACGGCATCAGCTATTGTTGTCGTCTCCTGATTGGGAATGGGGTACACCTCCGGCCATTTGCTGAAATAATCCATTATTACTAGTACATTTTTGTTGCCGCTCTCAGTGGTGGAAAATGCGCCCGCTACATCCATTGCAATTTCAGTCCCTTCACCGCCGCACATTGGTCAAATTTTTGGCATCATTCTATCACAGACTGCCTACATCCTGCCCAGTAGAATCGTTGACGTATCTTTGCTAGTATTTTATTAATTCCTAGGTGGCCCCCACTTGTTCCTCCATGATACTCGTTCAGGATTTCCGCAATCCGGCACTTTGGTATCACCAGCATTAATTGATTCAGTTTGCCATCCGTGCTTTCCCACAATCGTTTTAAACACCCATTCTCAAGGTGGAGGCTATCCCATTGAGTCCAATAAGCCTTAAAAATGGGAGTTTTGTCCGCGATCTCGCTCCAAGTTGGGCGGTGTTCCTTTTGCTTCCATTCCATTATAACTGATAAATCCGTATCATCCAATTGCTCTTTCCTGATCATTTCGAAGGTCCACTCCTCATCAGGTAGCACTTGCGTAAGCCTAACGTAGATGATGCCTTCCTTTGCTTCAACATGGCGACAATGTTTACGTTCTACTGGACACGGCCGTCTTGATAATGCATCGGCATTTCAGTATGCACTTCCCTTCCGATGTTCGATTTGGAAATCATAACTTTGAAGACGTTCGATCCAGCGTGCTACCTGTCCCTCTGGATTCTTGAATTGCAACAGCCACCGTAAAACACCGTGATCTGTCCGTAAATGGAATTTTTGGCCAGAAAGATACTTTTGGAAATGCTTGACACGCTCCACTATAGCCAACAATTCTTTCCGTGTCACGCAATAATTACGCTCCGGTTTTGATAATATTTTGGAGAAGTACGCAATAACTCGTTCTTGGCCATTGGTTTCCTGTGATAACACACCTCCTATACCGTCATTACTTGCATTGGTGTCCAAAATAAATTTCACGTTGTCGGGTATGCGAGGATTGGTGCGATGCATAACAGTCTCCTTAGTTCCACGAATGATTCTTCCTGCTTATTCTTCCATTTGAATGCCTTGTTCTTCCTGGTCAACTCATGTAAACTCTTGGCACGAAGCGTCTTTAGTAGGTGCACAATCCCAGAAAGCTTCGTAATTCGTGTAAATTTTTAGGTCTTGACCAATCCTTTACTGCTGCGATCTTTTCTTCGTCGGTGTGAATTCCATTAGTCGTTACCAGATGACCCAAATATTTCACTTTTGTTCTAACAGCTTACACTTCTTTGGGCTTAACTTCAATCCGGCGGAATGTATCCGATCTAAAACTTCCGCCAAGTTCCTTAGATGCTCGTCGAAATCCTTCCCCATAACGATGATGGCGTCCAGATATATTAGGCACGTCTTCCAATGTAATCCCTTTAACACGCGCTCCATTAATCGTTCAAAAGTCGCAGGGGCATTAGATAATCCGAACGGCATAACATTAAATTGCCAAAGCCCGTTACCCACACTGAAAGCCGTTTTCTCGCGATCTTCCTCATGGACTTCCACCTGCCAATAGCCGCTTTATAGATCTAATGTCGAAAATATTCGAGCACCCGATAATGTGTCTAATGTATCGTCGATCCTTGGCAATGGGTAGCTATCTTTATTAGTTACAGCATTGAGTTTTCGGTAATCAACGCAGAATCTCATGCTACCGTCTTTCTTCTCGACCAATACTACCGGTGAGCTCCATGGGCTTTTAGGTGGTTCGATTACTCCTGCTGCCTGCATATCTGTTACCATTCGATTGAGTTCTTGTTGTTTTGCCAAAGGTAGCCTCCTGGGTGGTTGACGAATCGGCATCTCCACTCCCGTTTCAATTCGATGCTTTACCATTGAGGTTCTTCCGTTATTATCCGATGTACTGCAGAATATGGACATGTACTGTTTGAGTAGTTGATGTGCAGAATCTTTCTGTGCTTCAATAAGGTCTTCGGTCCATTTCTGCATAAGTTGTTCTACCATTTCTTTCCGGCCTTGCATGTCGGCTTTTTCAATCGGACTTTTCTGTTCACTTTTTACTATAGTTGAAACCTCGTTATATTTGCCGATGACTGTCCCTTTCTTGATGGTTTTCGTCTTATCCGAGAGATTTAGAGTCCTAATTGGTACTCTATAGTCGTTGTCTGGTTTAACTAGGGCTTTTCCGATTATAAATTCCTTGGATCCGTTCTCCTCTTCGTTAGCTTCCACAAACCCACAACCTGGGTGACCCAAAACCTCCCTCCAATTTTCCCCACACGATCGTCTCCGAGTTCGGTGGCAGCTTCTCCCGATGATCAATAACAATTCGCCTGGTAATTGCTCCTGCACTGCTAGATTGAAGTTGCCACTCGATGTTATAGCAAATTAAAACTCCTCGACCAACATCCACCACGAAGCCATTTGCTCTCATGAAGTCCATCTCCAAAATGACTTCATCCACAATATCTGCAATCAGCACTTCGTGATGGAAAAGAGTTCTCCCGGTTCTTATTTTCACGATCTTTTTGCCTTTTATTACTGAACTACCTCCAGTTTCTGTTTGTAACTTCAATCCATTAGCTGGTTGTATACCTCCATCGATCAGATCTTTACGGACAATCGTGCGATTTGCTCCCGTATCCAGGGTGATGATGCAGTCCGTGCCATCAATGTCGCTATTGATTGTTAAGCTGTCATCGCCTCTTACTACTTTCGAAACGCGGATGGAGGTTATGGGGCAATCGGTCGTGGGAGTCAGCTTCTGCCCCTTTAAGCTGACTCTTTCAAGTTTAACGACCCTGTCGTCATTTGGTCTTCTTGCCTGGCCACTGCCTGCTCCCCGCTTGGTCGTCGCTGCATAGGAGATGGTGATCTTCCCCTTTTTCTTCTTAATTCCCAGCAGTCCCGTGAGATGTGACCGATTTTATCACATGCCCAACATTTGATTTTGCCGCTTCCGTCTCGGTATCTTGGTGTTGACCGTTCTGTGTTTATGCTGGTGTCGATTTCCACTCGGCGTATTTTCATTGACGGTTTGGTGATCGCTTGTGCAGTTTCATTTGTTAATGCACAAGCGATGGCTTCCGCAAAGGTTGCTTTATGTGACAACATCACCGCCCTGCGTGTCTCTGGATCTCGAATGGCGTCAATGAATGCGTCAATTTTTAGTCTTTCCATATAATCGGCCGATGTACTGGTATGTGCTAGATGTACTAATCGCTCGATTGCCGATGAAAATTCCAGTAGCGATTCTCCTCCCTTTTGGTAGCGGCTTTTCAATTCCATTCGATAGATTTCCCGCTTGTGGTCACTGCCGTACTTCCTATCCAGCGACTTCATAATTTCGAGTTAACTGTTGCGATTCTTTTCTGGAATGGTTTGTAAGGACTCCGCTGCTTCACCTTTTAGGTCTACAATTAGCGCTGCGACACGATGTTCATCATTCCAACGGTATTGATTGGCTGCCGATACAAATTGAAATTTTAAAATGCCGAAAGAAGTTGTACCGTCGAAGTTTGGTGGCTTTAACTTGATTGATTGGACAGTTTGAACCACTTGCGTCATTGTTCCACTTGCCTTGACATCATTTAGTTCTTTTTCGAGACTTAGAAATTTTTGTTCAACCTGCTGAACCTCCGTTTCGACAAGTTGAACTTCCGTTTCTAATTTTTGGTCAACCTGTTGAATCTCAATTTGCAGCTTCTCCACTTCGCCTTGTATGTTAGTAGATAATTCGAGAAGTTTCTCGTCCATTCTCTTTTGACCATCTATAATTTGGTCTTTAATTTCCTCTCCTTGTTGTTTCATTTCGTGTTCAATTTCTTGGTTTGACTGGTTTATAGTCTCCAACTGCCGCACATTTTGTTGTTCGATTTCATTTTTAATTTCTTGGTTTGACTGCATTGCTTGTTACGCCAACATCTGCTTCATAGCAGCCATTAACTGTGACATATCGAAACTTCCAGACGGTGTTTGTGTTGTTTCGGCTGACGGTTGTTTATCTCCTTCTTTCTGCTCCACGGTTGCCGCATCCGTTACTTTCTCTCCAAAATCATGTTGATCCGCGTCTAACCCTTCTTACTCCATGGCATCGCGTAGTCGCGTTTGTAAAGCTGCTTTACTACCATCAGTAGCCAAACCCCGTTCCTCAAGTTCCCTCTTTATTTCTGGAAGTTTTAATTCGTTGAAAATCATTTTCTTTATCTTTGTATTCACAATCCCGCCGCTGTTACCAAATGTTACGTTTTTGCCTTGTTAAATAAGGTTCGTATCACTGGATTGTGAATAATACAAAATCAATTGAATTTATCACCAAGCAATTAATTTATTTCGCAAAAAAATTATTACAACACAGTTTATCAATAAAAATTCACAAAATCACTTTAAATAATTTTTACACAATTTTACTATTCACTTATAATTTTTATTTCGCACTACAACACTTTTTAAATCACCTTTTAATTACTTTTTAATCTTCACACTGTCGCTTTCCAAATACTACTAAAAATCTTATAAGTTTACTCTATCGCGTTCCAAATTCTAATCATCCAATTCGATCTTGTTCGCCTTTTTATATACACAAACCAAACTTCTAGAAAGCTCATGATTTTTCTAGTTAGAATAGTGTAGACACATTACGTAACAAATTTTATCATGGACAATTCCATTTTAGTACAGTTAAACATTGAGCTATTAATTTAACTTCTTCTATTACACACTAGGTGTCACCGTCACAGTATGATTGTGTGATGTTATGATGATATAGTGGTATGATGGATTGATATTATTGTTTGATGGTATGATGGTATGATTGTATATATGATGCAACGTACGATCGTATGACGGTATTTATTCCAGAATGATGGTATAATGGTATGACGGTTTTATGGTATGATGATACATACCCTGGCTTGACAGTATGGTGGTATGATTATATGATGCTACGATGGTACGATGGTATAGTGGTATGATGGTATATTGGTATGATGGTACGATTTCATGATGATATGATGGTATGAACGGGTAGTAGATTGATGGTAAGATATACATCATGGTGTGATGATAGGATGGTTCGACGTCAATATGGTACAATGGTATGATTGTATGATGGTTTAATGGTATAGTGTCATTATGATATGATAGTATAATGGCATAATTGTAGGAAGGAGTGATTGTTTAAGGTTATGATAGTACGACGGTATGTATGCTAGTGCGATGGTGACAAGTTCGGTTAGGGATTTAGTGTTTAGTCGGAGGTTAGATGGAGTTGAGTTCATACATGCATGTAGCTTTTGAATCGAGTTAATTTTGGGATTGGGTTGGGAAATAGTGTAGACTTGAGCAGAGGGTTGAGATTTGGGTCGAGTTAAATTGAGTTGACGTAGAATTAGGATTTATTTAGCTTGCATTCGGGTGTTAGTTGTTCGGTTGGGGAGTTATTCAAGAGTTGATTTGAAGAAAGGTTAAGGGTTAATTTGAAAGTTGATTAATTTTTGATTTTGTGATTTATTTGATGGCTGTGTTGGCCGTTAATTTGGTGATTCTGTTTAGGATTGTATTGCGATTTAGGTAGAGGTTGAGTTGTAAATTGAGTTGGAGGTTACGCTGAAGATTGACTTAAGAGATTGTATTATTGATGGTATTAATATAGGCTGGCTTGGAGCATTGTAATGTGCAGGCTGTCTAAGCAAAACGAACATATATTTGGGAGTACAAAGATTGAAACAAACAAACAAACAAGTGTATTACTAAACAGATATTTAATAACAGGCTGATGAACTTCTTAACCTCACACAAAGATTTATTTATTATACCGCATCACTACAAAACAAGCCACCAGAATGATAAATAAATTATAAGATTTCCCAACGCAAAACCTATTGTGATCCGCCTAACGAAAAACTGAAAGCTTAACTGCTACATCGCATACATAATATCCATTTTTCTTAGATACTTGTTCATAAAGACAGGCTTATAATATGCTAACAAACAATACCCAAAAACACACAATATCCCAATATTATTCATATCATGCATTTTCTATACATATTTTGAAATTCAATTTTCATACTCTTAATACCCTTTCCTATTTTCTAATTTAAATCTAATGTAACCCAAAATACAAACTCTGCTTCTTCTTCTTCTTCTTCTTCGCTGTGCGCTTCTTATTTATTTTGTGATTTTAAAATAAATAAATAAATAACAAAATAACAAACAAAAAAAAATATAAAAATTGTATAAACAAACATCTTTATCATCAATTGAAGAAATTCATCTAATTTAAAAGTTTAAAGAATTCGATTTACGAAGAAAAAAAAATTTTGTTTTGTAAACGAAGTTGAATTTCTTGTGTGTGCAGACTCACAAAAAGGATATAATTTTATTTTTGTATATAATATATCGGAAAAAATACAAAGATTGTAGTAATGCTGTATATAGAAACGTATCTATCACATATGCGGATGTTTTATGCATGCATGACTTTAGTTCGATACAAATTTTTCCCAACTACTAGCGCGAACAAAAAAATGATTCTTATATGCTTTAAGCAGAATATTTTTTGTGCAAATTCGTATATCGCACAAAATGAAAAACTCAAAAGTTGAAGAAAATTGCACAAAAATAAATAAAAAAATTATGAGTGAGGATATGTTGAGGAAAATGGAAAAATAAATTTTCTTTTGTATCGAAAAAAAACCTTGAGTAAAAATAAAAGTACTCGTACCTATAGTAGTGGTTAAAATATCCCACTTTCTTAATATGCATAACATGTTACACGTACAAACACACACAAAAACCGCCAAATATTGTGCAATTGAAATATGAAAATTTTCGATGAACTTTGAACCTATAACCTCCACCTGGAAACTCATTTAATTTCTTCTCTTTATACCTTTAGTTGATGTTAAAACTAAAATTAGTTTTCCATATTTTTGTTTTTTATTTTCTTTCTAGATTTTCCCAGTACTTCGTTTTTCTGGAATATGTACGTAATGTATAATATGTATACATATAACAAAAGGTACAAATTCAATTTATTTACAATCAAAGTTTGAAGACAACAAAAGTTTTGGAAACTATTTGTTGTTTTGTCAGGATTCAATTTTCAATTTAATAATATTATGTTGTAACGACTTTTGCAAAAAGCATTCAAATTTTTCTGAAAATAAAACAACAAAATTGGAATAGATGCTTTTCTGAATGGTTATACAAAAAAAAATCAAGTTTAATTTGATTGCACCTAAGATTGGTTGCTACGAAGCCTTTTCTGTACATTTAATATTTGCATAACGCGAAAGTTAAATTTGTTTTTACGTTATGACCAACAACTTTAAAATGTTTTACTTTGTGCTGCATTTATGAGAATATAATGGAAAAGTGTCAGATCAACATCGTCTAATGAATGTCTTCAATTGCACCTCGATTGAACTAAATGCACTCTATTCAGACTAACAAATATTGTCGGTAGGATAGTTACTCTTGCGTGTTGATTGAACCTTCCTTGTCCTCGTGATTTACTTCAGAGGTTGTTTCATCGGCATTTGGTAGATCTTGTGTATAGGGAAGATACAGTACTGGCCTTAGGACGCTACATTGCGGTATTCCTGCTAATATTTTCTTTAATTCAGAGTATTAACCTTCATTGTTATTTAAGATTTTAGAATCTGATAAAACTGCTTTGATAAATCTCGATACAGTTTAAATTCTAGTCCTTGATGACACACTTTGTAAAAAGCCTGAACTGCATCTAAGAAGATACTGGAACATATTTTCTTTCTTTCAAGCACATATTCAACAAGTTTGTAATTCTATGCACCTGTTCTACAGTGGAGTGATTTTCTCTAAATCCAAATTGATGTGGAGGAATAAGACTTCTTTCTTCTATTATTGCTTTTAACTACGAATTTTTGTTATTAGCTGGTTTATTTGGTTTTGGTATCATGAAATCATCTGCTATCTTCCATTGGCTTGGGACATATTTCAGTTTGAACATTGCGTTGCTTATTTGGGGTAATTTTCTTAGTCCTTGTAGCTGATTACTTCTCTCAGCTCTTGTAGTATAACTTTATGTATATCAAGTTCATCCCCTTTGTTTACTGGAATTATATTTCTATCTGCTGATTGTCTAGGCAGAGGTTGGCAAGTTTGTTCTAGATATTCAGCAAACAGCATGGCTTTTTGCTTGGCGCTTTTAGCCCATCTTCCATCGTCATATTTATTTGGTTGCACCTGCATTTTTGGTCTCTTCAGAGATTTTGTAGCTTTCTAAAGCGAGTACTCAGTATCTTTTCCTCCAGTTAGACTACTTAAGTATTTGTTGATTGTGGTGTTCTCAATTTCCTTGATTAGATTTTTCAGTTTATTACATAGATAATTGAGTATTGAGTCTTATTCCTATCCACCGGGCAGTGCGTTGGCATGTTTCCAGAATGGAACTCGCAATTAAATGCTCTTCCTGCTTTGAAGAGCGATTTTCCTTTAGTGATTGTAAGTCTGGATCCCCAATAGGTATTTTTCGCGTTGAAATCACCTACAATGATGAAATTTGGTCCTAGCGATTTTAACAAGGTAGTGTAGTCTTCCTCATTTAAGTTATGTCGTGAAGGACAGACAGTAAATTGAAGAGATACCGTATTCTTTAATAGACATAACTACTTGCACAGTTGCGGTTTCAATATGTCCTAGTTCACAATCCTTGATGTTATCTTTAATTATTATTGTTGATCCTCCTCTAGCATTTCCTGCTGGGTGGATGGAGTAACAATGGTATCCTCGTATATTAACATATGAAATTTTGGTAAAATGGGTCTCGGATATTAGGGAAATATCTATTTTTTCTGTGTGTAAGAGGACTATTCTTAACGTTTTAGTCATTTTGTTTCATACATCATGGATGAGATTTCATCCATGACTTGGCGGTTATTTAACCGTTTATTTATTCCTTCTAAGGCCCGTTTCTGTTTAGCTAATCGCATATTTAAGGCTTCTTCATTATGCAGTATTCTATCACTATTGCTTGTTGGTTGCAGTTGCACAATTTCTGAGAATATTTTACGTTCTCGTGGTTTTGGAGTAGGAGGTCTAAGTTCCACTTGTTTTATGGTTTGTTTTCGCCCATTTGATGTTACACGATTTTGTGAAACTTGGTGGGTTTTATTTCTTTATTGTTATAAAGTTTTAGCTACTTCACAACCTCTATAGTTGGCAGGATGTTGCTCTTTGCAGTTTATGCGGTTTGCAGGTACATTTTTACTCACCGTATAGTATTTTGCATAATGTTTACCAGCACATCCCATGCACCGTGGCTCTCACCCGCAGTATTTCTGTGTATGGTTATAACTTTGACATTTCTTGCATTGCGGTATTAAACCGGTGGTTTTTCTTAGTGATTCAATCTTAACTCTCATGTTAAAGATAGCTTTTATACTGAAAATATCTTCAATTTTCTGTTTATTATTAAAGGTGAGCATGAACAATGGAAGCCCCCTTTTGATTACTTTGCTCTCCCTGAGCATTTTCTTTCCGATCTTTTTTAAGAATATTAACTATATTTTCTATTAACAGCCCTCTTTCATTTAGATCTACCGCTATGTCTTCAATTGGGCAAGTTGGATGAAGGCCTCGAGCCATTACTTTGATTTTGTGATCATTCTTATTTTCGTATGTGTACCATTCGTTTCCTTGTTCATTGAGCTTATTTGCCAATGCTCTATAGGTGTCGGAGTCTGGCGTATTAATCTTCCATACGTTGTTGTTAAGAAACAGCACGCGGTGATCTTTATTTGCCACCGATTTTAGTATTGAGTGCACCTTATCATAATCGGTTATGCCGATAATATTGATTGACGGAGGCGTCTTTTCTGAGGTGTTTTATGTTTATTACTAATTTTTCCACTAGTTGATGGTTGCCTATAATCAACTTCAGGCGCGGATTCGGCTTTCCCTTTTTTATTTGATTTTTAATTAGTTTTTAACGTCCAGGCGTCTTGTCCGGTTTCTCTTTCAAGTTCTTCTTCATCGGTATGGTACTCTTGTTCTTTAGTGTTGTTTATAAAAGCCAGGGGTTTCTCCGGAACCTTTGTTTGAAGAACCATTTCTAGCTACTCGTTTTCCATCTTGAACTTCATAATTTCGACGCGTAGCTGGGAAGTAAAACTCTGACTTTCGTTCAATTCCTTTTTCTTTATCTGCTTGGGAGGAGTAGCCAACTATGGGTGGTGGTAAGTTAGCAAGTTTAGGCCTCCTTCCAAACACATTTTCTGGTAGCAATGAGTGGTATACCCCAGAATAATTCAGCGTACCACCTGGGGTACTATTCTCGTTATTTTTGTACTACATTGCTAGTTGTTTGGTCCTGCTACATTTACCACTCCCACCAGAATGAGTTGATAATGGGTCCTGGATGAGAACATCATTTCCTGAGTTCTCGGTAGTCGGTTATCCCGCCGTTACTCGATCGTCACAGCCTCGTTTGTTAATTAGCAGGGAGAACCAAGACAGGTGAGGTCGATATTTGGGCTGGCATAGCGTGACCAATTTTGCCGACGCCTCTTACCCCCTCTATAGTTAGAATAATGAAAATTAATTAAAAGCTTATATAGTATAGTAACACCTATCTACTGTCGTTATTATTTAACATTTAATGCAGCAAGTCAATCTTACGCAATGAATTTATTCTGTAGAAGTCAAAAACTTTCATAGGAATTGACAATTATAAATGGTGTAAATTGAAAATTAATTTAAAAAATTAATTCCAAACCCTGGAACAGATTTGAAATCTGAAATAACCCTTTGATTGAGTTCCTCGAACAGATCTCTGTAGCTCCAATATTGGCTACGATATTCATATATACTACTTCATCCCATTACAAACCCCTTAACCTAATCCCAGAGTTTTTTGGCACTAGATGAAAATAAGTGAAATTTCCAGGGATGTGGAGTCGGAGTCGGAAATATACTGACCGACCCCGACTCCGTATTTTGTATTTTTCTTTCACTACTAAAATGCAACCATACTATTAGTTAAAAAAAGACTCCATCAGTAAATTTGACCACCGGCCAATTTTATAAAGAATTTCGTAGCGTAATGTTTCACTTAGGATAAAAATCAAATAACCTCGCAACAGAAATAAAATCATCGTTAACGCATAGAGAAATGTTTCTGTTTGATAATGAGATGTTATTGACTAGAAATTATGTCGACCATATGGTAAGAGTATTATTAATAAAAAATAGAGCCAAACCGGCTAGATATTACCGAAAAGCTCACAGTCATATTAACCAACTATCATCTTCATCTATTAACCACCAAGAAAATTATGTTGAAGAAGTAGAAGAAAAACATGAATTCGAAAAATTTCTAGATGACCATGAGAAATCGAAAGGACTTCGAATTATAAAAATTCTGGAATAATTTTTTGATGGCTTGGAGAAAGTGGAGAAAATCAACGGAAATTTTTTGTTAGGTTTAAATTATGTTCTAATGATGAAAGAATTTAAACACGAGCAGTATTTTGAATTTTATAATATTTTGATTACATCTAGAAGTTGGAGTTGTAGTCGGATAGTAAATTTTTAATACATCGGATTCGTAGTCGAATAATTATTTTACCGATTCCGGAGCCCTGGAAATTTCTAAAAAAATTCGCCATATTTTGCAATTTTACTATGAAAAAGGCCAAAACGCTGTCCAAGCCCGAGAAAAAATGTGTGGTGTTTACGGTCAAGATGCTTTATCAAATGCAACAGCATGTAGATGATTTGCTCAAATGAAATCATGCAATCATCGAAAATGTCGATGTAATCTTACAAAAAATCGGAGAAGACCAACTCACAAGCAGCCATGACATTTCTAAGGAATTAAATATCGATCACAAAAAGGCTGGAAGTTAGGCTGGAAACACAAAAAATTCGATTCACCGAATTTTAATCAACGAATCGCTACTGACATGCAACTAGATCGACCCTTTTTTGAAGCAAATCCTTATTGACGATAAAAAATGGGTAAAATATGAGAATTTTGTTCGAAAAAGATTATGGTCAAAGAAATCAACATCAACGACTTCAAAGCCAGGTTTGGCATACGATTAAGCTGTGTGAATGGTGTGGATTGGAAGGAAAACATACATTATGAGGTTTAAGAACCTATATGGCCAAACGATTGATCCTATTCTCCACAGTCAGCAATTAACCAGATTACAGCAAGCAATTTAAAAAAAACCGGTCAGAATTGATCAATAGAAAAAGGTACACATAAATCTTTGATGAATCGGCAAAATTTGAGAGAGTTAGTAGCTCCGCAAGACTCCCTTGATTCTCAAAAGTGGCCTTAGAAAAAGACTGAAAAAATCACTCGGCCAAGTTTTCAGGCTATAAACCACAGAAGTTTTACACCAATGGGATTACGAAGCTTTACGATTAACGAACCCAGAACCCAACCCCCCTCCCCCTCCTCCAAATTCGCCGGATGCTTCTAACTCCCGAACATGCTTCTCTCAAAACCCCAATGACTCAAATATCCATAGTTACTGATTTTTCCCTTACTGGATTTGATGTCCTTTGAAGGAAAAGCAGTCACACCACATTCACAAACACAACACCCAAATGTGATAAAATTTTTTCCGGATTTATTTCGCAATATGCTTAACTTTTTTAAGAGCCATCTAACTAACTCAATCATAGTTTGTCCTTGTTTTTGAAGTTGTTGGTTCAGCTAATTGAGAATTGCTGTGATTCCGTCCAAAATGCAAATTGTTCGTTGCCGTTCAGACTATTTTCAAGAATTGTCAGCATTTTCGCAAAGTTCGTAAAACCGTTAAAGGCACTTTCGTTTGCTTAGCCAGCGTACATAAGAAAATCTCCATATGAAGAATGTAGTTCTGCTAGAAGTAGCCTGAGCATGCGATGTGTCAACGCTTTGCGGCCCCACCCCTATTTTATTCACAATTCACATTTCAGATAAACCAATAGTTCTAGCGCAAAGAACTTTCTGATGTAAAATGCAGTGATAGAACGGAGGATTAATATTTCGTTTTCTGAACTGCCCAAGTAATCCGGATTCGCTCGCCCTCTCATATTGGGAGTTCCGTCGGTAAATCTAATAAATATTATTACTTGTTACACTTAATAATTTTGCTTATTAAAATGTCCTTATGATACTCACTAATGTCCTGAAATCTTCCTGTTACCGTATGTCTTGTCAGTGGAATGTTTTGTATATGTTCAGCCATTACTTCATTGGCAGGTCATCGCCGAAAGGCTGTAACGTGTTTTCAAGGAAAAGCCTATCAGTAAAGGTTTTTTTTTTTTTTTTTTGCAATATTATAGCTAGCAACGTATGATGCTGATGCTAATGAACTGAACGTAGGATCAAAATCAAAAGTTGAAGCAGATGCAATGACACTTTCATAATTCAGTTTATATGGTTTATCTTCTTCACATTACTATATGTGTCAAAAAGAAACATCTTGCAACTCAATGGTATTATATTTCGATAAAGCATACAAATTTCGAATATAATTTGAAAAATATCAAGAATTTCGAAATAGTAATAGTTCTCAAATATCGAATTATCCATAAGTATGGAAAACCAAAGGCAATCCTATATGCGCCAATCACCGCCATGTTATACTGAATAACCTGGACCTTTTAGAATAATTTCGAAGAAACAAAATCGAAATTTTGGCATAACCTCGAAAAATCTACTAAATATCACAGCAATCACTGCAAGTTCTCACAGCGCAAAGCTATAAGGGCAAAACATTGGCACACAAAATTCGAAGAAATTTGGAAACCTCGAATAATCCTAGAAATGTCAAAAAACTTAAGGAATCTAAAATAAACTTCGGAATAATCTCGATTGCCCCACAAAAATTCGAATAATCTCGGAAAGCTTGAAAAATCTAGAAGATCGAGAATTATTTGTCAAGTAAATAAATATTACTGATACTACAAGCAAAAGCTCAACAAAACGATACTCAATAAGAATGGAACCCTCAAATAGTATCGAGTAATTTCTTAAATATCGAACAGTCATATTCTTCTAGTATAGGCTCTTAGATTCTCGCGACAATCCCAAACGTACTCGAATAATCTCTAAAATCTCGAATAACCTAACTATTTCGAGAAAGACCGAATCACAAATTAAGTCTCGAACAAGACCCGATGGAATGCGAGGCAAGGGTATATGAAATCGGGAAGGAACCAGATATTCAAAAGTCAGAAAAAAAACACAAATAAGCCGGGTTTGCCGGTAAATTTACAATCTTTTTTTTATACTAGTAATCAAAAAATCCGGTAAATGAGAAACTGTGAGTAGAACGAAGGCTAATTGATTATAGAGACTGACCTTTTAAGCTCAGTATCCATTGATTTCGAGGGAAACAATCGCATGCTGCTTAGCAGCAAAGCAGATTGGCAGTAGCTCCCTTTTACAAATCAGACTATCCTCTTTCAAATCTAATTTTACCGTTCGGATAAGAAATTTAATCTGTTGTCAATCACATTCCATCTTTTGAAAGTAAAATTCAACATTTCTATTAAATATCTGATTTGTAAAACGTTGAATTTGTTTGGCTAAAGTTTGAATTTGAAGTGCAAAAGGTGTAAACGTGTATTACAAAATAAATCAAAACCAGCGAACACTTAAATCATTATCGTTAGTTTGATGTAGAAAGTTTTGATTTCAAAAGAGTTTAGCAAATTTTCTTCTAAATCGAAATATCTATTAGAACCTAAAGGCATTCAGCAACCATTCAGCAACCAAGAAGAAATTGTTGGGCCTACCTTAAGAAAATATTGCCACCGCGGCTGAGGGTGCTACGGGTACTTAGTTATGCCACTGATTTCCAGTCATTAATTCCAACAGTGATGGTTCAAATTTCGGACCGATTCAGAAACTTACTAAAATGCCGAGTATTGCTCGACTGTGGATCACGGGCGTCATGTATGAAGCGACTAAAACTACCAACTCGAAGGCAAACATTTTTATATCTGGATTGGTAGCGACAAAATAACTACCAGAGAAGCAGCTTCAATTAATATGTAATCGCTACACTCTCCACAAAATACAGGGCAATTGATGAGAATGGCATCGTAAGCGTGAATTTAACGGCACCCACAACTAAGGTGGCGGCAACCAAACTGATTTCACTCTCTAGTCCGGTGTTATGTAGGGAATACTCCGTTACAAAACTTCTAATACTGTTGAAAAAACTATAAAACGACCTTTCAAATGTTATGCGCAGACAGACTTCAATATCATATTGATGTGACTATCATTCCATCCAGCTAGATGGAAAACATTTGTGCAAATAGTGCTTCGAAGATCGTTCATGGAATACCGCGAAATTGTTGGAAGCACGTAAGATCGGAATAGAATCCAGCTGATTGTACGGCGAGGGCAGTACTTCCATCAAAGTTGGTGAATTTAGCTCAATGGTGGTGTGGACTAGAATAATTGTAGAAGCCTGATATTATTTGTGCACCTCAAAATGAAAAACGAAAGACCCAAATTTTCGGTTTCACGTTTTGAGATTTTTGAAAAATGCGCGATTGTCCAAGCGTGAAAGGTATTTAAGTTTTTTAGCAGTCGAGGAGCTTCAAAATGCCACAAATACTATCATCAAATACGTGCAACGAGAATACCGCCCACCAGAATGGCACCATTTATAGACGCAAACGGAATTTAAGAGTTGGTGGTATGCTGAGAGAGCTTCTAAGCAGCTGATGGGAGATCAACCGATAGCAAAACTGAAAGCAGCGAGAACATTTACGTCACATGATGTAGATTATGCGGAGCCAATACAGCTAGCTTCAAAAAGAGGAAGAGGAGCCAAACTCATCAAGGGATACATCGCCATATCTGTCTGTATGGCGACAAAGGCTGTCCATATAGGAGCTCTATAGAAGGGGAGCACCTGCTCATATTTACAGAGATAACGACTAGAATTTTATTACAGCAAAACGGCAGCTGAATAAGATATAAGAAATAATTTCTAGTAATAAGCATAATTGTCTCGTTACAGAATATTTGTCTAAATCAGAAATATAGAGATAATTTACCATCCTATAAATGGGCACTTGGCAGAATTCTTCAATTGTATCCTGATGATCGTGAAATAGTTCGAGTCGCAATGCTCAAAACATCAAAATCAACTTTCAAGCGACCAATTCTCAAAATACACAGCTGAAAAAATATTGCTTATGTAATGCAAATTGACCGAACCACAAATTAAGTCTCGAACATGACGCGATGGAATCCGAGGCAAGGGCATACGAAATCGGGAAGGAACCAAATGTCAAAAATCAGGAAAAAATCACAAATAAGCCGGGTCTGCCTGTAAGTTTACGATTTTTTTTTTATACCAGTAATCAAAAAATCCGGTAAATGAGAAACTGTAAGTAGAACGAAGGCTAATTGATTATGGAGACTGACCTGTTAGGCTCAGTATCCGTTGAATTCTTTTCTAAAGACCACTGCGCCGCTAATGAGAGAAATAGATTAGCAGTAGCGCCGCTAATGAGGGAAATAGATTAGCAGTAGCTCCCTTTTACAAATCAGACTATCCTTTTTCAAATCTAATTTCACCTTTGGAAAAGAAATTTAATCTGTTGTCAATCGCATTTCATCTTCAAGCGACCAATTCTCGAAATACACAGCTGAAAAAATATTGCTTATGTAATGCAAATTGCAAATTGCAATACAGCTGCGCGAAGCTAACATGGAAAGATTGTATAAGGAATTTAATTCGCAGGAGGTGGAGTTGCTCGGGTTTGAACAGTATGTTTCCATAACCGATGAGGTTGATGAACTGTATCTAGATACCATGGCGAGCTTAAATGATGCAATAAGAGCAAGGTCCCCAAAGAATTAGGAAAATCCAATGGAGATACAAAATTTGAATACTACCCTCGGACAATTCATTGGCCAACAGCAAACCTTAATGCAAGGGATGAACCAATCGCAAAATGTAAGGCTACCTAAAATAAACATAGAGCCGTTCTCTGGCGATTATAAATTATGGCCGTCATTTCACGATCAATATTTATCGTCGGTGCATGAGAATACAGGAGTGAGTGCGGTGCATAAACTACAAATTTTGAATGGGTTGCTGAGAGGCGAGGCTGCAGCATTAATAAGGCACATCAAAGTCACGGAGCAAAACTACGAAGAAGCATGGGCCAAGTTAATAGCGAGATACAACAAACCGAAGGCAGTAATTTCATCTCTAATTCAATTATTTTTGGAATAAAAGTGCAGCAGTCAATGCAACGATAAAGAGTTACGAAAACTGTGTGATATATCGGATGAGGTTATTCGTGGCTTGAAGGTACTAGGAAATCAAGCAGAAACACGTGATACATGGTTGATACACTTACTATTGGGCATAATAGACGCAGATACACGACAATTATGGGCGAAGGAATCGATAGCAATCGCATTTCCTACATTTCAATTTTTTTTGGATTTTTTAAGTACAAGATGTGGTGCTCTGGAGTCTTGTGCGTCAGTTACAAAACCAACCATCTCAGTACATAAACACATAAAATCGCATTACGCAGCACAAGGGAACAAATGGAACTGTATCGCATGTAAGAAGGATCACTATTTATTCAATGTCCCCTATTTAAAAGCATGAGTGTGGAGAATCGTACATCCCTAGTAGAAAAGTCAAATAGTTGTCTCAATTGCTTACGGTTTGGGCATTTACAACCACAGTGTTATTCGCGCACTTTATGCTTGATTTGTAACAAGCGACATCATTCACTATTACACAAGGAACAGCAATCAACGAACCTACATTCAACTAATGAAAACTTAACTACAATCAACACGTTACCAGCATCAGCAATCAACACGTTACCAGCATCAGCAATCAACACAGGCGAAGCAACCACATCTTCAATATCAACAGCAAACAATTATTCTAACCAATCAATAATCGCAAAAGATCCAACATCAACACCACATCCATCAATTAATCTAAAAACAACATCCTTACATGAAAACCAGACACCTCTGAACACCCTATTACCAACAGCCTTGGTTTACCTTCAAGCAAACAATGGCCAACAAATGCTAGCAAGAGCACTGCTTGGAAAACGAGAGGGAAAACTATGCTACATATCAAATCGCGAGTAATATCACATTACAACATTGATATAACAGCACACATCATAGAAAGGATTTCCGCATCTTTACCAGAAATACCAATAACAATACCTGAAACCGACGAAAGATGGCAGCTTGAATTGGCAGACCCAAAATTCAATCGATCTAGCTCAGTAGACCTGTTGATTGGCGCTGAAGTCTTTTTGGAAATAATAAGTGAGCAGAAAACAACCATACCAGGCCTTCCAGTACTGCAGTCTTCTAAATTCGGTTGGCTTATAGCTGGCAACATAAGTCAACAGAGGGAAGTTTCACAGTTACAAAATTTTAAAGTCGAAGCCAAGGTAACTAACGAAGATATAATGGAGTCGTTAAAACGATTTTGGCAAACGGAAGAACCAATCTTGAAACCTAGTAGTATTGACGAAAATTATCCATGTGAAATATTGCATCGAACTACCACCACCCGATCGCCCGATGGAAAATTTATTGTTAGATTACCATTTATCAACCCAAGACCAGACTTAGGAGATTCATTAGTCCATGCGAAATCAAGGATGTTGGGAATGGAGAAAAGGTTTGCCAGGTCTACTGACTTCCATAAAGAGTATAAGGAATTTTTGGACGAGTACATTGAACTAGTTCAAATTAAACCGATAACTTGGGCCGAAATACCTCCAGAAAATATTAATAAATATTTTATGCCGCATCATTCAATCTACAAGGATAGTATGACGACGAAACTTCGGGTAGTATTTGATGCTTCCTGCGAAACGACCACCACCGCTTCATTAAATAAGTGTCTACATGTAGGACCAAAAATTCAGCCCGATTTAACCACCACCCTGCTGCGTTTTCACCAAAAGCTAATCGCGAAGAAAAATCGCGCAGATATAGAAAAAATGTATAGGCAAATTTTGGTAGAACCCGAAGACACCAATGAACAAACAGACCATTTTTAAATACCGGCGTAGATTATTTGGGTCCAATCTATATTAAGAGCAGTCAAAACAGGAATGCACCCTTAACAAAAACATACATACGAGTACGTAGCAGTATTTATATGTCTTGCCGTTAAGGCTGTCCATTTAGAAGGGGTCAGCAGTCTAAGCACGGACGCATTCCTTGCGTCATTAAAACGATTTGTAGCTCGTCGTGGATGTCCCAACCAAATTTGGTGTGACAATGGCTCCAATTTTATTGGGGCAAATAACGAATTAAAAAGGCTAAAGAAAGAAATACTTAATCAACAAAATAATGAAACTATTTCTAATTTTAGCTTACAGAATAATATCGAATTAAAGTTCAATCCAGCAAGCGCACCTCATTTCGGGGGTTTGTGGGAGGCGGCGGTTAAATCCGTAAAACATCATTTCCGCAGATCCACGAAAGAAGCAAAATTTAATTATGAGGAGATGACGATGCTAATCACACAAATAGAGGGTCTTTTAAACTCTAGGCCATTATGCCGGGTCAATGATGATTCCAGTAGCCTAGATATTCTTACACCTGGACATTTTTTGATTGGGGAATCATTGAAGACGGTTCCGGAGCCACTACTGGAGAACGTACCTATCCAGATGGTAAAATATTCAACGGCGCACCGATTCCTTCTAGAAATCCTGGTCCAGGGATTACCTAAATACGCTACAGGAACGAGGCAAGTGGAAAAGTGGAAACCAAGCTATCAACATCGACGAAGTAGTGTTGGTAAAAGATGATAATGTACCACCCAGTCAATGGCTCCTCGGACGAATTATTCAAATTTACATCCGGGTAATGATGGAATAATTAGGGTAGCAACTATTAAAACCGCTACCAACACAATAACACGTCCGGTAACAAAACTAATTATTCTTCCGAAAATGATACGTTAGGTTAAGAAAATATTTAGTATTTTCTTAACCGGGGGAATATGTTGGCGAAACCTGATAAAATAAAAAAAAAATAAACTTCATAAGGAGTGGAGTGACATCTATCTTGTGATAGATTCAGTTCAAGAACGCGGAACAACAATTTAATAAAAATCACTTAAGTCTCACACGGTAGATGTCACTATATATAAAAAAAAATATTTATTAAAATTGTACCATGTAAAAATAAAAATTTTATGTTACTTAAAAAAAATTACTTAAAAGGCAAACATCAAAAGCTAAGGATTATTAAAAATCAAATATGTATAAAATAAATTGCATTTTAATTTTGAAAAAAAATAAAAATAAAAAATATTCTATTAATTCGAAACACATACTTTACAATTTAATAATAACTTGCATTACATAAGTCGTAATGCAAGGCTTGCATTAAAAATTAAAGTTATTTTTTCAACTGTGTTCAACTGTAAGCTGCCAGAACAAGAAGATGATTAACGATGTTATCGTTTACAGGCCGGAGAATGTTCGTGTTTCATTTGTTGATCAAATTGAAAGTTAGGACTGCAAAAAATTTCAAAAATTCATCTTTTAATGTAAACCAATTTCACCAGTTTCATTACTTTCCCACTCTTAAATTGTGCAAATTTAATTTAGCATTTCCCTTTGACTACCCGTATTTCTAAACAGAAATTTGCAATCGAAAATCCATAGAAAAAACCACATATAATTCGTTTACAAGATTACGTAATTGAATCGTATAATACAAATACTTTGTTGGATTGTAATTTAATACAAATTCAAAACGGAAAATCCTTTTGTTATGTTTAACATATTTGTACTACATGTATTTTCCCTATAACAAGCACAAAATCAAAAATTACCTTTTCGTCTTTTTTGTTGTTGTTATTGTTGAAATTATTACAAAAATTACATTTCAGAAATTAACGAAAATCCATTTTCCTTATTTTAAATATGTATAACGTACAAAAGGAAATCCATCATCGAGTATGTTTATAGTCAAAGTAACATTATACTTTGTCAATTCAAATCAAACATGCATATCCTTTCAATAATCAAATCCAAAAAAACCACGCATTTTATAGATAAGAAAATGTTGATATATGAGGAGTACTATACTCTCTGTAAGCATATAAGAAAGGGTAATACTTAAATGAAAATAAAAGTTTGATGTACTTTTCCATTCATGCATATACGTAAAATAAAAATAAAAAAAAATTAGAAAATTTATTTTATTTCAACATGTTCTTGATAATTCCACCCCTTTTTTTTAGCACAAAACCCCTTCGTATACAATGTTGTATAAGAAAACACAGAACAATATAAAAGAAATTGAAAATTCACCAAAAAAAATAAGTTTTGTTCATAAATTATTTCAAGAGAGATAGGAAATTTTCGTTTTTTTTTCAGCTAAGATTAAGGGAGTTATCCGCATATAGCCTTTTTAACGAATTGGTCTGGAATTTGGAAACGTGTGTAACTGTATATAGAGACTAACATAGTCTAAGTATATATGCAAAAAATAAAAACAAGGAAACAGAAAAAAAGTTTTCTCGCGCAAATTGAAAAGTTTTCGTGTCCTTTGAAAGTGTTTGTACCGAATTCAACAAACCGTGGCTTGTCATTTTAATAATTTTAGTTTTTACATTGCTCATCCGAAAAGATATATCTCCCAATTTATTGTAATAAAATATATAAAGATCGAGAATTCGTATTCAAATCATGTCGCACAATAAATTTCTTTTTTGTAAGCAAATTTTTCAAAAAAATTGCAAAGTTTTTCTTTATACCAAATTGATAAGAAAACATAAATTTATCAGTATATAAAATTTTGTTCATTCAACTGTATTATTAAAAAAATTATTTGAAAATAATTCGAGGAACGTATAAGGTATCGTACTTATTTGTCAATTGAATGTTGGATAGAAAAAAAGCCGTGAACTTTAAATTTTGCATGTATTCGATAGTCTGGTCTCTGGTCATTAGCCTTTATCGTTTTGAAATCGAAAGGAAAAAAGGGAACTTAATCATTCTCTTGATCTTGCCTTCTTGATACCCTTTTTATTTCTTGCGCAAGCGTACAGTTAATTTTATTAAGCTAAACGTTCGACGGAAATCAAACTGCGACGCCAAGTCTTGTAAAACTTTTGTAAGATTTGAGGCAATAATTATGCAGCTGGTTAAAAGATATTGTCCGGTATTCTTTCATTTTGTTAAGCCGTTTATTAAGGCTGCATGTTACTCATTTTAGCGAGGCATGAGAATCGATGTAATTGTTTTCAAAACAAAGTTTAAAAATGTTTTTAGGGATTAATAAACGATTATAAAGATTAACATTAAAATAAGAAAGATTTAATTAAAGAAACCGACGAGCTTGTATCCGAGGCACAACCTTTTAACGTAGGACCACGCAAAAATGAGACAACTTTTTTGTACAGATCATCACAACGCTCATGACTCAATCTAAAATTCATTATGGCAATGGGTTCAAGTTTCACTTCCCTATAAAAGTTTAACATTTTTGACGCTCTGTGAGCTAACACATGTTAAACTGTGCTACGCAACACGGATGAACTGGATCACGGATGAGAAATGGTGATCATGGATTGTTTGATATTTTAAAGTCAATTTTGCTTAGGAAAAACATTTTTTTCAAGAGCAATTCAGAACTGTAAATAATATAAAATAATTCATGCCTGTGAAGAACATAGCAAAAAAAATAACAATTTTCTCGTATACGTATACGTATTTATATGGTGGTAATACAAATTATACGCCTGAATGTGGATTAAAAAAGAAATAACCTCACATTATAATCCACTTCAGTGACGATTTTTTGTTTAATAAAGATACCAAACAAGACTTGTCCTTAGTATGCACTTGATGTAAAATTTATCAAATGGTGGGTCCCTGGGGTCGGCCATATAAATAACAAGCAATATTTGTATGAAATATTGTACCATATTCCGACGACGAAATTTGTTCAACAAAAATCAAAAGTCCCAAGGTCAAATGATTTTTCATGAATGTTCGAAGTATGCACTTGATGTAAAAATTATCAAATGGTCGGTCCCTGGGGTCGGCCATATAAATAACAAGCAATATTTGCATCAAATGTTGTACGATATTCCGACGACGAAATTTATTCAACAAAAATCAAAAGTCCCAAGGTCAAATAAATTTTCTCTAAATTTCGTATAACGCACTTGATGTAAAAATTATCAAATGGTCGGTCCCTGGGGTCGGCCATATAAATAACAAGCAAGATTTGCATCAAATATTGTATGATATTCCGACGACGAAATTTGTTCAACAAAAATCAAAAGTCCCAAGGTCAAATAATTTTTCTCAAATGTTCATAGTATGCACTTGATGTAAAAATTATCAAATGGTCGGTCCCTGGGGTCGGCCATATAAATAACAAGCAATATATGCATCAAATGCTGTACGATATTTCGACGACGAAATTTGTTCAACAAAAAATCAAAAGTCCCAAGGTCAAATGATTTTTCTCTAATATTCATAGAACGCACTTCATGCAAAAGTTATCAAATGGTCGGTCCCTGGGGTCGGCCATATAAATAACAAGCAATATTTGCATCAAATGTTGTACGACATTCAGACGACGAAATTGGTTCAACAAAGATCAAAAGTCACAAGGTCAAATGATTTTTCTTAACAAAAATCAAAAGTCCTAAGGTCAAATGATTTTTCTCTAATGTTCGTGGTATGCACTTGATGTAAAAATTATCAAATGGTCGGTCGTCGGAATATCGTACAACATTTGATGCAAATATTGCTTGTTATTTATATGACCGACCCCAGGGACCGACCATTTGATAATTTTTTCATCAAGTGCATACTTCGAACATTCGAGAAAAATCATTTGACCTTGGGACTTTTGATTTTTGTTGAACAAACTTCGTCGTCGGAATGTCGTACAACATTTGATGCAAATATTGCTTGTTATTTATATAGCCGACCCCAGGGACCGACCATTTGATAATTTTTACATCAAGTGCATACTGCGAACATTCGATAAAAATCATTTGACCTTGGGACTTTTGATTTTTGTTGAACAAATTTCGTCGTCGGAATATCGTACAACATTTGATGCAAATATTGCTTGTTATTTATATGGCCGACCCCAGGGACCAACCATTTGATAATTTTTACATCAAGTGCATACTTCGAACATTCGAGAAAAATCATTTGACCTTGGGACTTTTGATTTTTGTTGAATAAATTTCGTCGTCGGAATATCGTATATCATGTGATGCAAATATTGCTTGTTATTTATATGGCCGACCCCAGGGACCGACCACTTGATAATTTTTACATCAAGTGCATAGTACGAACAGTCGAGGAAAATCATTTCACCTTGGGACTTTTGAATTTTGGTGAATAAATTTAGTCACTTCAATAGTTTGTTCGATGACACAGAAATCGCCTAAATTTATACTATTTGGATTACTAACACTACTACATTTTTTGTTATTTGCTAAGAACTTCACTTCGGTAATAATTCAACCAGAAATTGTTGCATAGGTGCCGTTATCTCACGTTATTTGGAACTATTACAGAGTATAATTTCCGTATCTCATTTCATAGCCAGCATAAACCTATTGTTTCATTTTTGAATTGGTAGAATTGAATCTGTTCGTAACATATGGCGTTTCCGACTTCTTCAACGTTAGAAAGTTAGCGATTTCCATGGATAAACTTCAAGCGGTCAGTAGTAGTAAAAAGGGGGGATTAGTAATAAAACGAAATTACGTTAGCCCTAGGTTAGCTTTTGTTAACTAATTTAATAAAAGATCAATTGTGCCTGTAATTGCTATGACAAACCGCATTTAAATTGGCAGATTATTTCCACACATTTCATAGAAAATTACGACGTACTATTAGATGGATTCGACGTACTCTAAGACGTACTCAACGTACTCTTACACGTACTCTACGTACTCTTACACGAACTCGACGTATTCTTACACGTACTCGATGTACTCTTACAAGTACTCCCAGTCCGGATAGGCACGTCCTTCATAGAAAATTCGATTTGAAAAATCACCTTGCTATAGATCAGTGGATTCAGAGCCCTAAAAATCAAAAATCTGCAATTGTGCTCTGATTGCAGTTCCTTTTACCTCGAATTATAGGTCTCGGAAGTTGTATTTGCTATGCCAAACCGCATTTAAATTGGTTGATTATTTCCACACATTTCATAAAAAATTACGACGTACGCTTAGATGTACTCGACGTACTCTTAGATGTACTCGACGTACTCTGAGACGTACTCAACGTACTCTTACACGTACTCGACGTACTCTTACACGTACTCGACGTACTCTTACACGTACTCGATGTACTCTTACAAGTACTCCCAGTCCGGATAGCCATGTCCTTCATAGAAAATTCTATTTAAAAAATCGCCTTGCTATTATAGATCAGCCGATTCAGAGCCCTAAAATTCCAAAATCTGCAATTGTGCTCCGATTTTTTTTTTTTTTCCTTTTTTTAATATTACAACTGATTTACAAATCATTTAGTAAAATATCTTTCTTAAATGAAGATTCACATTTGACGGGCAGTAGCCCAATGGTTACTCCCGTTTGAATTTACATAGAAATTATTTTTCTCTATCCTAATTAAATACAACTGCCCAATTCCAAAGGTTTCTGCCTTTGAAGTCTTCTTACTGCATTGGTGGTATCCAACAAACTTCGTATGTCTGCACTTTGGTTCCGAGATATCCGCTGACTGTGTTTCTTCGCATGATTTTGTATTTCTTCACTTACATATTCCATATTTAAGTCCCTATGGAGGTTATCATTTCTAATGTACCATGGTGCGTTTACAATGCCACGCAGCACTTTGTTTTGAAACCATTGAATCATTTGTACATTTGTCTACTTGGTACAACCCCAAAGTTGAATACCGTAGGGTCATACTGGTTTAAGTATTTGCTTATATAATATCAATTTATTATGTATTGTAAGCTCAGAGTTTCTACCTATTAGCCAATACATTTTCCTATATTTAATGTTCAATTCTTCTTTTTTCTTTTTAACATGCTCTTTCCATCTAAGCTTGCAATCGAGAGTCATGCCGAGGTATTTGACTGTATTTGCATTTGGAACCGGCCTTGAATTAAGTTCCACTGAAATCCAGTTAACTTTCTGGTTTGTGAAGTTTACGTGAAGCGATTTTGCCTCGTTTAGGCTAATGCGTCTTTTCTTTGTCCAACTACTCACTGTGGCGGTTGCTTTTTAAAGTTTGATCGTTGCTTCTGATATACACTTTCCAGTCGCCAGAATAGCTGTATCGTCTGCAAATGTTGCTATGGTGGCACCTTCTGTGTTTGGCATATCTCTGGTGTACAAGATGTACAATATAGGACCCAGTACGCTACCCTGTGGTATGCCTGCTGATATTCTCTTTAGTTCAGAGTACTCTCCGTTATATTTTACACGGAAATGTCGGTCTGCGATATAAGATTATAGAATTTGATAGAACTGCTTAGGTAGATCTCGATGCAAATTAAATTCAAGTTCTTTGTGCCAAACTTTGTCGAAAGCTTGTGCTACATCCAAGAAGACGCTGAAGCATATCTTCTTATTCTCAAGTACGTCTTCGATTATGTCCGTTATTCTGTGAACTTGTTCTATCGAAGAATGATTCTCTCTAAATCCAAATTGGTGTGGTGGAATCAAATTTCTCTCTTCTATTATTCGCTTGAGTCTCTTGAGCAGTAATTTTTCAAATAATTTTGAAATTACAGGAAGTAGTGAAATCGGTCTGTACGACTTTTTATCGTTCGCTGGTTTGCCTGGTTTGGGGATCATAATTACTTCAGCAACCTTCCATTGCCGTGGGACATATTTTAGTCTGAAGACAGCATTGATAATTTGAACCAATTTTCGTAGTCCCTTTTTGGGAATAGCTTTTACGACTTGTCTAGTAATTAAATCATATCCTGGAGCTTCTTTTGCGTTCAAATTACACTTGATCTCATTTTTTAATTCCTGTAATGTTACACATCGAATATTATATTCATCAATTTTGCTAATTGTTATTATGTTTTCATCTGCTGTTTGCCTAGTTAACGGTTGAATGGCGTCTTCCAAGTGAGCTGCAAATAAAATAGCTTTTTGCTTGTCGCTTTTGGCCCAGGTTCCTTCCCCATTTTTAATAGGCGGCACATGCGTTTTGGTTCTTTTTAATCCCTTTGTTGCTTTCCAAAGAGAGTAATCAGTATCTTTATGTTCGGTGAGACCATTTAAGTACTTGTTAATAGTTTCATTCTTAATTTCTTTTATAAGTTGTTTTAGTTTATTGCATAGAAAATTGAGGATTTTTTTGTTTTCCGGGGCGCGTGTCCTTTGCCAGGTTTTTCTTGCCTTCCGTTTCTCTCTAACTAACTCCCTGACCTCAATAGGATAATTTTGATTCCTACGGGATTCGGTGTGACTAGCAGGAGAACTTTTACATGCTGCTTGTTGAATAGTACTGTTAAATACCTCTAGTTCGTCTTCCAACTGTACCGGTGTTTTAATCGGCACTCGTAGATTTATTTGCATTTCAATTAGTTCTTGGAATAGGTCCCAGTTAGTTCTATTATTTGTTAATTTAGACAGGTTATCCTTATTAATTATCATTGTGCTGAGTGTCATGATAACAGGTGTATGATCGGAATATATCCCTTCGCTGTTTTCGATGCACATGTAATCCTCGAAGATCCCTTTCGTTACATAAAAATCAATGAGATCTGGTATTTTATTTATATCAGCAGGCCAGTATGTTGGTTTACCTCCAGAGTGGAACTCGCAGTTATTTATTCGTCCGGCTTCGAATAGCTCTTTTCCTTTATGGGTTGTAAGTCTTCATCCCCAATAGGTGTTTTTTGCATTAAAGTTACCACCAATAATAAAATTGGATCCTAGTGATCTAAAGAGTCTATTATAATCATCTTTGTTTAGATTATAGCGTGGAGGGCAGTAGATAAAGGAAATACTGGATTCATTATTATTGTTAGTTTCAACTTTTATGGTTTTAACTTGCATACTTACATCTTTAATACTTGGTTCTTCATAGTGTTTGAGATTCTTTTTCACTATTACTGTTGATCCTCCTCTGGGTTTTCCTCCTGGGTGAACAGCATGGTAACATTCATAATCACGTATTTTAATAAATGATGTTTTTGTCAAATGGCTCTCCGATATAAGGCAGATATCTATTTTTTCTAAATTTAGAAAAATTTCTAGCTCTGGAACATGTTGCGCTAGTCCGTTCGCGTTCCAGGTGACAATTCTTAATGATCTGCTCATTTTAGTATATGAGGGCTGTTGCCTCGTTCAAGGTTTGATGCATATCTAGACGCTTATATAAAGCTTCTAGACCACGTTCTTGCTTTGCTAGCCTTATGTTTATGGCTTCTATGCTTCGACAAATCCTTTCACGGGGGTTATCATTCGTAGCATTAGATGACTGCTGTACAATTTGTGAATAACTTTTCCGCTCTGTACCAATACCTGGTGGCTTTGGCTCCGCTTGGGTTTTAGTTGGTTTCTCTTCTCTGGTAACCCTAGGGTTTTGAGGAAACTGATGCGTTTTGTTTCTTAGTCTTTGAAGTTCTTTGGCTACTTCACAGCCTCTATAATTTGCTGGATGATGCCCTTTACAGTTTATACATTTTGCAGGGGTGTTTCTACTTTCTGTACACTCTTTCGCGTTGTGTTTTCCAGCACATTTTACGCATCTTCGCTCCCATCTGCAATATTTTTGCGTGTGATTGAAACCTTGGCATTTTTTGCATTGAGGTATTAGCCTCGTGTTTTTCTTAAGCGATTCTATTTTAACCCTCATATTGAGAATTGCTTTGATATTGAAGATGTTTTCAACTTTCTCCTTTTTGTTAAACGTAAGCATGAAGAGTGGAAGCCCCCTTTTTTCAATTGATTATTCTCACCTCTCTCTTGTTTTAGGATGTTTACTGCATCTTCTATTTGCAGATCTCTTGCCTTTAGGTCCTCAATTATGTCCTCCTTCTTACACGTTGGATGAAGGCCTCTGGCCATAACCTTAATTGCGCGTTCGTTTTTATTTTCGTATGTGAACCATTCTTTACCTTCCGCATTGAGCTTTGTTGCTAGAGCTATATATGTATCGGAATCTGGTGTATTGATTTTCCACACGTTATTGTTTAGTGACACTACTCTATATTCCTTAGCTGTCACTGATTTCATTATAGATTGTATCCTAGCAAACTCTGTTATGCCGATTACATTAATTGACGGAGCGCCTTTTCTTTCGGTACAACCTTTTGTTGCCGATTTTGTTGCTGTTGCTGGTGAGCTCGTTTGGTATTAGTATCACCAGTTACTAATACATTAGCTTGCGAATGATCTCCAACTTCAGGCGAGAATTCTGCTTTTCGTTTTTTGGTAGGTCTTTTCTTCCTTTTCAGTACCCAATCTGTTTCTCTCATGAGATCCTCTTCACCAGTATGGAACTCATTGTTATAATTGGTGTGAGTACTTGTTTCATTATAACATGTTAGCGGGTTTTCAGAAATCTCCATTGGTTTGGGCTTCTTTAATTCTTCATTTTCTTTTTTTAGTTTTTCAATTTCGCTTCTTAGGTTAGTTTTTCAATTTCGCTTTAACCATAGGTTAAAAGTACATCTACATCACTGAGTTTTCGACAGAGTTCAGCGTTTTCGGCTTTCTGCTGATTTGCAGGGGACCTGTAATTGCTATGCCAAACCACATTTACAAAATTTGATTTGAAGAAAATCACCTTACTGTAGATCAGCCGATTCAGAGCCCTAAAAATCCAAAATCTGCAATTGTGCTCCGATTGCGGTTCTTGATGCCTCGAATATTGGGTCTCGGGACCTGTAATTGCTATGCCACACCGCATTTAAATTGGTTGATTATTTCCACACATTTCATAAAAAATTACGACGTACTCTTAGATGTACTCGACGTACTCTTAGACATACTCGACGTACTCTTACACGTATTCGACGTACTCTTACACGTACTCGACGTACTCTTACAAGTACTCCCAGTCCGGATAGCCACGGTTTTCATAGAAAATTCGATTTTAATATTACCTTGCTTTAGATCAGCCGATTCAGAGCCCTAAAAATCCAAAATCTGCAATTGTGCTCCGATTGCGGTTCTTTATACCTCGAATGATAGGTTTCGGGACCTGTAATTGCTATGCCACACCGCATTTAAATTGGTTGATTATTTCCACACATTTCATAAAAAATTACGACGTACTCTTAGATGTACTCGACGTACTCTTAGACATACTCGACGTACTCTTACACGTACTCGACGTACTCTTACACGTACTCGACGTACTCTTACAAGTACTCCCAGTCCGGATAGCCACGGTTTTCATAGAAAATTCGATTTTAATATTACCTTGCTTTAGATCAGCCGATTCAGAGCCCTATAATTCCAAAATCTGCAATTGTGCTCCGATTGCGGTTCTTTATACCTCGAATTATATGTCTCGGGACCTGTAATTGCTATGCCAAACCGCATTTAAATTTATTGATTATTTCCACACATTTCATAAAAAATTACGACGTACTCTTAGATGTACTCGAGGTACTCTTAGACGTATTCAACGTATTCTTACAAGTACTCGACGTACTCTTACACGTACTCGAAGTACTCATACATGTATTCATTCATTAGTACGATAAACATTAATGACCTTTGTGGCAAATAGATTGGTTGTGTTTCAACGATTAACAAAAGTTTTCAATTGGAAATATATTAGAACAAAGAATAATCCTGCAGATATAATATCTCTTAGTGAATATGCAAACAAATAAATTGAAAGGCATTTATGTTGGAATGGCCCTAATATTTTACAAAAAGATGATGAAGAATTTCTCGATTCTATACCGAAACTTAAACATTTAAATGTGAGTGTTGCACTTATGTGTTGCACTTTATAAATAATTGCCGAGAAAGTGTTAAAATTTCTAATTACAATCGAATTCAAACAAAACAGTTAGAATGTGCAAAGCAATTAAAGTTTTGTTGAAATTGAAAGATAGTGAAAATTTATTACCAGTTGGTGGCCGTCTAAAATATGCGAAACTACCAGTGGCCCAGAAAAATCGATTAGTTTTGCCGAAACATGAGTTTACAACAAACCTAATAAGACATTTGCATATCGAGAACCTATATATAGGCCAAAGAGGATTGCCGTATGTGGTTCGACAACGGTTATGACCAATTCGATGTTTCCTAGTAAATTCAAAATGTGAAATTCAATGGTAACTGTCCAGAAGAGTAACTCCAACTGAGGTGTTTGAAAACGTTGGAATTGATTATGTGGGCCCTATTTTATTTGAAATCTGTTATACTGAAACAAACACTAGTGAAAGCTACGTAGCAGTATCTTTTGTACCACACAACCAAAGCAGTTCATATTGAATTGGTCTCAAACAATGACATCGCAAGCGTTTTTTTGTTGCTTTGCATTGATTTGCGAGTCGTCAATATGTCACATCTTTCATTCAATATATGAATTATTCATTCAACAACATTTTTGGAGTCGATCGGCCAATTTTGCCGTTGGAACTACAATAATTAATTGAAATAATCTGATATTTCTAGGCGAGAGCATGGCTGCGACAAATAATTTTTACAAAATTATTAAGTCTACAATTTAAATCGTTTTTTTCGTTTATTGTAAGTTAGTTGGAACTCGTAACATGAGGTATCGTTTTACAGTCCATTATTTCGAAATTAGAACACATATTCATAACAGATCTTTTGAGATTGATGGCTCCAGCGTGGGTATGCCTGAATCTGGTGACATGCTTGGTTTAACAATATATCGTACAAACATTGTTAAAACATATATCAGACCTATCCTGGAATATAATTCTTAAATTTTAGGCTGACCCAACGAAAACCTACCCAACCTCAAAGACGTGAAATGTGAACGCATTATGCGTGTTCAACAAGTATTTCTATGGCATGTATTCGGTGGAGGTTTTTCAACTTAAGCCTATATTATCCAGGCCAAGACCCACTTAAAGACGTCAAGTTCATAGGTATAACTTTGAACTCAGATTTGCAAAAATCAAAAAGTTCCAAAACTATTTTCCTTCGGAGCGCGCGTTTGTTGAAAGGACTGGGTGATGAACTTTCCAGGTGGCTTCTATTTCTTGAATAAATAACTCCCAATCCTATATAATCCTGTTACAATTCCTTTTTTGTTCCTTTATTATTGCTGAGTGTTGTTGTATTTCACGTGATGTGTAATGGGCTTTCACGATTATTTTTTGCCTAATCAAAATTGATGTACTAAGGAAACAAATGTAGGTGGCTGTGACGTTTAGGAAAATCAAGAATGGTAAGTAGAGAATGGTATACTGTATTAAATATTCGGACGGCTGCAATATTCTAGTTTGAGCGGCCGGCATAACGATCCACTTGTTACTACGATATTACTTGATCGAGTACATAGCCAGTTCACTCAAACTTTCCTACGAGGCTGAGATATTCACAGATATCCATAATATTCAAAATCGAAATTCTTACCATTGGAATGAAAACAAATTCTCCATTGAAAGAGAAATCAAAATCAGTTATGTTCTTATCAGAAAAATTATATTACAATTGACGAAATACATTAAACTTTAACAATTGCTTTTCCAAAATTCTGTCCTCGCAACATTTCAATAAATGCCGTTGGCATATTTTCGAAACCTTCTGTAACCGTCTCACGGTACTTTATTTTTCCCTCTTTAATCCACTTCAAGTTGGCTTCAATACCCTCAAACCACCGACCATCAGCCCATTTATATATAATAAAACCTTGCAATAACAATCGCCTAGGATGGACTGGCGGATGTATAGTTTTAGGCCAAATATTAGCATCAATATTATATGTTGAAATTGATCCACATACCGCAATCCGTCCGAATAAATTCATTTGTGTGTAAACAGCTGAAGTTGTATCACCGCCCGTATTATCGTAATAACAATCAATACCATTAGGGGCGGCTACTTTTAGGGCCGCAACAAGATCGCCTTCTTTATAGTTTATCGCTTTATCAAATCCTAATTCATTTACCAGCCAATCACATTTCTCTTTCGATCCAGCGAATCCAATAACCTTGCATCCTTTTAGCTTAGCGATTTGTCCGACTAGAGACCCAACGGCACCAGCAGCTCCAGACACAGCAACAGTTTCACCTTCCTTTGGTCTACAAATCTCTAAAAATGCAAAATATGCTGTATTACCTGGCATGCCTAGATACCCAAGGCCCAATGATTTTGGTAAATCACCAAAATCTGGTAGCAAATAACATTCTGTGGTGACAACTGGATCTTTTGGTTTGTGAATGGTATGCGAACGCCATCCAAATTGCCCAAATACATAGCTGTCCTTTGGGTATTTATTATTTTTTGACTCGATAATTCTGTAAATAATAATTAAAATAATCACTGCTTAACGTAATCAAACCGCATAGTGTGGTAATTAAATTTTTGTATAATATAATAGCAAAATGTAATCAATTTCTCACGATTAAAAACACAATTTAAATTTGAATGTACATATGTACTTACTTTGCAATTTGACCACCGACCATTGTTTCTCCAACTTTAGCATTGGAATTAACTGAACGCATATAAGGATCGACACTTAAAAATTCAGCTTCCGCGAGTATTTCTGAAAGTTAGAAATCGCAAATTAATAACCAAAATATTATTACAAAAATCCCTATGTAAGTACCTCCATCCTGTAATGCTGGTAATTCTTCTTCAACCAATTGAAAATTGGTTAATTTTGGTTCACCAACCATCAAGCTTGAGTACACAAAACGTTTAGCCTTCATCGTAGCCCAACCGAAATAAAACTAAAATCTACTTTAATTGGTGTAGTAATACACGCTATATATACTATATAAAATAGATAACAAAACCAACAAAACCAAATATCATCGTCTCTGTCTGACTAAATATAATTTACGGTCAATGATTATGTAATACAATAATAACAACAACAACATTACACTTATGAATTAGCACATAAACATACCGGCTTGCTTGCATTAACGATCGTGTTAAATTTACCATACTTAAACTAGTTGGAGTTCAGTTTTCGTCTTTTAAATAATTTAATTTACTAAGCTATACTAATTAAATAAAATGCCCCAGGAATAAGTATTCAATAAGCTGACACTTTGCAACTATAGTGAACCATAAAATTTCAAATTATTTAAGTAAATTAAACCCACTAAAATATTTATGCAAGCATTCAGAACTTAACCGCACAAAATTACCAGTAAAAATCCAACAAAAGTTAACGTTTGGGTTCATTAATAAAGATCACAGTTCACAGACTGAGATTTTTCATTATCATGGATCTATAAAATAGTCGTTCGTTAAGTAAATTCCACCAGTAAAAATCCTAAGAAATGCATCTGTAGGCATCAGTAATTTTGACTGAAATATTACATTAATATTGCACCACAAAGAGCACCTAATTACGTACTTTTTTAGGTACTGTGTCAGTAATTGCCGGACACGGTCATCAGTATTTCCTCGGTATTTTTCCTGGTCAAAAATTATAAAATGATGGGAATATTAGACGCTGGTAAAAAGGTAACTCCACAATGAAAACAAAAGGAACCCCAAAACAATATATAACGAGAGGTGAACTACACTACCTGAAATTTATGTAACAAACAAAATAATAAATTTGAAATGTTATTTACGTCATCTTCTGTCCGATTCTCCTCTCCCGGCAGTTCACCGTCTAGATAATAGTGGTTAGGTCTCCCGGTGGCCCAGAAGATATAAGGGGTATCTTCAGGCTGTTACACGAAGTTGGACTTTGTTCCTTGTTTGGTTAGGTTTTGGTTTTTTTTTTCTAATTTTTCACTCACTATAATTGATAGCCCTCTGTACTCCCCTTTTAATTTTTGTTGGGATTTTTTTTTTATTTTTATTATTTAGGGGTGGAACAATGTTTTTTTTCTTTCCGCTATTTGGGATGGTTTCCTAAAATACAGATTTTTATGATTTACTGATAATTATTATTTTCTCTTGGAGGGCTTTAATTAATTATTTATTCACAGCAGAAAACTATTAAACGCCAAAACTAAATTTTCGAACTGACACCGAGTTCAGTTTGTTTTTTTACGAAGGAAACAATTTTTCCAAAGCCTTCTTAGGCTAAATAAACTAGTGAAAAATGTACAGTGATGCGGAAATTGTTCATTTTCGGCGCGTACCCATATACATATACGCTTATCCGAATTTAATGTAATTTATGATCGGTATCTGTTTGGAAACTGAAACAATGGATAATTTTCAAATCAGATTACAAAAGCGGAATGTCAAATAGTTAGAATTGCTGTTGGGATAATAGATGACCGTTTAAATTAAAAATTAATGAAAATTCCCGAACTCACATTTTGATAAAGTGATAAGATTTTTGAAGTGATCGAGCACCATCGAGTGAAAAGCACCAAAGAGAAAAATGTCAATATGTCACTTATTACCATGAATTTAAGAAGGATCTTTATCTTGACTGAGATAAATATGCAACAGCACGATTCACAATTTTTTACGTCCTGTGATGAGAAAACAGAAAATATAGCAATGGCCAAAATAGAGGGCGAGAACAAAAACGTCAAATAATACGTAACAGTGCATTTGTACCTAAAATTAGGGTATAATTGGAAAAATGTTGATTGTTTGATTGATACCAGGGTCAAACTCATATCTTATTGATATAAAAATTATTTGACTGGTGATTAACTGAATATCGAGAAATCTATATAGCGTCTTATCGATGTTAATGGAAATCCCATAAACATATTTGACGAAGTCAAAATCAAGGGAAGGCTGAAGAACTAGTCTTACATTTTAGTCTTCCAAATAATTAAACGCGACGACATTCCTTTGCTATTGTCTAGTGCGAGTGCTGCTTTGGGTCTCATCCAGTATAGTGAACAATTGAAGAAAATTCGTGTTAACGTGAAAAACCTCAAGTAGTTAGGGAGGCAGAACATATTGTTAAGAAATATGATATATGTATATCATATTTGATGGCTATGGTCTTCTACCTGGAGAGATAGAACTATAACTTGATGAAAATGTAAAATCAGTCATTCAACGCCCTCGCTATTTACCAATAGCCTATAGAGGTTAGTTGAGATGCAGTTAGAGCATTCAGAAAAACCTAAAGCTTGGGTGGCTAATGTACTGATGGTTGTCCGTAACAAAATTTCAGGATATGCCTCGTCCCTATACCGCTGAATAAAAAAGCTCCTAAGAGATTACAGCTAATGTTCATGATTCTTCAGCGCTATTCGTTAAAATCGATTCATATAAATCGTGAAACCGAATGTGAATTTCTAAAGTACATATAACGTTTGTCAAATTAATGTTAAAGAAAGAGAAACAACTAGTCTTTTCCAAAATATCAAAACTAAACACCAAACGGTTCAAATCAATCCACATTTACTACTAGACAGAATCCGACTGATACAACACCTGCTCAACGATTACCGAAGATTTACAACAAGAAAGTGTAGAACGTCAACGTTCTGTGTTTCTTTCTACACCATTGTTCAATAGTACATCAACTGGCCTTAAGAGAAACCTAACGTTACCAATGGGGTACAGTTGCACCTTTAAATTTTGTTTCATATAACTTTTGAATTTATAATTTAGAAAAGCTTTTATGTTTTAAATTCTTTGACTTCAATATTGGATTGTAAACTTTTTTTAAACCAAAACTGGTGTAGTGTGACGTTCTTAACCCTCTAAAAAAAGCAACTCGCATACGATTCGAAAATGATGTTTATCCATTTTTAACCATTTACAGAAATGGGTGCGCAAATTAAATCGAAAAAAATGTGCAAAAAGTTAGCTAAAGATAGAACTGCGAATTTTAAAGTAGTGGAATTGACTGCAGTGGAATTGTGTCTAGTGGAATTGTGCTGGTATGCAATTCAAAACATCATATACTCTATTCCAGTGCCGGTGATAAACCGGTTAAAGAAAATACACATGCGTCTACAAGTAAAGAAGTTTTATTATATTCAGCAATTATTCAAATCCATGAGATATCACGCAAATATCACGATTGCAGAGTGTTACTAGGCTCCGGTTGCCAGTCAAATTTTATAGTTTCATCTTCGGCATATAGAATTGGCATTAATCCAGATATGATACCGAATTTAACTGTCAGTGGCATAAATAAAAACAAAGCTGTAATTTCACAAAGTATTTCACCAAACATCAAAACAATGTACAGCAAGTACAACAAAAATTTAAATTTTTTAGTCGTGCACCAAATTTCCCGTTCACTTCCGCGAACGAATTTAAATATTTCTTCATGGTCTATACGCTAACCGTGTTAACGATATTCAAGAAATAACATCTGAATATACCTGACGACATATTTTATCTGAATCCAACCCTGCAGACCTTCTAACCATCGGAATATCTCCGGTTGAATTGCCAGCATCAAAATTGTAGTGGCATGGCCCTTACAAGTTACATTCTACAAATGATTATAGTAAATCTAGGTATGAGTTAGATACGTCTCAGATATACATCTCGTTAGAAGTGTTAGAAACAGAACGTACATTGATAGAATTGTGCAAAATCAATCAATTGGAATTCATTACAGAAGTTAAATTTTTTACACTAGGGAAACCGCTTCACAGGAGCAGTAAGTTAAATCAATTAAATTCATTTCTCGATCAGGATTTGTTGATAACAGTAGATGGCAGACTTACTAAATCATTATTGTCATACCACATTAAACATCAGATTATTTTACCGAATAAATACCATTTCATCTTATTGGTGTTTAGACATGAACATGAACGTAACTTTCCCAAAAATATTGGCCAATTAATGGGAAATCAGAAGCAAAAAAAAATTGTTCACGGTTGCGTAACATATATCAAGGCAAAACCAGTTCAATTGCAATAAATCATGGGGCAAGATCTTACTCAATGTTCAAAAGTCTAAAATTTATTGGCAAATTTATTACAAATTTGAAAAAATTCATATGGATCTAGTAGGGCCACCCCCACCTTCTAAAGGATTTCGTTAGTTTTTAACGGTAATAGATCGATATACCAGATGGTCGGAAGTAATACCGATTAGAGATAGCGCGACTTCGGATAAACTATTAGAGTTCCATGTGACATTTTGTAACCAAATCTATAGTATTATGATAGTAAATCAATCCACACTTGATATAAAAGTTAGTACTCAAAAATGGGAAAAACACGACAGGTCTACTCTTTAAGCTTTAAAAATAAGGAGCTATTGAATTAGCAAGGGATTAGGTTGGCAGGTGAACATTTTAATGTTAACGAGTCTAAGGTTAAACATTGCTGCTCCTGTAAAAATTAATTAAAAATAGTTCCAGATAAAAATAAAAGAACCAAGAAACGACAACACCAGGCCAAGTGGCCTTCACTAGAAGTGGTTGTAAAAATTGGATTTTGATTGAACGAGCCAAGGGCGCCAAATAACTGGGAAACGAATTTTACAAGAAACACGTTCCCATGCTACAGCAATGAAAATCGCATTTAATGGATCGCCGAAATGGGTTCCAAGTTTATGAAGCGGTGACATCAACAGGCCAACATTTGCCAGAAAATTGGAAAGAGAAAGTGTATACCTTTAAAACAATTGTCGAACAATCCAAATTGGGGTACATTTGAGTGAAATTACAAACATAGACGAAGACCCAGTAAATTTCGATTTACCATCAAAGTTTAGATACTATAACTGAGCATGGATCATCGGACGTCAAAATTACCATAACGGAGAATGAGAAATGTCTTTTACTGTTATGATTTGTGGTTGGAAAAACTGTGGCGAAAATGAAAACAATCATTTTTCAACCAAAACTCTATTTTAATATTAGACGCAGCACCAGATAATAAAACTGAGACAACAATTCTTGCCAAGATCCCAGGTGGGTTGACGAGTATATTACAGCCACTTGTCTAAATTAAAATTTTTTTTGGAAGAATGGATGTTAACTGGGTATAAAAGGTACACCAAAAAGGGGGCCATGAAACATTGGTTGGATAACTACAGCTTGAGACCGTATCACTAACAATACAATAAAAAACGGGTTTAAAAAAACGCTATAATGTTTTATACTGAAGAAGACGCTGTAAGAAATTTCATCAGATGAAGAGTCAGAAGATATTGAACAGCATCCTGAAATATTAGTGATTTGTAATATACTAAGTAATCAACGGTTTTAGACAGATAGGGGAGGTAGAAATGAGGAAGAAAGTCCAAAATTGCGTAAAACTGAGATTCTCAAGGATATGGCCCGAGATAATCGAGGAATAATTTTTGGAAAGGCATTTCTACAAATTTAGTGACACCCATCTCTGGCTTTGAAATGACGTTGCAATATTTGGTAGATTTACACATCTCAGTTGGAAACATATACATAGATATATTTTACCATTTTTGGCCAGTAAAATAGTCTACGTATCATCCCAATGGTTTTTTTTATTCCGCCGTGTGTAGCTACTGGTACATCGTGTTCCATCCTGAGAATATCTGACACCAAAGGATCGGGAATCCATAATTTCCAAGCCGTTACATCACTCTAATATAAAGTCGATCATCCAAAATTTGTAAATTTGGGTATTCGGCAGAGTTATTCAGAACTTTGGATTTAATTATTTGATAGTTTGGGTCGTTAAAAGCAGGTGAATTCATGTCAATATTATTAGATATTATCAAAGAAGAGTTTAATTCAAAAACTCATTAACTGTATCACAATCCACTCTAAATAAGGCATCTGATACTATAATTTCTTTACCTGTTTGCAGGCAATGCAAGCTTTAAAGTTAAACCCCAGATTCCCATCACTGTGAATCTATACTCCCCAACATACAGTCAAAATTTTTTTATGGAGAGCACAGCAGCCAAACATTCCAGCTCTGAAACCCCCAAGACCCTCTGTGCTTATGTCATGGCAAATATAGAAATGTCTTGTGTAGTCGGGATTCGCAAGTAAAGGCTTCCTGTGCTTTCGATGTCCAAGCAAATTTGGAAGATTTTCTAAGGAGATTGGAAATTGGTGCTGGATGGTGGTAAAGGATATGAATCTTTGATTGTGATACTATTTAATTTTCTAGAGTCAAAACAAAATCTGGATTTACCATTCGATTTCTGAACCAAAACAACAGGTGACGACCATGCACTTTTACTATAGGCTCTATCACTTTCAATGCCAACATCGTTTCTGCTTCCGAATATGTGTACATGGAAGACTTAGTTTTTTGTCGATATTTGACTGAAAGGTTTACATAGCCAATAATTGAATTTGTTGTACCATCAGCGGTTTTAACTATCGCGTTCACATTATTGTATTTCGTATTAATCTCTTTCAACAGTAGTGTATAGTATGCTTAGGAACTGTACCGGTTCTGAAAATTGATCTAATACTCTCATGAGTAAAAGGTATGAAATAATTTATCGATTGTTATGTTATTCGAAAAATGCTTAACGCAAAATTAAATTTTTAAAACGTTGGGCGCGTTCACTCCAGTGAAATGTCTTTATATGGAGAGCAATGATCGTCTCCGTTGGTATTTTATCATTTTATTTATTTGCCACCCTGTTAAAGTTAGCCGAAAGTTCCAGCAGAATGTAAAAAGTCGATAATGCAGATTGTGTTATTAACATTCCAGCCGAAAATAAAAAATTTGGTGGTTGACAGCCAAAAGTAAATAGGATATATGGATTGCAATAAAAACTTTGTAAATAGTCTTCCGTGGAAAATTTTATTTAACCTAGGCGAGGAAAATATCGGAAAATCAGAAGGATTCACAAAATTGGAATAAAATCAGCCTCTAGAGTGTACATCTGAAGTTGAATCGTTTTTATGTGATTTGTCAATAGCTATCGCAGGAAAAAATTCAGTTTAATTTTCCCGTGGGAAATCTCGGAAAATTTAAAATTTTGGAAAATCGAAATTTCCGAGGTTTCCCACGGGGAACTTGAATTGAATTTTTTTCCTGCGTCAGCTATTGACAAATCACATCATTGCAATCCATCTCCAGTCATAACACTCTAGAGGCTGATTTTATTCATCCATTTCCTACTTTCGGTTGGAATCATTTTTGAATTTTCCGAGATTTCCCACGGGAAACTTTAGCTATTGACAAGTCACATTAATGCAATCCATCTCCAGTCATAACACTCTAGAGGCTGATTTTATTCATCCATTTCTTACTTTCGGCTGGAAACTTTTTTGAATTTTCCGAGATTTCCCACGGGAAACTTGAAATGAATTTTTTTCTGCGATAGCTATTGACAAGTCACATTAATGCAATCCATCTTCAGACATAACACTCTAGAGGCTGATTTTATTCATCCACTTCTTACTTTCGGCTGGAAACTTTTTGAATTTTCCGAGATTTCCCACCGGAATCTTGAACTGAATTTTTTTCCTACGATAGCTATTGACAAGTCAATTCATTGCAATCCATCTCCAGACATAACACTCTAGAGACTGATTTTATTCATCCATTTCTTACTGTCGGTTGGAAACTTTTTTGAATTTTCCGAGATTTTCCACGGGAAACTTGAACTGAATTTTTTTCCTGCGATAGCTATTGACAAGTCACATCATTGCAATCCATCTCCAGACATAACACTCTAGAGGCTGATTTTATTCATCCATTTCTTACTTTCGGCTGGAAACTTCTTTGAATTTTCCGAATATTCCTTTCGTCTCCAGACATAACACTCTAGAGGCTGATTTTGTTCATCCATTTCTTACTTTCGGCTAGAAACTTTGTAACGAAGTGACCTTGCGGCCACCTGTTAGCAGAATCATCCAGAAGTCACCACCTGCAGCATTTGTCTGACTCACGCTCAGTCTGTGGAGTGGGGTTGGGTTGGTGCCCTTCCTGGATCGAGTTAGCTGCTCTCACATTACTTAATCCGTTACTTCCCACACACACTCTGCACTATGCTCACCTCCTGAATTAATGAATTTAACGCGAACTCATAATTTTTTTGATTATAACCATAAACATATTTATTTTTATTAAATTATTAATTTAGAAATGAAATTGGCACATCCAACTACTTTACACAAAAAAAAGCGAGAATTAATCCAATTCATAAACAAATTGCGTCGTTATATATATAAATATATATATATATATATATATATATATATATATATATATATATATATATATATATATATATATATATATATATATCGTCCCATGCAAATGAGAGTATGTTAAGTGACTATATCATACTCTCAAATAATCGTATAATTGAATTCTCTGAATATGATTTTATATTATGGCAGTTTTTCGTAAAACTCGAAATCCTCCCTGATGGTTAAAAACAACAAAATATACTCTCACTTTCTTTTCTGCTATACATTTCTCCAAAGTAGAATATAGCAAAGTATTTTCAAATATTCTTGCACGTAACTATTTTTATTTATACCTTTACAAAATCATTTATCATACTTTCAGTTGTGTTTTTTTATTTGTTTAATTCATAAACTACTTTAGAACGTTATTTTTTTTCCTTTCTCAATAATAAGTGACCTTTTTAATAGTTCAATTGGGCAACTCTCAGAACTTTACCAATCATAAATCACTTTATAATAATTTTAATTGGATTAATATCGAAGGATGTTTTGCGTAATATTTAAACATATTGTTTTTTATTTTGTTTTGTTAGTTTTTATTTGAGTTTTAATCAGAACGGACTTGGATATCAATTTAATGCAAAAAAATGTTGCTAAGAGGTAAAAAAATATTAAAATTGGCATTGAATCAAATTGACGAAAATAAGACTATGATAAGTGCACTATTTAAGAGGTAATTCTTAAGGGTAAATACTATTTTTATTTAGCTAATGAAAGTGTAATAAGTGATGAAATAATTACTGAGAACCGTTCTCAACCGCAAGCTGACTTGCTAAGTAAGTATTTTGGCTCATTCGTAAAATTATATATTTGGGGATAACTGTTTTTGGAATTTTAATTTAGTGTGTCACAGGAAAGTGAACGAAAACTTCAGACAATTGGAAGAACCAATTGATAAAAATGATTCTAGTTTATTTGGTTAGTAGTTCTAACATTTAAGCTGTTACTGTAAAATAATAACCGTAACATTATACTAATTTATTCATATAGATTTCCCTGACAGTGGAAACGAATATAAACCAAGTAATAGTGAGTCAAGTTCGTCGGAGGATGAAATAACCTCAGTTTTATCAGGTTCGAAAATTAAATAATACATTTTAATATTTATATTCAACGGGTTTCAATTATCTATGTAGGTGGGAATGCTTTGAGCGTTGTTACTGCTGTTACTCCCCCTAATTCAGGAACGGAAGCTCAAGGTATTAACGTTGTTGAGAATGTAAACTCCACGCCAAAGTCCAATAAACCAAACGTAAGAAAATGTAAAAGGGATCAGCTTAATTGGATTTCCAGAATTTCTAAAACGGCCTATAATAAGGGATTGACACACGTGAATGAGAGAGGCCAACCAATAAAAGGACGGCAGATGCGGCCGCCTTGCACTTCCTGCCAAAATAAATGCTCCGACAAAATTACAAATACAGACAGAGAATTTCTTTTTAATCAGTTTTGGAGCCTAGGTGAACGCTATCGCCAATGGAACTTTATAATTCAGTACATCGAACAAAAAGTAAAAATTCGAGCCAAATGTGCTGCAAATAGGCAAAGGGGCGGCAACCGTGAATATTTTTTGTTAGCTTCGAGCGGGAATAGTTCTTTAATTCGACAGAAGGTAACAATTGTTTGAAATTTGTTTCATGTGTACATGTATAAACTTTTGTTATTTTAGGTATGTAAACTAATGTTTCTCAATACGTTGGATATTATTAGCCAGTGGATCACAACGGCATATGAGAAAAAACAATCTGAAAGTGGCGTTTTAGATATTGATCGCAGGGGCAAACACGAGCGATCGGAAGACATACGGAAGCTTGCTATGTTCAATACAATTTGTGAGCATATAAATTCATTTCCATGCGTTGATGCACATTATTGCCGACAAAAAAGCAATAAAAAATATTTAGAAGGAAATTTAACTGTTGCAAAAATGTACCGGCTATTCGTTGAATTTATGGAAGCAAGCTCGATTGAACATAGCGTGACTGAACGTCAATACCGCGACACTTTTAACCAAAATTTTAATTTAGGGTTTTTTGTACCCAAGAAAGATCAATGCGACCAATGCATTAGATTTGACAATTTGTCGCCCGAAGAAAAAGAACAAAACAAATTAATTCAAGACAGGCACTTGTCGAATAAAATCGAATCAAGAAAAATAAAAGAAATCGAAAAACTGGAAGCTCAACAAAGTGAAGGTAAAATCGTCAGTGCAGTGTTTGATTTTCAAAAAATTTTAACTGTACCACAATCTCGGGCGTCAGTTTTTTACTATAAGCGAAAATACTTTGTGTATAACTTTACTGTATATTCTATGAATAGCAATACTGGATTCTGCTTTGTTTGGCACGAGACACTTGGTAAACGTGGGGGAACAGAAGTCGCCAGTTGCCTTAAGCAATTTATCGAATTGCATCCAACTTGTAAAGATTTTAGATTTTGGTCAGACAATTGCCCTGGCCAGAACAGAAATAAAATATTGTACACATTTTACGCTTGGGCTTCTAAAAATTATAATATCAACATCTCGCATACATATTTGGAGAAGGGCCACACCCAAAATGAGGGCGACAGCGTTCACTCTTGTATTGAACGTGTGGCGAAAAAACAAGAAATTTTTGTGCCGGAGCAGTGGTACCAGCTAATAAGATGTGAAAAAGTGAAACCACCAGCTTATAAAGTTAATGAAATGAACTTTGGAGATTTTATTGACTTCAAAACTCCTTCAAACCACTTTAATTTTACCAAAAATATTAATGGGGAAAAATTTTGTACCAGCAAAATGAAACAGCTTTTTATTGATCGAAACAATCCACAACATCTAAAATACAAATATGCATTTGAAGAGCCCTATAGAATCATTGCTTTAGTTAAAGACATTAAATCTAGAGGATGAAATTCGACCAAATCAACGAATCTTTGTTTTGAATTAAAACAGGCGTACAATTCGCTCCATCCGATAACGGAGGCCAAATACAAAGATTTGGTAGATCTCTGTAATAAAAAAGTATTAATTCTGCATACCACAATTTTTACAGAAATCTGCCTCATTTATCCGATAATTTGGAAGCTTCGGATGATGAATAAAAGAAACCAAATTCGTGATTTCGTGAATTTCTTATTTTTGTGATATTATTTTAATAAATGGAATATTCTTTATACTTACATTAAATTTTTCAGCAATTTTATATTATATGGAATAAAACTTGAAATATTTCAACAAAAACAATTATAAACTATTTTAATATAACGAATATTAATATCTCTCCTAATCAAATTATGATTTCGTCGTTTAGTACCCAGAAATATATTTTATTTCCAGTTGATTATAATACATGTATAGTTTATCATAGTACATTGTAAAAAAAAACCGCACAAGACTATTACAACATTTTTAAACTTAGTTTTCATTATAAATAATTAATTAATTTTAATGGGGATATTAAAAGCTTAAAGAACTGATAACACCTGACATTTTTTTATTGAAACCGTTGAAATTAACTTTGTAGCAAAACAATCACAATGGATTTAATAGTAAAAAAATTCAAACTCCTTTCCTGAAAAATGACATTTTTAACTTATCATACTCTCATTTGCATGGGACGATATATATATATATATATATATATATATATATATATATATATATATATATATATATATATATATATATATATTATATATATATATATATATATATATATATATATATATATATATATATATATACATACATATATGTCCTCACTATGGACGCCGATCTCGTTCCGTTGTTCGCCTGCACAGCACTCAGAGCTCTGCATACCCTACAGCTACGTACGGAATAAATTAAAAGTGGCTGCTTGCGCAGACCGTTATTAATTAAAATTATTAATTATTTAATATATGTATATATAATATAAGGCACAATTTGATATTAATATGTGTACCAGAATTATTAACTAATTACAGAAAAAAACTAACTAATTTATGGTTATAACCCAAAAAAAAATAATACATACAAGCAAAATATTTGTTATACCCGTTAACGGAGCCTCACTAATTCCGCTGTGACCGCTACACGTGTCTTTCTTCTCACGTCAGACTGCCACCCCTGCCTTTGCGACCGAAATATGACCACTCTATCACACCGCCCAATTCTCGACCACCGCTAACTCGCTCTCGCAATACCTCCCGCACCGTCACTGCTATCTGGAGTCTTCTGCCAACCTGTTTACAAATCACGGGCGATACAGCCGAATTTTTTTTTTTTTCCACACTTATTTTCTGCATCCAAATTTGTTATGGGTTGAATTTATATTCCTCTGTATTTGTGCTGCCACCGCTTCGCGACTTACAAAATACGCAACCCCTATCGGATTCGCAGCCACCATTATACCATAAAAAAATACAAAAAAAAAATGGCGTTTGTATCTTCAATTTGATGATTTTAAATCTTTTATTTGATTGATGTTCATAAAAAAAATATTTCTTGATGCTATTTAGGTACCTATCTGACCAACACCCAAAACTCGACTGTCAAAAAAAACTTGTGCTTACAATTACAATCTCTTGGTGGACCATCACGCTAATCCATCCAAAATGGCCGCCATTCGTACCGCCATAATTGGTTGCGTACACGACACTACGATCAATTGCAACTCACTTCAGCTACCAATGATGTATTTTTTTTTAATAAGTGACGTTACGTTTTCGTAAGCTAGCCAGCAAGGAAAAGATTTGCTATTTTATTCATTGTTTTCGTCCAGTTTATACGACCGAGTCGTAACAACTTCTTAGAATTTTCCGAGATTTCCCACGGGAAACTTGAACTGAATGTTTTTCCTGCGATAGCTATTGACAAGTCACATCAATGCAATACATCTCCAGACATAGAGGCTGATTTTATTCATCCATTTCTTACTTGCTGCTGGAAACTTCTTTGAATTTTCCGAATTTTGCTTTCATCTCCAGACATAACACTGTAGAGGCTGATTTTAATCATCCATTTCTTACTTTCGGCTGGAAACTTCTTGGAATTTTCCGAGATTTCCCACGGGGAACTTGAACAGAATTTTTTCATTCGATAGCTATTGACAAATCACATAAAAACGATTCAACTTCAGATATACACTCTAGCGGCTGATTTTATTCCAATTTTGTGGATTCTACTGATTTTCCGATATTTTCCATGACTAGGTTAAACAAAGTTTTCCACGTAAGACTATTTACAAAAAAATTTATTTAAATCCATGTACCCTATTTACTTTCGGCTGATAACTACTAAATTTTTAATTTTCGGCTGGAATGTTAATAACCTAATCTGCATTATCGACTTTTTACTTTCGGCCGGGATTGCACAATCTGCATTACCATTTCTTTACTTTCACATGGACTAATACAATCTGCGTTATCGACTTTTCACTTTCGTGCTGCCAACTTTCGGCTAACTTTAACAGTATTTATTTGCCTCCTCTTTTGTGAAGTTCGCATTGATCAGCATAAATAACAAAAAAAAAATTAATAAGCGACGTGCGGAAAAGAAACTCCAATAAAATGCGATCATTGCAGCATTATATACACTTCACATGATGTTGTGATGGTATTGGTGGTTTGGTGGAATGATGGAATGTTGGTTTAATGGTTAATGCGATGATGTTGTAATGGTGCGATGGTACGTTCGATGGCACGATGGTATGATGGCTTAATGGTATGATGGTACGGTGATATTACGGTGGTAAGACTATAGATACTATGATGTTACAATGGTACGATGGTAAAATGACGATGGTACGATGATGTGATGGAATGATGGTACGGCGATTTGACGGCATTATGGTACGATGTTTGAATGGTATTGTGGCATGATGGTATGATGGAATAATGGGCTGATGGAATGATAGTTTAATGGCATGATAGTGTGACGCTTCTCCGAGCCGCGTTTAATTTAGGAATGGACTGGACGTTGAGTTTGGGATTATGTTGATGTTGAACGTTCGGTTTTGTTGAGTTGAGAATTATATTGGGGTACAGCTTAGGGTTTAGTGTTTAGTGCGAGGTTGGATTGAGTTGATTTTAGTTCAGTTCATACAAGTATGTAGCTTTCGTATCGAGTTAATTTTGTAATTCGGTTGATCGTTAGGGTAAGTTGAGTTACGGTTTAGTTAGCTTACTTTGAAGTTAATTAAGTGGTTCGATTCGAAAATTATTTATGCGGGGTTGATTTGGGGTTAAAATAAGGGTGGTTTTAAAAGTCGATTTGAGGATGATTTGGTGACTGAATTGAGGTTGGGTTGGCTTTAGTTGGAGATTGAGCTGAAGATTGAGTAAAGTGGTTCAGTTAGGAATTGATTTGGGAGTTGAGGTAATTTTCAGGACTGAAGTTCTGATCGACTGAGGTAGGTTTCAGCCCTTTACATTTTAACATTTATTAACCTACTTATGATTGCAGAAATAAAAACAAAACAATAATGATTTTATACCATTACTAATAGTACAACCAGACTAATTAATAGACTACCAAAGGAATTTGCAACTTTTCTTAAATTCTCCAAATTAGGCGGTGATGATTTTTTGCTAACTTTTCAACCGGCACAAGTTAAAAACGTGACGTCCATTCAATTTTGAATCCAAAATTCAATAATTGATCTTTTCGAAGTATCATTCACCAAAAAGTATTTTATACTACCCAAATCATTATCGTACACCGTACCGTACCTCAACTACTCAAACATTTTTTTTTGTTTTTTGTCAGTTTATTCTTGGAATGTATTTTTTGTATCTCTACCTAATCCAATTTTAATCCAATTGTCTGAATTCCTTTTATTTATTTTTTTTCTAAAATACTTTTTTATTGCTGTTACGACCGAAAAAGGTAAAAAACTGATTAAAATATTTACAAACGTATAAAAAATGTAAAAAATTTGTAAAATTTAAACAAATTTCTTCTTCTTTACTTAATGTTTTAATAACATTTTTTTGTTGTTGCTTCATTTTGTGCTGTACAGCATCTCCAAAATTAAGGGGTTGGAGAAATTGTATCAATTATGATTGGTATTTCGTAGAAGCAAAAAAAAAAAAAAAACAACAGAAGCGTAAAGTAAATCTTGGAAGTATATGAAACATTAAATATTAATAACGAGATACCGTTATATCAATATTCACTTTTAGAATTTTAAAACATTTTTAACAGCATCACTCATCTTATTTGCATCCTTAATACACGTAAAGTTGAAAACACATTAATTCAAAGTACTTCCATTAAACAAGGAGTTAAAATGAAGACAAAATATAAAAGGACGCTCTCATTGTATTTTTATTTGAAATTTATAACCGTGAAGTTGTGCACTTTATTGTGTATGTGTATGTTCTACACTTTAGCTTCACCGGTGTGGCAAAAAAGAGGCAAAAACATAATAAAACTACATCGATTAAAATGTGGAAAAAAAATTAAATTCTCATGGAAATCATTTCCGAGATATGCTGTAGCTTTTTATACAAAATATAAATACGAGACGAGTTTTTTTTTTTATTTTATTAAGAAGAAGAAACAATTTTAATATGTACATGTATATATGTGTATACGGAATTAAATAAAATAAAGGATATTTCTTCAAATGGAAACACATAAAAATCCTGTTTAGCATTTAATGTCGATTAAAGCCCTTCTTTGTTCGCAGGAGCTGCTGTTCGCAAAAACTATTAAAAAAAAAGCGAAAATTTAAATTTAAATTCGATCGTAAAGATGTTTTATTGCAGCTAGTCGTCAATATCGCATGTGATGTTATGTTGAAGACATAAACAAAATACGGGATACGGGAAAAGGATATGCTCGTATATAAAAATAAGGTATATTGTAGAAGCAAACTGGTTGAATAAACTGCAATGCAATTAAATTAATTGAGGTCGGTTATTTTTTTTTTTATACTATAATGCCATTTAGTAATCAGAATGTAGTATTTTAGCTCCTCCGTCTGGAATTATCACAAGATATAGAAGCTTTAAAAATTTACCCTGTTTTTAAAACTTTGAATGAATTGATGTCTTGAATAGCATAATACTCTCATTTATCCCAACTCGGTAAAGCACAACAATTTACAAGCACTGTCACACCTCAGACTTCACCTACACCCCAACGGCTGTTTTAAGGGTACGTGAGGAGTTTTTGGCGGGCATTTTTAAATTTCGTCTTCCCAGCTTAATTTAATAACTGAACCGCTTTGTCAACAGGAGAAAAATGTAAAGTCCATTTCAAAGAAAAGACAAGATATGATGGTGTGTGTGAGGCAAGCTAAAATCGTGTGGAAATCAGCAGCATCACAAAATCAAATATTTGTTAATAAATTAATTGCATACGGTGTTTTGTGTCCGTTTGGTAATTCCTGTATTCATGGTAGCAGAGCGTAGTTATTTTACTTAAAAAAAGGCGCATAATATCAATCGACAGTTTCGATTTATTACAACTAGGATCGACCCGGTCAGTTAACGGTACGTAAACTTGGTCATAGCAAAATTAAAATTAAAAACGTGGTCGAATTAATATTCATTCAAAACAAAAGTTTACTAAAGGGCGGTGCGATTTGTCGGAGAGTGTAATATACAACCTAGAATTGTATAATAATAATATTAATTAACGTACCGCGATTGTGATATAAGTTAAGTGTAATACACACAAAGATAATTGATCGTATCGTGCAATAGAGGTCGAGTGTGAAAATGGCAGACAAAAAATTAAAAGCTCGTTTAGCACAAAGAAACGCTTTTTTCGAAAAAATTGCGCGAATACATGATTTCGTCGAAAATTTAACAAATGATGAACTCATCGATGCTGTTAAGGTTCGACTAACGGATCTTCGTGAAACATCACAGCAAATGAAGTCACTTGATATTTAAATTATCAGTACAAATCCTGACGAAGAATTATCGGATGTAGTAAAATGCGAAATAATATATTACAACGCAGAAGCAAAATTAGGGTCATGGCTTAGAAATCATTCGGAGGTGCAAACAGTTGTCAATATGAACGAAACTTTAAATGCAACACAACTTACACAATGCGAAGAGCTTTGATTACCCAAGGCAGTGGTACCAAATTTTGACGGGAACTACATGGAATGGCAGACTTTCTATGATCTGTTTTGCTCAAATACTCGTATATACGACCGCCCGAATTTAATGCCAAGTCAAAAATTCTAATTTCTAAGCGGATATCCGAAAGGAGAAGCCAGTAACTTGATTAAGCATTTGAAAATTACGGATGCAAATTATTTAGAAGCCCTGGAAAAATTGAGAAGTCGATATAATCGTAAAAACAGATTATTAATTCATATGTCACAGCATTTCTTGAGCAAGAACCGGTACACACGTCAAATGTAATTAGTATCCGTAAAATATTAGACACATCCGATGAAATATTGAGAGGGCTTAGGGCACTTAAAAACGAAGCAGAATCGCGAGATTGGTGGATAATCAGGATTCTTCAATTATATGTCAATTCAAGAAGGAAATTTATTCAATCCGAACAGAGATGTTTTAATTGGACATCAATCATCCTGTGTTCAGATGTTTAATGAGGAGTAGATGCACCCAGTGTGGAAAAAAGCATCATTCATTATTACATACAGACCAGCCTGTGACATCCGTTGATGCCAAAAATCTAACAGTGCCACCCACTAGTCAACCCTTTCAATCATCGGCTGTCTCGCACCACGTTAGTTCTGAAGGTCATACAATTCTTCCAACATCAATTGTAAAATTTCAAACAATTGTAGGCAGATTGAGGGAAGTTGCAGAGTACTATTAGACAGCGGCTCACAAGTGTCCTTTGTGTCGGAATCGTTCGTACGACGGCATCAAATACCTAGGACACAAAGGTACTTAAAATTAAATTTGTTGAATGAAGCTCTAGAATTTATACTCACGGTGGAAGCTTTTAAGTTGCCAAAAGTCACAGCAAAGCTCCCACAATTCAATTTCAATGTGAATGATCACAAATCTATTAACAAATATCCGATTAGAAGTTCCATCATTACCGTTAATAAATATCCGAGTAGCAGATCCATCATTTAATATACCGGGAGAGATTTATGTGTTGTTAGGCGCTGATCAGTTCTTCAACGTGCTCGAAGATGGAAAAATAAAAAATGATCAGAACGAGGTAGTGGCCCAAATAACTATCATGTAACTAATCTGACATCTCTAGCGGAAATTGAATCATTTATGAAGACCATGTGGGAAACCGAAGCAGTACCTGAGCGATCACATTTGACACAAGAAGAAGAAGTGTGCGAATCATTGTATAAGGAAACGACGACGAAAAGTTCAGACGGTAGATTTGTAGTGCGACTACCCTTTAGGGAATCTCCAAGGGTCTTAGGCAACTCATCAAATCATGCGATCTCAAGGTTCTATGCTATAGAGAAACGGTTTGTGAAGGATCCAGAATTTAAGACGTTATATCAACAATTCATGGACTAGTACTTAGAATTAAATCACATGCGTCTTCTGGCATCTGAAGAAACTGTAGAACACGGCTATTAGATTTCACATCATGGTGTCGTAAAGGAAATAAACAATCATAAGAAAATTAGAGTGGTATTTGATGCATCAGCGAAGGATTCCAGAGGCAAATCGTTTAACGAAATTTTGAGAAATGGACCAACGGTGCAATCAAAGTTGTATTCAATCTTACTCAGATTCAGAATGCATAAATATGTATTTACCACCGACATTCAAAAGATGTACCGTCAAATTCTGGTAGCAGAAGACGACCGCAAGTGGCAAAGAATCATTTGGCGGAGAAACATAAGTGACCCGCTGGTCACGGTTACATATGGTACAAAATCAGCCCCATTCTTAGCAACAAGAACTATAAAGGAAATCGCGACAAGAGTCGAGTTAAGTATCCAGTAGCTGCACGAGAAATCGAGCGAAATATGTATGTGGATGACTTAATGACTGGTGGAAATTCGATTAGCAAGGTACAGAATGACTCTGGAATAATGGGTATCCAATAGCAAGCAGTTACTGGAGGATATACCTGACACTAATCGCGGAACAGCACTTAAAGATATAACTGAACAAACTAATATGGTAACAGTTTTGGGTTTACGGTGGGATCCGGCGCAGGATACTAGACCAGGCCAGGTGGGATCCGGCGCAGGATACTAGACCTTATTAGACCAGGTAAATCATACTAAACGAACGATGTTGAGCGAAGCTAGTCGCGTATTTGATTCACTGGGGTTGAATAGTTTAGTAAAAGTAGAAGAGCTAGTAATTCCCAGGTGGATGAGTGTGACAAACAACCGGGTGGAAATACACGAATTTTGCGACGCGAGTGAGCATGCATATGGGGCAGTCGTTTATGTTCGTGTGATTAACGCTGAAAATGTTAAGGTTTCAATGCTAACAAGTAAGTCAAAGGTGGCACCCATTCCAAAATTAGAACTGTGTGTAGCCGTACTAACCAAATTGTTAAAGATTGTGAAAGAAGATCTGAACGCAACCGAAATAACAAAGATAACAGCTTGGTCAGATTCAATGATCGTGCTAGATTGGCTGTCCGCATACCCCAGTAGAAAGGATATTTTCGTGAAAAATCGTACGGTGTTGATCTTGGATTTCATCAGTCGTAATTGTTGAAATCATGTGTCATCGGGCGACAATCCTTCAGATTTGGTTTCCAGAGGTACAACACCAGAAGTTTTGAATCGATCACAGTTATGGTGGAATGGGCCTTCTTGCCTGTCAGAACGTCAGACGTTATGGCCGAAACAAGTATTTGACAACCATCCCCACTCCGAGGTATATGCGGGGCATTCACAAAAAATACACGACAGCAATTGGTTGATGCAACTGTCTCAGCGGGTATCACCATTTCAAATTATAGTCAAGATTGTCGCCGGAATCAAATTATTGGCGATAAACGCAACCATACCATAATCTATTCGAAGTCATCAAATTAGGAGAAACGATATTTATCATGCTGAGTACATCGTATTTAAGTGCATTCAAAATGAGTATTTTAATGAAGAGATAGGAAGATTGGAGGAAAACCAAGAAGTTAAGCGACAATCTTGTTTACGAAATGTAAATCCAATTTTGAAATCTACACGGGCTCCTTAGGGTTGGCGGAAGGTTGACACATCGACTACAACGTTCAACAGCCAATAATCTTACCAAGGAAATCAGACCTTGTAAGAAAACTTGTTGAAGAGCATCACGTTCATTATCGGCATGCGGGGCCCACATTACTTAACAGCATTTTAAAGCAAAGGTTTTTTACCATTGGCGGCAGGATATTAATTCGGTCAATTTGTCAACGTTGCATCCAATGTAGAAAGGCCAAGCCAGTAATAGAGAAGCAATTAATGTCTGATTTAACCGATCATCGTGTGCAACTTACGAGGCCTTTTTTGAAAATAGGTGTTGATTATGCGGGACCATTTATGGCATACCATAAGAGAAGAACAGGACAACGGCCCACTAAGATTTATGCGTGTATATCTGTGTCCCTTGCTTCGAAAGCAGTACATATTGAAGTGGTGACGGACCTTACAACAGATGAGTTTATTGCAGCGTGGAAACGATTGACGGCGAGACGAGGTTATGTATTTTCAGTGATTGCGGCTCAAATTTTATCGGTGCTAATAAAATGCTGATTGATTGGTATAAAATGTTAAAACGCAATAACAATTTAATCTCTGAGTATCTTTTAAGAGAAAAGGTCAACTGGCACTTTAATCCACCTAGCCCTCCACGTTTTGGTGGAATTTGGGAAGCTGCGGTGAAGAGTCTCAAAACACACCTCAGACGAGTCGTAGGCAAAAACATTCTAACAACAAGTGAGTTGAACACGTTGGTAACGGAAATCGAAGGAATTTTGAACTCGAGACCGCTTTGTCGTGGTGATGATGATATAGATGTTTTAACTCCGGCACACCTTCTGATTGGTTATCCTATTACGAGCGTACCAGAACCAACTTCAGATCGGACGGAACTGAGTGACTTGAAACGATGGCAATTAGTGAAACAAATGGTGCATCATTTTTGGACCAGACGGCACAAAGAATATTTAGTTACATGTCAACATCGGTACAAATGGCAACAGAAGTGTCCAAACTTGGAGATCGATGATATTGTGATGATCAAGGATGAGAATATGGCTGCAACACGATGGCCTTTTGCCAGTGTGATACAAACTCATGCAGGTGTCGATGGGATCGTGTGAACAGTTACATTAAAAACGCAAGGTGGAATAATTCAACAACCAATCCATAAATTGTCAAAACTTCCATTGGGTGAATCAAGTGATTCACGGGGCGCGGGATGTTAACGCATTTGGCAATTTAAGAACAGATCAGCACCATGAACAAATAAAACACACATTCTCACTACACATTTATTTATTGGTACAGCACTGTGAGTCATTACTTAACACGGACATTGGTGAGATTTTTATGTTTTTGAGTTCAGCTGATGTTATGGTATTCAAGTAGATGTACCAGATCAGGTCACTAGAGGTATTAATGCGCTACCCGAAGAGCAGGAGTCACGGGACCCGTGGCTAATTTATATTCTAACTACAAAATTAGATTATGAATCACAACGGGCATGGGCAGAATATCTGTTTCAATTGATGTAATGAATATTTAATAATTTGAAAATTAATGAAAAACAGGTTATGACAAATGGGTTTTAAATCATACGTCGGAAAAACCAAATCGTATAATGTTGCCAATACCTGAAATCATACATTTATATCAACACCTCTTAGGGATAATAGTACTGCGACTCTATGCTCCTGGCAACAACAGGCTCCTTCAACATCACATCTTGCTATAAATAGTAATATTCCTATCGTTACAAACGACGACAATTCATCTTCAAATCGCGCCAAATCTGGTTAATCTTAAACATCATTCAACAATTGTCATTAAACAATCTATATTATAAAATAAGGGCTCTTTGAATACTGGTTTCGCCAACAGCATTGATTACTGACAGCTGCGTTCAAAGATCTGGCTTTAGAAAATACCATCATCATGTGTCAAAAATGGGTTTCAAGTAAACAAGCGGCACCGGCAAAAGGTTGAGTAAACGCAAAATTAACACATGTGTTCAATAAACCATGTTACATATTCACACAAAAACAGAATCTTTTAATTTGAATGCTGTACAACATCTTAAAAGGTGTGTTCTGGAAATCTTGCTGCCTACTTACTTCTCTTGGATAGAACAGATGCAAATTAAGTCCAAATGTTTCATGCTTCAGCCATACCGAACTCAGAAGAGCTAAAAATGTTACAAAAATTCTGAATGTTTGAACAATTCCAATATCGAAAGCGTCACGTTATACTACATTTAAACGATTAACATCAAATGGGAAAAGTTTAAGAAAAACCGTCAGTTGGCTATTCGTTACAAGGGATTCAAGAACGAATATGAATATCTGCCACACTATGCAATCTTAAGAGAATCCAGCACCACTACCAAATTGTCGGTCATGCCATTCTGACAGTGATCTCTCTTTAAACGACATTTTATATACTGGTCAGCATCTGCAGGATGATTTGATTGATACATTGCTTCGGTTTCGTTGTTATATTATTGCGATATTTACGAACATAGAAAAAATGTACCGGCAGAGCAATATTCACCAAGACACTCGAGCTTATCAACGAATAATCTATGGCAAATGTAATTTATGGTCTTGACACCCAAAAAAGTAATGCTTTGGTTTTATAGTGGATTTGTTGTCGAATATACAACACACAAAGCGAACGATACTGCCTGAAGTCTCACGAATATTGAGTCCTATTTTTCCGATAACAATTTCTGTGAATGTTTTGTTCCAATAATTATGGATTTGTAAAATAAATAAAAAATGGAATCAAATAAAGGAAGAAAGAATCAATAAAAGGTTGACCGACCGTTTGAAACACAATTTTTCTATTGTTGGTGGTTAAATCCAGACGTTTGCTAATCTGAAAGTGCTTCCTTACCAGTTGCGTAACAGTTTATTAATCTGTTTCAAATCTACACATAGCCTACTTCGGATTGAAATTACGTAGCATGATTACGAGGCATGACCGATGGTGTCAACTAGTTCAATAACTCGACGGGAAAATTGAGGCAATCATTTAGATTGCCCTAGTCGACGGAATCGGCGCTGTAGTAGATCATTGGCTCGCCAGTCACTGCATCGAAGAACTTATGGTCCTTCCCCAATGTTTGCGCGTTCATAGGTGCAACGATGACCCTCTTTGATAACTCCTCGATTGATAGGGTCTCAATGTCTCCGAAGATTGTGCTCATTAAATCATCAGTTGTAATCATGCTGTCGGGTATCTGAATTGTTCCTTTTCATAAATTCCATGTACGGAAGGCAATCTTCCGGAGCCGACATTCAATAGCCAATTGTTGTGCTCACTCTGCCCCTCGACGCATATTTATTGTAAGAGTAAAATGCTGAAACTGGCTCCAAACTCTGCTTGATTTGATGCAAAACTCGATTATTTCCGTTCGTGTACCTCAAGGAATTACTGGCAATTACTGGGCGTGTCGAATGTCGCCGCCCAGAACTAACACCTTTCTACCAAAACTTTCTTCGTTGCCAATGATTTCGCGGAGAAGCTGGTCTATACATTTCCAACCGTTCTTCGGAGGCATGGTGATTTCATCAATAACGATTAGCGAGGTTTTACGAAGAGCAGCTACTTTAGGGGAGTTCAAGAGAATAGACGAAATTGATGTGTCAAGCAATGGGACTGGAAATTTGAAACCGCTATGGACTGCCCTTAAGACATAATCGTGTTATATAGGAAAGAAAGTCTTGCAATCTGCGTGTAAGTTCTCCACTGGCACCATGATTTTGATGTAAGCCGACAGTTGAACTTCATTGAGCATTGCGATTTGTACTTCTGCTACTTTTGCCTCGTCCTCTTGATTGAAGATAAGCTCATCATTCGTAGCGTCTCCAGTGGGCAGATGCAGACCAATTGCATGACAACTCAACCCGTGTTGAAGAAGAATGGGATTGACCTTGTTTACTGCAGTCTCATTAGAGTGCTGTCTCGTGTAATCAAGCGTTAAATTTACCAGAGTGACTAAGCTGGTCGGCAGAATACGATAATGTAAGCGAACATTTCTCGTAACTGCTTTGGTATAAGAGAGGCACCAGCATCCGTTAGGCATCAATCCCATTCGCCGTCACTTTCAAGGAATCCTCGTGCGATAGCAGCTGTCTTGAAGGTTTCACATAAAGTGCCGTCTACCGTTCAGGGTAGACCTGAATATCACGCTTCAAGGGTAGCTCGCCGTACTAATTTACAAACACCATTGCAATCTCATATGATGTTGGCGTATTGTGGCGCTGTTGATCGGATCGTCGGTCGCTTCTGAAAATCACATTGGTAGTAGGTGGCTCATCTCCTGTCGCACCCGCTCGTGCGGCTTCTTGCGCTTCGACATGTCGTATAAGTTTATATGTTTTGAGGTAAACGATTTGGTCCAGTATACCACACTTGCAGTACTAATTGGCAGAGTGTTCTTCGCGTACTTCCATCGCTTGGGTACTGTAGACCACCACGTAGATAAGCCATCTGATGGACCCTCACCCTCAAAATGCTTCGCCCCACAGAATTGACAATTCAGCGATTGCCCGCTGTTCAATCCTATTGAAAAGTGTTGTTCACATTGAAATTGATTGCTTGCCGACGAATGAGATGAGATGCTGCCCGCGTTCGCCGCTCTTTGAATTTGCAATTGCTCGACAGACATAAGTGCAATCCGCTGCTGTTTAGAAGCCGCTTTGGACGCTCCATGAGTCTGCAATCGTTCGGTACACATTGCTTGAGATATTGCTGTGAGGCAGTATTCGCCGCTCGGTAGGTTTGCAATTTAACTTACGACATTCTATTAATATGCTGCTTTGGAGAAGCGGCATGTGAGTAGGTGTGAGTAGTTGTGGAGACATAGTTCTTAACCGTTTCTTGTCCGACTCGTTGTCTTATGCGCGTATTGCCTGAATTGATTCAGGTGTTTGCTTTGCACGCCATCTGTCGTGCGTTCCTTAGCCAAACGTCGTTTTAAGGATAAAGGGTTTTCATCTGCATCCATAAGGGACATTTTATTTGGAAACTTCTGAAATGGATGTTGGTGTTTGATATAGTAATAATAAAACTGCAAGTGATGAAAAATGATTAATAATAGACATAATGTTCAAATTTAGAGAAATTTTAAATCTCTTACTGAATATTGATGAATTTAGATTAATTCAGATTATTGAAAATGAAACTGTAATAAAGGCAATTAATTGTCCCATTTTTGACATAAATTGCAGTATAATAAAAACCACTGAAACATCAAAAAGTTAACAACAACGTCATTCACCTTTTTTCTCATATTTTACCCAACAATTTCCTCGACTATTGCTCCGCAGCCAGAGCAAACATTTTCAAGTTTTTTACTGGATCATTTAAAATTACTTTGTAAGATTCAACGTTCATACAATCAAAATTATTGTGTAACACATACTACAATAAAACAACCCCAAAACTAACACATTACCAAATCTTGCTATTGTTTGTTTGTGATTTTTGTCTAAATAATTAAAATTAAGTCCAACAAATTATATTTTATAATTATGATGAGGATGTTGATGATGATGTTGCTGATGATAATGATGATAATGATTGTTGTGAGATTAGTAAAATTATAATTTCTAATTTTTGTACAAATTATTATCATTGTTAATACGAGGTCCCATTATTATGATTCTCATTAGAGATTAGAAGAGAATATTACGATTGCTTAAAATTTGGTTTTAATTTTATTGATGTATACCAGGATTATTATTAAGTAGGACCAAATAGCGTTTAGTAGACAGATTTAATTAAAAGTTTACATTTGATGGGTGAGGGTGGTGATGCGATTTGCTGCCCTCAAAAGATTTGAGTTGTAGCTCAACGAGCACTTAATGGTCATTATGGTGTATATGCCAGGTAAAGTGCTGAAGTATTTTTTTTTTATATAGACACGTATCATATATAGTTTCATATCACTATATAAACCTAGTAAATATACTTAAATTAGTTTGTCTTGAAGAACAAAAACATAATCAACAGTATACGATAAACGAAAAATAAGAAGACTTCATAGTGGAAAGTTTTCATATTAAAAGTAAATAGAAATGAAAAACTAATGAAAATAACAATAGTAATCATCATCATCTTCATCTTATATACGAGTACTCTCTATCCACATATACATACACATACGTATATAGCTAAGTTTCAAACAATAGGAATGAATGAAAACTAAACAAAACAAAATTTAATAGTGTTTATGTTGTGCATTATGTATAGAAGAGGAATAGTAATATGTAATAATAATAAAAGCTTGACAATAGTGATAAGGATAAGAAAACAATTTGATTTTCACAAAACAAATGAACGAGAGTGAATTTTTTGAGCACAAAATGTTGTTTTCCTCGACGGAATATTCATTTCATTTGTTTTTTCTTCCCGATTTTCTTTTGTTTTATTTATGGTTATTATTGCGATTGCTATTATTTGTTGTTGTTGCTATCATTTTCTTGTTGGACTTACACATTTGATGTTGCTAGTTGCTTCTCGATTGTGTGCTTCAACCATAAAAAGTCTTAAAGATTGGTTACCGAAAGAACTGTTATCAATACATTTTAGCATTACCCTTATTATTTTTCCACCACCCTAATTATAAGTTTACGAACACATAATTTCTGTGATATACGAGATCCTATGAGTTGCATTCTTTTCAACAAAACTGCCCAATAAAATATGATTTGCAGAATCCATTATAAATACCGGATAATCTGTTCAATCCTAAAACCTGCCGCATATCCATGTCTATCCATCTCGATAATTCCACTTTATCCTTCAAATATACTCGTATTACATAATAAAAAATGTAACTTCTGATCTTCCTCAGTGGAGTTAACAAAAAAAAAAAGAAACTTCCACACTTGATAAACGCTGAGGAGCCTGCATCTGGCTCCTCGGGTACTCCAAAACGAACCAACTAATTAACTAATTAATAATCCGGTAAACACGCTAGATTATCGAGTCTGCTATGCAGATGCTTGAATCTTACATTTTATATAGCGTCTTCATATGCAAGTACAATGACGATGAAACATGTAAGTGGTTTTGTGAGGAAGTTTTCAAAATTACAGACATTTGGAGGGGTTGCCAGCTAGTTGTTGTGGACCCTCCTAAACCAATTCTTGTACAGACTTGGATACAGCTACTGGGCCGCCAAATGATCTTCGTTTATTAATCACCAACATTCGACTGATGAATTCAAATATTTCGATAAAAGGATGGATGGTTTTCTTTTGCAAGTGTGGTCAAATAGTAAATCGATTGTATTCCAAGCGATGTATTCCATCGATTTTAGTACAAACGAAAGGCTACGTAGCCGTTGCAAATGAATCGTTAACTGCTTAATTTACATTTAAAAAATGTGCACCACTTTATCTTAAATCATGTAAATGCTAATATGTTTTTTAAAAATTTAAAAAACTCAATTATTATTATAAAATTATAAAGATCTTGAGTTCCTCTTTTTAGTTGTATAGGTGAAAGGCAAATGCACAGTATTTTCAATAAAGAAAACCGCGATGAAACTTACAAAAATATTAGGAAACTATATAGTCGTGGCTCGTTTGAGAACCGATTGCGATGTTTTTATCGGTACCACACGTATTACACCGTCCTTACCCGGATATGTTTCAATGATTCGCCCGAGACTCCATCTCATAGGTGGCAAATTATCGTCATGAAGAAGTACCAATGCACCAATCTGATATTTATGGAGGCCTGTTTACCACTTGTAACGTGGTTATAATTCAGCGAAGTATTCCAATTGCCATCGATTCCAGAAATCTTGTAAATGTCGTTGAATAAATTGAAATCTCCTCGTACCATCAGCGAAGTTAAATGTGATCCAATAAGTAAGTAACCTGGCGATAAAACGGTTAAGTCCAACGGATCACTAGACATGGCAGTTAACGGACGAAAATCTAACCACGCCTCGATCTGTGTTGATAGTGTATAAATTTCTTCCAATGTAAAAGATGAAGGTTCGGCTATTCTTCTCAAGTGATATTTCGCACTTTTAATAGCTGATTCCCACAATCCTCCAAAGTAAGGAGATCGTGGTATAATGGTAAGCGACTCGATCTGATGTGTGAAGTACAATATCGAATTGTCCGGTCTTGAAACTGTTGAGACAAAAATAATGTTTCTAATTCATGAAGTTCGGAACGAGCGCCAATAAAGTTTGTAGCGTTATCCGAATAAATTTTGTTGCACATTCCACGCCGTGCAACGAATCGACGAAGACAGGCAATTAACGATTCTGTAGATAGATTCGTCACTACCTTTAAATGAACCGCCTTGGTAGTGAAACATGCAAATAGACATTATGTATGTGATGAACGGTCGTAATGATTTTGTCACACGATTGGTCGGCAGATCACTCATAATTTGGTTTCTATAGTGTGAGGACGAGCGTGAAAACATCTTAAACGTTAGTTGACCATTGTTTGGACCGCCGATTATCCAATACCTCAATCGAAGATTGCACAGAAGCGCTTGAGGGCCGGCATGAAGCAAACATTGTTAATTTGTTAAATGTTCCGGATCATTCCACCGTAGGGTTGCGCCCAAAAAATCAGATGGCACGAGCCCTCTAGAAACGCAGTTGGCTGGATTCGATGATGAATTAACATATTACCAGTTCGCAGACGAAGTATATTCCTGAATTTTTGCAATCCGATTTATGTGAGTTTGAGCGAATATGATCACAAATAAACTGCGTTGAATGATATGTCCAGGATGCTCAAAAGTCTATTTGTCATTTCGGCCAATAACAATTCTGCGCAAAGCTCCACTCTAGGAAACGTCTGCTTTTCCAATGGAGCTACTCTTGATTTTGCGTAAACCAATTGAACACGATGATAGTCCGTGGTATCAGTCAATCGAACAGGCATCGGCGAAACCGTGTAACTCCAATCGTTTGATGTCTGATCCACTAATAAATCTTGGAACTATAATTCTCTGCAACTGGTTGAACTCTGTTTTAAATTTAACCACATACCCGCGATATTATCCGGAATGGTGTCATCCCATCGAATGATTTGAAGAGATCACAACGTCTGCATAAACAATTTTGCCATTAAGATGATTGGTACACAAGAATCCAATGGGTCGAAGAGCTAGCGAATCTCGGACAGCATGTTCCTTTTGGAGCCATATGAAGATACGGACAATTTGTCCAGTGGTGTCTCGAAGTTATCAGAGTCTGTATTCGATGAAAGGCCCAATACTAACGTGATTGGGGAAGTTGTTTGGTTTTCCGAAGATAGTGCTCTATCAATAGACCAAAATTTGCGAAGTTCGAAACCTCCCAGCTTTAATAACCTAATCAACTCCAATTTTACTTTTAATGCTTCCTTCAAATGCATAATCTTGTTTTCGGAATTCGGTCGGTCCGACCATCAGACAATAATTGAGCGATAATTGCGATAATGTTTTCGATGAGGCATTAAAAACCACTCGAAGCTAGTGATGTGGTAAGTAATATGTTTGTATTTCTCCAAAATTTATAACTGGAACCATATGACGGCATCCGATGTATTCGGACATGAACTCTCTGTATTGCTGGTACAACTCGCCTTTATAGCGAAGACGTTTCTCTAATGATAGAAACTAACGACGAGCTGCAAAATGCGATGATCCTAGTTCAATTATATTCGATTTAACTGGTAGCGCGACGGAATATCGTCCACCAGATAGTCGCTTCACGTTATTGCAATAATGTTGTTCACTACAATAATAATGCACACTTGCAATAATGTGATTCAGCTGTGTTTCGAGGGTTTGCATGCCACATAGCGCTGCATGGGATTGAGTGGTTTTCGGCTTAACTGGACTTCTTTTAGCCTGCCCACAAACGACGTAACCTAACTTGGTATTGTTAAATTATGGCAGTTCCTTGCATATTGTCATAGACTCACCTGAAAATAATTGATTATAAACTTCGATCCCAATAACAGATCGATGCGATCGCAGCAATTGGTTGCCATTTGAAGCGATGGTATTGACGATTGCTTTACCAAGCAAAATAATCTTTGGCTAGATGATAGTTGCGACGAGTTTAGTGATACTGGATTCAAAGTACTGGCCACAGACTGCAATGTGTGTGAATTGCAACTAGAAACATGACCATTGAATGACAGGTGTTTAGAAATGCGACAGTTTACACAAGAACCATTATCCCTTATGAAAAGGGAACGAGCCTGTGGAGTTAATATCTCGTTGTAGAATGATGGACACCGGATTATTAGGTGCGATCCCGCACAATAGGCACAATTGATTGAGTCAGCCACTACAGAGATTGACCTGGAATTGGACGTGGCTAACCTTCTCGGGTTTCTAATTGTTCTCGAAGGTTGATGCGAAGTATTAGATTGTAATTCTTGAAGTAGCTGGACACGTTTTCGAAGTATATTTATTAAATCTATAAAGGAAAGAACAATAGATGGTTTTGAATTTTTAATACCCGAAGTGCGTGAAGCGTTATCTAATTTCTGCGTTAAATGATGGGTTAGAATAAGATCCCATTCAGCAACATTCACCTTTAATGATTTTAATGCATTATAATGCTTCACTGCTTTATCGATAAATAATTGAAGCACCTTAGATGAATTTTTAGTGGGCCCTAGATATCGTAAATTTCCCGTATGTGAAATTTTTGAATTGCGATCTCATTATTATATTTTTCACAAGTCTTCCAGACAACATCATAATTCTCGGCTGTTAACCGGAAGATGTGTCAAGCTATAAGCTGAACCTGACCGGATTTGGGAAATGAGATTTACGAATTTTACAATAGGTGCTATATTTTTACTATGGATTATATCGGAGAATATATCCCGAAAAGCTAACCACTCAGACCCGTTGAACGAGGGAAGTTTCAACTCTGGTAAACGAATTCCCATAGACACGGTATTCTCAGGCGAAGCTTCGTGGATTAAAGAATTTTTGAATGTGGATTCTTACGTAACGATTCGTACGCTCCCACAGTAGAAGCTGTACTACACTGATTTTTGAAATAAATCAATTGACCTTTAAACGTAGCGCGCTGTTTCTTTAACAAAAATCGAGTTTGGCGGTTTCTTCCGACATATCGAATGAGATGAAGCGACAAATAAATCAACGACGGAAAAATGCTGGTAACCAACACTTCAGCAGTACAATTACTTTCAAATTGGTTTATATGCGTTTATAATAAAAAACAATGCGTTAAGTAAGCTTAATTAAACTTAACCAACTTACATGAACCTGATGACCTCGTGTAGTCAATAGTATACCTGTTGATGTTGAGTTGATGCTACGGGTAGCTAATACTCTGCGATGTGGATGATTGTAGATAATATTCGACGATAGCAAATGCTGACAACACTGACTTAGATTAACTGAACTGGCAAGACGTCAGTGACAATATGAGTCACACTCCGGCAACTTAATACTGGTATAAAACAAATGTTGGCACTATAGGTCACTTCAATGAATGAAACTGCAACTTAATACGATGAACAGTTGTGTAAAATAACGAAGAACAACTGTATAAATTATCGAAGAGCAGCTGTGTAAAATATCGAAGAACAGCTGTGTAATTGTCGAAAAACAGCTGTATAATTTTAGCGTTATAACTGATGGACAACCCTCAAGGACCTTACTATTCTCCAACTCGTCAATCGGTGATATGTGGCATATGATGATTACACTGACTAAACCATGTGACTGAAACTTGTATACAGGCATGGCAATGTAAAATGTAAAATGTGAACGAAGTATATAGGCATGGCAATGTGAAATGTAAAATGTAAAATGTAAAATGTAAAATGTAAAATGTAAAATGTAAAATGTAAAATGTAAAATGTAAAATGTAAAATGTAAAATGTAAAATGTAAAATGTAAAATGTAAAATGTAAAATGTAAAATGTAAAATGTAAAATGTAAAATGTAAAATGTAAAATGTAAAATGTAAAATGTAAAATGTAAAATGTAAAATGTAAAATGTAAAATGTAAAATGTAAAATGTAAAATGTAAAATGTAAAATGTAAAATGTAAAATGTAAAATGTAAAATGTAAAATGTAAAATGTAAAATGTAAAATGTAAAATGTAAAATGTAAAATGTAAAATGTAAAATGTAAAATGTAAAATGTAAAATGTAAAATGTAAAATGTAAAATGTAAAATGTAAAATGTAAAATGTAAAATGTAAAATGTAAAATGTAAAATGTAAAATGTAAAATGTAAAATGTAAAATGTAAAATGTAAAATGTAAAATGTAAAATGTAAAATGTAAAATGTAAAATGTAAAATGTAAAATGTAAAATGTAAAATGTAAAATGTAAAATGTAAAATGTAAAATGTAAAATGTAAAATGTAAAATGTAAAATGTAAAATGTAAAATGTAAAATGTAAAATGTAAAATGTAAAATGTAAAATGTAAAATGTAAAATGTAAAATGTAAAATGTAAAATGTAAAATGTAAAATGTAAAATGTAAAATGTAAAATGTAAAATGTAAAATGTAAAATGTAAAATGTAAAATGTAAAATGTAAAATGTAAAATGTAAAATGTAAAATGTAAAATGTAAAATGTAAAATGTAAAATGTAAAATGTAAAATGTAAAATGTAAAATGTAAAATGTAAAATGTAAAATGTAAAATGTAAAATGTAAAATGTAAAATGTAAAATGTAAAATGTAAAATGTAAAATGTAAAATGTAAAATGTAAAATGTAAAATGTAAAATGTAAAATGTAAAATGTAAAATGTAAAATGTAAAATGTAAAATGTAAAATGTAAAATGTAAAATGTAAAATGTAAAATGTAAAATTGTGTTTTGTTTAACCAAAACCTTTCTCAGAAGCGTTCGAAAAATCATGGATTTCGATTAGTTTGTTATGTGGTATTAAAAGAAAACGAGGAACTGTTATTTGATTCAATCTTATAAGTTGTGACTTGAATTCGACCCATTGATCACGAGGTTCTGGTGTTATGTAATCATCCCAGTCGATATTGTGAAGTGTCAATATTGTCGGCCTTATGATTTTAGCGATTAGAATCATCGGGGAACACAAGTCCAACGAAGCAAACGATTGGCTTAATTTCAGATAAAATATTGGTTTTGGTACATGAAATTTCTAACGAAAACTTGGAAAAATTCATAGCAAATGTATCTTGTGTTGTGTCCCAAGTACTAAGATTATTTTGAACTGTGAAATCAATTCTTGGTTTATTTAAAGGCTTAGGTGAACTAATCGAATTGTATTTTGAACCTTTGAAGTTTGAATTTATTTCAAAATGCAGAAGAATGTTATGCTTCAATGAGCATAAACCACAAGGAGGTCTATCACAATTGGAAACGTTAATAAATGTGCTCCACCACAATATGTGCATTTAGAGCTATTTGAAAGTAACGAAGTGGATTTCCCTTTAGAATAATTAAATCTTTTGGTACCAGCTGATGATTTCGAATCTGTAGCTGTACCTTTAATAGCTTCCAGAATTCGAACACGATTTCTGAGAAGAACGATAAATTTATTAAAGTTTAATAACTTGTTCCCTTATGAATTTTTTATAATATGTATTTTTGAAGAATTGTCAAGTTTCTCGGTCAAATGGTGAAGTAACATCAAATCCCAAGTTTCGACTGGTAAATGTAATGACTTCAGAACATTATAATTTTTAATAGTTTGGTCAATGAAATCTTGAAGTGAATTTGAAGAATTTTCAACTGGCGATTTTAAATTATAAATTTTTTTCATATGAGCCTTTTGGACAAGAACCGCGTTGTCGTAGCGATCGCATAAAGTTTTCCAGTGCATGAATTCTGGTTCGATGACAAGTTGGTTGAACAATCGCGTCTATGTTATTTTCCTAAGAATAAGGTCTAAAAAGACATCTCTGAAGGCTAACCATTCATTTTCAGCCCCACTGAAGGTCGGTAATCTAAGCTCCGGAAACTTTATACACATAGAAGGAACGCTTTGTTCTATCTTTGTGCTATTAGCTGACTATTCAAAATTAATGGGATCCTTAGGTATATTTTCGAGTTTCTTTATTTCATGAAGATTCTCCAATAATGTGGTTTTCTATAAACTCATAATCTTCTTCGAATAAAATGCGATCGGCTGATGCAGCTTCATCTTCTGGTTCAATTTTCAATTGCACTTGCAATTTTCAATTGCACAGCCCCAAGAGACAAAAGTTTGTTTTTAAACTGGGATAGTTGACCTTTAAACGTACTTCGTTGTCTTTTTAAAATTTCTTTCGGTTTAGTAGACAGCTCACCCGCATTTGCGGTTTCAGAATCTGACATTGTTTTTAACTTAAATTTATTGGACACCCGACTATTAAATGAAATATACGTGCACGATTAATAAATGAATCACAACAATCACTGTTCTAGCAACACAACACAAGGTTGTACGAATATAAGAACCACTTTTAAAATTTAATTTGAAAATTTAAATTTAACGTAACTTAACCCTAAATTGTAATTTAAATTAAAGGCGAAACTTTAAATTTAATGAAAAGGAGTCTTGTTGACTTCATTGATGAATGTAATGTATGGCCAACGTAACCAAATGGTGATGAGTTTGCTGTATGGCCAAATAATCCAAATACGAAGTGATGATCCACCAAAATAAGTTGCCGCAGGATTGATGATAATATTTGTTTGTGCCATTGAAGGTTAACTGAATTCCATAAACTTCTTCTAACTGATTTTTATATACCACGAAATCATTTGCTCTCAAACTATTTATTTTGTACCCAAATATGACTTGTGATTTGTACAATATCGATGTCGCTAGTTAAGAGAATGATGTAACGTAATAATACAATTCACTTAAAATCTGATGCAACACACCACACAATGTAACAAGATTAAACGTTTTTTTAGCAAACTGAGAATACAATTTCTCACACTACAGTTTACTACACTATTCGTGGAACTAGGCACTTTCAAGCAGCGGTTGGATTTCAAATATTTTTTACACACAGAAGTGTACGTAATATTTACTTTTATTTTGTATAGAAAGTAGCCGGAACGGCTGCTCCAAAGTTTGGTTGCTCCATTCAATAACGATTCCCTTTGCTGAGGATTTAGATTTCTCACGATATAAAACGTTGACATTTTTTACATCGAAATTGAATGAAATAGCTTGACTGATTAGTTTGCAAAACATGGTTCAAATTTTCGCTGTTAGTATATGGTACACGAATTTAGGAGTTCATTACGTATGACTGAATTTTCAACTTTAAGTTCATTAAAAGTAGCGGTATTCAATTGGATCAAAGGCTCCAAATCAGCCAGTTTGTCACATTTTTTTGGTGAAATTATCAAAAACATTATTTTGTGTAACAATTTGATTTTCTAAGGCTTTACGTGCCAATCATTTCAATATGGAATGATTGGCACGTAAATCAGCAATTTCACGTTTAATATCAGAGAGACCATGCATTATTAATTAGGTTACCATTACCACTATAGTTCATCGTAATTATTGATGTTTCAAGAATTTTTGCTCTTTGTCTCGGAAATAAATGTGAAATGTCCTCTATACTAAAAGACGGTGTACAGAATTTGTTTGATCAATATTTAAATTTCCATTACCAATTAAAAATTTCCAAGTGTCTCTTAAACGAAATCTTTTTATTTCAGTAGCGGTTCATGTAAAAGCCATTAAACTACCGTTAAACAAAAGTGAATAACATTTTTATTCATACCGCACCTGTTTATTTAAATTACCTCCAGAAACCTCTATTAAACGCAAAACCACCAGCTAAAAGAACTCAAATTAAAGCTCAACTAAAAAAAATTAACAAGCTCACCTATACTAAATAAACCATTTAAGCAACTTTATTTTTTTATATAATATTCCAGAAGAACAATTTTCACATTCAATCCTTCTTCGTCTATTACGTATACAAAACCCTTCTCGCTGATCCAGCAGCGAGCGCGCTATGTTAAAATAAATTTTATGATTATTGCTTTATTGTTTCAAATAAGAACAATAGCGCGGTAATATCAAGAAACCCAACAACAATAGACCATCAAATGAAACATCTTAGAAAGATATAAAAAAGTAGCTACTGCATATAAAAAGTATACAAGACAAAATAATAAACACAAAAATATGTATAAAAATAATACAAGATGAAGTGAAGAACAAGTAGAAGAAATCATTTTCAGAAATAAGAGCGTAACAAGAAAGCAAAACAAAAAAAAATTTCCTAAATTTTTCCGCCGAAATAACAACAACATAAGACACAACAATAACAACAAAACATCAATCTGTTTCTTGCTGGTGTATTATTTTTTAAACCATTTTCTTAATTAAATCGTTCAATTTCAGTTTTATTTATCTCGTTTTTTTGTGCTGGTACAGCTTAAGAATTTTCTTTTTATTTTCGCCAAATTACAATATTTCTTATTTAACCTTAAACCACTTTGTTTTCATCTAATTTTTATAATTTTCCTTTTTTTTTTTTGCTTTCTTTTATGCCCGCGTATTATTTTTGTACATTTTTAGATGCCGTTGCCGCTTATGCTGTTTCATATACATATAAATTTGTATACAACATAAAATAAAAAAAATAAAATCAAAATCATAAAATTCATTTCGAATTTCTCGTTTTTCATTCTCTTCGGAAGAAAAATCGTGAAATTACCATAAAATAGAGGAATAAAAAAACAAACAAAAGCTGCGCTGGAAAATGTTTTGTTGTGCTTAGGTTTATTTGTTTTAATGAAAAATTGAAGAGGAGGTTTTTATTTTTCATTAACAACAATAAATTTTCCTTTTTTGTTTTTTATCTTGTTTTGTGATATAATCTTAAGACAACAAAAAACTGCGAAACGAAATGTTTTTTTTATAAATGATTTGGTTTTTAATCGATTTTGTTGTTATGAATCGTGAAGGAGACTAATTGTAAATCAAGAGGAATAAAGGATTGAGTTTTGTGGTTCGTCATAGTTCAATGACAAGACAAAAATTAATTAAGCGAAATGTTTTGTAGCGGCTCCGGGAATACAAGTCATAAACAGAAAGAAGTTTCAGTCATCAAATTTTCCTTATTAAAGGAACTTCGGTTTAAAAAAAAACAGGGTTTCCAGTCAGAAAACACTTTGGCTGAAACACCTTTTGTATAATTGGACTATATCAGTCAGGTTTTTAGGCATATCATTACAAGGATTTAATTTTAGAATATTCTGGAAAACGGAGAATTAATTTTAAACTTAGAATGGAAATCTTCTGTCTCCAAAATACTTAAGTACGAGTAAAACATATACGTTGGTAATTTTATTTTATTTTAAATAGACCCATAATATAACATTTGGACAATGCCAAATATTCATTTCACTTTTTACAGCAGTTTTGACTGGAATTCGTTAAATAGATACTCGATTTCACGCGTTACCAAAATTTTTTTATTCACTAATGTTAGTATTTTGAGTACCGATCGAAAAGTATATACGAGACGAATCGCATGAAAATGTTCGTTGTTCTACTGAAAACGAGATGGAGTAACAGAGAAAAATATCAATTCGAAATTGAATTGAGAAAGCTATTGAAGGAGAGATGGAATAAAACAGAAAAATATAATTTAGCGTTCTTATTGTCCAAACTCTTTCGATAGATGATAGTATGCAACACTAAAGATAATTTGTGTAGTAGCCCTATATTGTAGTGGTGAATGAAGCAACAGGACTTCGCCGCAAGTGATTCCCCCTCCTTAGAGAAAATATTTGTTAGGCTGAAATACGAACAGTTTTATGTGGACGATGAACTGATTTTGTATCAGTGTATGCCGTAAGCCGGTTTAAGCCGGCCAATTGGAATGGTTTGGTTTTTTCCATTAAATGACACTGTGAATTGTTTCCGAAGGCGTCAAATGACTTTAAATGGGCTATCATAAGGAGGAGATAAGCCTGTGGGAACCATGCCTGTTCTTACGAACACAAAATCACAGTTGGCAAGTGACATAGGAACAAAAGCGTCATCTTGTTTGGCTTGCCGAGTTGATTTCGGGATAAGGTAGTTGGTAAAGGTGAGGGAGGATTTTCGACGAAGAAATCACCGGGTAGCTTGATGGTTTTCCCATAAATCATTTCAGCTTGTGAGCACTTCAAACCTCCTTTCACTGTTACTCGGATTCCAAGTAGTATGATTGGTATTTCCGAAGTTGGTAAGCCATTACATGAATACGATGTGAGCCAAGGAGTTTTGTTAACTCGCTGAAAAGCATGAACTCCACTGCGTTCCTTGATCAATATTAAGGGTCACGCCGAATCGTGAAACGTAATTGTTGACAAAAGTCATGACAATGGTTACAGCTGACATATTGGTCATGCTTCGGGCCGGCGAGTGAATCGATCGACACAGGGGATGATTTTGTAGGCCGTTGAAATTTGGCACGTTTGCAAGAAAACATGACTGAGCCTAATGGGTTACGTCTTTGTTCATACTAATAAAGAGGTTTATGGTCGGTATAAATGGTGAAGTCCCGACCTTCAACAAAATATCTGAAGTGTTTGCGAGTAATTCCCGATCGAATGTGGAATATTCCTTTTCTGCATCCAAAAGTTTCTTTGAGCAAAATCCTAATGGCTCCCAACACTCGTTATTATACTGTTTCAGTACTGCCCCAACGGCAGTGTTTGATGCGTCAGTAGTTAAACTAAGCTTTAACTAAGCAAAATCAGCTTTAAGCCACGTGAATGCTTGTTGACATTCCTCGGTTCATAAAAATTATTAGATGTTTTGGGCTTACTTACTTAGAAGTACGGCCAGATGACTGTGAACTGGTGCGAGTATTTCAGCGAGCTTTGGTATAAATCGGTGATAGTAATTTACCATACCGATGAACCGCTGAATGTGCTTAATTGAACTTGAGGCTGGGAATTCCCTAATGGCGTTAATTCGTTCTTCAGACGGCAGAATACCATTAGGAGTTACTTTGTGAGGCTGTAGAAATCATAAGCGGATACACCAAAGACGCTTTTCGAACTATTGATGTGAACATCAAACTCAGTTAGCCCATGGAAGAGTTCTTTCAGGTGGAGCTTACGCTGTTCCTCAGATTGCGATGCCACCAGAATATCATCAATGAAAACGAAAACAAAGTCTGTTTCGAACGACTTTGATCATAAAACGCTGAAACGTTTGGGCGACATTGCGTAGACCGAATGGCATTCGGATGAATTCGAAGAGGACAAAGGGGATCATTATTGCCGTTTTGAAAACGTCTTTAGGCGAAACGAGAATCAAATGATAAGCTCTGATGAGATCGACCTTTGAAATTTTGAATGTCTATTCCATCGAGATCTGGGCGAAGAGAGGGGATAGGTATGAACTCCGTAATCGCGGCTTTAGGTCGGACTTGGTCTAGTCTGCGTGGTCTAGACACAGGCAGGTGGCCTGCTGTGACAATATTATGTACTACTACATAGTGTCGGGCTGGCAATTTATAATTCAGCTCTGCTGTAAGTTGAGGAAATTTTCTAAGCAAAGTGCCGTAGCCGTTGGTGATAGAATAATGGATCGGAGTCGGTGTGCCGACGTGAACCATGATGGCGTTGATTGATCTATTTATTCGATCGAATGCGAATAAACCAGATGAATGTGTATTGTTTCTTATTTGGATCCCGTCCATGTATTCTGATAGTTTTTTGAATCGCCATCGTTAACATCAATCTTACTAACGTGTTGAGACGTCGATGGTCGCGACGTAGTGAAATTGCATGGCGGCACACATTTTCTCGCGGCTGGATCGAACTTCTTGTGGTACCAGCTTCTGCCGTGTCAGCGCGCGTAATTGGCAGAACTGCGGGATCTTGAGCACGAGCTGGACGATTCGCGGTGTCCCCTTGATCTATCGCGAAACAAGCCATCTAATTTGGCTTCCAAGCTGCGCAAGTCGATTTTCGACCGAGCCACAATTTTGGCTAGTCCGTGGATCATGATCCCCGCGCACAGTTGGACGACATTGCCTTTGATTTACTTGTGCAATATTGGGTTGTTGTTATTGGCCGATATTGATTATTTCGTACACCCGTTTTCGCCAATGCATCCTACGCCTGTCCGAAAAGCGAGTAGCAAAAACCATGATGTTAATTTCTATTGATATACAACAAACGGGAGTAAACTAAAAACATTCGGTAAAAGAAGAATTCAGCTAAATCTTGGCCTCAGGAGGCAATTCAGCTGGACATTTATTATAGCCGCAGTCCCATTGCCCATATTCGGCGCGGACTTCTTAAAACAAACCGGACTACTAGTCGATATCCAACATGAACGATTAATCGATCCACTCAACAAGCTTTATTCAGTCAGTACCACAACCACTGATGCAGCACCAACCGTTCGGGTAGTAGATAGTAACAGAGACACACAAATCGTTGTGTTACTAAACAAATACAAGGAAATTACATGTGACACACAAATGGCCAAACCACCAAATACGGAGAAACTAGACAAATCGAGTAAGGAATTCCAGTATATGGTAGATCAAGGGATATGCCGGTGTTCCGGCTACAGACACGAATCGAGGTGGAAGATATACCGAAAAGGGTGATCACAACGAGATAGTATTTGCACAAATGTGCGACGCCGGTTTAACGATAAAACTAGAAAGAAGTTATTTCCCAAAAGATAGTCTAAATTTTTTAGGCCACCAGGTGTCAAAAGGCCAAATTAAGCCAACGCCGGAAAAACTCGATGACATAAACAAAATACCAAGGCCAACAACGATTAACCACCTAAGAAGATAGCTAGGAATGATCAATTTTTATAGAATATTTATCCCAAACGCGAGTAGAAACCAAGCAATACTAAACCAGTATCTACAGGGAAGTAAGATAAATGATACCCGGGAAGTCGATTAGTGAGAAGATGCCATAGAAGCCTTCGAATTGTCCAAGAGACAACTAAGCGAAACAACAAGTTTGGCACGATGCATCGGACACAATAACCGGTGCCGTAATCCAACAGCACATCCAGAATGAAACAGCCGATTGGCAACCATTCGCACAAACGAGATATAGCGCGTACGATCATGAACTTTTGGCGATATACGCAGTAAAAAAATTCAAGCATTTGTTAGAAGATCGTTCATTTACAATATTTACAGACCACAAACCAATAACGTTCGCATACACGCAGAAGCCAGAGAAAACTTCGCCGCGATAATTCCGATACTTAGATTTCATAGGTCAATATTCAACAAATATCCAACACATGGTAGCAGATGCCATGTCACGTTTAGAAATTATACAAATACCTGAGACAATCGACTACATAAGCATAACGAAAGCGCAAACAAAAGAGCATGCCAATTGCATTTAATTCAACAGAAACTTTATGTTGTGACATCAAAAGGAAAGCCACAGGCATGTATGCCGAGAAAATAGCGTAAAATAGTGTTCCAAGCGATTCACAACCTCGCAAACAATTTATTTGGCAGGACATCAAAAAGGACGTAATGAAACGGTCGAATGCTGCATACCATGCCAGAAGGCGAAAGTAACACGACACACGAGAAGTCCGCTTGGGAGTTATCCGCAAACAAACAATAGATTCACGGAAATTCATATGGACATAATCGATCCACTACCACCTTCTGAAGGGGAAAGATATTGTGCCACAATAATAGATAGATACACACGATGGACCAAAGAGGTACCTGTGCCAGACATCCGGACGGAAACTGTCGTAAGGGCGATTAACAACAACTGGATCGCAAGTTTCGAAGTTCAGACATCCATGATAGAGAGATGCCATAGAACGCTTAAAGCGGCCATCATGTGCCATGGGAAAGACGAGTGAATGTGTATACTTCCAACAGTATTGTTGGGACTACAATCGGCGTACCGGGAGGAAATGGCAGCATACTCAGCAGAGCGGGTTTACGGGAAAAACCTACGCTTACCCAGTGAGTTAATATTAGAAAAGGGAGAAGGTACATCACGAGCGGAATTTACAAAAGAGCTAAGAAACCGTTTTAACAAAATTGGTCCAACAACCGCATCCAAACATATTAGTGGAAATTTTTTCGTAGCAAAGGAGCTGTCAAATTACAGACATGTTTTCATAAGAACGGATTTAAGCAAGCGATCATTACAAGCATCATATAAAGATCCGTTCCCAGTAATCGATAGAAAAGATAAATATTTCCAGATAGAAATAAAAGGGAAAAAGATCGATTAAAACAGTGTTTCACAGAAGACGAGCAATCACGAGGCCAGCAAAGAAAGGAGAATAAGTACAGAGAGACAGCAACTCCTCCAAATAGGGGACTTGAAGCAGAGCATCACAGTTACAATAAAAAAGTTCGGTTCACCATAGAAAACAAAAGCACCAACATAGAGAACACCAATTAACATACCAACGGTGGCAGAAACATCAGGAATCAAGCAAACAACCACCCAGGTGGGAAGATGTACAAAAGCGTCTATCTACCTCGCAGATACTTCGTTCACCGGTGATTCACTGGCAAAGGGGGTACTGTGACGGCGACAAAGTCGACGCAACACAAAGCAATTATTTTTCAAAATCATTACAAAACTACTCTAATCGTTTTAATTCTAAGTTCCAAAAATTCTCCATCCAGTAGCTCGGTCCACCAAATGTACGCGCTCAGTTACAATTGTCAAAATTATATGGCGTTTTGGCGTCTGTCAAAACGGATTCAAAATTTGCCTCACATAAACTTTGAGCGACATCCTTTGCACGATATCGGAAACTGGGTGGTGTGGTGAATATATTATTACGTTTTTGCCTTGTCAATCAAGGTTCGTATCACTGGATTGTGAATAAAACAAAATCGATTCAATTTATCACCAACGGATTTATTTAGTTAACACAAGAATTATTACAACACAATTTTTTAACAATAATTCGCAAAATCAGTTTATTTAATTTTTACACAATTTTACTGTACACTTACTTATAATTTTTAATCTTCACACCATCGCTTACCAAATACTAATAATCCTAATTCGACCTCGTTCGCCTTTTTATATACACAAACCAAGCTTCTAGAAAAATTATGACTTTTCCAGTAACATTTAGAACAGTTTTATCATGGAAAATTCCATTTTAGTAAAGTAAAACATTGAGCTATTAATTTAACTTGTTCTATTGCAATCTAGGTGTCACCGTCACAGTATATTGTTACGTTTTTGCCTCAATTAATGTTCGTATCACTGGATTGTGAATAATACAAAATCAATTTAGTTAACAGAAGAATTATTACAATACAGTCTATAAATAAAAATTCACAAAATCACTTTATACGAATTATTCTCAAATTTTACTATAGACTTATAATTTTTTTTCCACTAAAACACTTTTTAAACCACTTTTTTAATTCCTTTTTAATCTTCACACTATCGCTTACCAAATACGACTAATTCAATTCGATCTCGTTCGCCTTTTTATATAAACAACCCAAACTTCTAGAAAGCTCATGACTTTTCCAGTTAGAATAGCGTAGAAACATTTAGAACAATTTTTATCATGGAAAATTCCATTTTAGTACAGTTAGACATTGAGCTATTAATTTAACTTATTCTATTACACACTAGGTGTCACCGTCACAATATTTTAGATTATAGAAAAATCGTACTGTCCTGGGAAAACAATTACTCTTTAAATGGAAAAATATTTGAAGAATAATAAAAAGTCGTAATAAACGCTAGTCACTCGAACTCGAACCCATTATATAATTAAAATTAAAACATAAACATTCATCGACATTTATAACGTTTTTATAAAATAAAAATATGAAAATGTATTATGTTGTCTATTAATTGTGCCATTAACGGTGATACCTCGTCGACTAGGTCTACCTGAAGGGCAAAATATAATTAATTACGAGTCAATAATACAAACAGGCATTCGTAACACTCGTAATAAATCTACAGCCAACTCCGAGAATGCCTTGACTATTTATAAAAGGGGCTAGTGCCGATAATTTGCCGTTGGATGACGAAGGGGACGATTTTAGTCGATTGGCCATTTCTTCAGTATAATGTTCCTATGCTGATATCATAATACACAAACTCGTTCCGCGGACTTTCGACCAAAAAACATGTATACAGTAACCGAGCACTCGTCGAATTTCTCACCATGTTGAAATACAACTAAATAAAATGTTCGTCGTCTCATTGGAAGTTTATTCTTGCTGCACTAGTTCCCCGTTTTATGAAGTTTCAAAACGTCCCCTAAAACTCTAATAAAGCCACTTAAATTTGAAAATTTTAATCAATATAATTGCTTTTCTAACAATATAAAACAGCTTTTATTAATTATACGTCTGTACATATTGAAAAGAAAATTCGACCTCATTTCAGAATAATGTAAATTCCACTAATTATACTCTTACTAAGAAATTGGTGTGGTACGGGTGCCACCGGCATTAAATTGCGGTTTTTTCCCACATATTCGTCTTTCATGTTATCCTAAAAATCAAACAGAGCCCGGAAAAATATAGAAAACTTTTTTAATTAGTTTTCATTTCTATTATAATTACAAAAAAAAAAAAAAAAAATCCCATTATCTCCCGCACCTCACCTCGTAACTGGTCATGGACAACAAAAGGATTTAGAAATATGTAATTTTATATTTCGTATATGTATATAGAGCATAACATATGTAAATCGTGCCGTACATACGAAATAAACATAATATTTACCTTAGTTGTCTAAGTATAGGAGAAGCAAATATTAATTTTATTTCCGTCTTTCTAATCCTTACACATTTCTTTATTGGCCTGTTGTTACACTCCCCTCCTCATGTCTTATGTACAGAAAAAATATTTAACCACATCAAAATTTTGATGTTATTTGATATAAAATTCGGATAATTTGTTATACGTTGTTGATGATGAATATTAAATTTGGTTTTTTGTGGGATTTAGGTTCCAAGAAAACAGAAGGGTATATGGCTTATACAAGTATGTGTTTTTCATATACACAAGCACATAAGATATGCAAAAGGTGAAGCAGAATAAACATTGACATTTGAGATTTTCATATTAAATAAAAATGTTATTTCATAAAATTTGTATGAAATTATAAAGTTTGTAATGAATTTTAACACAACTAAGTGTTAATTAAATTTTATGTTTCTATTTTAAGTTTTGGATTAAGGATGTGTCGTGAAAAGTTTAATTTTTTGAGTTATTACTGCTGTCAAAACATCAATCTTTTGGGTACAAGTATATGGTATATGTATGGTAATATGTATAGGGAGGGATCCCCTGTAACATTTTATAAAATTGTTCCTCTGTACAAACAAATGTGTAATAAAACATAATTTGGTATTGTGTTTATATGTAGTTTTTGGGAAAGGACAATAAAAAGAGATTAGTTTAGCCTAAGGGGCAGTACGTGATAATAAGGGAACAGAACAATGAAAATGAAAATTAGACAATAAAAACAAATATTAGATGAAAAACAGAAGTTAAATAAAATGAAAATCTACTTTTGAACCAGTTGATTGTGTTTTATATATTTACTATTTGTTCAGGATACTAAAACATAGCACTTGATGCTATATAGATAAGAACTATTTTTGAAATTAGTTTTTGTTAATTTAAATACGACCTTATTTGTTAATTACAGTTTCGCAATAGAGCAAATATAAAGGGCTGAGTTAAACTTCGGTCAATTCAACTCCAAAATCAATCCCTAACTGAACCTCTTAAATTAAAATTTACCTCAACCTTCAACTCAATTTACAGCTAAGCCCCCAAGTAAATCGCAGTCCCAAATTAACTGCCATCCCAACCATACTCAATCTCCAAATTAAACCCAAATCAACTTTAAAATCAACCCTTAAACTAAACCCAAACCCCTCATTAAATAATTCCTCAAGCGAGCAACTCACGCAACCCCAATGCGAGCTAACTAAACCCTAACTCAACTTTTGCTCAACTCGACTCTTAATGGTCAACCCAATCCCAAAACAAACTTGATTTGCAAGCTGCAAGCTTGTAAAACTCAACTCAATATATCCTCACACTAAACACTAAACTCGACCCCAAATTAATCCCTAACCAAACTTCGCACTCAAATCCATCCCTAGTAACCATCATACCATAATAGCAACGTACAATAACGTTAAACAATCATTCCATCATACCATTATTCAATTATACCATCGTACCATCGTAATATCGTACCATTGTTTTATCATCGTACCGTCATACCATCACACCATTATACCATCGTACAGTCATACCATTACACCATCTTACCACTATACCATCATATCATCTTACCGCCGTGCCATCACACCATCCTACCATCATATGATCATATCATTATACCATCCTACTTTATACCATTGTACCATCATACCAGCATACTGGTTTTACACTTCAAATTGAACCTTTTACATTTCAAATTGAACCTTTAGCAAATTATATGGATGGCCAACTAGGATGGAGTTTGGGTATTCCTTAACTGATTATTATTAAATTTGACCTGTGCGTAGGAAATAGGTTTCTAAAATGATTTTTAGATGAAGTTCGGGAATATGGCCAATTAGGACGGAACTTGGCTATTTCTTAACGTTGTATAATGTTTTTGACCACTATCACAAGTTTCAGTACAACTAAAAAAGTTCATAAAGAGGGCTTTTTATGAGGCTAGGAACGTTAGTGTAAAAATTACTTCTTAAGTTGTAAGGCGTAAACCGAGTTTTTTGTTACCACTCCAATATAAAGATTTTTAATTGGCATTGCTTTTGACTACATTGCTTGGCACTTCTTTCGAATAAGAGAATCTTATTGAGTGCTTCTGGAATATGGTCAGTAAGAATATAACTTAACTATTTTTGAACGAAAAGTGACACAACAGTTATTTTTAGACGAGGTTGTGAGAAATATGACAATATGGCTTCTATATGTCAATATGGCTTTTATTCTTCTATAAAGTTGTCTGTTTAGGTTTCTGTGAATCATGCAGCTGTTGAGGTTCCTTTGATGTACTACTTTAATCAATATTATCTCCGTAATAAAGTTTCGGTTAGACATTTTTATTGCAAATCCTTTGCTTTAAACTTTGGGTTATATGTTCTGAGTATTTGCTGTTAGAGCGGTAAGTTTAGGAAAATATAGTGTGTGGCGAACACGCGCCGCAGTATTGAAACTACTAACGGTATTGTAGAGTTTCGGAATTACAAACATTATTTTAAATCATCATTCCCAATCTTGAATTTCATTATAATCGGATAAGGAGTTGCAAAGTACCAACCTACTGGGCCATATTCCAGAACTTTGTCTAAAAATCGTTTTAGAATCCTATTTCCAACGTACATGCCAAATTTCATCATAATCGGTTGAAAAATATGCCAACTCCCCTATACTTGGTCATATTCCAGATCTTTATCCAAAAATAATTTTAGAATCCTATTTCCATCGTGGATGTCATATTTCATTAAAATCTGTTAAGATATAAATAAATTCCATCCTAATTCGCCATTCATATAATTTACTAAAGGTTAAATTTTAAACGTAAAAGGTTCAATTTGAAGTTTGCCGTATGTATTAACAGTGACCGTGTCTTAAATAATATTTGTGTAAAATTTGGTTCAAATCGGTCAAGGCGTGTGGATTAGTTTAAATATTATACATATATGCTGTTATTTATACAAACACTCACTTTTATATATATATAGATTGCTCAATTGCTCAGTAAACACTAATCCAACCCCAACTAAAGCCCAATCCAACTCGCAAACGGGCCCTAACTGAGCCCTCATTCCAACCGGAAACTCTCTTTCAACCCAATCCTTAAACCTGCATATATAAATAATTGATCTCCTGCTCACTATGCCTTAATCAAACCCCAACTCAACTCAACTCAACTTCAACTCAACCCGCAAATTGACCCCTAACTTAACCTTCAACTCAGCCCCAAACTCAATGCCCAACTCATTGTTCAAACCAGCATATACAAAAATTGGTAAATATTTCTACATATAACCAGGTGTTTTGGGCTAATTCGTATGGCAGGTACCCAACCAACTTGACGTACAGGTTCCAAAAGCTTTTCAAATCTCCGCCTTGACCATAGGAACAGATTGGCGAAAAATATTGTAAATTGTACAAGCCATTCTCGAGACATCCAGACATCCAGACATCCAGACATCCAGACGTCCAGACAGACGGACGGACATTTTTTTTTTGTTGCTTTTTTAGACTCAGGAACTTTCAAAACATCGAGAAGAGTGGTTTTGGAAATTTTTTGATCATTTTTGGCAGGATTTCAATACTTTGGTCATTTTAGACCGAAATAATTTATAAAGCTTCCGCCAATATTGAAAACCGAAGTGAAATCGGTCGACACAAAATGAGACACAGCTGTAGAGACAAATAACAAATGATTTTAGGTTTCTTAATAATCAGGCAGATAATTTGGGCCGGTGATCGAAGCAGGGGACGGTGAAGTCTGGGCAAACCTACCACAACACTTTATCACGTAATTGAAAGGAACTGAATTCTTCTTCGACAGGATTAACAGACGAACTCTTTAAAGTGTACAAGTACTCTTTTTGAGCACCTACTCTATCCTACAATTTTTTTTTTTGGTTATTTAGAAACGTTTATTCTACTGATTTTTTCGATAAATAACTTTCGGGCTACCAAACGATCTGAAGTGCAGTAAGCTCCAAAGCCAGCACCAAGTTCAGAGCAAGAGCCATCTAAAAAGAAGGCAAGAGACTCCGACCACGTTTTAAGAAATTGCGGCGAGGACAACAAATCTCTCGATAGATAAACGATCGGAAATAAATTTTCGAAGTTCAACTTAGGCAATAGCTTATCATTAACCATATCAATTCCTGATAAAATTGAAAAGTATTTATTAATGATTAGTCTATGCCTCACAATTGCATCTAAAACACTCCTTGCACCAAGGCATCAACTGGGGCAGACACAAAATGGACTCCATAGCAGAAAGTGTAGTAGGAGATATAGCTCCAATAAAGGTTCTATAAGGAATATTTTGAAGTCCAGTAAGTTTAATTAACGAAATTTTTAATTTAACCAATGGCCACCAAATATTGAAGGCGTATGAGAGGATTGGAAAAAAATAACGATTTATAAATAAATATTAATATTTTGGGGTCCTGGCCTCATGATTTCCCAAGTGCTGGGAACAGAAAAAACTTTAATATTTCTACGCCTAGGAAAGACAATAGGGTACTGTATAGTAGGGCCTGTTGCATTAAGTCAGCCAAGAAATTCAGATATTAACCGAGGAGAGAGCACTCCACCCTGAGGACCCTGTGGTTATTAATCTTAACTTCTTATGAATAGATGAAGTAGATGCTCCCGAATGTAGTGAAAGCCATACTGTAATTCAGCAGGGAAAATCCTATCTGGAGCCGCAACTCTGTAAAATGCTAAACCCTTTGTAAGATGCTTGTGAGCTCGAAAGCAACAAAATCAGAACTGAAGTCACAACCGGGGAAATGAACCTTATTGGAAGAGGTGAGCTGACCGTTCGGTAGACGAAGAGCATTAAGTCTAAAAATATCATTGTTAGCCAAAGCTTTATTAAGTCTAGTTACGGTCGAAAAGTTGTTGACATTTTTTTGTAATCCTTTTGAGCCACTAAGAAGTTAGCCCAATAAGCCTGAAGTTTAGATTTTGTTGCTTTATTTTTTAGTTTCCTAACAAATTTTCTTAGCTCTTTAAGTTCAGAAGTCGAGAAAAATTTGTTCCGAGACTTCTGGTTAGTGATAAGAGGACAATAGTTTTCAGAGGCAGTCGAAATTGCCTTGGTAAACAAAAATGCTCCTCGGTATAACAAAGAGGACCGACCTATTACGGTATTGTTTAAATCTTTTGAGTTTAGTAGAAAAAGAGATACACCTGTGTTCAGAAGTAATAATAATATCAGACATTGAGCACAAGCTGATGTTAATCACTTCCTGGAGAAGAAAAGCCTTTCGATGGTTAATGAGCTACCCGTTATTGAGTGATGAGCATTAACATCCAATCAGTCACCAGGGGATGTGCATCTGCTGACTCCACAACTAGTTATTAAACTCAACCGAATGAGGAGGTAATGGAATGGGAAGGATAAAATAATGCCAGCAATTTAATATAAGAATTCGCAGATTCAAGAGTATTGAGCACAGATGTCAGATCAGCCACACAGTACCATCAAGAAGTTACGGTTCCTGAATAAGATAAGCAACTTCCTTAATTCATATAAAGGTGATTTACTGTGCTGCAAGGACATAAGATGACTACGGTCTCGAGAGTACCTTCAAAAAATTCTCTACAGAACGTAAACGGATTATCGATTTATCTCAAGAAAATTTTTGTTGATGATGAAAATTTTTGCCTCTGAAGATAACTTGGTTTAGGTGGATGTGTCCAAATGAGTTACACGGTGAATTCACAATGATTTACAACAGAAAATGGATTCCACTTTTGATTGGTATTTTGTAATGCTTTTCTTCCCTAATCACAAATAAGAACATTGTATTAATAAAAAATATGGGAGTCGTAATAACATTCAGACAACAAAAAAAATTTGTGAAAATCTATTTCTCATGAATTTTTCCATAATTAAACAAGTTTTACATTTTCCAACCCCGTTCCAGCGGGATGGGTATATTTTTTTTGGAAATATCAAAAATAAAATAATTTTATTTAATAAATCTTTTAAACAATAAAATAAAAAATATCTTTTATTCTTAAGTGATTTCGTCTTATTGTGTGCTTGCACAGTATATCGTTTCGTTTATTATTTTAAGATAAATTCTGCATCAGTGGTTTTTATTATCTGTTGTATAGTATTTTTGCTGTTCTAAAAATTATTATGATGAATTCCTATAAAGATTGAGGATAAAAATGATGATTATTGTTAGATATGAAAATGGGAAAATTGTATGTGTAGGAATATAAATTTTAAAGAGCAATAGGATATACAGTACCAATGAGTATACTATCTTGTAATATTATTTTTTTTTGGGAGAGGTGAGGCGGGGGGAATAATTTTATTGTAACCAAATAAACCAAAACAGCATAATAATATTTATGCACAACATTATTTTAAAATCATATACATACATAAGTACATAGAGAGCTATGTATATTATAAGGATATTATTTTATTGTTCAAATAATATTATTATCGAAATGAAAAAGAAAAACTGGAAAAGTAATGAAATTTTTTATATACATACGTACATATAAAATGTGCGGGAGCAATAACATTACGACTAACGCAGAGTATTAAAAATTATTGTAATTCGCGAAAGTTTTTTGCCTTTTAATGTTTTTCCGTTTGAGAATTATATTCATTTAATCCTGTATAATATATGTGATATTGAAAATATTATAATCCTGAAAATATTTGGTTGGAAAAAATTTCAATCTCACAGCAAGTGTAATTGTTTGCAATAACATCAGGCCCGGTTTTAGGGATAGGCGACCTAGGCACCGGCCTAGGGCGCCAGACATTTGGGGGCGCCCATTTTTTAAATTTTTTGCATCGTAATTTTTCGATTCGTCTAAAATTTTAACGTGTAAAGGTTTTTTTGTTCAATCAATAAAATTTTAATATGTTTTACGACTTTCGTAAAACCCCTTTTTAATTCGTTAATAAAGGAACACGACTTTGTTTGATATTCGCAAATCAATGTAATAAAGAAAATTGTGTTTTTTATCTTCAAGTTTTTAAATGAAAAAAGCTAAAATATTATCAAATGTTTACACAAAAGTTTTCTACATATATTTAGCAACAATATACAATGGTATAAGTAGATACCATTAATTGCAGAAATATTAAAATTAAATTATTTCTAAAATATATTTTTCGAATTTTCATTTTGAAAAATACATCAAAGTTGGCTCTGACGAATTAAAATAATACTTGCTGAATGTATCTTTAGTTTTACTAGTGTGCGTCAGATGTCTAAGATGTTTACTGAAAAATACGAAAAAAAATTATTTAATCACAAAATTATTACACGTTCTTAATATTTTGTGAATTTATTTTGCTTTTCCTACAATTTTTAAACTTAAAATTTCCCCAGGTGGTAATTTTTGACCTCCGTTAAGTTAGCCCACAAATTTCATTATTTCGAATTTGATTAATTGTAATCGTTAGTTGGTCGTTTGTTGGTGTTTATTGGATTTAGGTATAGAATTTGTTGGTAATTAGTTTGTTCATAATTGATAAAATAAAATTTGGTGTCAAGTTAGCTCATTTATAAATATTTTCATATTTTTATAATTCTAAAGCTCTAGTTTTCTAGATAATCGTTTGTTGGTCATATTTTTCATAAATATAACATTTGTTGGACAGTATTTAAGAAAATAATTGCAAAAAACAGTTCCGAGAAATCCCTTGCCTCCGTCATTTTAGCCATATTTTATTAATAGTAATAGTAATAGTAATAGTAATATTTTATTAAAAGCCGAAGCTTTTGAATAACAATCATATTTACAAATATTATCGATGTTCAGTTATCAATTTAAACAGACCCTTTTTAAATAAGCCTAGAGAGCTGATGAATTTTAGCTCCAAAGGCAAGCTGTTCCAGGTGATAATTGCATTTATCAATGCTGAATTATTCCTAACATTAGTTCTGTTAACAGGCAAGTTAACATTCTTTGTGCGCAGTGACTGGGAAAAATTTAATTTTTCATGCAAATACAATGGCATGCCCGATTTAACTATACGAAACATAAAAACGGCAGTCATATAGCAGTAAAATTGAAACAAGTCGCATCCAAGAATTATATCTTTATACTCAGAGATATGATCAAACTTTCTAAGATCATAAATATATCGAGTACAATTATTAAATGTAACCTCAAGTATACGTCTTGAGGAACTATCACATTTGTTATAAATTACATCACAATAGCTGAAAATGGGTACAACCAAGCTTTTAATTAAATAAATTCTTAAGTTAATAGGGCAAAACTTTTTTATCAACCTAAGCGTGTACAAGCTATAATTAATACGCTGGCACAAGGAGCGCACATGGTCGTTCCAAGTAAGATTTGAGTTCAGTATAAGCCCTAAATTGTTTAATGTTGGAACAAATGAGATGATATCACTGTCCAAATAAAGCACAGGTCTAATATTAAGAGAAGTATTTCCAGAAAGAAACAATGCTTTACTTTTACCTGGATTAATTGAAAGTGAATTATTCTTGGCCCATAAAGAAATATTTCTAAGGTCAGAATTAAGTCGCAAAACAATTTCATTCAATTCTGATAAGTTACCACCAATATACAGTTGCAAATCGTCGGCATACAGATGAAACCGACAATTTAGGATTCGCCATGATAGATCATTTATATAAATAGAAAATAACAAAGGACCCAATATGGATCCCTGAGGCACTCCAGCAAGTATCCCCGCAATACAAGAATGATCATCACCACACCTCACAAACTGCTTACGATTACATAAATACGAATGCATCAACATAATAGCAGAATTGGAAAACTTATAATACAAATATAGCTTCTGTAACAACTGGATATGATTAACACAATCAAATGCCTTAGAAAAATCCAAGAGCACCAAAATAGCCATCGAATTTCTACTGTCTAAGGTAGACGACAGATCATCAACAATATGTACAAGGGCTGTAGTAGTGCTACAGCCGGATTTTTGATATTTACAAAGAAAATCAAATTTATTAAGGTACTCCTGGATCTGCAATTGCATAACTTTTTCCAAGACCTTAGATAGAGCAGACAAAATACTAATTGGACGTATATCACCTATACCAGAAATAACATCCTTTTTAGGTAGTGGTGTGATAGAAGCTATCTTCCATAAATCAGGAAATACAGACTTTGTCAAACATTGATTTATAATGAATGTTATAAGAGGCAGGAACAGATCAATAAATAATTTTGGTACCTTGAAGTCTACCATATCATAAGCTTTCGAATCTGATTTAATTGCACGAATCGCATTCAACACTATAAGTTCATCAACGCAATCAAATACAAAGGCATCATTTTCAGAACTACAGAAATCAATATCAGGTAAAGGCAAAACCCCAGTAGAATCACAAATATTACAAATCCCAGACAAGATTTGTTCCGCAGAAAATTCAATGGCTGCATCACCTGTAGAGCTTAAAACACCTAGTTTTTTTAAATTATTCCACGTTGTCTTAGAGTTATGAGCATTCTCAAAATAAAATTTTTGTTTAGCTTGATTGATGCCTTTAACAGTTTTATTCCTAAAAAATTTAAAAGCTGTCAAATCAGCATCCAACCCATACAATTTATATTTTTTATGAGCCAAATCCCTACATTTCATTAAATTTAATATATATGAATTTAACCACGGTGCAGTAAGGCATTTATTAATGATACTTTTCCGGGGTACACAAGCTAAATCTAAATGTAAGAAATTTGAATTAAATATATCAAGGATGTCATTCACATCGGAATAGTTGTACATATTAAACCAATCTAACGAAAAGAAATTATTTACAAAATGCTCGTGATTGATAGCTTTATAATCAGGAACAACAGTATAAGAAATTTGATCCCTAGTATACGAGAAAACTTATAAGATGCAAAAATCAAATCATGATCAGAAATAGCAGGAACAGCAGCCTGGCCAAATGAAATAATATTATGTCTATCAGGTACGTACAAAATTATCAGATCCAAAAGACTGTTGATCCTAGTGGGTCTATAAGGTAAATAACATAAATTATGCAAATTCAAACAAGCTTCTAGTTGATTATTAACCATCATATTGAAGTTAAAATCACCACAGCAGAAAATCTTTTCATAGCTTATTAGGTATTCAGCAAAAATTGTTTGTAAACTGTTAATATTATTACTACAAGCAGGAGGTGGGTTGTAAATAACCAAAATTAAAATTTTACCAAAACTCCCAGTAAGTTCAGATGCTAGATATTCTACTTTACCCAAAGAACCAGAGAATATTTTTTTAACCTTAAAAGTGGTCCAAAAATAAAGACCAACTCCACCCCAATTATTATTTATTCGATCAGATCGTAGCAGTTTATAATTATTAATTTGAAGCGACTTGTTAGAAATCTTACTACTAAGCAAAGTCTCAGTCAAGGCAAGAATATCAAATTGATATGTTTGTAAAATAATAGCTATGTAATCAAAATGTTTTACCAAGCTGCGCACATTCAAATGACCAAACTTTAAACAAGAATTGTTATGTACCTACAAATTATCACCTGGAACAGCTTGATTAGCTTCATCGATTGAGCCTGTATACATATTATAATTATGTAAAAAAATGTTTTCATCTAAACAAGTGGTGTGTCGATTACAGCTGGTATCCGAAATTTCACACGTGGAGTTAGAGATGCCCGAAAATTTTTTTTGTCAAATTTTCTAACCAAAATACCAATTGGCCAAGTAGCAGGATCCAGACCCTTACCACGCAATTCTTCCTTAAACCCCAATTTGAAGCACACATATTCCAAATCATTCAGATTGTGATTCTTTGGGACTAATTTAGAAATTTTACAGTTATCTGTATCTAAACAAGTTTTTGTCATAGCCAGGATGTCGTCCTCAGGAGTATTAGAAGCAAATCTTGAAATATGTATCCAAAACATTGGAGTAACCGTTTGTATACCAAAATTATTCGGAACATTTTTAGTACCACAAATAGATTTAGTGACTACGAGCTGTGGAGTTTTAACTCCAACTTCACTAGCATTCATACATTTGCTTGGTTGATCCGGAGCACCACTGCGAGAAGCAAGTGCATTCGATGCTGCAACAGGCACAACTACAGGATTTTTTACCACTTCAGCAAATGTCGTACAAGAAGCACCGAAATTATTAGGACTGGAAAATACTGGATTTTGATCGTCGTCATTAGTTAAAGGCGATGTAACCACAGCTAAATCTTCATTCACACCTACAGAGGAATTTAAAGGCATAGATGTAATAACATTAGTTGATCTCAACTGAGGTAAACGATCCAAAATCATGCCGATCTTTTGTTTAAGCGAGGAAACTTCATCAAGCAACTTTTCAATGAAGGAATGCTGAGCATTATCATCACTCAAATTATGTTTAATTAATTTAAGAAATGCTTTATTTCTTAAAAGGTCACGGCAATCGCAGCAGAACCACATGATATTTGGGCATTTCAAAGTTAGATTATATGCAACACGATCAACCTCAGCGCATCCATAGTGGAAAGTGTTACTACAAAATCCAGAGCAGCTAATCATTTGATTATTAGTAAACGCCAAGCTGCATTTACCGCATTCCATATTATGATATTAACACAATAACAGAACAAGAGAAAGAAATAGAAATGGCAATGTCAAATTAATATTTACACTGTTTAAAAACTTATTCACCAAACACTAATATTTACACAACACATAGTACATAGTTAATAATATTAAATATTAAATTATAATATTTATTTCACAAAATCGAATTTAAATTATTTTTTAAAATTTTAAAATCAGAGAAAAATAAACAAACGTCTGATCACTTGGAAAACTCGATTTTCGCTTTTTTTATTGCGTCAGTAGCTCAAATAATTATATTGAGCTACCATAGAAAGTTTTGAAAGCAATGGTGGACAAAACGTAAAATCAAAAAAAAATCGTACATGCGATACATAATATGTATTATTATTAATAAATACATAATATTACATAAACACATATTATTATTTATAAAATCATAATACATAATACCATATTATAATTAAAATCAATAAATGACAAAGCAAAAAAATTCGTAAGTGTTAGTCTGTTTTAATTCAATTATTTTCGGCTATCCATAATTCTTATATTAATTTTGCAATCTGATTCACATCAATTTGTAAAGGAGATATTCGAAACATAATATTGTCTCAAGTCAAGGCTTACCTATTATAGGGAAATAATTCGTACCAAACGTTTGTTATTCGATTTCTAGATTCCTCCGCGTCTATAGTGGCACCTGAAGCAAATGGTAAAGGTAAAAATTAATATGTGCGCAAACCATTATGGCGTCATGCGGATTGTCTAGAGAAAAAGCGGTATATTTACTTAGTAATGAGCTTCGTAGTAGTAGCTACTCATTTCTAGCGGAAAACAAAAGTTACCAATCGTCTATTTGCTAAGTGTATTAGGAATCTGCTGCGAGTTCAATATGATATATATAGTAGTGGCTCAAGAGTACAAAGAGAGATTCTAAATTTAAAAGCGTTAATTAAAAAATTAGGTGGAAATTTTAAAACAAGGATACACTCCAATGTAATGGCGATCATTTCGAACCAGGATGAGGTAAAAAAAATGTATTAAAGGTATGAGTGTTAGATTATGGGGTGTGATGCGGCCGTTCGACTCACCGACACCCCACACGATCTAATGCCGACCGGGTTCAGATATGTTGAACGGTGGCACTAGGTAATTGCACGGTTAATCTGCTTTCACTCACAATTGGTTAAATTAATACTTTTTTATATTGTTTTTAATTGACGAGTTTGAACTCGGTTTTATTTAATAAACACATTATAATAATACGATAAATAATTAATATTATTGCTGAGCTAGAATTTTCGTGCTAGCTCCTAACGGCCACCAAGTAATTCTTTTTTTCTTTATCCAACCGATTTTTCTTATATACTCGACGTATTGTTTTTACGTCGCCTATACGATTTGCGTGCAGTGTCTTTGCTGAAACTCTCCACACAGTGCGAACGAGTGGTGGTAAGTTTCACTATTGAAATCTAGATGGCACTTCACATAACTATGGCGAAAATCGTTATTGGTACCGGTATGTGGAATATGGTGTCATCTCACTCTAATGGTAATGAATTGTCATTAGCTTTATTGGATGACACAATATTCCACGACCGCGTGATTGTTGTTTTGATAATCGGGAGTTGTGGGGACTAAATGGGTAAATAAAATACGAAAGAGTGTTTTCGCTTTGACAACTTTATTTGATCTTTATTTACTCGTAGCTACCATCGACGTATCACCACACACCCCCTTGCCAGTGAATAATAAGTTATGAACGATATTCTGCGAATCTCGCTGGTGTTCTAATTTGTCTACCGACTCTTGTTGTCGATGCTGCTGGTGCTGTAGTGGCTGCTGTGTTTGCCTTCAGGCATGACTTGTTGTTGTTTGTGATGTGATGATTTGGCTTGCTGATTTGTGCTGGCTGATTTTGGGGGTTAAATCTGACTTTTTGCTGGCGTGTTCCCGTTCCTGTTTGTGCCGCTGTTGGAGTATCCTGTACGTTGGATGTTGACGCTTCGTTTCTTGTTTCCGGTGCTAATATCTGCGACGTCTCTTGTTCCTCCAGTAAGTAGCAAGGTTTTAATCTATCTATCGATATATTGCTCGGCCTCCCGCGCACACTAATTAAGAAAGCTTTTTCCTCTCGTTTTAGTATTAGGAACGGTCCTTCGTACGGTGCTTGCAGTGATCTTTTACAGAGATCAGTTCGTATAAATACATGGGTACAGGTATTTAACTCGGCTGCTATGAATATTTTGGGGTTTGCGTGTCTTGATGGAGGCGTCGGTCTCACTCGTTCGAAATGTTCGCGCAGTTCTTTCGCAAACTCTGATTGATGAATGTGGCCTTTTTTCTCTTCTATGAATTGACTCGGCACACGAATGTTTTCGCCGTAGACTAGCTCGGCTGCCGATGATTTCAGTCCCTCCCGGTATGCTGTGCGTAGCCCGAGTAAAATTAGTGGTAGTGTCCGTGTCCATGCTTCACCGCCTTGACACATGATGGCTGCCTTCAGCGTCCTGTGCCATCTTTCTAAGAAACCGTTGCATTTAGGGTTGTATGCTGTGGTTCTTTTACGTTCGAAGCCCAACGTCTTAGCGAATTCGGTGAATAATTCGGACTCAAATTGTGCACCTTGATCTGTCACTATCGACGTTGGAACTCCGAAACGTGCGATCCAGTGAGTCAGTACTGCTCTGGCGACGGTTTCTGCTCGAATATCCGGCACAGGCACCGCCTCTGTCCAGCGTGTGAATCGGTCAATTATCGTGACGCAGTATCGCTGACCCTCTGATGGTGGTAGTGGACCTACTATGTCCATATGTACCTCTTCAAACCTTCTGCTTACTGGTGTAAACTCGCCTAGTGGGCTCTTGGTGTGCCTGCTCACCTTCGATTTTTGGCACGGAATGCAGCATTGCACCATTCTTCTCACGTCGCGTTTAATTCCCGGCCAAACGAACTGGTCTGTCATCAATTTTATGGATGCAGCTGCGCCCGGGTGTGCGAGATTATGCGCTGTTTCGAATACCCTCTTCCTCCATTCCAGTGGAATGAATGGTCTCGTTCTGCCTGTTGATCTGTCGCAATAAATTTTCTTTTTGGAATTGAATGCGATGGGTATTGTTGTAAATATCAGATCTGTGCCTGACGTCAACAGTTCCTTGAGTTCGCTGTCCTCTTGTTGAGCGTCTGCTATTTCCTCGAAATTTATTGCTGCTGGCATCTCTATTGTTTCTAATCGCGATAGTGCATCGGCCACCACGTTCTCCGATCCTGCGATATGTCTCACGTCCGTGGTAAATTGTCCCACAAAATCCAGGTAACGGAATTGTCGTGGGGATGCTTTTTCCGGATTTTGCTTGAATGCGAATGTTAGTGGTTTATGGTCCGTGTAAATGATAAAAATGCGGCAGCGTACATTGCTAACAGCTCCCTGTCGTATGCGCTGTACCGCTGCTGTGCTGGGGACAATTTCGCTGAATAAAACTGTAGTGGTTTCCATCCGTCTTTGTTGTTTTTGTCCCTTTGTTGAATGACTGCTCCCATTGCGGTGTCCGAGGCGTCTACCATTATTGACAAATCTGTTTCGGCTGACGGGTGTACCAGTAGTGTCGCCTCGCTCAGTTGCTTTTTTGCCATATTGAATGCCTCCTCTGCTTCGCTAGTCCATTCTACTTCTCTTGTGTCGTTCTTTTTACTACCTTTTAAATAATCATTTAAAATCGCTTGATTTTTGCTTGCGTTAGGTATGAACATTCTGTAAAAATTTATTATACCTAAAAATCGTCGTAAATGATTAATTGTCCGTGGTAGTGGAATTTTTTCGACTTCGTTGACTCGTTCTGGTATCGGCCTTATGCCTTCTGCTGATATCTGATGGCCAAGAAATTTTATTTTTTCTTTTGCGAACTGACATTTGTGTGAATTTATGAGTAGTCCCACGTTGTTTAGCCTTGTAAATATTGTCTCTAAATGTTGTACGTGTTCCTCCATTGATGCGGATGCGACGAGTATGTCATCTAGATAAACGAAACAAAACTTTAATTATTGTAGCGTAGAGTGCATAAATCGTTGGAACGTGTTGCCTGCGTTCCGTAATCCAAATGTCATCCTCGTGAATTCAAATGACCCGAATGGTGTGACAATGGCTGTTTTCTCAATGTCTTCCGGCTCGATGGGAATTTGGTGATAAGCCCGAACGAGATCTAATGTGGAAAAAATATTTGTGCCTGCTAGTTGATGATTAAAGTCTGTGATGAATGGAATTGGATATCTATCTGGTACTGTGACGTTGTTTAACGCCCGATAGTCTCCGCACGGTCGCCATTCGCCGTTCTTCTTTTCTACTAAATGTAGCGGGCTGGCCCAGGGACTATCGGAGCGTCTGCAGATCCCTTGTTCCAGCATACTTTGGAATTCTTTCTTTGCGATCTCCAGTTTTTCCGCACTCAACCTCCGTGGGCGGGCGAAAACTGGTGGACCTTTTGTTATAATATGGTGTGTTACGGTATGTGCTGGTTCATCGTTTGCTTTAATTTTGCTCTCCGTTAATGGCCTGAACTTCTTGAGTAATTCGACGATCCTTTCGTCGATTCCCGTTTCCGTTATCCAGCGTATGGTTGGTACTTCTTCGGTGGTTCTCGATGCCACAGCGAAGAGTGATGTCATTGGGTCGATTAGACGACCGTGTCGAATATCTACGATGAGACCTGTGAACTTTAAAAAATCTGCGCCGATTATTGGCATCGTAACGTCCGCTACAATAAACGTCCATTGGAATGATCTCCTTAGACCGAGGTCCAATGTTATTTGTTTCTTCCCGAACGTGCTTATTTTAATACCATTTGCTGCGTAGAGCTGAAAATCGGTCTCCGGTTGGTGTGATGTGTACCTTGGTCTCGGCACTACCGATACGTCTGCTCCGGTGTCGATAAGATAATTTGTATTTGTGGATGTGTCGAAAACTTTTAGGCGACAATTTTGCGCCTCACCTTGGCACGTCGCCGTGTGCCTAGGCTTAATTAGTTTTTTAGTTTGAATGCTTCCCATTCCGGGCAATTCGGTCGACAATTTTGAGCGGCTTCTTTGAATCTAAAGTGATAAAAACATTTACGCGGCGTGTCATCCTCGTTATTGACTTTGCGTCCCGGTGTTGGGCTTCTCGGTGGCCCTTGCTGTGGGAATTGTCCCGGTGTTTGGCTTCTCGGTCGCCTTAGATGGGTCGATTGACTCCTTGCTCGCCTGTTGTTGTAGTTACGACTGCTCTGGCTGGTTTCCATTTGATCAAGTCTTTTTATGATGGCGTCGATTCGGTTCATCATATTTACTTCCACTTGACTTGCGCCTGATATGTTGATAGCTGACACTGTTGCGTGAGACATTGTCTCTAGTATGCGGTCTGCTAATTCTGCTAGTTGCGCCGCAGGAAGTGATTCGGCCGTGGTTGCGAGGATTTCTTGCGCTCGCATCGGTAACCTCTTCAACCAAATGGTCTTAACGACGTCGTCGCTGACCGCAGATCCACCGCTGGCTTTCAATTGTCGGAGCAATTGAGATGGCTTCATATCCCCCAACTCAATGCCCCGCAAAAGACGGTGGATCTGTGTCTGGTGAGACTCGCCTAATCGATCCAGTATGGCCCTCTTCAAATCGGTGTATAGGGTGTTTGACATCGGCCCTGTAATCACATCGCTCACCTCGTTGCTAACCTTGTCGTTAAGAGCGCATAGCAGGTGATGGTATTTTGTGGTCTCGCTCGTGATCCAGCTCAACCCGAACTGTGCCTCCACCATGTGGAACCATAGTCGAGGGTCCTACGATTGTAGCGGTACTATGCGCACCGAGATAGCGGCCATGGATGCAGTGGGCGTAGTTGCTGGTACGGATCTATTAGGGTTATCGTGTGCTTCTGTTGCTTGTCGTGGTGATGGGGATTCGCTGGCTAACGGGGTGGTGTTGCCTCGTGTTGCTTCTGCCATTACTCTTTGTACCGCTGCTTGGATCATTGTTTCTAAATCCATTGTTGCGGCGACGGCGTTATTTGATATAGCCGACGAGGCTGATGGTTGGTCCTCAAGCAGGGTCGTGGTAACGTTTGAGGATGTTGGATCGTTTAAACCCATTTCGTTTTTTATTGAATCACTTTTTGTACACTTCACTTACTCTTTCTTTTGGCCCGTCGGTGTGGCGATCGCGAAAAAATATGTACGACAAAAATGTAAACCAAATAATTATGAAATATAATAAATAATGAAACACAGTATCGATATTTTATTTATTGATAATTTATTATTATTTATTGTTGGATAAATGCTAGAACCGTAAAATTGGTAAAAAATGAAAAATTTGGATAAAATTTAATACAATAACAAGTGTAAGAAAAAACTTCCCTTTATTTTTTAAAAAATTTCGTAACGAACTTTCGCTTTACCATAGTTATGTGATACGCGGACGACAATATACACAAGAAAATTTGGAAATATACCACTCGCTCGCACCAAGTGGTGAATCACACCAAATACAACTCTTATAAACGTGAAACAATTTGTTATATCTTGTTTCACTAACATGAAACCGGGACGAAAATCGGGTAGAATAAAGTTAAAAGAAAACTTAGCTTACCCGTTTACAATCTTTTTAATGTTGTTCTGAGTCACTCGTACTGCTCCGGGTGCTGTTCCTGGTGTGTGATGCTTCCTCCTTTACCGAGATTGGGAATCAGCTGGTTATTACGGTTTATTTTCCTTTTCTTACATGCCTCTTCAGTGGGCGCTTTTTATTTCTATATTATTTTATCGTGATTGTGTTCACGATGAGCGACTAATTGCGTTCGCTAGTTGCCGTGAGGGCAGGCTACTACTGCCCTAACCGTGTCCTTTTATATTAATTAAATGAATCTGGCACTAATATCGCTGTGCCAGATCACGTCGGGGTCACCACTTTATGGGGTGTGATGCGGCCGTTCGACTCACCGACACCCCACACAATCTAATGCCGACCGGGTTCAGATATGTTGAACGGTGGCACTAGGTAATTGCACGGTTAATCTGCTTTCACTCACAATTGGTTAAATTAATACTTTTTTATATTGTTTTTAATTGACGAGTTTGAACTCGGTTTTATTTAATAAACACATTATAATAATACGATAAATAATTAATATTATTGCTGAGCTAGAATTTTCGTGCTAGCTCCTAACGGCCACCAAGTAATTCTTTTTTTCTTTATCCAACCGATTTTTCTTATATACTCGACGTATTGTTTTTACGTCGCCTATACGATTTGCGTGCAGTGTCTTTGCTGAAACTCTCCACACAGTGCGAACGAGTGGTGGTAAGTTTTACTATTGAAATCTAGATGGCACTTCACATAACTATGGCGAAAATCGTTATTGGTACCGGTATGTGGAATATGGTGTCATCTCACTCTAATGGTAATGAATTGTCATTAGCTTTATTGGATGACACAATATTCCACGACCGCGTGATTGTTGTTTTGATAATCGGGAGTTGTGGGGACTAAATGGGTAAATAAAATACGATAGAGTGTTTTCGCTTTGACAACTTTATTTGATCTTTATTTACTCGTAGCTACCATCGACGTATCACCACAAGATACTTATGTTATAATAATTTTTTTTCTGAAGTTCATAATGATCCAGATCCTTTGAAACTCTTGGATACATCTTGTATTTCCGATTCCGATTGGGCGATCGAAGTAAGTAAAATTATAATAATGGTGTAAGAATTCTGATATTTTCCATTAATTTTCGCTTTGCAGACATTATCCCGAATTCCTAAAGAAGCAGTGCACAAGACTTCAAGTCGTATTTACTACAAATCGTCAAAATCATCTAAGGTTACATTGAAATTAAAAATGATGGAGCTGTAGATCCCGATTCACAATAGAAAGATATTAAGCGCGTTTTTTTTATTCGCTCCGGATAGCTGCTATCGAGAGCCGTCATATGAAAAGTGGCTCCGGATAGCGCTCCGTATAAATAGGTAGAGCCAAATATTTTTTATATGAAGTTTTTGGTAAACAATTGAATTAAAAATGATAGTTTGATGTTAAATAAGTTTAGTTTACCAATAAATAGCGCGTCATATCTAAATTTAGGCGTATAAAAACGACGGCTCTCGATAGCAGCTATCCGGAGCGAATAAAAAAACACTACAATTGCGTATATTTATGAAAAGAGTGTTGTAAAATACAATGCCATATTAACTAACTGATTTACAACTGGTAAAAATTCATATTATAAATTACATATTTTGGAAGCTGATCCAAGTAATAAGTATTGGCTATATGGGGTTAAACCATTATGGCGTCATGCGAATTGTTTAGAGAAAATGCGGGATATTTACTTCGAATCTGGTGATTAATTACCATCCATCATATAAGCAATTAAAAAACAAAGCCCAGCAAGCCATTGCTAAAAACACAATTAAAGCTCAAACTGCTTCTTGGAAAATAAAACGAGAAATAGAAGATGATGTTAACATCGCCAAAACGGTCGAGAAAGATAAGTTTTTACAACGGTACCAGTTGCATCCACCGATTTCAGTTCGTTATCCATATATTATTTTTTTGCTACTCGTAAAAGTGGGCTCCATACAAATTTGGTGCTTCCACTTCTCCAATTCTCATTTCACTTTTCGCAATTTCTCGATAAAATTAACAGTACGTTTGCTTTTTAATTTTCACCCACTTTTTCCTTTTAGTTCCATTTAAAGAACGTTTGACTTCCCTAAACTCCCATACTTTTTACTTCTACAGTAGCATTCTATTTTAATAAAATGAGGTACGAGTATCAAAAATGATTTTAAACATTTATACGGTAATACAACATGATTATCGTGTAAGATCAGTTCCCATTGCACAAATGGAATAATTAAATTAAAAATCAAAATTTTAATTGTTTATAAGGTGTTAAAAGGGCACAAATAAATGCAGAATAATTTAATCGGGAAAATATCTAGATCTTCTTATGTAGTTAAAGGCGTTGGGGTTGCCAATATAGAAAAGTACATTCAGCATTTTAATACAAATAAGATACCTGCATGGTCGTCAGATGCACCGTACATTTTCGACGCCGTACATTTACAACCCTGTACGCTGTACATGAACATACGTGAAGATTTTGCTGAATCCTGGATACATCCTCACGTACGAAATGAATAACAAGGAGAAGTATACGTTCTATATTTCTTTAAGAAACGTTCGGACTAATCAAAATTTAAATAAGGGGAAAAGTACTAAAGTTTAACCTTTATATATTGTAAACCTTGTTTAACCGTTAGTTTTATAACCGTTAGTTCAAGTGTAAAACGGCCCTAAATAAATAAATAATTTAGAGTTATAATAAATAAATAAGATATAATTAGTTTTCGGGAAAATGCCTCGATCTTCTTATGTAAATAAAGACGTTGCGGTTGCCGTTATCGAAAAGTATATTGAACATTTTAATACAAATAAGTTACCTGCATGGTCGTCAGATGTTTGGAAGCAAATGAGTCGAGACCTAAATAATGCGTGAACTTTTAATGCAGTCTACGAAAACATAAGGAAAAATAAAAGAAATATTTTAATCATTGCGAGGCAAAACAAAAATATCCGCATGGATGATTTTCAACCCCAAGAACCGGTGTTTTGTGAAGAGTCAGTGGATGATACGTCTTACTCATCAATTAATAATAATTATTTCATGGAAGAGCATAACCTAGAGCCTGACCAAAAATGGTTTCCAGTACTATTAACAGCTTCTGAGTGGTTGGAAATAAAACCTGATGAAAATGCTCCGAACAATTTAAAAAAATATTCGTGGACTAATGTTATCGCCAAAGCATTTCGGGTCCAATATCGTTTACCTTGTGCATTTGTTTTCAAACGAGGGCGTATTACTAATTCATCAAAAAAAAACCTCATTTTATTAAAATAGAAGGCTACTGCAGAAGTACAAAAGGTGGGAATAAATTTCTAGGAATTGTGGATGAAAATCCTGAAAATGGAGATTTACTTTTAAATATTCGTGCTCGAGATACTACCCAAGAAGAACACGAAGCAGTAAAGCGTCCTTTAAACGGAAGTGAAAGGAAAAAAGTTGGTGAAAAATTAAAAAGCAAAAGTTCTGTTAATTTTCATCGAGAAATTGCGAGAAATGAAATGAGAATTGGAGAAGTGGAACCACCAAATTTGTATGGGGCCAACGTTTTACGAGTAGCAAAAAAAGAATATATGGATAACGAACTGGCAATAAAACCTATAGATAATCGGGATGTAATCAAAGCTATAGAGGAAATGTCATTTACATTGCCATATATGCAAATAATACATTCGATTAGTTCAATTCCATTTTTTGTTTTTTATAGTACGAGAGAACAATTATTCGCTTACAAAGAGTACTGCCGTTTAATTAAACATTCTCAAGTTTCGGTGGATGCAACTGGTAGCGTTGTAAAAAAACTAAATAATTGTAAAGGAAGGAAAAGCGGACTGTATATTTTTATATGCAATTGTGATCAATTTTGAAAAAACACGTTAGGTGTGCATCATATGCTTTCTGAAAAGCACGAAACAGAATTGATCGAATACTGGCTTAAACAATGGAAGCGTCAAGGTGCCCCTTCACCTACGGAAGCGGTTTGTGACTATTCAAAAGCTATACTGTCAGCGTTGTCATTAGCATTTAATAATAATATAATAAAAGACTATATTGACAAATGTTATGTATGGGCAAATAAACCAAAACCCGAGAGAGAAAATCATAAGCCCGTTAATACTTACATACGAGTAGACGTGGCTCATTTAATTCATATGGTAACTCGTTGGCATTGTTTTAGTAATAAAAGGCAAAGTTACTTAAAAAAGTTTTATGTGCGATGTGTGGCCTTACTGATAGATTCAAATACAATACAAGATTTTGAACGTATTTTTCTTTTAATATGTTTCATTGCTCTTCAATCACATGAAGATTCTATCTTAATTTCATCAGTTGCAAATACAGCAAAATCAGCAAGATTAATATTAGAACATTTTATATCCGTACGTGAGGCATTTCATTGTGACCGGAAATACGGATCTCTGCGAAGGTGGACCGTCTATTTCTCCGAAACTCGTGGGAACAAATGAACACAAATAAAATAAAAGCAAAAGGGACAGGCACCCTCAAAAAGCCAGCAGGTACAACGGATGGTGGCTCAAACCTTAAAGGTGGAGTCACCAACGAAGAAACAATAAGGGTCTTAAAGCCTGCGGTGTCGGGTACCAGCGGAAGCCCAGGGGCTGCCGTAGGAAAAGGGAACTTGGACCGTAAAGGGCAAGCTACCTTCACAGTAGGTTCGGTAAACACGGCCTTGGTACCTAAGCCGGGAACCGACGCTCGGCGCAGAGGATATTAGATAGGCTGGCTGCCACCCCTGAGTGGCTCCTAACGAAGGAACAGAAGGAATCTCAGGCATGGGCATAGGTTACCTTCTTAGGCGACAATTCGGCGACAAGTCCCAAGACGAATTGGAAGCTGGGGATAGTAAGCGACCCAGAATGCAGGGAGCCCAAGGAGATACTAGGACGCACGGGGCAAGACTGTTCAGTGACGCCCTTAAAGAGCATCCAGATATACTAGCCGTCATTGACAGGAGTCAAGAAGATGGGGGTATCACTCTCGATAAATGGAGGCTAGTGTATAACGCACTGAACTCCGTATTCCTAACGGTCCTCGTAGAAAATCCGGGGCCACCTCCATCTTGTAGGGATGCAGGATGGCACCAAGGGCGCGTTAAGCTAACGGCGTACGCAGATCAAAGATCGGCAGACCTTTATCGTCAGGCCGTAGCTTAGGTAGGAGAAGTGTGGCGAGGCGCGAAGCTGGCAGTCGTTTACAGGGACGAGATCCCTAGCAGACCAAGGGCACGCGACTGGCTGCCAATCGAGCCATCCTGTCCGGATGAAATAATGCGCATAATTCGGGCAAGCAACGTTGATCTTCCGACGAACAATTGGAAGATCATTAAACAAGAGAACGCGCAGGGAGGATCTAGGTTGTCCATTTTAGTGGTGAACAGAGAATCCCTATTCCCTCTTGCTAAAAAGAAGGGGGTAATCGGCTTCGGTTTCGGGTCAATTATCCTAAAGGTGTTTAAAAAGGATGAGGTCGATGCAATTGTGGAAGACCTACCAGGGAAAGAGCAGGGAGAAGGTGCTAACACGTGGGTCGTTGCGTGGGACGGCTATGGGTAGTCGCCTATCTCTGGACTCGAACGGGGAGGATCGGGTCGAGTCGATGGGGGAGGAGGGTGGCACCAAAAGCCAACACGGAGCACCGAAAGGGAGCGTCAGGATTGATGACGTCCCCTAGGACCGAGAGATTCAACCCGCCGCGACAGCGGAGGGTATATGAAAGAAGTTAAGTTGATCTGTTTATGCTGAGCACGGTTCAGATTAATCTTCACCATTCTAAGGCTGCTTCGGCAGCCTTGATCCTCAGACTGACCAAACCGGATGAGGACATAATCCTAGTTCAAGAACCCTGGATTAGTAAAAACAAGATCTGTGGCCTCGGTTTAAAAGAGTAGACAATTTTATACTCTTCTAGGTCCGATAAGATCAAATCTTGCATTCTCGCTAAAAATAACTTGAGAATTTTTCTTCTTCCACAATATAGTAGTGGAGACGTAACGGCAGTCGACCTGGAGACGGGAGGCTGCTTACTATGGTTGGTTTCAGCCTATATGGACTGAGAGAAGGAGGTTCCGCCGGATAACCTTGGGGAACTGATACTCGAAGCGGAACGGGAAAAGATCGGAGTAATACTGGGTTGTGATGCCAATGCGCATCATACAATCTGGGGAACACCGATATCAATGATAGGGGTGAGTACTTATTTGATTACTTATTGGGTACTAACCTTGCAGTGTGTAATCTGGGGCAAGAGCCCACTTTAATGATTAGTAACAGGCAGGGGATACTGGATGTTACCTTTGCATCAGACTCCATTACATAAGTGAGGGTGGCGAAGGAACATTCCTTCTCGGACCATCGGTACGTGACGTTTAATATTGTCATTCACTCTGTTACCCGGAAAGCCTTCAGGAATCCTAGAAGGACTAACTGGAACAAATACGGGGAAGTGTTACTAGGACTCTTACCGACCGATGCTCCGAAGACCCCATCCACAGAGAAGGAGCTGGATTTCCTGGTGGGGGAAATCACAAGCGCCTGCAACTTGTCCTTGGACACTGCTTGCTCCAAGAGAATACCTAAAGGGAAGCAGAAACCAGGGAGTTGGGAAATCCTTCGTTTATGGTGTAGGAAAGCATTCAATAGAGCAAAGGGCTCTAGGGAAGCTCAGGACTGGGACTCCTACAAGGAGCACCTTAAAAAGTATAAAAAGGAAATAAGGAAGGCGCGGAGTAGGTCTTGGAGACTATTCTGTGATAAAATGGTAGCGCTGGGCTGTGGACAATGTCTAGTGGGGAATCATTAGCGCTTCTGTTGGATAACCCTTTCCCAGGTAGTGTGGGTGTGTCGACGGAGCTTGGTAGGAATAGGAAAAAATGATCGTCGGGGTGCCCGGAGGAAATCGTGTGCAAAAACCGGATCCAATGGCACTAAACGACTTTAAACCCTATAAATCGGCAGGCCCGGACGGTATCATCCCAGCGGAATTGCAAAAACACTCGTCGATCATTCTCTCATGGCTAGAGGTGATCTTCAGGGGGTGTCTAAAACTGAATTATATTCCTAGGAAATGGACGGAGGTTAGGGTGATTTTCATCCCGAAAACGGAGAAGAATTCACAGGCCTACTCAAAAGACCTAAGACCCATAACTCTATCATCCTTTCTGTTGAAAACATTGGAAAGACTGATCGACGTGTACATACGTGCAAAAATGAAACCCAGTAATTGGGCGACTTCTCAGCATGCGTGCTGGAAACGGAAATCTGAGGACCCGGCTCTGCATTCCCTGGTGCGAACAATTGAGAAGTCAATCCTCTCGAAAGAGTACTGTATGGTAGCCTTCCAAGTTAGATGGCAAACTCGGAGCAGGAGTCTATTGTGACAAATTATTGTGAATATATCCGTTCGTCGTCCTGATCACTGCAGTGTATACCAGGCGGAGGTGGTAGCAATTGAGGAAGCGCTGACTTGGTTGAAGCATAATGTCATATCCACAAGGGATATAACAATATATGTGAACAGTCAGGCGGCAATCTAGTCGCTGGAATCAGTTTCTCTGACGTCCGTGGTGGCATTGAAATGCTGCTCATTTCTTAACGAGATGAGTGAGCATTTAAATATCCAGATAGTCTGGGTCCCCGGTCATTCGGACGTACTAGGGAACTGCAGGGCGGACGAACTGGGAAGGCAAGGTACAACTCTCCAATTGAAACCGCAAAGGGCAAATCTGGGGAGGCCCATAGCAGCGTTTTATAGGGCGCTTAGAAATGAAGCGATAGCCTCGGCACAGAAGAGGTGGACTAACACCATAACATGTTATGTAGCGCGGCAAGTCTGGCCGAAACTGGACTTGAAGCGCTCTAAAACACTACTTTCCCTACGTAGACCTGACTTAAGTATAGTCGTGGGGGTGCTCACAAGACACTGCCTCATTGGGGAGCATGCGAGGAGGCTTGGGTTCATTACAAATGACTTCTGTAGAAGCTGTATGGATGAAGAGGAGGAAGTGACTCTGAGCCACTTCCTCTGCTCATGCCCGGCGCTAGCTTAAAGGAGGCATAAATATCTGGGCAAGTATAGCTTGGACGGCCTTATGGATCTCGAGAACTGCAATGTGCGAGATAGCTTACGCTACATAAGTAGCTCAAAATGATTCCAATGAAGGTGTAAGGGGAGTAGGATCCCTTGGTATCACAACGGACCGTCATCGGTTTAAGTGTGCATATTGGCAGCCACTCTAACCTAACCTAACCTAACCTATGTTATTAGCTATCGATTGGCATCAATAACTCACTTTAAATTTTACTACTAGGGTTTTTTGCCGTATATACACCTTCTCCGCCACAACACACGCAACATTAACAATGTTGAAGAAGAACGGCCTTACTCGCCTAATTCTTCTCTTGGTTCTAAAATGGTTTAAGGCAACAATAACAATAAAGGAGGCTAACGCAAATAAAATGCAAACATTTTAGGCTAACGTAGATTTTTTCAGGCCCTGAAATGAAAGCTTGCCTAGGGCTTGGATATTCCTTAGTCCGTCACTGATTCAAACTATATAAATGTGTGGAGAGATTGAAAACGAGTAAGGAATAAATACTTCGAATATTTATCTGGTCTTTGGATGCTTGTGAAAAAGACATTTAATATTTGGAAGCCCATTTGCTGGAAACAAGAATTCTTAATTTCTAAGAAACTCTTATCCTTGGGTAAAAGAGACGACTTGACCATAATTTAAATTTTTGAATTAAGAGGATGCTTGTATGATTAATGGTCACTCTTTTTCAACTGGCTTATTTGTCTGTTTTTGTAGCCCTTGGTTGATTGAGTCCGGCGACTGTCATTTGATTTTAGAACTGCATTCAACAATTTAGTTTAGGGACTTTCCCAATCGTATTTTTGTTACATAACAGCGGTCTATTAATTTTTCAAATTTGTGTTGCCTGTTTAGCTTACAACCTACTCACTTGTTTCTTTATGTTCTTGCGCCTTCCACTTTTTGGCGAAGGTATACAATTTTTCCTAACTAACCTTTTTCCTTAACAAAATACTCCTTGAGCTCAAAATTTTCGTTATTGTGGTTCTCTCTACTTAAAAATACCAATTTCAAAATGCAAATTTCGCTATATATTCGAATATTAATGGTTTTTCTATTCAAATACATAAGTATCGGCTTCAAAAATTCTCCAAATACAGCCATCGCGATGGACCACCTAAAATTTGGGGTAAGTTCAATTTGAGGCGCCACCCTAAAGTCACCAATGTAAAGTCAATATCTATTAGTTCTGTCTATTCAAACAATTAACAGTTTTACAGAAACTTCGATAAAATTCCTCAACTCAGTTAAATAAATTTCCATTTAAAACTATTTATATACATGGATCATGAATTAATTAGGTTATGCTACAAAATGTTGAACATAAAATTCAATCTAAATATATATTTCATTATCGACAGCACGTATAACTGACTTAACACATTAAAATTAATCCAATTAATAATTTATCAAATAAATTCTAAACTCTCTTTCTCCCCGCAATCATCATAAACAACAACAAAAGTAATAAAAATATATCCAAATTTATTTATCCAACAACACAAAACGGGCCCATAACTATATTCATAACTCCCAAAGTCTTAAATCATTCCGCAATTTCATGTATATTCAAACAAGAAAACGGAAAGGAACTTCTGAAGAAAAAAAGTTTCCGTCTTTCCAAATATAGCAAGTAGCGTAGCAAGAAAAAAAAAACAAAACAAAAAAAAGTTTGGTAAAATGAAATATTCTTTCGTCCTTATGCTTATGGTTATCCTTATGTTTTTCTCATTTGATTGTGTGTGTATGTGTATTTGTAATATGGCTTAACTCGATTAAATGAGTTCAATAATTTATTTTTGTCTTATAATGAATCTTAAAATTTATGATGTTATGTCATTTCATTTTGGGTACCATTCCTATCCTGTGTATACTTGGTAATATTATGGATGAGAACGATATAGGATGGTGTTTGTATATGATATTATTTGGATGAAAGGACGGCATATGGATGTACTTGTATACAACATAATTATGAATTATGAATATTGAATTTTTTATTTTTTTTGGAATATTATTAAAAATTAAAAGACATTTGTCACAATTATTTTTCAATTTTGTTAATGTAAATTGTGTACTGTTGTGTCGTTTTTGGTATTAATATCCTTTTTGCATACACATAAATATGTCGTACATAATCAAACACCCAACACTCATAAAGAATAAATTTTTGGAATATTTTTTATTTATTTTTTGAGAAGATGTCTTTTGCAAACAATGTACAATAAAATAATAGAAATGGATTATTTTGGTACATGGGAGACATTGTTTTGTTCTGTTCTATGTTCTAATTGAATAAATAACTAAAGGCGATTTAACTTTTTTTTTTTTTGTTGGTGTTGTGTGCTGCCACGGCAATATGGAATTGAGAGTTTAAGAACATTTTAATGATAATGGATTACTTATAATGAGTTTGGAATGGTGTGGTGGTGGTAGTGGGTACGGGTCATTGATATTTACGAATTATTGTTAGTTCGAGCAGAGATTTTCAGAATTTTATACTTGAGACAGAATTATTATTTTGTAAATATAACAATTTTATAGTTTTGAAGTTTAATAAAACTGTAGATGAATATAATATTTGCTTTCGTTGCTATAATCGAATAAGACTTATATCTTTATTGTTTGAATTGGGACCCTGATTTCAAATGTATATAGAATGGATTGAGTTAAAAAATATCTTGTTGTTTACTACATAGGTTTAAAAACAATCGAATATCAGAAACCAGGAGAAATTCAACATAAACCCGGAGATTTAATTAAATGTTGCTTATATATCAAAGCTTAAAGGAGACTGGGTAATTTAGCCCAAGGACACTTACAAATGCCGTTTCAAACGTTTTAGTAAGTTTATTAATTGTTACTTTGTGGTCTAAGCACACAACTAACACAATTCTCAGTTGTAATTTACTCACGCAAATCAAGAAATTTTGTTTGTGACGGCACGTTAAAAATCAAATAGAAGTATAAAGAAAAAAAAACGAAATCTTCGTGATTATCACGTTAAGATAAGAGTTTATGGAGTGTTCTCCCATACAACGATACGACAAAGTTACAACAAAATAATACGAAAATAACTTCTTGTCCCAAAACATCGCACCGTGCGATTTTTTTATTCCTTGCCCACATTGTTTTGGCCTTGTTAATTTTTATATGATGATTTGTTTTTAGTCCGAACATTGACTGGAATGTACTTCCTAAATAATATTGTGCTATAGAGAAAGAATTTATTTAGTTTTATGCATTCCAGTTATTATTTTGAATCTCATCTAGAAACAGCGAATTACATTATGTAAGCAGTTCTACCATAAACCCAATATCAGGTACCAATTTATGACATTCTACAGCGAGGATTTATTACTCCTATATTCTTGTGATCAAAACATTTCCCGATGGCAGTCCGTTTCGAATCAATATTGTTTTCTTATAACTGGGAGAAGAACGTAGGAGAATCTCGCATTAATCATATAACAAATCTCGATTCTCTAAAATCAAAGACTCCAAAGCGGTATATGTATATATAAAAATGAATGTTTGTAGAATCGTAAACTATGCATTTGATCATGTGATGATCTTTATCACGAAGGTTTCTGAGTTGGTACGACCAATTTTCGACAGATGGCGCCACTGTCATTCCAATGAATTTCATATATTGCCGTGACAGTTCATGCTGATTTGAATTGAAACGAAAACAGCGAGCGAATGGTGACGTTTCGAGTTGTGGGTGACATAAGAATTTATGTAAATTGTGAAATTCATGTCCGGCTCACATTGAACAGACAATATTGTGCGTATTTTTATATTTGAGAGCGTTTTTCGAATTGTTTTGTGCATTTCATTGTGAGTTAAATTAATAATTTAGATAAATAATTCAATCGAATTGAATTTTCGTAGTTTCCGTGAGCTGATTTTATTCATTCTCCACAGTGAATTCACGAAGATCATCGAATGTGTATGTGAAGGATCTGACTGTTGATTGACTTTCCGAACGCATTTGCTGTGCAGCTTTTTTTCGGATATCATCGTGAGTGGAATTAAAATCGATTTCAACAATTCTCGAATGCTGATTTTTTTCACTTCAAATTTCCCTCAGCGAATTGGTGATCACCGTCAATATTAACATTTCCATCCGTGTGTGAACAGCCGGTTCAATTGGATTGGATACATTGTGAGATTCGGATGGCTGATTGACATCTAATAAATTCAAACGCATTTTTCACGTCGTTCCCGTACAATTATGCCTCCAAAGCGACAAGCAATTAGCCCGATCTACACCTCAAGCACGGAATAAAAGAGCATTACGAGCCTCAGAATCAGACGAGCAACAAGCATTAAGGCTGGAAAATCTTTGAGTACATGCCGCTGAGACCCGTTTGTCTGAATCATCTGAACAACGAGAAGTGAGGTTAGAAACTGATCGAATACGTACTACTCAGGCCCGTTCGACAAAGACAACTGAACAACGGGAAAGAAGGCTGCAAAATGTTCGAATAAGCACCGCTCGATCAAGACGAAGACTGTATGCTGATTTAAATCTTGGTGCATTCCATTATGACAGTAATAATGATTACAGTCTTCATTGAAAGTGTCGTCATTGGAAAAATGGATAAAATTTGCATGTATTGTAGCGCCCTCAAATTTAAGAACGAAACGCCAAGAATGTGCTGCGCCAATGGAAAAGTTAAACTGCCAGAATTACATCCACCACCCGAACCACTATCAACATTGCTATCAGGTATTACACGTGAGTCGAAGCATTTCTTGGAAAACATTCGCAAATACAAATTATGCTTTCAAATGACATCGTTCGGTGCAACGAACATCGTGCGCGAAAATTACATGCCAACATTCAGAGTCCAAGGGCAAATTTATCATCATGCCGGATCACTTCTACCGTTGCCGGACGCAGATCACAAGTTTCTTCAAATTTATTTCATGGCAAACAGTGATGAACAAATTGAACAACGATGTCATTATAATGCGGGCACTAGACGAGAAATCGTGGCTGCGTTACAAGCCCTTTTCGATCAACACAATGAATTAGTTCAGTTGTTTAAAACCGCCATTCAAGGAATGCCAGCCGATGACTACGCAGTTATAATTCGAGCAGACAAAAGACCCGTTGACCAACACGAAAGACAGTTCAATGCAGCAACAATCGATGAAGTGGCGATCGTGATAGTTGGCGAAGAATTCGAATCGCGCGACATAATTCTTTATCGCAGAAGTGGTGACGTTCAGCAAGTCTCCGATACTCATCGTTCATACGACGGATTGCAGTATCCGATTCTGTTTTGGCGAGGAGAAGATGTATATCATTTCAACATCAAAATGAGAAATCCACAAACAGACGAGGAAACGAATAAGAAAGTCAGTGCTATGAATTATTATTCGTATCGATTGATGATTCATCAAGACGCTGAGAACCACATTCTGAAATGTCGACAATTGTTCCATCAATACATCGTCGACATGTACGCGAAGATTGAAACCGAACGACTCCTATATATTCGTTTGAATCAAACCGAGTTGCGTTCTGAATCAATCGTTAATGATGGTAACGTGAATCCAAACGAGTTGGGAAGAATGGTCATATTACCGTCTACATTCCTGGGGAGTCCACGGCACATGCATGAATAAGCACAAGATGCGATGACATACGTTCGCGCATATGGTCGTCCAGATTTGTTCATCACATTTACATGCAATCCAACATGGGATGAAATTAAAGAACTTCTGTTAGCTGGACAATCATCTTCGGACCGCCATGACATTACCGCACGCGTATTTAAACAAAAATTGAAATCTTTGATGGATTTTATTATCAAGCATCACGTTTATGGAGAGACACGCTGCTAGATGTATTCCATTGAATGGCACAAAAGAGGATTGCCACATGCACATATTTTGGTTTGGTTAATCAACAAAATTACGCCACATCAAATTGACCAAAACATCTCAGCAGAAATACCAGATAAGGACATTGATCCAGACTTATTCGACGTCGTTACCAAAAATATGATTCATTCATTCAACAATTCACCATGCATGTCTGATGGGAAATACCATCACTGGCAATGACGGATACCCACTGTATCATCGACGATCAGTTGAGGATGGAGGCAAATCCATCGTTCTGAAAGTACGAAACGTTGATGTCGAAGTCGATAATCGTTGGGTTGTGCCATATTCACCGTTGCTCTCAAAAACCTTCAAAGCACACATTAATGTTGAGTATTGCAATCCAGTGAAGTCGATCAAATACATTTGCAAATATGTCAACAAAGGAAGCGACATGGTAGTCTTCGGAGTAGGGAATGTGGCCGCACCGCTCGATGAAATCAACCAATACCAACTTGGACGCTACATTAGCAGCAATGAAGCAGTATGGCGCATCTTATCTTTTCCAATCCATGAACGACATCCAACAGTAGTACACTTGGCGGTGCATCTCGAGAATGGACAGCGCGTGTACTTCACAGCAGATACTATACGTGCAAGAGCATTGGTTCCACCGACAACAACTTTAACTGCATTTTACTCATTGTGCCAAGGTGATATTTTTGCAAAGACTCTACTTTATTCTGAGGTACCGAAATTCTACACATGGAATGCATCGGCTAAAAAGTTTCAACGTCGCAAACAAGGTAAAGCAGTTGAAGGACATCCCAATTTGTATTCCAGTGACACATTGGGTCTCTGTACACTGTTCACCCGAACAATACAGAATGCTTCTATCTGCGATTGCTGTTAATCAATGTACGTGGACCGACATCTTTCCAAGATTTAAGAACAGTGAACGGTCAGCTGTGCGCCACTTATCGCCAAGCTTGCCAGGAACTAAATCTTCTTGAGAATGATGCACATTGGGACACTACACTCGCTGATGCATCGAATACTGCTCGACCACAGCAAATACGCACGTTATTTGCCATAATATTGACAACCTGCTTCCCATCTAATCCAAAAGATCTTTGGAAAAAATACAAGGACTACATGAGTGAAGATATTCTACATCGTTTGCGCGCTGCGAATCAAAATCCGGACATTCAGTTCACACCAAACGTGTATAATGAGGCATTGATTTTGATTGAAGACATATGTTTGGCAATCGCTAACAAGGCACTGGTGCAACTAGAAATGCCTGCTCCGAACCGACCAGCGAACGACCTTTTCGATCGTGATTTGCAACGAGAAACACACTTTGATTCTGACGAACTGGGGACATTTGTTCAGACAAATCTTCCGCAGTTGGTTCCAGAACAACGCATTGCGTATGACAGAATTATGCGTGCAATCACAGAACAAAGCGGTGGACTGTTTTTCATAGATGCGCCCGGTGGAACAGGCAAGACTTTTCTTCTTTCACTCATTTTGGCAACCATACGATCACAAAATAATATTGCACTGGCCATTGCATCATCTGGAATTGGTGGCCGAACAGCGCATTCAGCATTGAAACTGCCGTTGAATTTACAAAACACTGAGGCACTAAGATGCAACATCAGCAAAAACTCTAGAATGGGCAAAGTACTCCAAACGTGTCAAATTATCATATGGGGCGAATGTACAATGTCTCACAAGAAAGCATTGGAAGCGCTTGATCGTACACTGCCAGATTTGAGAGGAAACGCGCGGATCTTCGGTGGCGCACTCATTTTATTGTCTGGTGATTTTCGACAAACACTGCTGGTTATACCACATTCAACACCCGCTGATGAACTTAATGCATGTCTCAAATCATCAGTTTTATCGATGTCAATACCATCAACTTCACTATTCAGAATGGAATACCCGGCGAAACGACAACATATAAGTCCATCGATACTATGGTGAATCAAGATGAAGTTATCAACCATCCAACTGAATTCTTGAATTCGCTCGATTTGCCAGGCATACCACCGCACGTTCTTACTTTGAAAATTGGCGTACCCATCATTCTTCTTCGAAACATAAATCCACCACGACTTTGTAACGGTACCAGACCCTCAGTCAAGAAAATGACGAACAATGTTATCGAGGCAACAATTTTGATTGGAAAATTCAAAGGTGAAGACGTACTGTTGCCACGTATCCCAATGATCCCGACAGATATGCCATTCGAATTCAAACGTTTGCAGTTCCTGGTGCGACTCGCTTTCGCAATAACTATCAACAAAGCACAAGGACAATCGTTACCAGTGTGTGGATTAAATTTGAAGAATCCATGCTTCTCACATGGGCAGCTCTATGTGGCCTGCTCACGCGTCGGAAAACCTTCTGATTTATTGGTTTACGCACCAGATGGAAAAACAAGAAATATTGTGTATCCCACAGCACTTCAATAAATATCGAATTGAAACGAAACGCTGCAATGTCACAATTTTTTCGAAATGAACAAAATCAATAAAATGACTCAAAATGAATTGAATATTTGTATAATGTCTTTCCTTCAAATTTATTTTAGTTGGTAGCGTAGCAATGCGCGCAGGGTACAGCTAGTTATCGAATAAATATTGATGTAAGGCTAATAATTATTTTTGTGGGTCTAAAAATACGGTACCCATTTTTTCCATTTTTGTTCCATTGCGGATTTAAGAATTTTAGAAAATGTGTCAGTAGTGCAGCAGCGTTCTTCAAACTGAGTTCCACGGAACCCTAGGGTTCCGCTAGATGTTTCAGGGGTTCCGTGAAAAAACATGGATTCACTTTGCAACTGGATGAATCAACAGATGTTGCTGGATTACCAGTTTTAATAGTGTTCGTAAGATACATAGACGAATCCAATTTTACAGAAGACACGCTTTTATTTTCAAAGCTCTGCCAACTCGAACAATAGGTCAAGAAATATATAATTTACTTGATGCATATATTTTGAAAATCATTCAATTCCTTAGAAATTATGCCATCATATACGCACTGATGGAGCCAAGGCCATGTTGGTGTCACAAAGGGCGTAATAGCACGCATAAAGCAAAGAGCTCCAGACATAAAAAACAGCCATTGCAATCTTCATCGTCAAGCTCTTGCTGTTAAACGGATAGCACAAGCACTCCAACAAGTTCTCAATGAAGCCGTTAAGATTGTAAATTTCATCAAATCTAGACCGCTAAATGCCAGGATATTTGCTCTATTATAAAACATAAAAAATTGCTTTTTCATACAGAAGTGGGATGGTTATCCAGGGGAAAGGTTCTGACCAGATTCTGCGAATTACAAGATGAAATTCGAATCTTTTTATCAGAACATGAATATGAATTGCCTACAAAACTTAATAACGTTAGTTGGCTTCAAAATCTAGCCTGCCTTGTCGATATATTTTTGTACTTAAACGAAGACAATCTTTCACTTCAGGGGCCAAATACTCCAATTTTTAAGGTCAGTAGTAAAGCCAACTCAATAAAATAGAAGCACAAGCTTTGGCAGAAATGGACCACCAAAAATAATACAGAATGTTTTGTTTTATTAAACAATTTCTTGACAACCGACCATACCGCGTTCGGCCAGAATGTCAAAAATAATATTTTGAAACATTTAACTACGTCGCTACGAAAACCAAATACAGAAATCGACTTGATGCAGAAAATAATATGCGTCTCCAACTAACACCAATACATCCGTATATTGATAAATTGTGATCTAATAGCCAAGCTCACCCAAGTCATTAACTTTCTTGGCTAATCGAGCTTTATTACACCATTTTTTGGGTCTAGTGAAAAATTATTTGTTCACCCCATTTTAATGCAAAACAGAAAAGTAACGAAAAAATAATAATTTTTCACCAGGCCCAAAAAATGGTACAATAGCGCCTCATCGAGGCGAAGAAGGTTTTTAAATTTTTTTTTATTTTTTTATGTGTATTTTGTGTTACATAATCCGTATGTTCACTGACGGCCTTTTAACAGAAAATACGGATATTTTTTGACAAATGTTACACCCGCTAACTTCACTTTAATAAAATATTCGGATTTTTTTTTGATTACGAGTGAACAGCTTTTGACTTGACATATAATTCTGGTATTTTAAACGTCAACATCCCATTTTCCTTTCATTATTTTAATCTTTTTTATTATTACCATTGTTCAAATCGAAGCAAAACATATTTATTATTTTAATTTAAATTTTTCATTTCGCAGAAATTTTTGATTTTTTTTTCGCCGTTAAAAGAATTAATTTTCTGTTGTCAAAAAAACTCCAAAAGAATCCAAATAAAAGTAGAGTTAAAAATATACCGATCCTTTTAATGCGTTCGTTTTTTGCTCACAAAATATCCGGATATTTTTTATCCCTGATCATCAGCGAACACTAGGAATATGTACCTATATTATATAGAATAAAATGATTTGTTTTTTTTTTTTTTTGACTGAATAAATGCAAATTTTTATCTGGTATAAAGTTTTTAACATAGGAGGGTTCCGCTGCAAATTTTATATAGAAAAAGGGTTCCTTGGATGACAAAGTTTGAAGAACGCTGCCATACAGCATAAGCTTCACTCATGGTTAGTTGTTCAGTCTGTAGAAGTACAGTCGTCTCATACGATTATCTTAATGTTTTTAAAATATTTTCCATTTTATCTCAATCCCTTTCGCATATAGAATGTACGGGATATCTTCTTTCCTCACAAAAAACTCAGAAGTTTAATAAGTCTAATTATCATAACATAAGTTGAACTCCACATGGTGGTCACATTTCTTTGATAGGCAAGAATATTGGGTGTTCTTAAGGTTATTACAAGTGACAAAGATTTCGACTTAATTGTTTCATAGACATCTACTGTATTTATGACGTCATTGATAGCTAACTGCAATGTGTGTGTCAAACATTTCACCGAAGAAAACAAAAAATTAATTTTCGTCATTATTCCATCTTCATATCACATTTTCATCTTCTTCTTGTGCAATTCTAAGCAGATAAGGTGCTTTTACCATTTTTCTTCCGTTTTTGGAAGTAAAAGTGTATATTTGTCGTAATTTTATATTTCATCACTTCTTTGATTTGTTCACATAAGTATAAGGCTGTATATTTTTTCCGAAATTCCTTAATCGCTAAAGTTCGGATACATATTTCACCATTTTTTTTCCAAACTGTATGTTAATTTCAATGTACAGAACAGTACAAGACAACACTCAAGTAACGATAATGTTTTAACCAGCTGCACTTAATGGCATTCCATTGACAGGCACAAGTTCAATACAATGATCTATCATTTCTGGCGAACTTATATTGAAAGTGACGGTTTTATTATTTGACACTGCACCGATTTCTTCCCAACTCTTTTGTTGTAACCCGTTTTTATTTTTTTAATTCACTTGGTAAAATTTATTTTAAATTTCTGGGTGTTTAATTTCATTTTTGCAATGCTTGCATTTACTGCTATCATTTTGTCTCACAAACTGCTCATGAATGCTTCTATTTTCGTTACCAATATCTAGGCCCATGCTAAAATCGTTGCCAATTTCGTTACCAATATCTCTTCTGGCCATCTCTGCATAAATTTCTTCCAATTATTTTAAAATTATATTTTGTCACTCAATAAAGGATCATTTTGTCTATTGTGTAAGGCAAATATTACACTGTCAATTTTCTAAAATAGCTGTAATGTAATAAAATAATAATTATATATTATATTTGTAACGAAAATTTATTGGTGGTCAAGGTATCGACTTATCCTCCGAGGATAAGGGACCATGATTCCGTTATCAGAACACGAATTTAGAGGTCCGGTGCGATATCAGTGGCGGGCTAAGCTCAGGGTGGAGCGTGGGGTTTCCGGGGTGATAAAATTGACCGCATAGCTGACAAGGACTGGAAAAGGACAAAGAGTGTATCGCCCCGGCCCCCCCCCCAAGAGTGTATGGGGGACCTCGACAGAAGAAAACGGAATTGGAATGAAGAGGCTAAGTGATGCCCCACCGAGCGCCGAGACGAGGAACCGTGAAAATGGCTGGTATCCTCGTCCCCCAGCTCAGCATGCAAGGGACAACGAGGAGGAACGGTCCAGCACAGTCACGACGCTAGCGCCGGAATCCGCTGGAGCACCCCTCCCTGATGTAGCCGGATAACAAATTATAAGAGACACATTTTTGGCCGAAGTCACGAGGACGAAGCGAAAAAAAAAACTATTGAAAATAAAGAAAACACAATATAAATTTAACAATAATATCAGATAGGGAGGCCAGGGAATCATATTGAACGCACCGTGGCGGAATGGCCTATTCCCCTACCTCCGCTCCATACGTATCACCAAACCAGTAGACCAAACCTCATTAAATTATAATTAAATTTCAACACCATTTTTAGGATAAACATAATTAATTTTATTTACAATTCATTATCCAAAAAAAACAACACGGGCAGAGTATGTGTTGCGGGACGGAATTAAACACCTCTCTAACATTATGAGGAGTATTAACAAAAAAAAACAATAAATGAAAACAAAAAAAGTACAAACAAAGAAATATATATAATAATAGCAAGGACCTGGAAAAACCCAACAAAAAAAAACTGTTCAAACTTACGTTTTGGTTCCTGATCCTCTCCAGAGCGCTTTGTTGGAAACCGGCATCTGTATGGACAAAAAAAAATATATTCTGATTTAAATATCCCCTTAAGGGGTGGCTGGAATTTTGTTGTTGGGGTTCCCTTACAACGATGGTTCCATAAATGATAAATTTTTTTTTTGTTGCTGGGACACTCTCAACCGTCAGTCAATTCCTCGCACAACATGGACGTCCTTGTTGGCGTGCTTCGTCAGGCCTTTGGGGTGCTTCATCACTCCTTCTCGTTGAGACGATATTTTTTTTGTCTTTTTTTTTTTTTTGCCTTATCCTATTAAGGCGGATCTTGGACCCCAATATACTGGGCTATTGTTTTTTATATAACATACGGTTCATGTACCGTAATGTCCTTTTTTTTTTTTTGTTGGTAATTTTTTATTGAAACTTTTTTATATCAATATTTTATCACCTTTAAATTTACGCTATTAACACCACGTATTAGTTTTCCCGTTATATTTGTTAGCACTTACGTTTACATTAAGGTTCTTGACACTATTGTTCATTACTAATGGACTATTCTCCGGTAATCGGGAACTATTTTATTTAGACCTTTTCATTATTCTTTTTTTTTTTCACAACGTTCAATTCACAACTTTTATTTCTTTTCGTTCTGACTTGACTGTCTTCCTTTATTTTTTTTCTTCGCTTTTTCAACAAATTTTCAAACCTCCTTGTGTTTGTCTCGCTGATCATTATGCTACTTGCTATCCACTCGTTGGAGAAAAAAAACCAACCGGGAATTTTTGCAAGATATTCTGGGTGGTCCATCTAACGTTTGCAATTTAATTTGGCTCTAATTCGTCATTGAGATGAATAAATATTTTCAAACCGGTTGGTTTTATTAGAAAAAGTATACATTGCCATTAAGCATGGAACACAGTTTCATTCAAATAACATCTTTATAGTACCCCATTCTATCAACCCAATTTTTCAGAACATTTTCGATTGTATTGATCGATTGTATATATCACAGAACTGTGTGAAATGTTCAATTCTTGAGCACGATGGTGAGTTGATGTTGATGGATGCTCAGAACACATAGAAGATTCACCACTTTGAAAGTAAGTTTTCGTAAAAGTCAAACATTAAACTAATTTTCTGTCATAACACGAATGACGTAAGTGTTGCCACACTCGAAATAACCGATAGTTGAAATTGCAAACGCTAGATGAATCACTCGTTACAATAAAAAACGAAAGGATTACATTAACATAAAATTTAAAACCAAAGAACAAAAAAAAACAAATGAAAATTTTAAAATGGAAATTAAAGCTTGTTTTACATTCAACGATTTAAGCAGAAGCAGATAATTGGAAGAGACGAGCCGGAATGCCAGACGCCTCTCTCCGGGGGCGATGTCCGGATCAAAAAAAGTTGATTTGGGTCAAGAAAATGGCGTTTCCATTTTTGCCGATTTTTTCTTTACTAATAATTCTCGATTTTTTGGTAGATTTGATCCGACTTTCACAAACGTGACATGAACGTAAGAAATGTATCGTCAAAATTTTGTTCTTTTTACGGTAACTTTAGATTGCACACTACAATATGTTAAATCACAGAATGCCCAGAAGCGACATAACGCGTTTTTTATGCGGAGAAACGTGGACTCATTTTGTTGACCTTGTTTTGGCGGAGGTAAGATTTTCAGTGTTAAGTTATCGTTCAGTGGCTGAAATTCCAAAATTAACATGTAAAATATAAGATAAGAGCAAAAATTTGTTTGGTCCACGCAATGGTGAACAACGGTAAAATTCTGTAAAATGATTTATGACCTTTACATTTCCATGTGTAAAACCAATCTAATGTAAAAATCCTTTGGGATTAAAAAATTTGATCCGGATCAAAAAAAAATTGATTTGGGTGAAAAAAATGATATTTGCATATCATGATTTTCTTATCCGGATCGTTTCAAAAAATCTCGATTTTTTGGTAGATTTGATCAAATATCTTATAATCGGAGGAATATACACTCATTTTCGTACAGTACGAAGTACTTTTCGTTCATCAAAACAAATTTTAAAATCGCATAAATTAATATTTTCCAACATTTTACGGTAACTTCAGATTTCATACTACAATATGAAAATGTTGTAAAATGAGTAAACATAACCTTACTTTTTTATATCACTTTTATATCAACAACTACAAACGGAGATACATTTTTTTCATGTTCTTTGACACTAAAAAAAACCGATTTTTTTTTGGAAATCGAAAAAAAATTATACATATAACAAAAAATCGAGATTTTTTAAAAATATTCCAGATCAAAAAAAAATCAATTGTTTATCGAAAGAATACCCAAATGTCATTTTCTTGATCCAAATCAATTTCTTTTTTTTATGCGGATCAAATTTTTTATTCCCAAAGAAGTCGACATTAGAAAGACAAACCCTATAAACTGTTAAAGTTAGCCGAAAGTTGCCAGCCGAAAGTGAAAAGACGATAATGCAGATTGTGTTAGTCCAGCCAAAATAAACAAAAATGGTAATGCAGATTATGATATTAACATTCCAGCCGAAAATAAAAAATTTAGTAATTATCAGCCGAAAAAAATTTGTAAATAAATTTACGTGTAAAATTTTGCTTCATAGAAAATATCGGAAAATGAGAAGAATATACAAAATTGAAATAAAATCAGCCTAACACTCTAGAGGCTGATTTATTCATCCATTTCTTACTTTCGGCTGGAAACTTTTTTGAATTTTACGAGATTTCCCACGGGAAACTTGAACTGAATTTTTTTCCTGCGATAGCTATTGACAAGTCACATCAATGCAATTCATCTCCAGACATAACACTCTAGAGGCTGATTTTATACAAATTTTCTAATAATTTTTGGAAAATCGAATTTTCCGAGATTTCCCACATGAAATTTGAACTGAATTTCTTTCCTGCGATAGCTATTGACAAGTCACATCAATGCAATCCATCTCCAGACATAACACTCTAGAGGCTGATTTATTCATCCATTTCATACTTTCGGCTGGAAACTTTTTTGAATTTTCCGAGATTTCCCACGGGAAACTTGAACTGAATTTTTTTCCTGCGATAGCTATTGACAAATCACATCAATTTAATTTATCTCCAGACATAACACTCCAGAGGCTGATTTTATTCATCCATTTCTAAATTTCGGCTGGAAACTTTTTTGAATTTGCCGAGATTTCCCACAGGAAACTTGAACTGAATTTTTTTCCTGCGATACCTATTGACAAGTCACATCAATGCAATTTATCTCCAGACATAACACTCTAGAGGCTGATTTTATACAAATTTTCTAATAATTTTTGGAAAATCGAATTTTCCAAGATTTCCCACATGAAATTTGAACTGAATTTCTTTCCTGCGATAGCTATTGACAAGTCACATCAATGCAATCCATCTCCAGACATAACACTCTAGAGGCTGATTTATTCATCCATTTCATACTTTCGGCTGGAAACTTTTTTGAATTTTCCGAGATTTCCCACGGGAAACTTGAACTAATTTTTTTTCCTGCGATACCTATTGACAAGTCACATCAATGCAATTTATCTCCAGATATAACACTCTAGAGGCTGATTTTATACAAATTTTCTAATAATTTTTGGAAAATCGAATTTTCCGAGAAATCCCACAGGAAACTTGAACTGAATTTTTTTCCTGCGATAGCTATTGACAAGTCACATCAATGCAAATCATCTCCAGACATAACACTCTAGAGGCTGATTTTATACAAATTTTCTAATAATTTTTGGAAAATCGAATTTTCCGAGATTTTCCACAGGAAACTTGAACTGAATTTTTTTCCTGCGATAGCTATTGACAAGTCACATCAATGCAAATCATCTCCAGACATAACACTCTAGAGGCTGATTTTATACAAATTTTCAAATAACTTTTGGAAAATCGAATTTTCCAAAATTTTCCACAGGAAACTTGAACTGAATTTTTTTCCTGCGATAGCTATTGACAAGTCACATCAATGCAATCCATCTCCAGACATAACACTCTAGAGGCTGATTTATTCATCCATTTCATACTTTCGGCTGGAAACTTTTTTGAATTTTCCGAGATTTCCCACAGGAAACTTGAACTAATTTTTTTTCCTGCGATACCTACTGATAAGTCACATCAATGCAATCCATCTCCAGACATAACACTCTAGAGGCTGATTTTATACAAATTTTCTAATAATTTTTGGAAAATCGAATTTTCCGAGAAATCCCACAGGAAACTTGAACTGAATTTTTTTCCTGCGATAGCTATTGACAAGTCACATCAATGCAAATCATCTCCAGACATAACACTCTAGAGGCTGATTTTATACAAATTTTCTAATAATTTTTGGAAAATCGAATTTTCCGAGATTTTCCACAGGAAACTTGAACTGAATTTTTTTCCTGCGATAGCTATTGACAAGTCACATCAATGCAAATCATCTCCAGACATAACACTCTAGAGGCTGATTTTATACAAATTTTCAAATAACTTTTGGAAAATCGAATTTTCCAAAATTTTCCACGGGAAACTTGAACTGAATTTTTTTCCTGCGATAGCTATTAACAAGTCACATCAATGCAAATCATCTCCAGACATAACACTCTAGAGGTCGATTTTACACAAATTTTCCAATAATTTTTGGAAAATCGAATTTTCCGAGATATCCCACGGGAAACTTGCACTGAATTTTTTTCCTGCGATAGTTATTGACAAGTCACATCAATGCAATTGATCTCCAGATATAACACTCTAGAGGCTGATTTTATTTATCAATTTCTTACTTTCGGCTGGAAACTTTTTTGAATTTGCCGAGATTTCCCACGGAAAACTTGAACTGAATTTTTTTCCTGCGATACCTATTGACAAGTCACATCAATGCAAATCATCTCCAGACATAACACTCTAGAGGCTGATTTTATACAAATTTTCAAATAATTTTTGGAAAATCGAATTTTCCGAGATTTCCCACGGAAAACTTGAACTACCCAATTTTTTTTTTTTGGTTTGTTTTTCAAGAAAAAATTGCTCATTTCTGAGCAATATGATTGGTTTAAAAAGTCTCTGAATGAAGGAACCATGAAATGAAATCGACTTTATTGTTATTGGAATTTCATCGTTCTTAAGTGGCTTACGTTGCGACTAAAAATTATGGATGATCCTTGAACAAATTGAGCATAAAACTTAACTCGGCACATGCAAACAGAATATAAATCGCAAACACAACATCCGATGCAAATAATTCGACTATTTCGATTTTTTTCGCTAAAGATAGCTAACCAGAACCGGAAAAGAATGTGTCATTCGCAGAAATTTTATTTTGTTACCATTCATCATGTGCAATAAAACAGTTATTAAACATTTATATGGGAAATCTGAAACAAGTATAGTTGCTTTTATAGGATATTTTATGGATAATGTGTTTCTAATTATAGCAATAATTTTGAAATGTTGAGGTTTAATTTAACCTAAAATTATCTGTAGCAAGTTGTGTAAGCGGCGTGTCATCTCATGATACTCTGCACTCTTGCTGTTACTATTTTAGATCAATGATGATGGTAATACCACGTTAGTTTTTTTGTTAAGTTCAGGGCTTATATTAAGGGTTTAACATTATATTGGACCATGTTAGCTTAAAATTACTAATGTGCCAAAATGATTTATCAATCAACTTGATCAAATTCTTACAACTTGAGCTTTTGACGTTTAATAATTTCCAGAATGTATTTTTTTCTTAGCTTTGAACTCCTTAGCTTACATGAGATTTATGATGATCCAAAAATAAAAGTATTGGATATTTCATGGTTTTAGACAGCAAATGCAGTAACACGTTGCACCTTACATCTTAATATAATTTCGAAAATATCTGTTTTCATCTTATCACTCAGATAATAAAGTAAAACTCAGTCTTCTCACCTGTCCAGATTTTAGACATAATAAGTTATTCTCAAATCTTTTAGTTTGTGAATAATTTCAAGTTTATAAATAAAATAAAGTACATATGTATGTACTTTTAAAAAAATGAAAAGATTTTGTTGTTGTGGTTTCAAAAAGGTGTTTCGTTGTACCGTAATGATTTATGTTAAATGGTGTTAGAAATAAAAAAAAAATCATCGAACAATTCATTCTCATTATTTCAATTAATAACACGCAAGCATTGACACCCATTCATTTTTTAACATCAACCCAACAACCCATCGAAATTTTATGGCATTATAATTTCTTCCCATCTCATAATTTTGCAGAATTTTTTTTTTTTTTTTATCACAACATTGTCTGCATAATTCGTAAGTTCGTAATAAAAAATAAAAAATAGTTAACAATAGAGAACGAATTGAAAAAAATCATAAACTTTTTTGCTATTCTTGTGCGCTGATTCAATTTTTTTTAGTTTAGGGCAAAATTTGGGTTTTTATTGTAATTCAAGGATAATTATATTGGTATGTGTATGTATGTATACTATACAGCGAGAAGAAAAAGAAAACGAAAACTTTTTATTACTTTTAAATGTCTTATAAAATAATAAAATTTATTAATTTTAATTTTTTTTAATACCAAAGATGGTTTTTATTGAAAATATGATTTAAATGGTAATCATGGGTACGAATTGTATCACCTGGTTGTTTAAACAGCTGGGGGATGGTTCCATGTATAAATTAGAGTTAAATATCAAAAAGCTATTAAGCCTTTGTAACTGTTAATGTTATTGATCTGTTTTTTTATTTTTATGGGGTAAGTACAGTTCAATGGCATTGCGAACATTAATGTTTAATTTTTAAAGGGCACGGATGCGATTTTAAAGAATTTAATCTGCTAATAAATGATACAACGAATACGAATAATCTCTCTCTACAAAAACTGGCAGCTAAAAATCAAAACTCATTACGGTAATGGATACTTATATCGAAAATAATCAACCTCCCGATGATATAAAAAATAGAAATATAACATTCCATCGAACATAAAGAAAATTGAATAAAAATGATTCGATTTTTCCGTAACTTGTGTACACATACATACACACACGCACACATTGAGATTCGTTTTTTATAAACCATTAGCTCTACCAACGCCACTACATAAAAAGCCATGACACAAAAATGTGTGGTAGTATGTGTTAAGGGGATAAAGATTTTTATTTTCCTATGAAACGTAAACAAAATACTATGGGATTTTCAAACACATTTTTTTATATCGTCTCTATTTTCAATTTAAATAAATATTTTTATTTACAAATATAAATAATTTGATATCAAATATATTGAAATGTAAATTGTGAACAATTTTGATTGAAATTAATAATCATTTATTAAGTAATTTTGCATTTTTATAAAAATATTTGTTTCGGCATGCTTCGTGTTCCTCTAATCTTAATAAATTTATTAACGATTAGAGGAACACGAAGCATGCCGAAACAAATATTTTTATAAAAATGCAAAATTACTTAATAAATGATTTTTAATTTCAATCAAAATTGTTCACAATTTACATTTCAATATATTTGATATCAAATTATTTATATTTGTAAATAAAAATATTTATTTAAATTGAAAATAGAGACGATATAAAAAAATGTGTTTGAAAATCCCATAGTATTTTGTTTACGTTTCATAGGAAAATAAAAATCTTTATTCCCCTCTTTATATTAGTGGTTTGACTTTTTAGACTGATGTCACGGCTATTTATGTAGTGGCATTGGCTCTACAATAGTTCGATGTATACATTTAGATAGACCGTACATTTTTATGACAGTGTTTATTACAACATGGTGCTTTTGTTTAAACAAAAATACACCAAAATACAAGAAAAAAAAGGATAAAATATAGAATATATAAGGAGGAAAGGATTTTAGAAACGAACGAACAACCAAAATAAAATTATTGAAAAATTGGATTAATTTTATTGAAAGGATTTTACTTTATGTTTTATTTATGCCATAATTTTCATTCGAATTATATTCGTATAGTCGTAGTCGCATTGTATATACTCGTAGCATTTAGGACAAGAGTTGATATGTTGAAAAACAACCAGAAATTTATTTCTATGTTAGTCGATTTCAATATTCTATTGTGTTTCTATTACATATAAGAATTATGAATTTTTGATGGGAATTTATCTCGGTCTGCCTTCGGTCATTTTGATAAATATTAATAGAGATAAAGATTTTAAATTGAAAATTAGGAAGAGTTTAATAAATAATAATGGCTTGGTTACACAAAAATATATTACGAATTTTATGGTACACAAGACATAACATATTATTAGCACGCCCCTCATATGTGAAAATTACTAAGTCTAACCGGAAAAACCGTATTCCTGAAATTGTCAAAACTTCTGCTATTTAAAAAAAAACGCAACTTTGCTTTAAATTACTATTTCACTTCTTTAAAATAAGTGTTATCTCCTTCATGAAAAAATGCTGGGCATTGAAAATCTCCTACACCCAGAAAAATTTAAGACTTGAAAACATTGAAAGGCTTTGAATTGAAGTTGTCAAAATTGTTTCGATTCTGAGAAAAATGTTTTTAATTAAAGGACAACAAAATTAATTTATGGTTTTACTTCGAATCGAGATTTTGTTCGAGATGCTGCAATTTAATAATTTTAAAGTTTAAATTACTTGTTACTTCTATAATTATTGTAGCAGTGATATGAGTACGACAACAGTGATATGAGTACGAGTTTACTGTGTAACGTGCTTTTGGATAAGTTATCATCTAATAAGTAGTAGTAATCCATATTGGATTTAATTTGTCGGTGTATAATTTTTGTGCAAATACTATCACTTGCGATAGATTAAAACAGTTGAGATAAGAAAACAGCACAGTACCTGCATATATGTAACTGTCACTTTTGATCATAGCGGCGCTGTTTTCTGTTACAAAAATGCACGTGGTTTAGAGATACTGGATTTAAATACTTTTTGTTATTTAAGTGTTAAGTACAAATAGAAACAAGCCTTTCTGCTGACTTAGCAAACAAATATTCTCAACGAACTAGATAATTATCAATTAGATTACAATGTTAAAGCTGTAATATCTTCCTGGGAACCATCACAAGAAACTTAGAATCTATTGAGTATGCGTAGATATAGCAAGACCACGTTAAAATTATATTAAATGGATTGAGGAGCAAGATTTCTCAGTCCCTGTCCTGAGTTTTGTAGCTCGTCTAATCATCTGAAAAATTTGGAGATAACACATAGCAAAAACAATTTTTAAATTTTTGTCTTTATTTCAATTAATAATTACCGGTTTAGCATCTGATAGACATAATTACATTTAAAGGAAAACTAATTTATTTTCATTGCCTATGATTATGACATAAATTAGTTTATTGTTATTTTGTGTAAGAAACTAAACTACTAAGGCTGTTTTCGAACCTAACTTATTCAAATAAGTATCCTATCGAGGTGACTTATTTTCTATCCCTTTCTTGCAAAAACATCTAAATTGCTTGTCATTTTGCCTATGAATATTTTTCTAAGGTAGCGTGATACCAAAAAATTTAAAATTTGCTTTTGACGAACACTGAAGTAAAAAATGAATTCTTTCAGATAATTAATTAATTAGAGATCATCAAAATTCATTACTCTCATTGTTTTATCAAGCGTTAGTGTTATAAGCGTATTATGTTGTGAATAGTATAGTGTCCTTAACTCAAAAAAAATGGAAAACAAATAAATTTTTGTTATTGCTGTCAAAATAAGTAAGTGAAATCAATTCGAATGATTTTACTTACTTATTTAAGATGGCGTCGAATAAGTAAATAAGTATGAAATAAGTATCGGTTCCGAAAACAGCCTAAATACTAATTTTAAAGCTAATTTCAAGGAAATTATTCATTTTTATAATCAATAGGGTTAAATCAAACAATTTTCCTACCCAAAATAATATTTTCGAAATTTTGATAAACACCATCAAACGTCGCATGATAACAGAATTTTACCGCAAAACCAACTCCTCCTGAAAGAACGGGTAGAAGGAAAGCGTTAGTAAAATGAAAAGGTAAAAGAAAAGCGTTAGTAAAATGATTTGATAGATTGAGCAATCAATGTTTTGGGACATGATATTTAAAACTAAATATGACGTCCAATAAAAGAACTCGTTGAGGGACAAGAAGTGCATTTAGCGATTTAATTAATTATTAATGATGATAATTTGCAAAGGATATAAAAATTGTTTGTAAACATGCTAAAATTTAGTTTCTCTATATACTATTTAGATATCAATTGATGCAATTATTGAAGTATAGAACGTAATGGATTACGGATCGAAACTAAAAATTCTAAATTAAATATCCATTTTGTGTTAGGGGAAATAATAGGAGACAATTTGGCTCTTAATCTGTCCTGTAGCGACTCACTCATATTTCGTACTTATCTAATCATAAGAAATACTCATACTCATTCATTTACTGGGATACATTACATTGAAACATTCATTCATACATTTTAAATTTGCTCATCGCTACAAATCCGAAATATACGAAAACACCTATTCAACCAATAAGCAACACAACACACAGAAATTCATTTTGTTAAATATACTACAGTGCAGCGAGAAACCAAACAAGATAATCATTTGCTTCTCCGTTTTATTCATCGTGTCAAATCACGTCGTGGTCACCATAGTTAGCACCGTGGTGCTATCATAACACAAAAACACTGATTTTCACTGAACGTTAATTATTGTACATACATATTTTATTTTGGTTATTTTCACTTACAGAAACTTATTTACATATGCCTATGATTATGACATAAATTAGTTTATTGTTATGTTCATTAAATTTATTATATAAGTTTTTAATTTAATTACTTTTAGTTGCAAATATAAATTTTTATTGTTGTATGAATTTAATTTAATTAAATTTCACCACACTACAAATTATTAAAAAACGCACACGGTTAGTTGAGAACAAAAAAAAAATTCGACTCTAATACACGGTTGTTAAAACTAATGTATATATTCGAAAAAAAAGAAATCGGTACACCGAGCGATTTTTGACACGATGGATAAAACGGAGAAGCAAATGAATTATCTTGTTTGGTCTCTCACTAGCCTCACTGCATTGTAGTATATTTAACAAAATGAATTTCTGTGTGTTGTGTTGCTTATTGGTTGAATAGGTGTTTTCGTATAGTTCGCGTGCGAATTGATTTGTAGCGATGAGTGAATTTAAAATGTATGAATGAATGTTTCAATGTAATGTATCCGAGTAAATGAATGAGTAAGTACGAAATATGAGTGAGTCGCTACATGACTCCCCCGCAAATGATCTTCCCCTCCCTAGGGAATGATTGTATGAGTGGAGGCAATACGGACGCGTTTGTGTGGTCGATGGCTTGATATTTCATCAGCCGAACTAAGAATTCCGTAAGCAGGTTTGAGTCGATCGATTGAAATGTTGACATTTTTTCCATTAATCGATACGATAAAATATTTTCTAAGGCGACGCATAACTTTATAGGGAGGAGTTAATCCCGTGTGAACCTTGTCTGTTCTAATGAAGACAAAATCGCAGTCGTCGAGCTATTTCGGAACAAAAACGTCATCTAGTTTGAATTGACGGGTTGATTTAGGTACAAGGTTCTGCATGGTTTGTCGCAGTTGGTCGATGACTGTGTCGGTAGTTGGGAGTGGTGAAGAAGAATTTTCGATGAAGAACTCACCGGGTAGCTTGATTGGTTGCCCGTAAACCAGTTCAGCTGGTGAGCACTTCAGATCTTCCTTCACTGTTGCTCCGATTCCCAGTAGAACGATTATAATTTCCGAGCTCCAAGTAATTGTATTGCTTCGGGCCATTAGTGCGGCTTTCAGTTGCCGATGGAAATGTTCGATCATGCCATTGACTTGTGGATGGTAAGCATTTGTTCGTATCCGATGTAAGCCAAGGAGTTTTGTAAACTCTGTGAGAAGCTTGGACTCAAATTGCGTTCCCTGATTAGTTGTGATATGAAGGGGCACGCCGAATCGCGATACGTAATTGTTGGCAAAAGTGATGGCGATGGTTGCAGCTGACATAGTGGTCATGCAGTATGCTTCGGGCCAACGAGTGAAGCGGTCGATACAGGTGAGTAAGTATGAATATCCATTAGACGGAATGTGACATTCGGAATCAGAAAATAAATTCTGAAGTTCTAGGTCGGCTTTTTATGTGATTGTGAAATTGGCTAATATAATCCAAGTGGCCAGATTGCCTTGGATTACGTTAAGTTTTAGACTGAATTTCTCTAGTCAGAGGCTTATGGTCGGTGTAAATGGTAAAGTCTCGACCTTCGACAAAATATCTGAAGTGTTTGACTGCCAGATATATCGCGAGTAATTCCCGATCGAATGCTGAATATTTCATTTCAGCATCCGAGAATTTCTTAAAAAGGAATCCCAGTGGTTCCCAACACTCGTTATTATACTATTGTATTACAGCACCGACAGCAGTGTTTGATGCGTCAAATTTCTTTATGCTGAGCTTTGAGTTGCTCAGTGGTTGTGCCAGAAGTGTTATATGGGCCAATTCAGCTTTTAGTGACGAGAATGCATGTTGACATTCGTCTGGCCAAGAGAAGTTCTTGGCTGGCTTGGGCTTTTTGAGTAAAGCTGCCGAGTGGCTGTGAATTGGTGCGAGTTTTGATATGAATCGGTGGTAGTAATTTACCATGTCGACAAATCGCTGTATAATTTTAATTGAAGCAGGAGCTGGGAAATCCCTAATGGCATTAATTCGTTCTTCGAACAGCATAATACCATTAGGTGTTATCTTGTGGCTGAGGAAGTCAACAGTGGGCACGCCATAGACGCATGTTGAGCTCTTGATATGAACATCAAACTGTGTTAGCCTATGGAAAAGTTGTTCCAAGTGAAGTTTGTGATGTTCTTCAGAGTGTGATGTCACAAGAATGTCGTCAATGTAGACGAAAACGAAGTCCAAGTCACGTACGACTTCGTTCATGAAACGCTGAAAAGTTTGAGCGACATTACATAAGCCGAATGGCATCCGGGTGAATTCGAATAGGCCAAACGATGTTGTGATTGCCGTTTAATAAAGGTCTTCAGGTGCGACGAGAATTAAATCATCTCTGACAAGATCAATATTGGAGAAGATTTTGCATCCATGCAAGTGCATGAAGAAGTTTTGAATGTGAGGTCTCGGGTAGCGATCCGGTGTTGTCACCATGTTTAAACGCCGATAATCCCCACATGGCCTCCAATCTTGATCTTTTTTCTTCACCATGTGAAGTGGACAAGAGACGGGAGATGCAGATGGCCTGCAAATCTCTAATCACACCATGTGCTGGAATTCTTTTTGAGTGGCTTTGTGGCGAAGCTGAAACGTTTCAGCGTTTCGTGAACCTGTGGCGGCTCGCTCAGTTGCTCATTCACTCACTCGCTCACCAGCTCAAATAATTTGTTTACAAAATAGACAACACGTGAACATATCAATAAGCCAAAAAAACGCACCTATTTTAATACCAACTGAGCGGCAAACAAAACAAATTCACAAAACAAAATAAAATTAAAATTAAAATTAGTCTCGTCTCAATCTACAAAGTGACAACGCGTCGTTCTCATTGCGTTGGTCGCCAACCACATTTTTATGTATCAAAACATGGTGGTGATAAATAGAATAAAAATTTATAATTTTATTTAAAATTTAAATGCATAGCATTTATAAGCCTATATATGACATCACTTAACTCATTTCTGTTTTGCCGTTAATGTAAATGTAATAAAACGGAAACGCAAACAGATTCATTAGAACTTCCCAAATCACTTCGGGACAAACACAATTATAATATCGATTTGATAACCAATGATTCCAGCAGAACAGAATCTTTTCGTGTAATTGACAATATTTCTTGTGACATAATGCACACGCTTATGAAATGTATCCTGAGTTAGAACTAAACCAACAAAAATAACAAAATTTGTTAAAAATGGAGGTAACTGCAGCAGGGAAACTTTCGAATTTTGAAATGAAACTTCCCACATCGATAGAGCCGAATTTGTGCTAATTAGTGCTCAGAGGAAAAAATTAGTGCTAGTCAAGGAACCGACAAAACAGTAAACAAAAATTCAAGATTTCGCCTGAAAGGCGATAAATAAATTCTAAAACTAAACGTCGTTATTCACCATTGGTTCGCTCGCGGTAGCGCAGGTCCCCTGCCTTTGGTCCCTTTTATTTATTGTTTTAATTAAATTAAATTTTATAATATTCAAATCGAATTGTCTAGTTTAACCAAAAAAAAATGAGCCACATTAACCTACATAAATGCATATCTATAAAATAAATTAATTAGAAATGTATCTGTCTGTTAAACAAATTTAAAAGCTTATGCCTTTCGCTTAATCAAATTGCCATATTTGGAACTATAAAATTTAGGATTTTATTAAGAAAGTCTGATCTTAAGATTTTCCATATTTATCACTTCATCATTATGATTTATTAGGGCTACGGAGCCGTTAAAATAATTCTATGACTCCGACTCCGACTCCGACTCCAACTCCAACTCCAACTCCAACTCCAACTCCGACTCCGACTCCAACTCCGACTCCGACTCTGACTCCGAGTCCAACTCAAACTTCTACATGTAATCAAAATATTATAAAATTCATGATACTGCTGGTATTCAAATTCTTTCATCATTGGAACATAATTTAAACATAACAAAAATTAAAAATCAAATTAAAGAATAGTTAAAGAAATAAAAGAAAAAGAAAAAATTTAGACAATTTAAATTAATTACTTAGTTATTAATATTAATTAAATCCTGAATTTTTTGTAATTCGAAGTGGTTTCGGTTTGTTCTGCTACTTCTTCAACAGGATTTTCTTGGTGATTATTAGATGAAGATGACGGCTAGCACTACGACTTTGAGCTTTTCGGTAATATCTAAAAATGATTTTAAACAATTGCCAAATTGCCTCTATTTTGTTGATCATCATTGAATAATACTCCAACCGTAGGGGTAGGATCGACAAAAAATCCCGCCAATAATATATCGTTATCAAGCAGAACAATTTCCCTATGGGTTAACGATGATTTTATTTCTGTTGCGATGATATCTAAGATTTTTCCTAAGTGAAACATTACGCTACGCCATTCTTTATAAAATTGACGAGGGTCAAATATACTGGTTAGAGTCTTTTGTAATTAAGAGTAAGATGCATTTTACGAGAGAAAGAAAAATATAAAATGCAGAGTCAGAGTCGGTCAATATTTTTTCAACTCCGACTCCTCGAATTCAACTCCCGACTCGAACTCCGACTCCGCAGCCCTGGCTTCAAGCATGCCAAATTATATGAAAAGTTAATGCCTTTCACATGGTGAAATTACCATATTTGTAAACTTGCAATTTAGGATTTCCTTAAGAAAGTGAAGAACTATCAAAAAATCATAATGACAGTGGTGCTAAATATGGAAAATCTTACGATAGGGACTTTTTTAAGAAAATCCTAAACAGTAAGTTTACAAATATAGTAATTTGCATATCAAAAAACCATAATGACATTGATGATGAATACGGATAATCATAAGAGTATGGACTTTCTTAAGAAAATCCTGGCACTACTTCAAAAATTAACTCACAGAAGAAATAACAAAATATAAAAGGCTGAACAATATACAAATCAAACCTCCACCTCAATCGCAAAATAATTCTAAACGCAATCACCAAATTAACCGCCAACCAAACCCTCAAATCAATGGCCAAATCAACCCCAAATCAGCTTTCAAATCAATCCTTAACCTAACTCCAAATCAACTCTTAAATAACTCCCCAACCGAACAACTCACTTAACCACAATGCAAGCTAACTAAATCCTAACTTAACTTCAACTCAACATAGCTCGAACCAAATCCCAACCCTCTGCTCAACTCGTACCATCATACCAATATAAAATCATACCATCATACCATCATCATCATCAAAACAACATCACCATTAAAATCACCATCACACAATTCTTATATATGTACAAACCATCATACCATTATAACATCATAACATCATACCATCATATCGTCATCAAAAATCAACTCAATTTTTGAAGTTTTAGAAATTCCTCTGTAGTAACTTTGGACCTGATCTCTCAAGAAGGAGATGAATGTTTGAATTATTGACAGTAACCTTTCTTAAGTCTTAAACAATATTTGTGTAAAGTTTGGTTCAAATCGTTCAATACAGTGAAAACATCAGTGAAACTTTATTTCAACAGACACTCAATTTGGCAGAATCCTCACTTCAACGGACAAACTTTTAAGTCTCATGCAACTGATGTTTTTCGATTAAAACTTCCCATAAGCTGACACTTTATTACACTTTGAGTACACTTCAAATTGCAACTTTTACACTTCAAATTGAACCTTGAGCAAATTATATGTATGGCCAATTAGGTGGAAATTGGCTGTTTCTTAGCCGGTTTTAGTAGAATTTGACATCCATGATTTAAATGGGATTCTTAAATGATTTTTGGATAAAATTCTGGAATATAGCCAAAAAAAAATAAATAAACGAAATTTTACATGTGCGTTGGAAATGGAATCCTAAAATGATTTTTAGATGAAGTTATGGAATATGGCAACAAATTTATCTAAAACTCATTTTAGAACCTAATTTACAACGCACATGTCAAATTTCATTATAATCGGTTAAGGAATAGCCAATTTTCATCTTACTCGTATCTGGCCATATTCCAGAGTTTTATTCAAAAATCCTTTTAGAATCCCGGTTCCTACGCACATGTCAAATTTACTTGACGTTATTCCAGAACTTCGTCTAAAAATCATTTGAGAATCCCTTTCCATTGGAAATGCTGGATTTCATCAAAATCGGATAAGATATATTGTAGAATCCCAATAAAAATTTTATAAAAGAAAAATCGCAAATCCTCAGTTTAACGGACACGTACCTCACTACAACGGACAACTTTTTGGGTCCCGTCAATTTTTGTTCTAGTGAGGTTTCCCTGTTACTCAACTGCTCACTAAACCCTAATCGAATCCCAACTCAACCTCAACTCAACCCTAATTCAACTCGCAAACGGAACCCAATTTAAACTGTAACTCAACCTCAAACTCTACGCCAAACTAAACCCCCAAACCAGCATATATAAAAAATTGGTAGACAACTTACTATATCCTATCCAACTCCAACTGAACTCCAACTGAACTCCAACTCAACTTCAACTCAACCCGCAAATTGAGCCCTAATTTAACCTTCAAATCAACCCCAAATTCATTGCCCAAATCAATAATCAAACCAGCATACATAGAAAATTCGTAAATATTTTTATATCCAACCACAACTCATGGTGAAAAAAATTCCAAATCGGACAAGCCGTTCTCGAGGTACCATGGCTACCGACATCCAGACATCCAGACTTCGAAACTTGCAGACGTCCAGACAGACGGACGAATATTTTTTGCTTTTTCAGGCTCAGGGGCTTTCTAAACGTCGAGAAAAATGGTTTTGGACAAACCAAATTGTTTTTCATTTTTGACAGGATTGCAATACTTCGGTCTTTTTAGACCGAAGTAACTGAAAAACTTTGCTCGCTCTCTCATTCTCGCTCATTCATTTTTATTGATATTTAGAAACTCTTTTTTTTAAATTTTTATTCTACTTGTGAGTTAAATTTTGAAGTAAAGGGCAAATTTGTTTTTAACCGTTGGTTACTACTCAAAACAAATTTTAGACGTTGAGTATTCATATATAGAAACAAGTATTGAATGGGCAACGTGCCCCTTTAACTACTGTTATGGCCCAAAATATGCACAGAGCGTCTGAACACACCCACCATGCGCAAGCGCGAGTGCAATACTGAGAATACTAAGTTGCCTAAAGGTATTGTGGGAAAATTTTGTTTCCAAAGTTCACAGGGTCACGTGGACCCATGAGTAGTAACCAAGGGTTAAATGAATTATGTTGAATTATTTTAAAGGAATTAATCGCTTCTACTGATAGTTGTAATTCCACCATAAATGTTTCAAATTGTGTTTTGGTTAACTTATGTTATTCGTTGAGTTAGTATAGCATCGAAAGCACAGTTCAAAGGAATTGTATCGCTCGTATCTCTTCTGCTGAAGTTCAAAAGGGCCTATAAATATAAATAAAACTCAATATCATATATTTTTTATGAGTTAATTTTTGAAGTAGCACCAAAATCCTAATCTGTAAGTTTATAAATATGGCAATTTGACAATGTGAAAGAAATTACAATTTGTGTTAAAAAAAAATCGCCTAAATGTCATTTATTTATTAATTTTTATTTAATTACAAAAATTTTGAAAGAGTAGCCCCTTACTTATGTTGCGTTTATGACACAGGAAGATAGGAAGTTAAGAAGATAGGAAGATTGACACGACCAACCAAATTATTTAAAATGTCACAAGCCCCGCCTACTAGTTCCATGCTCGAGTTGAAAAATTTCTTACTTTGAGCAAAAGGTGTCACAGTATTAACAACTAAAAAAAATTGAGATGTGGCCAACACACGACTTTCTTTTACGAACAGAGAATTTTGAGACATTTTACTTTTTTTTATAACTTTTTTTTTTAATTTTTTTTTTTAATTTTTAAATGTTTAAATTTTTTTTTTTAATTTTTTTTTTTTAAATTTTTTTTTTTTTATTTTTATTTGTTTTTAATTTTTAGAAACATTTTGTATTAAATAGTTTTTTATAAATCTTATACTTTTTAAGATATTTGCAAAATAAATTTTCTGGACCAAGGGAGTGGCCACTTCCGGTTAACCGATTTGGAATAAAATTCACTGGGACCTCCCAATTTATCAAAAAAGCTTAAATATGAAGTTTCAGTTCGATTGGTTAAACCATCTGGGCTGTGGAGAGGACACAGACAGACTGACAGACTGACAGACAGACAAAATTTCGAAACTCACTTTTTCGGACTCAGGGGACCTCAAAACAGATAAATCTCTAAAAATCTCAAGGTCCAAAATTTTCATGATTACTATACTTTATTTTACTAGAGTAAAAGAAAGTAAAAATCAAAATTCAAAATTATAAGCAATAATCTTGCCCATATTTTCTAATTTTTGACAGCTCTATGAAAAAAAAATCCGTTTTTTTCGTAATAGAAAATAAATTTCATTATTTTTCTTTTTATTTAACAATTAATTAATTGTTGAATAATGAATTTAACCCTCGGTAGTTAATAATTAATATTAAATTTATTTTGCTTTCGCTAGTCGCCTAAATATTTATATTTTTGACAAAAATTGAAATAGTAAAAATATCATGCATTACTGGAGCAAAGGCAAACAAAAATTTTGCATGGAGGGATCTGGTAATATTTCAACGCGGAATTATTTTGGTGCAGCCAAAATACATTCGCAGGTCATATTTCTAAAATACATACACAATATGTACATATATTGTATATACATATTACAAATTTTTATTCAAATTTTTATGTCCAGTCCAACCGACATGAAACTCAAAGCCTTCTCCGTATTTAATAAATAAAATGGCGCAAAATAAACTTATTTATTTTGAGCAAATCGTTAGTAACGGACTTCAACTCAATACTATGGTATCAATACTATGGTATCTTCCTACATCATAAACACACCATTAGACCATCTATTTTGAGCTAGAGCTCATTCATAACAGATCGTACAAGCTGAGCACAAAAACATTACATCTTTGTAGCTAAAGATAGATCCTATTCATACGGTAAAGTGGTACGTTATGGTTGCTTGAAATATTAACCGCGCCTATATGAGTATGTAGTAGTAATCATGAGTACTAAAATTTTGAATAAGTACTAAAATAAATAAACTGGCGATAAAAAATATTGTAACGGTGACACCTAGTACGCAATAGAATAAGTTAAATTAATAGCTCAATGTTTTACTGTACTAAAATGGAATTGTCCATGATAAAATTGTTCTAAATGTTTCTACACTATTAGTACTGGAAAAGTTATGAGCTTTCTAGAAGTTTGGTTTGTTTATATAAAAAGACGAACGAAATCGAATTGGATTATTAGTATTTGGAACGCGATAGTGTAAACTTGTAAGATTATTATTAGTATTTGGTAAGCGATAATGTGAAGATTAAAAAGGAATTAAAAAGTGATTTAAAAAGTGTTTTAGTGTAAAATAAAAAGTAAAAGTGATCAGTAAAATTGTGCGAATAATTTATAAATAGTGATTTTGTGAATTATCATTAATAAACTGTGTTGTAATAATTGTCTGTGTGACATAAATAAATTCGTTGGTGATAAATTGAATTGATTTTGTTTTATTCACAATCCAGTGATACGAACCTTGATTGACAAGGCCTAAACGTAACAATATTTTACTGTATAAGAAAGTAAAGAAATCTTTTATTTCGAAATCAAGGATTCTATCGCATAAATATTTTAATTATTAACAATAAAGAATAATATTTTAAACCTTAAGAAAAATATTCTTTAATTTAAAGAGTGAAACTTAAAAATAAAGAAAATTAATGTATTGGAAAAAAACAATTGAATTTTGCTAAAAATTTATAGCTAAAATTTCTTTAATCGAAACTAAAATTACTTTAAATATATGTATGTCTCATTTTTATGCGTGTCATTATTTCTGCTACTGGTCAAGTTCATATTAAAAAATAAAATTTGTTTCAGTGACTAATTCAGAGTCTACCCCCGAAAAATGTTAAATACATAAATTACTTTTTTTACAAATACGCCAATGCAATTGGGATGGGCTTATACGTTTTGAATGTTTACGATGGAAGATGAACCAGAACTGAGACTAAATATTTGCCATGAACAAAGGCGATCCAAAATTGTTTGTATAAACTGATTATCCCATACATATGGTCAGAATAACAACAAGTAATGACTTCAGATAATTTAAAACTCATTTCAAGTATACTCCTCATAGATTTTTATGTTTACAACTTAACTAAACCTAAATAAAGATTTCGTATTTCATAAGCATAAGCCATAATCACTAACTGTAACAGTGTGTGTCGGTGTGTAAAAATATTTAAGATGCCACAAATTCTTTGCTATTGTCATACAACAATATGTGGACTAAAAATGTTTAGTACATAGAGCTTAGATCCGTGTATCGACTTATGAGTGTGGGTAGTGCAATGTAAGTTACACCACTAGATGCTAAACAATTGTTTTTATCATTTTATCTACGATATGTAAAACAAACAAAAAATTATATGAAAATATGTTTTTATGTAAATTATGTACTAAAAAATTTGCAATAATGATAATGGAAATTTTATGTTTACATTACTATCTGTGGAATATCTCAACTATATGTATAGTTATAACAGAGAGTGGCATGAGATTTTTCCCATTTATGAAAATATCGATCGGTCAATCAACAATTTCATTCAACTTTTACTAAATAAAATTAGTCATTTATGCGTATTCGGGGGGTCAAATTAAATACAAAATTGTATCCTTTTCGCTTATTTTATGCAACACATACCATTTTAAAATGTTATCGAACTGATTTTCCGAGTATTACATTGTATATATGTGTATATAGGTATCGAAGTACCAACAAAAAATTTGTGGTGTTCTCAGTTTCAATTGTTAGACAAATCTACAAAAAACTAGAAAACAACCAACATGAAAATATATTTTTGAGAAGAGAAATTTAGTTTTTCAATTTTTCTATAGTTTTTGTATCTTGGTCAATGACCAGTAAGTAAATCAGAAAGAAGTAAACGTTTTGTTATTTTTTCTTTTGCTCTACGTTGACCATTTTTCATTTTCATTCATTTGATTTCAGCCATTTCTCATTCCTCGCATCCCTGTCTGTGTGTAACTTGTGTGTATCCTTTTTTTGTTCATCATGAAATTGTTGATAATTTTATTACATAGAAATGAACTATTTTAAGTGTCTTTTACTTGTCCACAAAAGGATATAAAGTACTTTTACTCGTATTTACGAAAAAAAATTATATTTGGAAATCTCTTAAAAGTTGAAATTATAAATTTTAACATTTGGAATATCAACAGAATATTATTTCTATGTTGTACATGTTATTACTAAAAATTGTTGAGGAAATTTTTAATTATTTTAAATACTAGAAGTATTGGTAGTGTCAGCGAGGGTCAACTTATTCCCGATGATTGTAGGCAGTTATGCAGATGATTGTTTTATAGCTTCTCGAATTCAGTGAGTGATTGAGTTAATACGGATTTGGTGGCAGTTGCTCGCAAGAAAATTACCTAGATTCAATACACCCTGTATACAGGCAACCTGCATAACTTGTTTATCAGCCTCTTCAATAAATCGCTTGCTATCTTTATTGTTTCTACTCGTACGTTGACGTCGGCACTGGGATGAACATCCATTACTCTTCCACGATGTTGACGGATATTCATCGGAAATTAGTAGTACATCACCAACTAGAATATTGCTTGTTTGGTTCTGCCATCGATCTCGCAGTTGATTGGTTAAATAATCGCGTTGCCAGCCCCTCTGGAAATGTTGTTTAATTTTGAATACTAGTTACCAGCGCGCCAAAGGTGATATTTTCTCGGCTGATAAATCTGGTTTTCGGGTTTCAACAAAACTTCAACCAAGTCCTCCTCGACCGAGTACACATGCACGCATAGAATTCATTATGGCCTCAATCTCACCACTGGATTTCTGTTTTACTTAATTCTATTTCTTTTCAGTATATATCGTTCAATTTCCTTAAGCGAAGCGTATCATTGCTTCAATCGATTGTTTGTGCCCAAGAAATTTGATCCGTTGTCACTTTAGATGACGAGACACACTCAATTCCCCCGATGAATCTTCGCAACAGACCCAAATAGCAGCTCGACGACATGTCACTATGCAAACGTACATTTTTACGAATATTTGACCGTGGCATCAAATTAGTTGATTCATAAATCGTACTCAAGCTGGTGGTAAGTCACTCATTAGTTGTTGTACAAGGTTTGGTTTGGGCCTGATACATTTGATACACTTATGGAATACCAGCCTCACGACATGTCTTGCTCTTGTCATCCAAAACATTTGTCTTGATAGACTCAACGACAGACCACATCCAGCATGAAACCATTTAATATGATACGTTCGATAACACCGTACAAACTATTTTTGGTAGTGGGTGAACACGAAGCCTGAATAGTATTAACCATCTCTAGCAATAAATTCCAACAATTCTAACCTAAGTAAACTTAACTGCCAAACTAGTAAAACTACGGTTATTTCTGCAATTAAACAAACAGAATTATTTGTCTTGGCATAAATGACTCCACTGCATGCCAATTCACTGCAACCGTAAAATTTATGTAGCTCAATTTCACCACTAAATTGCAACCAACTACTAATGATCAGTTTTTTCACTCCCTTTAGTTGGTTGCGATGGATGATCCACATGCTGATACCTCATCTGGTAGTTAATCATCCCATTTTAAGTCCCGTAATAAGCTCTGAAAGTGTATTTTGATCCTTATTATTATCGAAGATAATCATCCCACAGGACCGAAATCATAATCGTCTACCCTCAATAAATCATTTAGTGATAATACGTTTACATTCTTTGGTAATGCATGAAAGATGATCTGGCAATGAGTAGTCGCCCATGCTTCCTTTATTTATTTCCTACTTGTGACTTTGTTGAATATATTCACTCATGAAATTATGATATTTCTCATTGAATTTAGGATTTCGTTTAAACTTGTTCTCCATCGCCTTAAACCGTTGTTTTGCCACGAAATAGTTGACTAGTCTTCACGAAATAGACTCGTTAATTTTCCACTGACCGATAATTTCACCAAGAATTTTCCATCTTCACTCCTTTGTGTTGTTTTTCGAAATAGTATTTTGCCTCCTCAGCGAGATCGTTGTTCGATGGAATACTCTCAGTCTCCCAAACGTGACATCTACCTCCATTGTGACGTTGAAATCAACCACATCGCTCTTGCCTTTATTCGTTGAGGCATGCCCACCAATTATCTAACCAAACCTTGTTTTTCGGGCTGCGAAATTGGTTATCATAAATCCCAATTTTTGCACACAAGTATCCATGATGAATGTGACTTGCGACGCTGAGCCCAGAAGTGCTCGTCATAGTTTAAATTCACCGTTTACTCCCTTTATTCTAACTATGGCCGATGGTAAAATGGCTTGCGTAGCATACAGCATTGTTGTTTGGTGGAATTGCTTTTCAGGTTCGCCTCCGTTGCCGGTTGATGGTTTAAACATCTTCGAACTTTCTTTTAATGATGTAACTTGTCTAGATGCATTTACATGAGTGGCATCCTCATGGAATAAACTGTGATGCTTTCTGTGGCAAATATTACATTTACTTCTGACTCGACAGTTGTATACATTATGCCCCTTATGCAAACAATTGTAAAATCGCTGTTCTTCTGTTATAACTCACTTCCTGCTGGTCAATGACATTTTTTTAAACGTCTTCAATCATTCTCGCAATTTTCTAATGCTGGAGCTGCTAACTTGAATTATGGATGGCTGTTCCATAAATGTACGAATTATTGCGCTGCCTTCCCAATTAACAAGCTTTTCAAATATTGAAATTTCTAAATTACGGGATAATCTTTACTATGTATTGACATATTGTATTAGCACCCTGTATTTTATAGAGCCATAATCAAAAAATCTGAGCTTTTATAAGGGAATTAGAAACGAGGAAAAAACGAAATTTTTCATAGTAAAACACACAAAACATATGGGAAATCACTTTTTTTCCTAAGATAAATTTTTAAATGAAAACGTTACAAATTCTTAATTATGATTTCTGAGATACTTTCATAAATGTTTGAATTTCAACATATATGAATATCGTTTAAGTAAATCGTTTTCATTTTCTTGTAATAATTGATTTATTTAAACCAAAATATTAAAAAAAATTCATAACAACAGAATTCTGGTCAAATTGAAATAAAAGCTTACTACGATTCGTTTGGTTATTAAGTCAATATACATTACATAGATGGCAGTGATGGCCGTACAAATTTGGAAAAATCGTACCAAAAATTACCACCTGGGGAAATTTTAAGTTCAAAAATTGTAGGAAAAGCAAAACAAATTCACAAAATATAGGAACGTGTGATAATTTTGCGATTAAATAATTTTTTTCGTATTTTTCTGTAATCATTTTAGACATCTGCCGTACACTAGTAAGACTAAAGATAAATTTAGCAAGTATTATTTTAATTTGTCAGAGCCAACTTTGATGTATTTTTCAAAATGAAAGTTCGAAAAATATATTTTAGAAATAATTTAATTTTAATATTTCTGCAATTAATATTAACTTAATACCAATAGCCTTCTTGTATATTGTTCTTAAAGATATGTAGAAAACTTTTATATAAACATTTTATAATATTTTTGCTTCTTTCATTGAAAAACTTGAAGCTAAAAAACACCATTTTTACTATGGATTCCTATGGAAATCAGTGAAAAGTTATACCACTAAAAAAGCTTCTAAAAAATACGTCATTAAGATTATGGCTCTATACTCTAGAAGGCTCTGATTGTATAGGTCTTAAAAGCTCGGCCATTCTGTTTATTCACCAAAAAATGTTGATACGTTTTTTTGTCCAGCATTATGCTCATTTTCATTTAATTTATGGATCCATTTAATAGGCTTTCCCGTCACCAAATAATATTTTGGCTGAAACTCATCCATTTGGGACTCAATATCGGGATCAATCACAAATATTTTAACTTCTATATCTAAAATTACCCTCTTAAAGCCTGGACAGTATCTAGAAATAAACTTTTCTTATTATGGAGTTGGTTTAGTACTTATTACCTCAACAATTCATTACATGGCTTTGATATATTAGGGACGAAAGGCCAAATGTCGAAAGGCCGAATGTCGAAAGGTCGAAGGACAAAGGCCGAAAGGCCGAATGTGTCGCAAGGCCGAATGTGTTGAAAGGCCGAATGTGTCGAAAGGCCGAATAGGTCGAAAGGTCGAATGTCGAAAGGCCGAATGTCGAAAGGCCGAAGGCCGAAAGGCCGCTTGTGTCGAAATTGATTTTAATTTTTCATCTTTTTATGAATGAAAATTTTCAAAGTTTATATTTTTATGAAAACCAAAATTTATATTTTTATCAAATTTTTTGTATAAATGTGTGTTTACAGTGCTTACTATGAAAGCAACTTATTCAGCGTTTTTTTCACGATTCCGTTTCATTTGGACATCGAGAATCGCTTATCATCGTTGTTTGAAATGTTATAAATGAAAAAGACTTGATGGAAACAAAATCGAAATATTTTTTGCATTAGGTTTTTTCATAGAACGGGAATTTACCCCCTCAGGACGAGACAAATAGCACCCCATTCATAGTAACTCCGGAACATGCGAGATTCGATTTTAAAACGGGTCTGTCCCATCGAAACTGGGGTAAGTCTGAATAGTCTTGTACGACCAACTATGCACAATTTAATGCGACACGGCTTCATTTCTAGCGGCCAAAAAAGGAGCACCTACTTTTTTCAATAAAGATTTTACCTTCCTTTTCCGTAGTTTTCCGAGCTGTTCTATTCTGGGATTGTTTTCGAAATTCCCAGCAAATATGCTGTAAGTAAACACAAAATAGCTTTGCAATAACAGAATCTACAGCTATCTATACCAGATTTTTTTTTTCAATTGAGCGGTCGATGGTTTTTTAAATTAAATATAACGTGTGACCAAGTACTCAATAATGAGGGAAATCAAACATTTTGGGTATGGAAAACCGAGAAAAAGCCTAATTTTCACGCTTTTTGTATAAAAACGAAATTTTGCTTCCAGAAGCGAAAGCTTGCAAAGGTTCTAAATTTTTATATTATTTTCCTACCTTAATACTGATAATAAACTGCCGAACTACGAGAATGAAATAATAGGTATAGGTGCTAAAAAGTGCAAATATCTTGTCTTGTCAATAAGTACAGTATCTTCCTTAATATTAACATTCATAAATTTCCAAACTGCATCACAAATTAAACATTAGAATTTCTAACATAACCTACAATTTGGACATTTGACAGATGTCATAATGAAGCTGTATACACAGAAGAGATACAAGAAGTATTTGATTAAATTATTAATAAGATGTCATTTTTATTTGAGTCCAGATTAGAATAAACTCTAACTAAAGGATTAATTGAGGACGAAAATGTATGAGCAAAATTAGTTGCCTACTGAAAGACAAACTTAATTAATTTTACTCCACCGACGTTTACCAAAAAGACAGCACTAAAAATTAACTAAAGTCTTTTGAAACACTAGAACCGAAAAAGTATGTTAAGAGCATAATACAATACCAAGAGCAACGAAACTGAAAGTAAATTTTTAAAACTTTTTGTTATTGAAACTGGTAGAAAAAAACCAAAATAATTTGTTAGCTCAGTTTAAAAATGTTCCAATAGGTGGAATCCGTGATGTTTCAATCGTCAATAGGCGATACAAATTTTTATTCGGTTGCGGCTACTTGGTATTCTGTACTTTTTGCTGGAACAACAGCTTTCATTATTAGTTTTTTTTTTTGGCTTAAGTGCATAAGCTTGAGGAATTTTTTTTATTCATAATCTAAGTAAGATCAATTTGAGCCGATAACAATTACACATTAATAATAAATAGTAGCCGACCGAAAATTATGCGTACGATGAGATAATGTCATCAACATTTCAACGTTTTAACATCCTAAGTGGACGACATATTTCATTAATTTACTAATTTCTGTAAAATCATTTTCCGACATTGATCCTTTCGAATTATTACAACAAAAAATCAACAATAGGTGTTCTATACAAATCCCCTAATATTATAAACGACAGTGTGTAAACAGACTTGTGCCCTCATTATATACAATTTCTCACATTCGCATTACGTTCCCAATTTTTGACAACAAGATTTTTTTTATTTTTTTTGTTTTTTTTGTGATTTATTGATCATTATCCTTATTTTTTGTCCCGGAAGAAAGTAAACAACAAAAAAACTCTCGTAAAAAAATAATAATAAAAAAATGAAATAAAATTGTCTACGACCAAAACTGATAGTGATAACCGAATTAGAATAATATTTTTTGTGGATTTTATGATTCGACAGGCGCGCTCACACAGCAGGATGATTGAATTTCCTCTTACTACTACTATAATCTATTATACGATGTTCGATTGTTTTATAACCTTTGCGGTAAAGTTTTCGGTTAAACTTTATACGGTTTATTGTCTATTTTAATGGTGATTTTTTTTTTTCGATTTTGTTTGTTTGATGAAGTTTTTGTGGTATTCTATAATCGCAGACATATGACTAGATTTTGATAACAAGACAGCCACAATAAAAACTGTTGTGTACTTTGAATGAATTTTTGATTACATACACTCGGTTATTGCTATATAGACATATTTTTTTGCTACCATACGAAAACAACGACAGCAGCTCGATAACATATATAAAAATAAAAAAAGTAAAATTGAATTTTAATGGAAAATTAATTTAAATTGATTGTCCCTGGTTTATTCAGCGGTGGAAACGAGGATTTAATTCTACATATGTCTGATCAACGAATATATGTGTATACATATATACGCAGACAAAACGGATTTGACGGATTATATAAATTTTTCGATGATGTACGAAAGACGAAAATATGTATATTCTGATTGATTCAGGTTATTGTACTCTGAAAATTAAACAAAAATCGAACACTGACTTTACTAAATCGTCCCTCTAATTAAAAACGTTGACAAAAACAAATTTAATCGCATCAAAGTAAAAATGAGCTAAAACCTAAATTTTATGATTATTATCAATTTTAATTGAAGTTAATGGAGAAAATTAATTTTTTTGGCTTTTTACTTACGAATTTTTATTATTTGGTCTAATTCCCTTCAATAAATCCTATCACACAAAAATACGAATGACACATGACAAAAACAAAATTTAATCTTCCGTACATACAAACGTCTTAAATTTCTTAAATACAATAATAATAAAATAATAACACATCTTTTAATTCAATTGTTTTGGTGTTGGGTGAGCGTCATACGTTGTACGTATTTGGCAAAAATAAAAAAGGTAAGCCACAAAAAGTCGTAATATTTAATTCAACAAAATAAAGAATTTCCCAACATCAAAATATCTTATCGTATTTCAAAACCGCACATAAAATGACAAAGATGTGTCATGATGTGTACGGTGGGGGAAATTTTATTATTTTATTGTGTGATAAATTCTTAAAGACATTTTTACTTACTTATACCAACGGGACCATTTTGCATTTCCATTTCGTTTTAATTTTCGGATTTCGTTCCACATATTTAATTTTAAGCTGTAATTAGAAATAACAAAATGAATGTAATTCCTTGGTAAATACAGCAAATTGCATTTTAGTTAAAATTTATAATATATGTTTATTTATGACTAGGGCGGTTACAATTTTGTGAGTAACTTTAGTTATGTAATGTTTTGCTAAAGATAAAACTAGTTCGAGATTAAAGGAAAAGTAAAAAACCTTAATGTGTTGGACATCACACAAAACCTTACAGACCAAGAAACGGGCTGGGTTTTAGTTTAAAAATAAAAAATAAAAATTGAAAAACAAAACTAACATGAGCTGAATAGAATCGAACCTCAGACCCTAGCCGCACTACTAATTTTTCAAACATAGCACGCTTTATGCTTAGTCTATGCATTTTATAATACGAATACGAAAAATTTTCATGGCTTACTACAACTGACAATATAAGAATTTTTAAATAATTTGGAGTAGTGTTTGCATACATTTAGGCGCATCTTAAAAGCTTACCATATTTACTTTAAAGTAAAATATTTGGTTATTACATAAATAATAAAACTTAAAAAAAAAAGAAAAAGAAATTGGAAAAAACTTTTTGGAGGAGGAGAATCGAACCGAAGACTTTTATAGTCATAGTCCAGTGCGGTACATACCACTAAAATCCAAATCGTAAAAGAAAGCAAATTTAAATTTCAGTGTTATTTTGGCATGTTACAGTCTGACCAACAGAGTCCGGGATTTCATTAAGTTTATTGTTATTATTATTTATTCCAATCACTTCAAAGAAATCTTTAAGCACGTAAATAATGCAAAGAAATTATGTCTAGTTGTCATTTTTATTCGAGTTGATTGCTTTGATTTACTTTATATAATAATTGTCCAATGCTGCCACCTTAACCCTTCTGTGTAGTATAAGGTCTGGCCAGACCTTTTTAAGTGATATTTTTCTCATAGAAATACTTAAGTAAGGATAATCAACTTCCGTGACTTCCTAAACAAACATGTTTTTTTAAGATTTAGTCAATGGAAGAAAACTATAAGGTCGAACTATAAGGTCTAGCCAGACCTATCTTTTGTCATACAATATTAGCCGTTTTTAACATCGTTCTATTTACCTCGTTTCGTATTATTTAGTTAGTCATAAACTGTTATTTTTTGTTTGTATATAGCAAATGATATGTTTGAAATATATTTCAGTTCGCAAAATTTAAGTCGGGTTTTTCGTCGTTCTATTTACTTCGAGTGTTCTACCAATAGAAAACATGCATTTGTATATAGCCATAACTGTTATTTTTTGTTTGTATATAGCACCTGATTTTTTGTGTTTATTTTGATGTTTTTCATTTATTACTTCAGTATTTTTTGAGTTGAACGGAAGTATTTACAAGTGAAAAAATATTTTTGTAAAGTAATATTAGTGAGAGTTATCCAAATTTTTTCATAAACCGTTGTATGAAAATGGCTAATGATGAAATAAGTAAATACAGATGGAGACAGCAAGCATTTATTGCCAATATTTGTAAGAAAATTCCTAAATGCGTGTTTCATTTTTAAAGTATGTCCGAATCAAAAAGGCAAGAAGAACTTAGAAGAATTATTGCAGAAGAGTTTGATGAAGAATACGAAAGCGACATTGGTGAGGCTAGTGACGGTGAAGAAGTAGATTATGTTCCGGAAGGAGAACGAAATCGTTTTGGAAGGCTTCACGGACATTGAAAATAGCTACGATGAAGAGTTATTGGAAGAAAATCACGCTGACATTCAATCAGTGTTTCAACAGCAAGATGTGCAACTACGTAATGAATATTTCCTTGCACGAGCTGAACAAAATGAAATAAAGAACCGCCAGCTATTGGACGACTAAGAGCACACAATATTATTCGAGAGGCGGGGGGCAATGCTCGGCGAGGAAGTAGTTTAATTCCGAATAGATCTATTCAAAACGTTCATAACAAACTAACCGAAAAGCTGAAAGTGAGCGAAAAATCAGAAAATATCAACATGAACCCCTCTACAGATCTAACTAGCTATATACGAATATCGGTATTTTGCTGGCAGCCGGATTGAGTAATAGGAATATGCAACACACTGCAGAGTTGAAAAAACCAACAACAGTCCAGTCTTTCGAGCAACAATATTACTTGATCGCTTTCGGGCTATAGGCCGTTTTATCAGATTCATCAACTTTTGAAATCGCGCTGAGCGGCATAAAAATGACAAAGCAGATGTCATATGCGAAATATGGATTATATTGAACAATAACCTCAAAACAGCATATTCACCGGTCGAGGCAGTTACTAAAGATAAACAACTATTTCCGTATAGAGCAGGGATAAAACAATAGGCATAAAGGGGGCGTTGACAAAATGGACTAAATGCTGGGAGTTGATCAATTGGTGACTCCTCAGGTAGAATTGCGTACGAATAAATAACCCAAGAGTACATGGACAGTTAAACGTCAAAAATGGAATAGAAGCCTTCTTTAGTTCACCGTTACAGCACAAGGCCATTCCATTGGCAAGCACCAGCAGGAACTCCGATCAAAAAAAAATCCTGTAAGATCTGTCGAGAGAATGGTAAATTTCAAAGAAACTCACGATTTACATGCTATAAATGCTCAGATCCTGTATGTTTACAGCATAGCCGACAATTTCAAAAGTGCCATAGATGTCTAAATAATGACCAAAACACGTGAAATAAAAACGTTATTAATAAAATAAAATAAAAATATTAAAAAAGAATTAATTTCGATCGTTAAAAATAAAAGCAGATGTTTTTTATAACTTTTCCACATAATTTCCATATAAAACATATGAAGGTCCACACAGACCTTTTCGACCATGGGAAGGTGTAAGAAACTTCCATACACACAAGGGTTAATGCTTTAGGCTGTATCAGACTAAATGTTGATTACCCGTTGTACATAATATTTTAATATTTCTTATATTTATTGTTTACATATATACAATACATAATTTTATATTTTTCAATTCGTAAAAAAATAAAAATAAATAATGCAAAACGTCCTTGGTGAGAATCGAACCCGAAAGTTTATTTGACATGATTAAATATCGAATGAAATAATGTGCTGTACCAGCCTTAAGGTTGATTTACATATGCGAGGTGTGACGGGTGGAAATAAACTTGACGCTTTCTTGACAACAATTTACATTTGTGACGGGTGGCGCCACGCCACGCACACCAATTAAATATTTTTTAGTGATATTTTTTGAATTGTGTACTGAGTTTCACTAAAAAGAAAACTAAAAATGTGGCAAAACAATCAAAAATTAAGGAAAAAAAAATTAAAGTTTTACCCATATTGCCTTTGCTAAATAATGAATCTCCCGAAAGATGTTGGGTGAATCAACTGCTTTTAAAGCGCAATGAACAAGGCCATTATAATAATTTGGTGGCAGAAATGAGGCTTGATGCCCACAAATTTTTTAATTATCATCGAATATCGATGGATTTGTTCGATGAATTGCTGAGTAAAATTCGCAGCAGGATCGAAAAATTACACTTAACTCGGGAGCATATATCGCCAGAAGCAAGACTTTCTTTAACCTTGAGGTGAGGATGGGTTGGCACTAAGTGGAATTTTCTTTACGAGAAACATTACACAGTTTAGGTAATTTTTTTAATGCGTGGTTCTACTAAAGCTAATTTTACCTTAATTTTAGGGTGTCTTTAAAAATACTGTTTTTGGAAAAGCATTAATCGAAGACAGCTCATTTCTAAAAATCACTCCTGATTAGTACTTACCAAATAGTAACATAAGTACTCCTTATGTAATTGTCGCAGACGAGGCTTTCCCATTGGTAAGGCATATTATGAGGCCATTTCCGGAAAAAAATTCATCTACTAGGCTACCCGTACCGGAGGCAGTTTATAACTATCGTTTGTCGAGAGCAGGGCGGGTCATCGAAAATACTTTGGCATTTATTTATTTTTTTATTTTTCGAAGGCCTATACACGCAAAGCGGGAAACGTCCTAAAATTAATAAAGGCAACTCATAATTGGATTGAAAAAAAATGCTTTTTATTGCCGAGCTGGTTATACAGACGTTGAACGTGAGAATGGAGAAATTGTTGAAGAACGATGGCGCCGATTAAACGGGAGAAGGTAGCAATGAAACTCTGCAACGTGCTATAAACATTAGAAACAATTTTAAAAATTATTTTAACGAAACAGAAATAAATACACAAAATTAACTAAATTATATAAATATACAAAATTAACGATTTTGACCGTAAACATTATTTTGGTTATTTCTAACCTAATCCGCCACTGTTCTGCAGGTTCCATTTTTTTAATGTCCTTTGCCGGGCCATATATGTTCTTGTACTGGATCTTTTAACATTTGAATTAATTCCGATTACTTGTCTTTATAAATTCAAAATATATATTAAAATTAACTCACTTTTTTCTAAACGAGATTTTTTTGATGTTGGTGTCACAACTTCTGTAGGCGGTTTCACTGTATCGTGATGAGATTTTGTTGGTGTTGATGCCACCACTTCTGCAGCCGATTCCAATGGATTTTATAAGTCCAAGTATTTATTGTTAATTTGGTTTTCATATTCATTTTGAAAATCATCCTTATCAAGCATATCAGGATCAGTTTGCATAAAAAAGTCTCTTAAAGAAAGAGCTGAATTTCTGCTTTCTTCATCTTTGTTATTTTGAATGAAACTGCTAGACATCAAGCTAACCATTTTTCATGATTATTAAATAAATAAAATACAAAAAATGGGTGTATATTTACGTACCTTGAATGAATGAATATTTATTAGGCTTAGCTGCGCTACCACTTTTTATATTTTTGTTTAAATCTGAAAACCGTTTCCTCAATCTTTTCCTTTTATTTTGGCATAAATCAACTAAAAATTGAAAAAATTAGTTAAATATCTTAATATACATATGTAAAAATACATGAACAAACCCGGAATTCGAATTTCAAGACTAACTTCATTCCACAATTTGATTCTGTATCCATTTTTTTTGTATAATTTATGTGTAATGTCTTACAATATCAAAGCAACCTTGATTATACAAAGCCATAGTCTAAAAAACGAAGCTTTTAGAAGGAAATTAGAAACGAGGAAAAACCAAACTTTTCATAGTAAAATACACGCAAAACATATTGGAAATCACTTTTTTTCCTAAGACAAATTTTTAAATGAAAACTTTACAAATTCTTAATTATGATTTCTGAAATACTTTCATAAATGTTTGAATTTCAACAAAATATCAAAAAAATTGCATAACAACAGCATTCTGGTCAAATTGAAATAAAAGCTTACTACAATTCGTTTGGTCATCAAGTCAATATACATTACATAGATGGCAGTAAAAATTTGGTAAAATTGTACCAAAATTACCACCTGGGAAAATTTCAAGTTCAAAAATTGTAGGAAAAGCAAAACAAAGTCTCAAAATGTTAAGAACGTGTGATAATTTTGTGAATAAATAATTTTTTTTCGTATTTTTCTGAAAACATTTTAGACATCTGACGTACACAAGTAAAACTAAAGCTAAATTTAGCAAGTATTATTTTAATTCGTCACAGCCAACTTTGATGTATTTTTCAAAATATAAGTTGGAAAAATATATTTTAGAAATAATTTAATTTTAACTGTTTCGGTCATGAATTAATTTTAGCCGTGGAAAAAATTCTTAATGTAATTTTTTAAACTATGGTGAAAATTAGAAACCCAATTTTTGAAAAAAAAGTTAGTTTTCGTTCGAAAGGTCAGCATTAGGTCTTGTGCTCAAATGAGGAAAAATCTGTTGAAAGGAAGCAAATAAAGAAAATAGTGTTTTCTATTGAACAAAAGTTTTTATTTCACATTATATAAAAATTCATTAAAAATAATTTCACGGTCAGAAATTAAATTAAAATTTTAAATAAAACATTAAACTGTTGATTTTAATTCAGTCTTTGAACTTAGGAACATTAGTAGATTAAAAAATATTGCTAATATGCTTATTAAAAACTATATTTTTTGTTCATTCTTGCTATGGAAATTATAAAAACAATTATTTCCTTTCGCAAAACAAAGGAAAGCACTACATTTACTGCAGTAAACTCTGCTTCATCCCTTACATCCTGCATATTTGCAACGGCTGACTGCATCGCTTCGAAGCGGAAGATGGCGAATATCGTCGCATCGAATGTCTACAATGGGACGATTTTCCGTTTTGGCTCTTATTGCAGATACATTATTTTCAGCCGTGGCATTGGTTGCCGATAGTGGCCTTCCTCTTTTGCGAGTACTACTTTGATTAAAGGTAGTGAGGCAATGTGATAAATATAACCGGAAATTTAATAAATCCTTTACATCTTTGGAAGGGATACCAATTTTGTATGTGCTGCTTTATATTCGATCCAACTAGCAACAACAGCAAAATTTATAAAATGTGCAATCACCCTCAAAGTCCACTTTCTGGATTTATAGAAAACCCGATAGTAGCTAAGTAATTGGTCGAATAAATCGTTTCCACCCATTCCCATATTGTACATTTGTACAATTTGCGGTTGATTTATTTGCACGTACGTACTTAGACTGGTTTTTGTCGTATCGACGGGCCATTGCTTCTTCACCAACTCCTACAAAATTTGATGCTAAATTAATTGCTGTGTTGTCTATTGCCACTTGACAACGCATACTTTTCCATTATTACTCGTTACTTCGTCTGAAGCTCCACACCATTCTTTTTTAAAATTGTATCTTTCTTATGGGGTAGGCTTTTAAATCGATTAACCTTAATTGTCCCAATGGCATTAATTTGAAGCTGAAGTATTTGTCAAAACACAAAACGTGCCCACTAGTGTTGATTCTTTTGGCTAGATGTAAAACAACTGCCATTCCAAATCTAAGTTGCTTTATAGTCAATTGATTTAATTCGGTAGATGAACCTTGATAAATAATAAAAACCTACGGTAATCCACTTTTTCCGCATAACAAGAATACTTATAATAAATAAAATAAGATATTTAACATACGAGTAGATATAAATTATTCGTATATAAAATGATTTACCTTTATACCCCGCGGATAAGGTTTCCCTTTTATGTACTGCTTTATGCTAAGTTGGTCCTTGAACGGGATGATTTGCTCATCTATAGACAGGTCTTCCTCAACTGTGTATTCTAAGCATCTTTTTCGGATACTATAAATCAGAAGGCGTGTTTTGTAAAACTTGTCTATATTGTCTTTCGGGCGTTTTAAATTATCTACAAAATGAATTGTGTTTCGCAACTGAGAAAACTTCTCATGAGTCATAGCTTCCGTAACCATCTGAATCGAAATATATTTGTTGAAATACATGCGGATTCTGGGTATTCTGAGAGATCCCATTAAAATTTGGATTCCAATAAATTTTAGTAGTTCATTTGGTGTAGTTGAACGGAAAGGCGAAATATCTTCTTGTTTGGCGTAGAGATTGGTGAAGAAAGCAACATTTTCCAATAATTTGAGAGGAATGTATTTTAAGAATACGGAATAAAGGGATGTTTTCGCTTCATCTTCAGAGTGTATGTGTTCAAATAAAAAGCGGTTTTGTTGCATAATTGTTTTTCTCCAAAGAATTTGGGATTTATCAGTGGTGTTGAATTTTTCATTTTCTGTTCCGAATTCAAATTGAATATTTTCATTAATTACAATTTCTTCGCAATGCTTAGAGCCTTTAGCTAAAAGTACGGCATTATCATTCAATTCAGTTTCTTCGTCAAGGCCAGTTTCATCAAAAACTGAAACATGTGGCATCATAATTTCGTCCAAAAGGTAATTTTTCTTCTTTTTTTACGATTAAAACTTCATTTTCTAAATTTTCATTAATAACTTCTTCAAAATAATTTACCGAATCTATCGGCATTTATTACAATAGCTGCTTCTTCAATAGTCAATTTGGCTTTCCTATTTTTCGCCAAAATTCGTTTTAGGGCAATTGTATCACTCATATCCATAAGTTAAAATGTGAAAGAATTTAGTAGCAAAATTATACAATTACTCAGTCAAAATGTCTACAAATCAGAACAAATTAATTTATGTATTTATTTGTACTGACACCTTTGAAACAAAGTGTACTCTTTTGAGAACATACATTTAAGACCAATTTTAGCAAGCAACAATTATAAATTTACTTACTACTTCACAATTTGAGAAAATAAACACCTAACACAATAAAAAAAAATTTTTGGAGAAAAATATTGCGGTTTAACACTATCAAAATTGTATTTTAATTGGAGGAAAAAAAATCACTGTGTCACACAGCCATCACTTTCTAAAACTGTGATATCACTAATACACAGAAAAGAATTATGTATAACAATAGAGAAAAACATTAAAGGGACTGCACTAAATTCAAAACATTTATAAAAATTATGCTGCTAAGAATATTGTACGAAATACACTGTTGTAAAGTTGATGTGTTCAAATGAGTACAAAATGACCGAAAGAGTTAATATTTCTGCAATTAATATTTATTTAATACCAATTTAGCCTTCTTGTATATTGTTGTTAAAGATATGTAGAAAACTTTTATATAAACATTTTATAATATGTTTGCTGTTTTCATTGAAAAATTTGAAGCTAAAAAACTTCATTTTTATTATGGATTCCTCTGGAAATCATTGAAAAGTTATAACACTAAAACAGCTTCTAAAAATACGTCATGCTGATTATGGTTCTAAACTCTAGAAGCCCTGACAATATTCGCCTTTTCAAAACCGCTTTAATGAGATTTTCATCGGCCATACTATCCATATTTACATAAAACCTCCAAAAATAGTATGTTAGGACACAAAACATTAGAACGAAATTCACCAATTACACTAATTATACACTAATAAACGAAAGACCCTTCCGTTAGCTCCTACGTGTACCAATAAAAATTCATAATTTGAGTTTGTAGTAGCCATTAATACAATGATATAATTAAAATAATAAGAGCCGGTCCCTGGCGGCTTACGAATAGTAATATGATTGCCATCTAATGTTCCTAGGCAGTTTGGAAAGTTCCATTTAATCTGGAATTGTTGGGCTTCAACTTTCCATTCATTCTCTGCTTGTGGCATCTGCAAAGACAAAATATAATTAATTTATTTATTATTTATGTCCACTGCTTGCCTGGTCTTGTAACAAATTAATTTCTTATTTCAGGGTGTTCACGAAGAAACCTTACAACATTCTTCGCAGTATGAGGCTGTAACGACTCTCAAGGTATCCGCCAAACGAAGAAAATATGCAAGATAGACGGAATGAGCTTCTAGACCGTAAACTCAGAGGTTGAAATTTTACCTAAAAATTGGGCTGTCGATTTCATAAAATTGAAACCAAACCCGTAAATTTATGCGAAAAAAGCGTTCAACGACGTACTTCTCGAAGCCCAATTACGTAATCTTCACTTCAATTCATGCCCAATATCTTCCGCTTCAACATATTCGAACCAATCGTCACCATATATGAATCACACCATATAAAAAAAAGGTAAATATTTAGCATTGCAGAGGAAAAATGTTATGATTATGAAGTGCATTACAAAACAGAAGTTTGTCCAAAATTTTTTGTGGACTACAACAATACAATGGGAGGAGTCAATCGGTTAGAGCAACATTTACACGATTATCAAATGTATTATATGATTTTTGCTTTTACATATTTAATAAATCGGATTCATTTTTATTCCCACATCCAATTTGAAATTTAAGTTGGTGTCAAAAATTTGGCATATTTACGTAGATTTTCAGTTTTAAGGATGTTTCACATTAAAAAAAATTTCCCTTTGCCTACACTACAAAATTTAAAATATACTGTACATTCGTATTCAGAATGTGAAAATGAATTGAATTTTCGTTTCGTACACAGATTCGTATCTTATTCAAAAATAGAGAGTGTGGTTGTTTTCAATTCATTTATTTTATAAATAAAGAATGAAGGAACCAGGGACACCTTAGAATTTCGTTCAATTGAAGAAAGAATTGAAAAGTATCATTCTGGCATCAACATACAAAAGCCAAGACGACCAAAACACCCCGGACAACTACGACTAACGGAGAGACATTTTCCTGATTTTTCGACCGTGAAAAAGGCTGATCCATTTAGAAGATATGGAGTAATTGTTCAAAAAATGACAACAATGGAAAGAAAATTAGAAAAGAAACGAGGTATTGATACAGTGACTTCAACGTTGGACTCTAATAAAGTTTTAACAAAACATTTTTTGTTTAAATAAACTAATTAAAAATATCGTTTAAAATGCCGATGTAATCACGTACTACACTGTTCTATGTGTTCTGTTAAAAATTTTATTAATTTTGAAAACTAGAATTTCTAAATTCTAAGATCTAAAGTATGGACAAAGATTATAATTTATAATCCCAAAATAATAATTTGAAGCCGAAAACTTAAATTTGTGTACCAAATTTGAAATTTAAGTATATATTTATGTGAGGAATTTGAATTGGAAAATTTAATCTCAAAATATTTTTGGAAAATATTGAATTTCGGATTTTTATAAATGATCTAAGTATAAAACAAATTGTTCGACCTCTTTATAAAAAGGTTTTAAAAAATAACAATAATAATAAATATAATACCATTAATTAACCATCAAAGAAAACGATATCATATTCATCATATTATGCTTAAGCGGTATCAAACTCACGATCAAACAAAAGACCTGTTTTTTGTTGCTTTTATTCGAATTTAAGATGAAAAACCTCCTTAAAAAATAATACTAAAAAATCCATATTTTAATTTTTAAATCAGAATATTTATAATTCACGTCATTTTGTTCCACTCCACTCTCTCATCTCGTTTACTTTACAATTTACAAATAATCCCGTTTTGTTTTTGTTTTGTCTTCTATTTATTGCTGAGAAAAAGGAGTACACACAAGAACAAAAAACAATTGAATTTATTCATTTAGAATAAATCTTACATATAGACATCTCCTTGTTCTAACTACTGTCAATCCTCAGATTTTGTTTGTTTACCGAACATAAAACAAATAAATTCATGGCACAAGGAGATATTTCTTTATATCAAGGATAAAACAAAAAGAAAATTTTTTTTTGATAGATTTCCGGCTCACATAACAATACTTTCTATCATCATCATCATCATAATCATAATCATGGGATATTAAAGAATCGCGTCATTTTATTCCATTCCAAATTATGTAGTATGTGTGTTGATATTGTACATAGATAGCATACAGTAAAACAAATAACATGCAAAATATATAAGAGAACAATATATAAGGATGTAGCGTAAGCAAACATAAATAAATATAAGATGAATTGTGTACAAAAGAATTCACAAATGTATAAAACAATAAAAACCGCACAACGCCGAAAAAAATTATGAATTTCTAAGACGGGATAGTACAGTCTGTACAGTGTATATGGGAGGAGGAAAGCACAAATAAAAAAAAGTTTTCTTTTCACAAATTATTATTTTTTCGATGCTGTCTTTTCCTTGCTTCATTGTTGTTGCTTTAACGAAATTTGATGGCTGGAAATTGCACAAAAAAAACAAAAATAATTTTTTGATTAAAACACTACAGAAGAATAGTTTTTCAGTTTTGTATTCGGGGGGAAAGTTTTCCGGTTTTTTTTTTTTTTTTTTTTTTTTTGTTGCTCCTTGCTGAATAAATTAAACAGTGAAATGGTATCTACATTGTTGGTTGAAAACAGTTGTTCGTAAACAATGCATGACATAATTTCTTTTAACGAGACGTTGAACTCTTTTCAGCTGTTCAAAAGAATCTAAAAAAAAAACGGATGCAAATTTTTTATAAAATCCCAGTTGTTTTTCCTTATTTTATATACGTTTGTGAAATATATAATTTTGTGATTTTAGTCTTAAAGCTTAAAGTGTTCAAATTTCGTTGAGTTTATTCACAAAAATTCGAGAAATTTAATCTCAAAAATGAGCGCCCACAATTTAGAAGCCCCAAACTATTTGAGTCTATTTATTTTTTTTTAGTAAATTAAACGAAGCTTCTTCAAAACGGAATTGAGTTGTCACAGATACATATTTTAAAATTCCAGTTTGGCGATTTTGGGGAACAACCTAAAACTGAGACACTTGTTATCTCCTTGTATATTAAAATGTTGATTTAAATTTAATGTAAAAATTATGTTAATATTACAATCGGTCGTCTTTTACTTATTTATGGTCAGTAACAGTTAAGATCCAGATGTTCCGATAGGAGCGGAACGGAAAAGGATATTTTATGACCGGTGACGGTGATAAACAGTAGGGAGTGCCTCGGCCCCAGAACATATTTTATCGAAATAAACAAACAAACAAAAACTTTAACAACTAACGCGTGTGAAGTTTTCAACAAAAAACAAAAATTTATATGTATTGGTGCAAGGGTTGTACAGTAGGCCAAAAAATGTCTATTAGAAACAAATTAAACAATAATTAGTAACTTACCGTGCGATTCTAACGTGAAGTCATAGAGGTCTTAACTAAGAGATTTCTCTTAGTTAAGAGAAATCTCTTATGTAAGACTATTTTGTGATTCTGTTGATGCTCTTAGCTAAGAGAGATTCTCTTAAAAAATCTCTTAGCTAAGACATACGAAATAGGTGGTCATAAGCATCACAACTTTGACGTTTCTCGTAGTCTTATTAAAGTAAAACAATTTTGCCGTCATAAATTTCAAAATATTATTTAATGTTGTACTCGAAAAATAAAATATTTTATTTATTGTCTGTTTTAAAAATAAATATAACCTAGGATTTGATAAAAAAAAATTATGAAATTTTATTCTTATAAATTATTAATTTTTTTAAAACTTTAATTATAAATCTAAGATAATTTTTCTTTATTTTCCAGAGATTTTTTTTATTAGAAACGACGTATTGTTCGGCGCTTGTATTTAGTGTAAATTTTCCAGATATTTATGTACTTCAGAAAAAATATACGTATTCAAATAAAAATTACTACCAAAAATATATCTGGAAATATGTAAAAATTCAAATTGACAGGTCTCCAAATATTTTCCAATACATTTGGAGAGTTTTTAAGAGATATTTTAAGAGTACTACCAACAGAATACCAATTAAGAGATTCTCTTTAAAAAAACCTCTTACCAAAATTTCTCTTAGCTGTGATTCTCTTAACGGTCTTAACGTCAGAATCGCACAGTTAATTATACAATATAAAATCGTAACTTAATTATATAAAATTATAAAAAATCGTGTGTAGAAGAAAATCATACAAAATACGTTAATTTGAAACTGAAGAGTTTCAGGACAAGTGAATAAACCGGTATAAGGTAGTTAAATCACCGCATTTTGAAGGAAAAATCAAAATCCATGCGTAAACAAAAAGGTTGTAGTGTACGGGTCATGCAAGGACAAGTTGCATGGTCAAAATTATAAATTTGAAATCAGCAATCTAAAAAAGAAATTGGAGAAATTGGAGTGTTGAATTAAGGACCGGAAGGTGAAATTAACTACTTTTCTGACAAACATTTTAAACAATATCGTAGTATTCGACGAGAAAAACTTAGGCTTGCCTCTGAAAACAAAAGCGCGGATAAAACGTATCCAGATTATAGGTGTGAAGTTTATAACAATAATTAACAAAATACAAGCATGTATTAGAAAGTACACTGTTAATAAAATTTCAGAAAGAATTTTGAGTGAAATATTAAAGCGAAGAGTTTATAAGTAATAGTTTAAAGTGACGTAAATCATATGGTGTATACCACTTCTTAACGGTAGCGAGAAATCCCAGATTTAATTTTTTTTATGTTACGTCACATCGATTAAGCTCGTTTGAGTAATTTATTGTTCAAACCAATAACAGGAATATCATGGGGATTGTTGCAAGATACATTGGCAAGGAATAATACCCTTAGGTGTCCTTAATCAAATGATGTATACCAATTTTAATTTGTTTGTTACGTCATATCGCTTTTACTCGTTTGAGTAATTTATTGTTCAAATCATTAACATGAATATCACAGGGATTGTCGCAAGATGCCATTAGCGGGGAATAATAGCCTTAGGTGTCCTGAATCAAATGATTTTTTAAATATCAAGCCCGAAGATACTGTAAATAGCAATTTTAACTTGACGTGAACGAAGAGCAATGGAACGAAAAAAACAGAAAAAGTAATGTGTCTCCAAAATATTTCGGGCGTGATTCGAAAACTCAAAATCATATTAATGGCTTTGATGTGGAACAAATCCCTCTACTAAAAAACGGGTTTCCAAACTATATGGGTTACAAACCATAACCGTAGTTAATACGTATGGGTTGATACTTTTATTTAGTCATATTTAGGTTTCGACATAAAACTATTAGAAATACAATTCACACGAATAGACAATGACTTTTTGAAATTTATTTCAACGATAATATATCTAACGATATAAACTGTGCAAATAGCTACAAAAATACATTTCAATTGGACGCAGAATGTCAAATTACGTATTTGATCAATAAAAGGATACCACAACCAAAAGTTTACCAGGGGGCCTATTCTCGAATTCCCCATCCATTTTCCACATGTGGACATCTGTCAAAGTTCACACAAAAACGTTCGAAAATTGTAATTCGTATATAAAACACATGCGGCATGGACATTTTCCTATATGGGGAATTTTTACCACCTGCTTATACCCATTCGGAAATATTCCCTTAGTACCAAAAAAATTCAATTTTTATGAATTTTGACAGATGTCCACACGTGAAAAATGGATGTGGAATTGGAGAATAGGGCCCCAGAAGTGTATTGTGGAAAATGAAGTTCGTCCCCGAAACTCCCTTAGTAGTTATCTATATTTCCATATTTTTCAAAATTAATGAACACATGCTCCGGAATATTCAAACTTCAATATCTTTTGGATCACTTGCATGTTCTAGCTGTGGATCAAATTTAAAAGTGGACAAAATTATAAGCAATTTTCGTATAGCTATAGCAGACGTTCAGAATTTTAATAATCAGAGCTATAACATTAGAATTTGTGAAGTTGAAAATAACTTAATACTAAACACCGAGGATTTTGTTTTAAAAACTATAGTAAATTACAATAATTTGCTAAAACATTATACAGCAATCATTAAAAGGCAAAATAACAATTAGGAAATATTTGAAGACTTTTCATATGCAAACACTGATCAACTCCTTGTTTTAAAATCTTTTAAAAATCATATTCTGTACTTCTAGTTACAAATAACCAGACTTCAGTGTAGATACGTAACCGACCGACTAACTTTACAGAATCGATGAACTAACTTACAAAACGACGGCGGTTAGGCTATTGTGTATGCGGAAGGATAAACACAAAATAAATTATCAACAAGGAATATACTTAGCCTAAATCGCCTAAATCGATAATTTTTTTTTTTTAGATCAAAGTACACTTCTTAAGCTAACTAATGGCCTATGTCACATCACAGGAAAAACTCTGTGATGTAGGCAAACTCCAGTACAGCAAGCAAATTAAAATCCATCACTAAATTTCAACAATTTTCAGATTCACCAACAAAAGACTTTTTATTGTCATAACCTAATCTTACTAATTAGTTGATCAAAGCAAACTCAAAGCAATGTTGATATCATGAAGCTTTTATTTAGGACGTGTCCAAATCCTAGAAGAATTTGTGATATGACATTCATTTTGCCATACAATAGTTTTCCTACAATCGCCGTGAAAAGCAGGCTTTTTTTCTCTGTTTTCAAAGCCCAAAGTGTCTGTTTTTTGACAATTAATAAACAAATTACTTTGTCACACGTTTCTCTTAGAAACGTGTGACAAAACTTGAAAGCGCACGCAATTTTTAAGAAAGACTAATGTTTGTATAAAACAACAAACCAAATTTTTGTTTTTCTTTATGAAAAATAAAAAAAATCTTTGACTACTCGATTGAACAAAATGTCGGTCCTAAAATAAAATCGTATTGTCAGTATAGTAAATTTTACTACAAAATTATCTTTTTATTATATTTTTTAAAATGATTGTAGGAAAAATAAAGTGTGAAACACGTCCGCAAAGTTGTTTGTCACGCTGGCCTCCGTCCCGTCGGCCAGCAATTTCCTTTCTCGCGTGACAAACTGGCACTTTGCGCTCTTGATACACAAATAACTATTTACGTACATACTATATATCACACGAACAAAATACGCAGCGAAACAAACAAATTATAACACAACTGTGAGAATTAGAACACGTGGGTAGTGTCAGAATTTGGTTGCATACTAAACTCGAGATCCAACATAATTTCGTTCAAATTTCGATAAGTTATTTGAAATTTCGTTAAAACTAAGTATCAGAACATCTTGATAGATGGCGGTACAAATAATTTTATCGAAATTGTTTTTTTTTGTATACATCAATTTTTTGACAGATGTCTTAAAAATAAATTATTCCTAGTAAAATTTCAAGCGGTTGTGTATATATATATATATATATATATATATATATATATATATATATCAGGGGCGTAGCGTCTTTGGAAGCAAGGGAAGCACTGATTCCCTATAATTCTAGCTCAAAAGAGTGGCTGGAGAGCGAACAAATTCGATTTCTAAAAAAAAAACTATTTACTCGCTCTAAATGTAAAAAACTAATTGAAACGAAATTCCAAAAGGGAACTAAAATAACGTTTGATTATTTCTCTAAGAAATATTACACTGCATAAAATTATCTTCATTTACATTAGCTTATATTTCTTGGTTTTCTCGATTGCTTTACATTCTACAACTATACAATCGTTCCTTAACATAAAGATATCAGACAAACTTAATTGTCTAAAAAGGTGTACGAGTTAGTTTTTCACAACCCAGGCTACCGACCAATAGCCGGGTAAATCGTTTAGCACAGTAAATTTTAATTTTAGTACAAATTTACCTCAATTGGCGTACCAATTCTCTAGAAGTAGAAATGGTTTGATGGGCACAAATTATGATTTGTTGGATTGAAATCGCTGGCTATTAGGTGTAAAGAAAAAACGTCAAATATTTTTATTGCGTTTCATTCGTTTATTAACTGTACGTACATTTAATACATATAATGGAAATGTGAAAATTTTAACAAAGATCAGTGAAACATGAAAAAGTTAAAAACGACGGGTTTTTTCATATTTTACCTGACATTTTAGTACAATATTTGAGTTTACCCCGTTCACTGTTAAAAAGTAGGTAAAAGAACAATTAACCCGACTAATGGTCCGTAGCCCTAGAAAGAGATGTCCTGTAGATGTTGAAGCCAGGTAACTTTCGATGGTCAATATTGGTATGATCCAGAAGTTTAACCTGCGCGTTTGTTTCCACGAAAAATAAAACTTTTGATAGTTCACTGTTTTGAATAATTCACTGTTTTGAAATTCATCCAATTTTTCCTGTTTTTTAACATCAATCACTTGAACGACTCTGTCACTTTAGTACATTCCTGGAGCCTTCAGGGTTTTAGTTATATCATCCGGGTATGTATTTTGGTTTAGTTTGGCAAGTTCCTTCATAACCCTTGTTACTATGAACTGGGAAGAAGCGGTACCATAAGTGACTAAGTTCTGTACGTACATTGGTTTTCCTAATCTTCATCATTCAATAAAATTTGCCTGTACTTGATTGTATTGTTGGTCCAACTAGGAGTTCATCATTGAGCGAAGTGGTCGATCCGGTTTTGGCTGCTGCATCGAATACTAATATTAACATTGTGTTGATGCTACCTTCTTTTAAAACACCGTGATGTGGTAAAAATACACAAGCATCTTGGGTCACTCTTTCTGTGCTAATTTTCACTAAATCTCCGAGTTCAATATATTCCTGCACGGACGATTTATATATCTTTTGATATTCCTCGCTTTTGACAAATTTTCTCTCCCTGGCGTGCAACCTGCTAGTTGTTAAATTGAGCGATGTTCCTAGGGTCGGGTTGGGTTCCTCAAACGCCAACCTCACAATGAACTTCCGTTGACGGTATTAGCAACAAAATAGACTTAACTTTCCTCTTCGTCATTTGGCTATTTGGATGGCTCTAGAATCTCATCCAATTCCCCAAAAGGCTCTTCAACTTTTTATTAATATTGAAATCAGCTGAAAATTTTGATATTGTAGACAATAAAGAGCGGTGGTTCGAATATCACTTTGGCGTCCAACCAATATCCAAATTAGGTCTATTGCACGATAATTTGACCTTTTTATTATTTTAAATGTCTATTGTGTTTGATATATTTGTTTCAAGATCTACTAATTCAATGCCAGTCAATAGAATTTAGTCGTTTTGGTGTGGTGTTGATGGTGTAAGTGCAGCAGTTACTTCGACGTGAAATTCTGAGTTGTAGTTGTTTAGGCTGGTCATCTGGATCGATGTAATCCCCTTTGTGAAGTCTACCTGACTTTCTCCGATACCAGCAAGGCTGGGCAAGTTACATTACATTGAGTAATTAAAATACTTTTACGAATTACACCAAACTCGGTAATTCAAATACAAATTACAATTAATTTCAAGTGAATTAATTGAAATACAAATTACAATTAATTTGTAAATTGATAAATTTGATTTGACAAAATACTTTTAGTGAAAAACTTATCATTAAAACAACGATCGTTAACATTAGATTTTATACTGATGGCTCTGGCACCAAATCTTAAAAGCCTTGTAAAAATGTAAACAGGAAATTACAAAAGCTGATGTAATTGAAATACAAGATACAGTTACTTTGAAAACGAGTAATTAAAATACAAATTGTAAATTGTAATTTGTATTTTCATTACGTAATTTAAATACATGTAATTTGTTACTGCCCAGCCTTGGATACCAGATACTGAAATACGTCCATTCAGGTTTGACAATTTTAAGCGATTCATATAGGCTTCCGAGATGAACAAGAGTTGGGGTCTAGGATCCAACAGCACCTTGTATGTAACCCTATTTCCACACCAATCCTTTACCTTAACCAAGGCCGTTGATGGCATTGATTGTATTAATAAATTTGTCTTCAGATTTCCTTGATAACACGTCCGATCCTGGTGCGGTTAACTTAGACTCTGTTGGATTTAAGTGTAACAATGTATGATGCTTGTACATATTTGACACCTTTTTTTTATTTATATTGGCTTACTGAGCGAGTGTCCAAGGGGCAATTAAAGCAACGTTTCGATTCCTTACTATCGTTTCTCCGCTAGTCAATCGATTTATTCGCGAACTTTTTACACTGATACAAAAAATGATCATAAGAATCGCAAACACCACATTTTACTGAAATGATTGCAAACGATCGTAAAAGTTTTCCATTAGAATTTGGATCAGTCCTTCTACTTTCTGACTTACGGGATTTCAGAGCATCTGATCTTTTGCCTAAGAATTTCAAAAAATCGTCAATAGTTGGAAAATCTACATCGCACGTCTTTTGTACATCGCATGATTTTATTGAGTATCATAATAATGAGTCAAGGATCCCGTTGCTCAGTTTCCTTTCAATGCTCGCAGCTATCTAATAATTTCGTCTGAACTATTTAATAGTTTCCGAAGGTTAGTTCAGAAACCGTAGTAAACCAACTTTAACTTTATATTAGAGTTAAAATCCGCCTCGAAGGAAGACTCCATCTTTTCTTACTCATTTGGTTAGTACATAGGACCTTTCCTTATAATAAAACTCTCAGGAACTTGTTTGCGGAGGACACAATTTTTACGATGATATTTTAGATTAATTTGCGGATTCCTTTAAATTTTTATTTTATCTTTTAATGGTTATTAGTTGTATAATTTTACAGAAATAAATAAAAAAATATCAATGACTAAATAGGCTACGCCACTGATATATATATATATATATATATATATATATATATATATATATATATATATATATATATATATATATATACATATTATGTATACATATGTTTATAGTAAATAATAAGTTTTCATTAAGAAAAGTTGTGTGTATTTGTATTGGCGAATATGCCGGCTAAATGTTTCAACTGTTTAGCCAGATCTAGATTGCATTTGTAAGTAATGATGAATAAGTTATAATAATAAAAAAGTTATTTTAATAGGGTACTCAAAACAATGCAATTGAGGGATGAATGGCTTGATGCTATATCCCAAATATCACAGTTACCGAGTTGGATGCTTCAAATTTTAGATTGTGCTGCTTACATTTTATAGACAAATAAATTACTACCGGTGGACCCCTCTCGAGTTTGAATCATTTTTATGCTGTTTTTTTAAATTACAAAATTAAATTAATAATTTTATTTACAGATACGAAGTAGAATTTGGTGAAAATTCTGAAAGGTCCATTTTGAGCGACATTACCAATGTAGACAATTCATACCGATTTTCGAGTATCAATGAATAGAATATTGTACATCATCCATGCCACCAATTCAAGCATCAGTATCTTCTAAAAAATTACCACCCGGGAAAGCATCATCCATGACGCTACCTACTCACGCCTCTACCTCTTCTATACGGCAGCATTTACATCTACCATGCTGCTGGCAGGTCAAGCTTCAGTGTCATCTGGACGATCACCACCCAGGAAAATATCAAGGGCTGAAAATAAATTAATGGCAACACCATTAAGAAAACCCATCAGTCGCAAATTCCGATATGCGGGAGATACTGACGTATCAACCGCTTATACTCTTCGAACGTAAGTGCGAGCTATTTCTAAATTGAGTGATGAGGTGAAAAAAGTACGAAGAAACCGCAAGATCCTTCAGTGTAAATATAACCGTCTAAGATCAAAAGTTAGAAATTTAGAGACATTCTTGGTGGATTTGGAAAACGGAGGTGTTATTACAAGAGGATCGCTTGAATAATTAAACGTAAGGACTTTATTTTAACACATATTATCAAATAAATTTATATTAAAATATATTTATAAATTTATACTCAAATATATTATACTAACTCGAGGTATCGGGAGGTACCTCCCCTCGAGTTAGTATAACAATCAAATAACTTATATATTTATATAGTAATTTTCTGTAATAAATACTAACTGTTTAATACATAATTTCAGTCATTTATTGATGAATTAAAATGTGGCAAACAATTCGGTAAATATAGTCCTCCTCAACAAGCGGCTATGAGCACCTTCGAGAATTTTTTTAAAAATAACATAAAGCTGCCCGTTTTCCGAACCATCTGATCTGTTGATAATTGCCATATGCTAAAACTAATTAAAAACCACTTAAAATTGAAAGGTATTTTTTACACAAAAGAAAATAAAACTATCGAATGGCAATATATGTTCACGCGTAGAATGCTGAAATATCTAAAAAGAAAATGAACATAAATTGAAATATTTTACTAATTAATAATCAACAAGAATTGCATTGGCACTTACCGCATAAACAAAAATTTCATTGTTATTGTTTCTGTTTTTGTGCTTGTCAAATGCATATCGATCTATGCTATCGACGCCAGGGAATTGCCACCTTGAAATTTATACAAATATGCATTCGATGTTAATTTTTAATCACCACATCATTTAATGAATTTGAATTTCGCGCTTGTTTATTATTATCTAATTTAAAACAATTTGTTGAATTAATTTCTTATGCATGACAATCAAGAAATTAATAATTTTTCTTCCTTCTGATCGAGACCGCCGAATGGACAAGAGCTTTTTTTGGTAAAATCTATTATTTTCATAATTTTTCTTATATTAAAATAAATTTATATATTTAATCTTAAGTAAAGAATATTTTTATTTGTGGATTCAAATTTATTTGTGTAAGCTAATCATATACCCCTTTTTTTCTAAGTGAAAGTGATTACCGAGGACGTTAAACTACTGTGCTGCTATCTGGCAAAATTGTCCGAAACTATCACGAATCACGATTGGTTCGATATTTTTGAGCAATCGCCCTTATATTTATATATAAGTTATTTGTATACAGTAGAACGCCATATTTATTACAGAAGAATTATTCCTCCTTCAACAAAGATTAATCCCTATTTTGTTATAGTGGTTTCCAATTCGTGTCTGCTATTTCTTTTAAATTGCTTTAACAAACTGTTTCACTAATACTAATATAATTTTTTGTTGAATCAACAAATTTTGTCTATACTGTTTTGGCAGTGTATATCAGAACAGAATTCACAACATCACATTTAGAGGTTAAAAAATATAATGAATTTTTTATTGTTCAAATGTCATTAAATTGTCATCACACTAACAAAATGTAATGAATTGTATTATCAATCAATGATTTTTCGATCATTTTTATTATTATTTTTTACTGTTATGTTATACTTTAATTTTATTTAATGCACTTTTACTGTTATGTTATACTTTAATTTTTTTTATTTTAGTTACCAATTTGAGTTAGCCCGCTTTCAGGCGATTGATTTTGTACATAACATTTCTTTACATATTAGACGTATGTGAAGTTAGCCAGAAATTTCTATCCCGAAAAGGCTTTTTCAAACTACGTGTGTCTTTGCTAAATTATAAGGCTATGTCACATATGAGACGTAAAGTTAGCAAGAAATTTTCATCCAGAAAAAAAATATATGGTAACCAATTCAGCGATTTTTTTTTTTTGATAGTTAAAACAATTAAATGACATTAAACACAAATAAATACACAAAATAAAAATCATTAAAGTAAGTTGCTAAAGACTTATTTTGTAATAATTATACATATGTTTTTTAATTAAAGCAAATTTATATTTATCTGGTATAGCAAAAATAAAAATCTCTCGGATTCAGGCTACAATGTTTTGAGATTGGCATACTATAGGCTAACTTTCTGCAAAAAATTATCAAATTCGTTCCGTGGCAAGTTTGTCAAATATCATCAAAGGCTGAATTATTTGCGCAATGTTGATGATCTAACTTCACATATTCGTCTGGTACGGCGATACTAAAAATCTCTCGGATTGAGGCTACAGTGTTTTGAGATTGGCATACCATAGGCTAACTTTTTGCAAAAAATTATCAAATTCGTTCCGTGGCAAGTTTGTCAAATATCATCCAAGGCTGAATTATTTACGCAATGTTGATGATCTAACTTGACATATTCGTCTGGTACGGCGATACTAAAAATCTCTCGGCTTGAGGCTACAGTGTTTTGAGATTGGCATACTATAGGCTAACTTTCTGCAACAAATTATCAAATTCGTTCCGTGGCAAGTTTGTCAAATATCATCAAAGGCTGAATTATTTGCGCAATGTTGATGATTTAACTTCACATATTCGTCTGGTACGGCGATACTAAAAATCTCTCGGATTGAGGCTACAGTGTTTTGAGATTGGCATACCATAGGCTAACTTTTTGCAAAGAATTATCAAATTCGTTCCGTGGCAAGTTTGTCAAATATCATCCAAGGCTGAATTATTTACGCAATGTTGATGATCTAACTTGACATATTCGTCTGGTACGGCGATACTAAAAATCTCTTGGATTGAGGCTACAGTGTTTTGAGATTGGCATACTATAGGCTAACTTTCTGCAAAAAATTATTAAATTCGTTCCGTGGCAAGTTTGTCAAATATCATCAAAGGCTGAATTATTTGCGCAATGTTGATGATCTAACTTGACATATTCGTCTGGTACGGCGATACTAAAAATCTCTCGGATTGAGGCTACAGTGTTTTGAGATTGGCATACCATAGGCTAACTTTGTGCAAAGAATTATCAAATTCGTTCCGTGGCAAGTTTGTAAAATATCATCCAAGGCTGAATTATTTACGCAATGTTGATGATCTAACTTGACATATTCGTCTGGTACGGCGATACTAAAAATCTCTCGGATTGAGGCTACAGTGTTTTGAGATTGGCATACTATAGGCTAACTTTCTGCAAAAAATTATTAAATTCGTTCCGTGGCAAGTTTGTCAAATATCATCAAAGGCTGAATTATTTGCGTAATGTTGATGATCTAACTTGACATATTCGTCTGGTACGGCGATACTAAAAATCTCTCGGATTGAGGCTACAGTGTTTTGAGATTGGCATACCATAGGCTAACTTTGTGCAAAGAATTATCAAATTCGTTCCGTGGCAAGTTTGTAAAATATCATCCAAGGCTGAATTATTTACGCAATGTTGATGATCTAACTTGACATATTCGTCTGGTACGGCGATACTAAAAATCTCTCGGATTGAGGCTACAGTGTTTTGAGATTGGCATACTATAGGCTAACTTTCTGCAAAAAATTATTAAATTCGTTCCGTGGCAAGTTTGTCAAATATCATCAAAGGCTGAATTATTTGCGCAGTGTTGATGATCTAACTTCACATATTCGTCTGGTACGGCGATACTAAAAATCTCTCGGATTGAGGCTACAGTGTTTTGAGATTGGCATACCATAGGCTAACTTTGTGCAAAGAATTATCAAATTCGTTCCGTGGCAAGTTTGTAAAATATCATCCAAGGCTGAATTATTTACGCAATGTTGATGATCTAACTTGACATATTCGTCTGGTACGGCGATACTAAAAATCTCTCGGATTGAGGCTACAGTGTTTTGAGATTGGCATACTATAGGCTAACTTTGTGCAAAAAATTATTAAATTCGTTCCGTGGCAAGTTTGTCAAATATCATCAAAGGCTGAATTATTTGCGCAATGTTGATGATCTAACTTGACATATTCGTCTGGTACGGCGATACTAAAAATCTCTCGGATTGAGGCTACAGTGTTTTGAGATTGGCATACCAACCATAGGCTAACTTTGTGCAAAGAATTATCAAATTCGTTCCGTGGCAAGTTTGTCAAATATCATCCAAGGCTGAATTATTTACGCAATGTTGATGATCTAACTTGACATATTCGTCTGGTACGGCGATACTAAAAATCTCTCGGATTGAGGCTACAGTGTTTTGAGATTGGCATACTATAGGCTAACTTTCTGCAAAAAATTATCAAATTCGTTCCGTGGCAAGTTTGTCAAATATCATCAAAGGCTGAATTATTTGCGCAATGTTGATGATCTAACTTGACATATTCGTCTGGTACGGCGATACTAAAAATCTCTCGGATTGAGGCTACAGTGTTTTGAGATTGGCATACTATAGGCTAACTTTGTGCAAAAAATTATTAAATTCGTTCCGTGGCAAGTTTGTCAAATATCATCAAAGGCTGAATTATTTGCGCAATGTTGATGATCTAACTTGACATATTCGTCTGGTACGGCGATACTAAAAATCTCTCGGATTGAGGCTACAGTGTTTTGAGATTGGCATACCAACCATAGGCTAACTTTGTGCAAAGAATTATCAAATTCGTTCCGTGGCAAGTTTGTCAAATATCATCCAAGGCTGAATTATTTACGCAATGTTGATGATCTAACTTGACATATTCGTCTGGTACGGCGATACTAAAAATCTCTCGGATTGAGGCTACAGTGTTTTGAGATTGGCATACTATAGGCTAACTTTCTGCAAAAAATTATTAAATTCGTTCCGTGGCAAGTTTGTCAAATATCATCAAAGGCTGAATTATTTGCGCAATGTTGATGATCTAACTTGACATATTCGTCTGGTACGGCGATACTAAAAATCTCTCGGATTGAGGCTACAGTGTTTTGAGATTGGCATACCAACCATAGGCTAACTTTGTGCAAAGAATTATCAAATTCGTTCCGTGGCAAGTTTGTCAAATATCATCCAAGGCTGAATTATTTACGCAATGTTGATGATCTAACTTGACATATTCGTCTGGTACGGCGATACTAAAAATCTCTCGGATTGAGGCTACAGTGTTTTGAGATTGGCATACTATAGGCTAACTTTCTGCAAAAAATTATTAAATTCGTTCCGTGGCAAGTTTGTCAAATATCATCAAAGGCTGAATTATTTGCGCAATGTTGATGATCTAACTTGACATATTCGTCTGGTACGGCGATACTAAAAATCTCTCGGATTGAGGCTACAGTGTTTTGAGATTGGCATACCAACCATAGGCTAACTTTGTGCAAAGAATTATCAAATTCGTTCCGTGGCAAGTTTGTCAAATATCATCCAAGGCTGAATTATTTACGCAATGTTGATGATCTAACTTGACATATTCGTCTGGTACGGCGATACTAAAAATCTCTCGGATTGAGGCTACAGTGTTTTGAGATTGGCATACTATAGGCTAACTTTCTGCAAAAAATTATCAAATTCGTTCCGTGGCAAGTTTGTCAAATATCATCAAAGGCTGAGTCATTCTTATTCCATATACTATATATCCATAGTATATGGAATCTTCTGTTTAAATTTATAATAATTTAAATTTTATTAAGTAATTGAATTAGAACCCCTATTTTGGACTAGTTAATCCGTTCATTATGTATTGTAGTAAGTTCTAAATGACTAAAATAAACCGCACGTTACCTGATTGAAATAAACTTTTGCTTATTTACTTCAGAACAAAAACATGATACATATTACCGTTTTGTTAAACATAAATAAAACAAAAAGAGACAAAATAAAAATTTTCTGTTTTAGTATATAAACAAATTTTTTTTTCGCTTTGGTTTAATACTTTGTCAGATTTCATGCTGTTCATTTCGTGGTATTATTTTTGTGATTTTATATTGTGTTTTCTTGTGTTTGATAAACAGTTTTTTTTAAAACTAACGACCCCCGCTCTATTTGGATTTGCTTTAAAACTTATTTTGATTGGATTTTTTATATTACATATTGACCTTTGCACGTATTTTGGATATTCTTAATTACCGTTTCTAGTTTTGTTTTGCATATATAGTTATAGTTTTTAATTGTAATTTCTATTACAACGTTAATTTATTTTTTGTATTAAATTTTTAAATCTATTTTAAAAATGAGATTCAAAAAACTTTGTTTTGAAGAAGCAAATTATTCTGTGCTTCAGGATACTATTTTGAAATTTACTAGCGACCTTGAGAATTTAAAACTGGGAAGTACAGATAAAAATTCTACCTTTTTTAAGATCTGTGCATCTATTAAAGGTTTAAAATGTACCAACACAAATAGAATATATTTAATCCATTTGTTAAAAAACCATAATTTTATAAAGGGGTTTAATGATAAAGTTCAACAGACAATTTTTTGTAATGAAACCGTTGAAAAAGACACAGAAGTAGACGAGGAGGGCGTTACCATGCTAAACAACACAAACGCTACCCTATACGATTTTAATAAGTCAGATACTGATGATGAAAACATTTTTCAGCCAAAAAGCAAGAAACCTGTCGTTTGTCGTAAAAAAGATAATATCTATAAATTAAATGAATTTCAAATACGCATTGGGGAAATATTTGTTACTAATTGGTTTGATGTATATTGTACAAAGTCGCGTAAACTAGATCCCAAAACCTACCCGAATTTAATATCTGATTTATTGACAACAAAAACTGGTTGTCAAGTTAACATTAAATCTTACGATAGTCTTAAAAATAGTGTCTGCATAAGGGCCTATTGTGGTCATTCTGGTTGCCGAAGATTTAAATTAGTTAACAAGAATTTAAAGATGGGAACATTTAAAATATATAGTACAAGCCAAAATATAAACCATACATTTATAAAAACAAGACAATTAAGAGGCTCGAAACGAGAAGAAAAAAAAATTCAATTGTCGAAGCAGCGAGTTGAATCAATGTTTGAGGATATGGTAAGCAACGAAAACCAATAATTTTTAGAGAAGTTTAAAACCACTGATGTTAAATCTATGGGAGTTTTAAGAAAAGCCCGTTCGGAGATGTTGAAAGACCAAGATAACGACTCTGATGATATTTTGGATTTAGAGAAAGAAATGTTATTAAATCCAGATCTTTTCCAAAAATATTTAACTAAGCCTTTTTGTGTTATTTCATACAACAAAACCCAATTTAATATGCTACGGAGTTCATTGAAAAGGACGCCGTCAAACAAATTAGTAGCTTATCTTGATGCAACAGGTGGTTTGATCAGACCTCCAAGACCAAACTATTCAAATATTTTGTACTATGCATTAATACTACCAATTAGTGTCAATAAATTCGATCCTGTTGACCCATTCCCATTAACAGACATGATAAGTTCAAGCCATAATAGAGATACTATTGGTGGGTGGCTTAGATCGTATCGTATTGAAATAGAACACCAATTAAAATATTGGCCAGTATTTGATACTATTGTTACGGATGGAAGTTTTGCTGAAATTAATTCAGTATTAGAGGTTTTTAACAAAATGGATATTGTAACGTACCTAACCATTTCACACAACCATATCACAAAATCTTCCAAATCTGTTGAGTTGGTGAAATTGCATTTATGTGTTTCATATTTAATGCACAATATTGCGAATGATTTTAATAAATCATTTAATAAACGTGACAAAAATGTCAAACTATTGAAAGAGATATTTGCGGCGCTATTTTTGATTGAAAATTATCAAGTGATTAAAAATATTTGGAAAGATTTTTCTATAGTTTTAAAATCAAAGTATTTGACATCTCAAACGTTAAGTTCTTTAGACGCAATTATTAAAAATGCGGAACCGAATGTAACTGCCGAATTTAGGGAATCGTTAGCTCAACAGAATGAACCTAATAAAAATGACTTTTTTGAACACGAAATGCGCCAGCTCAACAAACCATTATATGTACAGAGTCCGTATTATCAAGAATTTAAAAGCATTTCGGATGAAATAGATGAAGAGAATGAGCCCAAATTAGAAACATCGATAAATAGCTTTTATAATCCTAAATTATTGGAGGTTCTTTTAAAAAAATATATTACGTACCTTCCGTTTTGGTCTCGTGTTTATAATAGAAATAGACTAAGTAATAGTCACGTTGAAAACTATTTCTCAACCATAAAACGCCGAACCAGACAAAATTTGGCATTAGGTAACTTACCTACCAAATCGCTGCGATTTATAAAAGAGATGAACAGGCGAAACATTTATGTGTATAACAGGTATAATCTAGGCATTCCTAAAAGTCATATTACCAGCAAAAGTTATAAAAAAATGGAAGCAATGGAAGAAGAACAATCTTTAGCGTCACTTCTTGCTACTGAAGAAGGTTGGGCAAAAAAAACACCATCTTATCTTTCACCATCTACGCCAAAAAGGAGTTCATTTGACTTAGATATGATAAAATCGTTTAAATCGATGACGCCTCCCGAAGCACGATGCGCGTTACTACAAACAGCCATATCAAACAAAAGAAATTGTAAAGATAAACCTTTTGAAAATGATTGCAAAAATAAGAAACAAAATAGTATTCAACAAAGCCATAATATGTGTTTTTTACAAAATGGGATTATAACAGGAGAAAACTATTTTTATACGTGTGCTTTCGATGCATTTACGTGCTGTATTTTAAATTTAGATGACTTTGAAGTATCGGTGGAAACTGATTTTTCTAAATTAATTAAAAGCTTACGTGCTAAACAAATTGAGTTAGCAAAAAATTATCGATTTTCAAGCTTAACAGTACTTTATGGCTTGCAACGAGACTGCACTTCAAATATTACTACGGTTTCAAATTTCGTGTTGAAATCGCTTAATTTTTATAGTGCACAAAGTGTCAAAAGTTGTGATTCTTGCAACAATACTGTAATTGATCTTCTAAATTATTTACCAATTGACCATTTTAAGTTAGAAGATTTAGGAATTCAAAACTTAGCCAATTGCTTGGAGAAAACTGATACTTCGGATTGCCCAAATTGCGAGAGTAACCCTACTGTTCACAATATTTTTACAAATAACACCATATTTATTTATGTGGAACCTTTGCAAAATCCCAGAACACCTATTTCAATTACAAACATCCCAACCGTTATTAATATATTTGGGCATAATTATAAATTAAACTCATTTGTTAATTATGTACCAGATGGAGCTCATTACGTATGCTACTGCTACCGTAATGAGTTCTGGGATATATATGATGACTTAACCGAAATAGTTATCCAAAAAAGGTCATCTAAATTATGCAGAGTAATCCCTCATATGTTAGTATATGAAGTAATTAAAAATTAATTATCCTATATATGTAGATACAATATTTTTAAATTAAACTAAACTAGTAAAACACCATAACGTTCAGAATGATTAACGATTTCGGTTCTATACTTAAACAAAATACGAAAGTTAGCCGAGGTTTATAGTAACTTGCCACGGAACGATTTCAATTATTTTTTGTCAGAAGTAAGCTTATAACCTCGCGAAAAACACGCGCAAGACTTACTGAAAACATCAAAGGAAATCCTCGCGGAAAACATCGCGAAAAAACCTCGCAGAAAACATCGCGGCAAGACCTCGCGGAAAGTATTGCGCAAAACTTACTGAAAACTGCTTGTCGTGGAAAACATCGCGGAAAAACCTCGCGGAAAACATCGCGGAAAAACTTCGTGGTATGCTGCGAACTCTCATGGAATAGGTCATAATTTGACAGTAAATACTAAAGCCCTGAAGCGACCGCTATCTTAAACGGTGCTAACACGAAGTAATGTAAATAATGTAAAACACTGTAGCCTCAATCCGAGAGATTTTTAGTATCGCCATACCAGACGAATATGTGAAGTTAAATCATCAACATTGCGTAAATAATTCAGCCTTTGATGATATTTGACAAACTTGCCACGGAACGAATTTGATAATTTTTTGCAGAAAGTTAGCCTATAGTATGCCAATCTCAAAACACTGTAGCCTCAATCCGAGAGATTTTTAGTATCGCCGTACCAGACGAATATGTGAAGTTAAATCATCAACATTGCGCAAATAATTCAGCCTTTGATGATATTTGACAAACTTGCCACGGAACGAATTTGATAATTTTTTGCAAAAAGTTAGCCTATGGTATGCCAATCTCAAAACACTGTAGCCTCAATCCGAGAGATTTTTAGTATCGCCGTACCAGACGAATATGTCAAGTTAGATCATCAACATTGCGCAAATAATTCAGCCTTTGATGATATTTGACAAACTTGCCACGGAACGAATTTGATAATTTTTTGCACAAAGTTAGCCTATAGTATGCCAATCTCAAAACATTGTAGCCTCAATCCGAGAGATTTTTAGTATCGCCGTACCAGACGAATATGTGAAGTTAAATCATCAACATTGCGTAAATAATTCAGCCTTTGATGATATTTGGCAAACTTGCCACGGAACGAATTTGATAATTTTTTGCAAAAAGTTAGCCTATGGTATGCCAATCTCAAAACACTGTAGCCTCAATCCGAGAGATTTTTAGTATCGCCGTACCAGACGAATATGTCAAGTTAGATCATCAACATTGCGCAAATAATTCAGCCTTTGATGATATTTTACAAACTTGCCACGGAACGAATTTGATAATTTTTTGCACAAAGTTAGCCTATAGTATGCCAATCTCAAAACACTGTAGCCTCAATCCGAGAGATTTTTAGTATCGCCATACCAGACGAATATATGAAGTTAAATCTTCAACATTGCGTAAATAATTCAGCCTTTGATAATATTTGACAAACTTGCCACGGAACGAATTTGATAATTTTTTGCACAAAGTTAGCCTATAGTATGCCAATCTCAAAACACTGTAGCCTCAATCCGAGAGATTTTTAGTATCGCCGTACCAGACGAATATGTCAAGTTAGATCATCAACATTGCGTAAATAAATAAGCCTTTGATAATATTTGACAAACTTGCCACGGAACGAATTTGATAATTTTCTGCAGAAAGTTAGCCTATAGTATACCAATCTCAAAACACTGTAGCCTCAATCCGAGAGATTTTTAGTATCGCCGTACCAGACGAATATGTGAAGTTAAATCATCAACATTGCGTAAATAATTCAGCCTTTGATGATATTTGACAAACTTGCCACGGAACGAATTTAATAATTTTTTGCAGAAAGTTAGCCTATAGTATGCCAATCTCAAAACACTGTAGCCTCAATCCGAGAGATTTTTAGTATCGCCGTACCAGACGAATATGTGAAGTTAAATCATCAACATTGCGTAAATAATTAAGCCTTTGATGATATTTGACAAACTTGCCACCGAACGAATTTGATAATTTTTTGCACAAAGTTAGCCTATAGTATGCCAATCTCAAAACACTGTAGCCTCAATCCGAGAGATTTTTAGTATCGCCATACCAGACGAATATATGAAGTTAAATCTTCAACATTGCGTAAATAATTCAGCCTTTGATAATATTTGACAAACTTGCCACGGAACGAATTTGATAATTTTTTGCACAAAGTTAGCCTATAGTATGCCAATCTCAAAACACTGTAGCCTCAATCCGAGAGATTTTTAGTATCGCCGTACCAGACGAATATGTCAAGTTAGATCATCAACATTGCGTAAATAAATAAGCCTTTGATAATATTTGACAAACTTGCCACGGAACGAATTTGATAATTTTCTGCAGAAAGTTAGCCTATAGTATGCCAATCTCAAAACACTGTAGCCTCAATCCGAGAGATTTTTAGTATCGCCGTACCAGACGAATATGTGAAGTTAAATCATCAACATTGCGTAAATAATTCAGCCTTTGATGATATTTGACAAACTTGCCACGGAACGAATTTGATAATTTTTTTCAGAAAGTTAGCCTATAGTATGCCAATCTCAAAACACTGTAGCCTCAATCCGAGAGATTTTTAGTATCGCCGTACCAGACGAATATGTGAAGTTAAATCATCAACATTGCGTAAATAATTCAGCCTTTGATGATATTTGACAAACTTGCCACGGAACGAATTTAATAATTTTTTGCAGAAAGTTAGCCTATAGTATGCCAATCTCAAAACACTGTAGCCTCAATCCGAGAGATTTTTAGTATCGCCGTACCAGACGAATATGTGAAGTTAAATCATCAACATTGCGTAAATAATTCAGCCTTTGAGGATATTTGACAAACTTGCCACGGAACGAATTTGATAATTTTTTGCACAAAGTTAGCCTATAGTATGCCAATCTCAAAACACTGTAGCCTCAATCCGAGAGATTTTTAGTATCGCCGTACCAGACGAATATGTGAAGTTAAATCATCAACATTGCGTAAATAATTCAGCCTTTGATGATATTTGGCAAACTTGCCACCGAACGAATTTGATAATTCTTTGCACAAAGTTAGCCTATGGTTGGTATGCCAATCTCAAAACACTGTAGCCTCAATCCGAGAGATTTTTAGTATCGCCGTACCAGACGAATATGTCAAGTTAGATCATCAACATTGCGCAAATAATTCAGCCTTTGATGATATTTGACAAACTTGCCACGGAACGAATTTAATAATTTTTTGCACAAAGTTAGCCTATAGTATGCCAATCTCAAAACACTGTAGCCTCAATCCGAGAGATTTTTAGTATCGCCGTACCAGACGAATATGTCAAGTTAGATCATCAACATTGCGTAAATAATTCAGCCTTGGATGATATTTTACAAACTTGCCACGGAACGAATTTGATAATTCTTTGCACAAAGTTAGCCTATGGTATGCCAATCTCAAAACACTGTAGCCTCAATCCGAGAGATTTTTAGTATCGCCGTACCAGACGAATATGTGAAGTTAGATCATCAACATTGCGCAAATAATTCAGCCTTTGATGATATTTGACAAACTTGCCACGGAACGAATTTAATAATTTTTTGCAGAAAGTTAGCCTATAGTATGCCAATCTCAAAACACTGTAGCCTCAATCCGAGAGATTTTTAGTATCGCCGTACCAGACGAATATGTGAAGTTAAATCATCAACATTGCGTAAATAATTCAGCCTTTGAGGATATTTGACAAACTTGCCACGGAACGAATTTGATAATTCTTTGCACAAAGTTAGCCTATGGTATGCCAATCTCAAAACACTGTAGCCTCAATCCGAGAGATTTTTAGTATCGCCGTACCAGACGAATATGTGAAGTTAGATCATCAACATTGCGCAAATAATTCAGCCTTTGATGATATTTGACAAACTTGCCACGGAACGAATTTAATAATTTTTTGCAGAAAGTTAGCCTATAGTATGCCAATCTCAAAACACTGTAGCCTCAATCCGAGAGATTTTTAGTATCGCCGTACCAGACGAATATGTGAAGTTAAATCATCAACATTGCGTAAATAATTCAGCCTTTGAGGATATTTGACAAACTTGCCACGGAACGAATTTGATAATTTTTTGCACAAAGTTAGCCTATAGTATGCCAATCTCAAAACACTGTAGCCTCAATCCGAGAGATTTTTAGTATCGCCGTACCAGACGAATATGTGAAGTTAAATCATCAACATTGCGTAAATAATTCAGCCTTTGATGATATTTGGCAAACTTGCCACCGAACGAATTTGATAATTTTTTGCAGAAAGTTAGGATATAGTATGCCAATTGTAAAACACTGTAGCCTGAATCCGAGAGATTTTTATTTTTGCTATACCAGATAAATATAAATTTGCTTTAATTAAAAAACATATGTATAATTATTACAAAATAAGTCTTTAGCAACTTACTTTAATGATTTTTATTTTGTGTATTTATTTGTGTTTAATGTCATTTAATTTTTTTAACTATCAAAAAAAAAATCGCTGAATTGGTTACCATATATTTTTTTTCTGGATGAAAATTTCTTGCTAACTTTACGTCTCATATGTGAAATAGCCTTATAATTTAGCAAAGACACACGTAGTTTGAAAAAGCCTTTTCGGGATAGAAATTTCTGGCTAACTTCACATACGTACATATTAGCGCTAACCAAAAATTATGGGAATATACGAGTACATATACTAATTCCATTTTCTGCGCTAACAAAATACCGGTGGTATGTTAAACTAGCAAAATGCAAAATAATATTTTTTATTGTTAACTATAATTAATTACAATCTGGCTTCCAAAATATAAGCAGCTAAAAATAAGAGAAAATTATTGTGTTTTAAGAAATAAAAAAAGTTTATAAAGTTTTGAAATTGGAATAAATAGTTTGATATTTTATTGAAGCGGTTACCATCAAATTAACAAAAATGGTTGTGAGTATTTGTTTTGGGGATTGGGAAAGCAAGCTGCCCCATACAATTAGCAGAGGTATCTCTATTGGAGTCACAGCCGAAATAGCAGCAGCTCAAACATATACATACGAGGGTTGCCACCCGTCCTCGTTTGGCGAGGATTGTCCTCGTTTGACTATTTTGTCCTCATGTCCTCGTCGATACTGAAAAATCCTCGTGGTTTAAATTTTTTTTACGATTTTTAAATGTAAATTTCTTATTTTTAATTGTAATACAATTATAATTATTCCGTGCAATTGCCTATACATTACTCATAACTATTTTTGTTTACCTATTTGTGCAAAAAAAATTCGAAAAAAAATTTACGGATTAATTATCCTCGTTGACTGACGACAAAAAATTTGGCATTAAGAATTTAATTTGTCTGTCTGTAATCAGTTGATTTTTCGGCATTGTTTTATAGACAAATATATTAATTGTTCATGGCAATCCCAATATTTTCGATTTGGTAAATCAGAAAAATACAGAGGCCAATCGCTCATAATTTATCTACTGAAATAAGTAGAAATATCTTCCCCCTCCCCGTAATTTTGGCTGAAGGCCCAAAGAGTTATACTAATGTACCACTCTGCAAAAATGAGAACCCTCCATGAGTTCTTTCTGTTGGTAGTTTGGTTTCGTACTGGCTAGTATGGTCTACTCATCAAATTAAATTCTCAATAAATATACGTGTGGGCATAATACACACACAAATGAGGTTTCTCCATGGGTTTTTATATTTGATGTAGTGAATAATAATTCGCTATGTCAGTACGTTCTGGCCAGATACTTAATGTATGTGGCTAGAGTGTAATTTTTTGTAGTTTGGTCGTAGCTGCCTGATGAGTAGACCATACTTTTCAGTATGAAATCAAACTACCACGAGAAAGAACTCAGGGGTCATGGAGGGTTCTCATTTTTGCAGAGTGGTACATTGGTGTAACTCTTTGGGCCTTTAGCCAAAATTACGGGAAGGGGGTAAGTGTAAGATATGTTATGAGCCATTGGCCTCTGTATTTTTCTGATTTACCAAATCGAAAATATTGGGATTGCCATGAACAATTAATATATTTGTCTATAAAAAATGCCGAAAAATCAACTGATAAAATTTGACATGAATTTTTCTAATTGTAGCGATTGTAACTTATTTCACTTATTATATGGAATTCATCTTGATTTGGAATAAGCAACAATATTCTTATTTAAATGAGAAAGTAACTTCTTTTTTTATATACAAAGAGGACTTTTTTTTATTGTGTTGTATTTTAAAGCTGTTGATTGAGGAATTCATTTTTTTATTGAAGTTCAGAGCTATCCGTAAGTATAATGTTAAGATAAATTCCTTATTGTTTTAGGTACTATGTCATCAAATTGAAATAAAACTGGAAAAAAATAAAATAAAACGAGCAACGAACTTTAATGATTCTTGGTTGCAATTGAACAGTTGGTTAAAAAAAAAATTAAATGATAAGGGGTTATGTAATTTATGTACTGTGGAAATATTAGTTTCTAATAAAGGTTTTCGGACCCTGTAAGTCCACGAACGAACAAAAAATCACCAGACAAAATTAACGGCTGTCGGTGGCAGTGAAGTAATTACAAGATTTTTTAATACAAAAGATGCAATCGATGAATATCTAACTACAGCAGCAGAACTTGCCCATATTTTGCATTGCATCAAACACAGCCAATCATACTTTTCAATGGATTACTGCCTAAAATTAATTAAAGCCGAGGCGATTATGACAGAAGTATTGGCTCCTAAAGAAATGGTAGAAGTTATAAATAAAATAATCTCTAAGAAAATTTGTTATTCATTATAAGTAGATGCTTCGAATCACAAAAATAGAATTTCTGTTCTTGTAGTAATACAATATTACACGATCGAGTACGGAATTGAAAGTAAACTGGTAGATTTTTTTGAAAACGCTGATGAAACCGCACCTGTTATGTTTAGTGCAATGCACAAACCGTTCAATTCCTTAGATTTATCTCAACAGAAAATTTAAGATTTCAGCGCAGACAAACAAAAAATTCTAATTTCGGAAACCAAAATTCTCTGTATGTTCTCTATTTGAAGCGAATTGTTATTGCCATGTTGCCCATAATTATTTAAAATGTTGTTTAAATATGCTGTCCTTTGATTTCGATAAAAATCTAATTAGTTTTCGTAATTATTGCAATCTCCGACTATATGGATTTCTTTACTTCCAGCAGTATATCGATTTGCTAAAAAAGCTGGGCGTTTTTATTTTAAATAAACAATTCCCTTCTTTTGATTGTGCTGTCGAATTAATTGAAACACTACATATAAATGAAACAGTTAAGGTAAATATTAAATTATTGTTTGACGAAATTGCTTCAGCACCACAAATTTTTGATACCATAAAATTATCAGATGATTTTAAAAAACTTTGTTGCATTGAGAAATGGTCCAATGTGCTCAAATCTAGATCTTTCTCAAATTTGTTTAATTTTATTTATTTATTTTTGAGTATATCTAGTAGTTCCGCTTATGTTGAAAAGGTATTAAGCATCATGAATATAAAATGGCGTGATGAGGGGAATAGGGCTCTTCCAAATCTGATCAAATCAGAATTAATAATATATTTTAATAAGAGACTAACTTGCCTTGAAATTTATAATAAATTTAAAACGGACAATGCTATTTTAAAATGTGCCAAATTACAATTGAAATTATTTTATTTTTGTTAACGTTTTATAATATTTTTTATGTTTGAAATAAATCTATATTAGAAGATTATTAAAACTTATTTTCTATTTCGATTTCTAATTTTTTTATTTGTAGTGTCCTCGTGGGGCATTTTTAAAAAGTGGCAACCCTGATACATACATATAATGTTTGTTGATTTTGTTTTTTTTTGTTGAAAACTTCACATCCGTAACAACTAGGGAGCCACCAATTTTACGTTTTTTACGCCTGTCATTGGCAATTTAAATACAATTTCTCTAGTCTCTATAAATTATTATCCAAGCCCCATCATCCCTCATCCTACCTACAAAAAATTTCAAAATTTCTATACATTGCGATTATAAGTATTTTCGACTTAAAATGCTACCTATTGTCATTTAGTAGAGTACCAACAACTTAATTCGAATAATGTTTGTTCAAAAAAAATTTAATTATCTTTAATAATTAAATTATGTTCGCCTATATGTATCTAATGTTTGGATATAAACATTTTAGTGACCATTACACTCCTCTACATACCAAGGTTTTGATATCATGAAAATATTTTTTAATCCGGAAAATCAAAATTTATGTTCATTTTTAGTCATATCGGTCGATTGCGGATGCGAGTGAAAGTGAAAATCGTCTGTTCCCCCCCTTCATATTATTTACGAATTATAACGATAACCATATATGTATGTATCTTTTTTGTTGGTACCATTGCTCCTTTGTAAACGAGTATGTGATTGTTAATGACACGTGTAATGCATTATGTCATCTTATTGTTATTTTGTATTATGTACACAATGTTTGATTTTCATTTATGTCCAGTTTTATGCTAATGTTAATTTCTCATATATATTTGAGTGTAGCAAAACATATTTAATTAAATCAAAATCATATTTTGAGACGTTGTCCATATCCAAAAATAAATTATTATTTCTTAATTTAATTATAAAAAATTTACGATTTTTATATTTTTGATGTTATTAAAATATTTAGTTGTAAGATGTCCCTTGAAATTATTCAAGAATTAGATTTGTTTGTACAACTTATATAGGCTTTTAATTAAATTGGGGACTAAACTGTATGAAAGCGAAAGGACATAATGTTATAGTGTAATATCACAAAATGGGATAGCATTTACTAAGTTGTGAATAATCCAAAAGAGTTCGAAGGCTTCGAAAATTACCTTCATTGTCGGTCGCCACTAAAAAAAATAACAAAGTTTTAGATACACATGTAAACACATTAATACAGATAAACCTCACTGCAACGGACATCGACGAGACCAAAAAAGATGTCCGTTGAAATGGGATTCTCAACTAATTTTTAGACGAAGTTCTATTATTATTATTATTGGGGGGGGGCATGCGGGCGATCAGCCACTTCGCACTACAACCTAAAAGATCTATTGTGCTGGCCCCTACTTAATTATCCATCCAGTCAATATTCAGGTTCTTAATGAACCTGACAATACTGCCTCCCGGTACGTGATACATACTATCTGGGCTTATTGCTCTCCCTCCTAGATGTTTATTACAGCATGTAGTTCCGCTAGAAAGACGGTAGCATTGGAGCTCAAGGACCTCGAGAGGGTTGTCCCACTCCCGTATATTCCTACTCCTGCCCCGTATTCCATTTGATTTTACTCTTACGAGTTGCTGGGAATTGCAAATCACCTATAGGTCACCCAGCTTTACTACAGGAAGGCTAAATAAAACTGGAGGGTGCCTGGTATCCAGAGTCCGCATATTTTGGGCTGATTAACCTATCAGCCATTCATCTTTCGGCATATGCTGTTCCACCTTAGATTAGGGTTTTTTGTCAAGGTTTTCTCCTTTAGCGCCATACTTTAGCCTGTGCCAAATGGCCAAAAATGTGCCAAGTGGCCTTAGTTACCAGTGGTTGCCACGAGGAGGCAGTACGTACACTTGCGAATTGTGAACAGGTTACGCTTTACACAATTGTACCCATCACGCAGCTGCCTAATGACAAGACAGCTCACGTGATGCGCACGCTACTGGAAGGTACGGACTTGGTAGATTAATCATTACTCAACTTTGATCCCCCCCTCCAATAGACGCCAAACCACCGACGAAGTTCTAGAATATGGCCAATTATTTATTATGGCGTCAGAAGTGTGATCCTAACCAACGCCATCAACTTAAAACTCACCTCATTCACATTGGACTGAGCGGCTTACAGTAATTACCGTGGTTTTTGTAGAATAGCGGTAAAATAGTAGCGGTAAAAAAACAACGGTCGTTGTTGTTTGGATAAAACCGTGAGGACAGTTTTTATTAAATTTTAAATACCGCCTGGTTTGGATCCTCGTCGCTCATATATATAATTCTCGTGAGAAACTGGAGAATTTCGAGAATTTTATTGAAAACGATCTTCCGAAAGCAAAGGCGAGAGACATGCTGCAACGACAAACAGAGTTGGGTGATATTGCAATAGTTGTAACGTTTACCAACGTATGCTGCAACCGTTTGAGCTCATCGACACTGAGCTGTTAACAGAACGTGTTCGCACTGAAATCGAAGAGATAAATGCTTTGTTTCCCACTATAAATGCCAAACTGCCTACAGTTGCACTTTCAACGTTCAGACGGTGTTATGTAGAGTGGAGCACGTTCATTGGCACATTTATGTAATAGCCTGGTACACGACAACCCATCCCTGAGTGACCAAACCAAATTTCAATATTTAAAATTGTTACTCAAAAGCATCGCTGCTAGCTGTGCCATAGCTGTGGTGGAACTTACTGATGAAAATTATGAGCTAGCTCGTAAAATTTTAATGGACAAGTTTAATAACCAATATGCGAACAACATCTTCATAATCTGTTTGAAATTAAAACGATTGAGCGGCCTGACCCTAAGTACTTAAGAGATCGGTTAAACAATGGGATGATAAGATAGTATACTTGATGATTTCAAACTGAATTCTCATACCAAGAACAGATGGAATGAGGCGGCACATCCGCAATTCTTCCACCCACCACTTCACTAGCCGTCACCAATTATTCAAAATATTATTGGGTCTACTGCAATGCAAGCGATCACTCGATAGTTTGTTGCCACAAATTTTTAAAATTACATTGTTTCTGCGTGTTCAGTAAAGTTCCGCTGCCGACACCGTGCTTGTTGCTGCCAAACACAAACCCAAGAGAGTATCCTCGTTTATCTATTTGTGAAAAGCATTGGTGAAAGTCCTTGATTATATGGGTTATTGGGAGAGCACTGTTAGACCCAAAATCAGAGCTAAATCTTATCACTAAACCTTTTGGGTTTATACTGAAGATTCCCCATTGTAGCAGTGGCATCAAAATTCATGGAATCGGGTCTAATGTTGTCGGAAAATCATATTGCAATCCAACATTACGAATTATTGTACCATGTTGAATGTGCAAATAATACCAAAATCACTAGTTATCAACCTAGAATGGTTGGATGATGATAAAATCAAGTTGTGGACAGATCCGGATTTTTTTCAGTTTCAAAACTTCGATTTATTGTTGGCTGCAGAAATTTATCAAGAGTTGCTCTCTGTGGAACAAATTAAGTTAACTGACCATCTGGCTATGTTACCAGCACGTTAGTTAGCTGAACATCTGCCTATGCTCTGAACAAATGTCTTCTCATTCAGGGTCTGACTATGTTTGTCACGTGGCTATCAAAGATTTTACCACATTGAACCACATTGCTACTCCAAATTTCTGACTACCCACAGATTTCAAAACTTGGAGAGGCGTATATCCAAATCACCACAGATTTGCTAGCTAGCTATTCAAGGTTCATTGATGAATGTAAATTGTCAGGTCATATGCAATTAGCCGGACCCAAAGGAGATAACTTTGCCAAATTATTACTTCCTGCATCACTGTGTCAAAAAACCCGAAAGGTCGGATTATTCGGCGATAGTAATGATGGTGGGTCCAGTAGTACAAAGTGATCGGTTCTGCTTTCTAATTTGTTTTCGAATACACAAAAAATGTACTTCACAAAGAGTATCATAACTCCCAGTTATAACCACTACAGACAGTTAGCTCTCGATAATAAAGATACGTCGCTGCTGATGCTATTGAAAAGGATTTCTACGTTGACAATCTATTGACTGGTACAAATTCAATTACAGCCGCAAAAGAACTTAAACATCAAATTTCTATTATATTTCGAACTGTGGGAATGGTTATAAGAAAGTGGTGTGCTAACACTAACGAAATTATTCAAGATCTGCCCGAAAACCATAACCAAAAATATCGTTCAAAATCTCAACAATACCACGCTTAGAACTTTGTGCAGCCGTATTTCTCGCCAAACTAATTCATAAAAATCGTGAGAACTTGAATTTTAATGTTGGCAAAGTTGGATAAAGTATTGTCCGTTCAGATGGAAAACCTCCGTATCAAATCGAATTGTTATCATCGGAAACTTGGCTACACGTATCGACCGATTGCAATTCCGCTGATCTACTCTCTCGAGCCTGACAAGTTTATTGAATCAGATCTCTGGATTCAAGGCCCTCCATTCTTACGCCAAGAAACATCATTTTGGCCAACTCTGAAACATTCTGACTGAAATTAAATATTACAACAATTTCGTAAACTAAAACGATTCAAACTAACGTCTAATTACAAATTACGCGAACCGCTAAAGTTACAGTAATTAGACCGAGCACACAATACAATAATTAGAATAATTCAAAAGGAGTCATTCCACCACCTTACATAACTACAAGAATTTACATTAACTTTAATCAATTTTTATCACAGGAAGCTCCGGTCCAAAAGCATTACTGGCTGTTGCTCTTCATTTCTATTAGCTTCTGTATAGAATGGCCGTATGCAAAAAGGTGTTTCGAAATTGCAGAGAGTGTCTTCGTATTCGACTAATTCTCATGACGCAACAAATCGGAAATTTACCGCCGGAATGGGTTATCGTCTAGCTACCTTTATATACAGTTGGGGTGGGCTTCACCGGACCATTTTACGTACACTATCGCATCCGCAGTAACCCACCAAAGAAGACATATATTTACCTGTTTATCTGATTCGTCACGAAGGCAATTCGCCTCTGACATTAGTACAAAAATGTTTATGGGATGTGGTGGTTTACGAGCACCAGAAGTCTTACCGATATGTGATGATGATCGCGTAGAATGGAAGTTCACTCCACCAGCTTCACCAAATTTCGGTGGGCTTCATGAATCAGGTGTAAGACTAGCTAAATTTCACCTTCGCCTTACGATGGGCTCAGCTATGTTCACTTATGAACCACTGTTGATGCTAATAAAACAAGTAGAGGCACATTTGGACATTTCCTGATTGAACGACCGCTAAATTCGCTACCGCTTCGCGTCTGGTTGACCGTCCATGAAAATCACAGAGAATAAAAGTTAAGTTAAGGCGTATTTTGCAAATATCAAATTCACCTCCCTTCGTCATTTACATTTTTATTTGATTCACTCGAAAAATACAAAAAAAATAAAATCTCAGAACAAATTTTAATCTCGAAATAGTATACTATATAGGTTTAATGACCCAACAAAATTACGGACGATCAAATAAAGGAATTTAATTTATTTTCTTGGTTTAAAGAAGGAAGTTATAGTAGACGGAAGGAAAGGTATTTAAATGAATTCTTTTAAGACGAAACGAATAAAATAATAATGAAAAAACACCTGGCACTTCTTATAAGGTATTTCTTATTAGGATTTAATTGTTTGCCTCTTCGTACTGTTAATTTGGTCGAATGACAATTACGGTTTACGGAAGATCAAATTATAATGAAAATAGATTTTGTCTTTTGGGGTTATTTGAGGTGATTTTCTTGTATATGTACCATCTCGTCTTCATCATGCAGCAAAGCTATATACATACATAATAGACATAGATTCGATTTGAAATTGAAGACGTTATCAAATTCTAATTAAAACAACAAAAAAATTTTGTAAATCCTAATTTGCAAAGTATGTACATAGACAACGCACAACGCACAATATACGGGAAATCCTGGAAGAATGGGATGCAAACTGTTTTATTAACTACGTACTTTAAATATTAATTAGCATTAATTTAAAATTTATGTCATAATCATCTCATTTGAATATTAGTCAATTTTCATAACGTCATATGAATAACAAGGCAGCTCCACTTATGGGTAACATAGTTATGATTAAATTTCTAACCCCTCGCATTTTCCGTATCCAATCCTGTTAATATAATTTGTAAAACGTATGAATATGTTAATTATAATTGACATTAAGCATTAAAATAAAACATTAACCAAATATATGCGTACGTATTCATTTATCACCATATCGCCATATACCATATCTCACTTCATTGTGCGATCAAATTTATTTTCGTTTCCGTCATACTCGTATATGTCTAATGGAAATTGGAAATTATCACTAAAATATTATCACCATCGTCATCATCATCATCATCCTCATCAGCCGTCTAATTTTTATGTCATTCGAGTCGCTCTGTTTTAAAAATTAATTCATGACATATCCTCCCAACGCAGAAATATGTAATATACATATAATGAAGCATTTTTTGTGTATGTGTGCATTTTAATGAAAAACCATCCACCAAATTACGTTTTTTTGTCATATTTTTGCTTCTTCTCTTAGTATGATTTGTCGTTCAATGGGTTTAACCCTTTTTTTGTATTTTTACTCGTATTTAATTTTTGGAATTTAAAATTATGCAAATAGCGAATTTTTTTTGGAGATTTTACATGTGATATGTATGTTTTTGGTCCTTTGCTACTAAATATCGAAGCTGTTTTAAATTTTGAAGGGAGCTGTAGTGTTGTAATATCAGTAATTCATATCTGTGTTTTATCTTTTGTCAAAAAAGTTCTTCTTGCTAGGCTTGAAACTAAGTCTCAAATAAGTATAATAATTTTTCGAAAGCTTTCGATATGATTGAGCATCATATTCTGTGAGTTTATTGCCACCAGTTGGCCTAAGTCTTTGTTCGCGGTTAGTTCGGATGTGCCACAAGGTAGCTGTTTAGGCTCGCTGCTGTTCATCCCATTTTTATATAACTCTTCTTTTTTCTTGCTAAACTCGTCGATATACCAATATTGTATTTCCGTTATTTATTATTGTTTTCATGTACAAAATGTACATAAATGCCAATTGTACATAACGATTGCGCGAGAATTATTTTATAGTGCAGTCTCCAAGTAAACAGCAATTGTATTGTTGCGACCGCTACATCATCCTCCTGCAAGTAAAATCCCTCCCGAATTGATTGTAAGGTTGGAGGATATAGTTAGGAAGGTTGAATAAAAGTGTAGGTAGTTATGATGGAGTACTCTGGAATTGGACTGACTTTTTAGGAGTTGCCTGGTTGAATACTAAGCTTGACTCAGCTAGAATGCCGTAAGCCGGCTTTAGTCTGTCGATAGAAACTAAAAGAATGTAATTTTTACGTAAACGTCGAAGGTCCTTCGTACGGAGCTGTTAGGCCCGTATATAGTATAAACTATAAAGTATAAAGTATAAAGTATAAAGTATAAAGTATAAAGTATAAAGTATAAAGTATAAAGTATAAAGTATAAAGTATAAAGTATAAAGTATAAAGTATAAAGTATAAAGTATAAAGTATAAAGTATAAAGTATAAAGTATAAAGTATAAAGTATAAAGTATAAAGTATAAAGTATAAAGTATAAAGTATAAAGTATAAAGTATAAAGTATAAAGTATAAAGTATAAAGTATAAAGTATAAAGTATAAAGTATAAAGTATAAAGTATAAAGTATAAAGTATAAAGTATAAAGTATAAAGTATAAAGTATAAAGTATAAAGTATAAAGTATAAAGTATAAAGTATAAAGTATAAAGTATAAAGTATAAAGTATAAAGTATAAAGTATAAAGTATAAAGTATAAAGTATAAAGTATAAAGTATAAAGTATAAAGTATAAAGTATAAAGTATAAAGTATAAAGTATAAAGTATAAAGTATAAAGTATAAAGTATAAAGTATAAAGTATAAAGTATAAAGTATAAAGTATAAAGTATAAAGTATAAAGTATAAAGTATAAAGTATAAAGTATAAAGTATAAAGTATAAAGTATAAAGTATAAAGTATAAAGTATAAAGTATAAAGTATAAAGTATAAAGTATAAAGTATAAAGTATAAAGTATAAAGTATAAAGTATAAAGTATAAAGTATAAAGTATAAAGTATAAAGTATAAAGTATAAAGTATAAAGTATAAAGTATAAAGTATAAAGTATAAAGTATAAAGTATAAAGTATAAAGTATAAAGTATAAAGTATAAAGTATAAAGTATAAAGTATAAAGTATAAAGTATAAAGTATAAAGTATAAAGTATAAAGTATAAAGTATAAAGTATAAAGTATAAAGTATAAAGTATAAAGTATAAAGTATAAAGTATAAAGTATAAAGTATAAAGTATAAAGTATAAAGTATAAAGTATAAAGTATAAAGTATAAAGTATAAAGTATAAAGTATAAAGTATAAAGTATAAAGTATAAAGTATAAAGTATAAAGTATAAAGTATAAAGTATAAAGTATAAAGTATAAAGTATAAAGTATAAAGTATAAAGTATAAAGTATAAAGTATAAAGTATAAAGTATAAAGTATAAAGTATAAAGTATAAAGTATAAAGTATAAAGTATAAAGTATAAAGTATAAAGTATAAAGTATAAAGTATAAAGTATAAAGTATAAAGTATAAAGTATAAAGTATAAAGTATAAAGTATAAAGTATAAAGTATAAAGTATAAAGTATAAAGTATAAAGTATAAAGTATAAAGTATAAAGTATAAAGTATAAAGTATAAAGTATAAAGTATAAAGTATAAAGTATAAAGTATAAAGTATAAAGTATAAAGTATAAAGTATAAAGTATAAAGTATAAAGTATAAAGTATAAAGTATAAAGTATAAAGTATAAAGTATAAAGTATAAAGTATAAAGTATAAAGTATAAAGTATAAAGTATAAAGTATAAAGTATAAAGTATAAAGTATAAAGTATAAAGTATAAAGTATAAAGTATAAAGTATAAAGTATAAAGTATAAAGTATAAAGTATAAAGTATAAAGTATAAAGTATAAAGTATAAAGTATAAAGTATAAAGTATAAAGTATAAAGTATAAAGTATAAAGTATAAAGTATAAAGTATAAAGTATAAAGTATAAAGTATAAAGTATAAAGTATAAAGTATAAAGTATAAAGTATAAAGTATAAAGTATAAAGTATAAAGTATAAAGTATAAAGTATAAAGTATAAAGTATAAAGTATAAAGTATAAAGTATAAAGTATAAAGTATAAAGTATAAAGTATAAAGTATAAAGTATAAAGTATAAAGTATAAAGTATAAAGTATAAAGTATAAAGTATAAAGTATAAAGTATAAAGTATAAAGTATAAAGTATAAAGTATAAAGTATAAAGTATAAAGTATAAAGTATAAAGTATAAAGTATAAAGTATAAAGTATTAAGTATAAAGTATAAAGTATAAAGTATAAAGTATAAAGTATAAAGTATAAAGTATAAAGTATTAAGTATTAAGTATAAAGTACAAAGTATAAAGTATAAAGTATAAAGTATAAAGTATAAAGTATAAAGTATAAAGTATAAAGTATAAAGTATAAAGTATAAAGTATAAAGTATTAAGTATTAAGTATTAAGTATTAAGTATAAAGTATAAAGTATAAAGTATAAAGTAAAAGTATAAAGTATAAAGTATAAAGTATAAAGTAAAAAGTTGAGATTCGGATTTTGCTAAGCTAAGTTTAAGTTGAGTTAGTGTTGAGTTAGGTTGCATTGGGGTTAAGTAAGGCTGTGGGAATTATTTGGGGGTTGATTTCGGTTTAGGTTAAGAGAGGTTTTGAAAGTTGATTTTTGGTGGAATTGGTGATTAAGTTGAGGTTTGAATTGTTGGTTGATTTATTCATAGAATTCTAAGTTGAGGTTAAGATTGAGCTGTTGGCTGTGTAGGACGTTTAGTTAGGGAATGATTGATGACTTGAGTTAATTTTCATGACCGAAATTCTGATCACCTCATGAGTTTTCAGTCCTTTATTTGTAAGAAATGCTTTAGAAGTTTCACATGTTGTATGAAAGTTATTATTCGGCTTACGAAAACTTAAAGGAGATTGCCATAGATATGTTAGATGAAAAAGAGACAGAAAATAATGAGATGGACAACTTGATGACGATTCGCATTTTCTGGTGCTCTTTGGATATAGAAACCATTTGAATTCTAGGGAAGCTGATGAAAAACAATCATGACGAACGAAACTTGGAAGTGTTTGAGCAAGTACAAAATTATGTCGATACTGCAGATCATGCACGTGATTCTAATCAGTTCAACCGAAACATTTGTTAGTACAGTCACTGAATATATATCACATTACGATGAGGATCAATTTGTACTGTCAACAGCAAAGGGCTGATTTGTTATAAGTTTGGTGGATTGCATTGTGTACGTCTGCTGTTGGGCCGTGGATTTATGAAGAATTTCATTACCAATGAGGTAGCTGAAAATTTGAATTTGGTTGGCACAGAAATCGCGGGGAATGAGGCTGTGGATTGCCTTGCCCACGTGAGTTCTGCCTCTCCATTTATTGGGCCAGACTACTTCTGCGGACTCACTAAGGGTCACCTTAGCCGGCTTCCTCACAGGTTATGTTCGCTTAAAATATCACCTTAAAAACAAGAAACATGTTCTATGCCAATGTATAACCATTTTCCGCTAACGATAGAACAATGAAGGAGCCAGAATATCAGCTGGACGGTTAACTATGTAGGGTCCAGAGCACAAAGCAACCTTATAGGTCGCAATGCTAGGTAGTTTTGACGCCCGTATGGCCCAGCCATAATAATAATAATAATCCCAAGACTTGCCACATAAATACAACATAAAATTTAAAGCAATCCCCATAAATCTTAATTTTTTTTTTATTTTACAATTTACAAAATAAATATTCAACCAATTCCACGTTATTTATCCTTCAGCAGACACAGAATCCATCGTAATATGAACGATATATTGACTATAATTTAGATCGTTATTGTATTTCGCGCGCGCGGTGTCTGTTTATCAAATGATGGTTTTATCGTTTGTTATTACTGTTTTTTAAAAACCCAAACCCAAAAATTACAAAACTGAAAAATTTTCACTCGATTTAATAATAATTTTCCGAAAATTATTTTCTCTCCTATACATTTATGTACTATGTATGTACAATGTATATGGAACAGTATCTAATCCTATTGATGAATTAAATTTTTTTACATTTTAGAGTTTGTGAAAAAAAAAAATTACGATTCCTTTTTGGTTAAATCCATAAAATTATAATTTATTACTGTAAATGTTCCGAATTTTATGACTTTTTCGGGATCCTGTTGTTATCTCCCAACTAAACATGAATTAATTGTGCACAGATATCAGGGTGAAGGGGATGATGATTGTGTGACATTTGTATTGTGCAAGATTAGAACCGAGTAAATCGTTTAGATGGACGATTTTATTTACGCCCATCGCAATAATTAGTTGGATGGCATTTACAAGATTTGTATCTATATGATGCGTATCCTTTAATGATAAACGGAAATTTAGTGATATGAATATAAATGTTAAAACAAAATTTATTGTCCAGAAAAATGATTTCATTTATGCTAATTTCAAAGGATATCATTCAACCTCAACCGAGTTTGACGGAAATGATAATAAAATACCATAAGATAAATGAATGTCGCGTTTGCAATAAATAATCTTAAGGAAGGGTGATTTTTTTATCTGTGTATTATTTTGATGGTGACAAAATGCATATAGGACATGTGTTTTGCATATTTATTTTGCTCAAACAATATCGGCTAACTTCGTAAGGTTAAATATTAAACTGGAAATTGTACAAAATACAAACATGTTTATCTCCCGTGTATAAAAACTATAAATAGTGTAATAAAATATGATAGTTTATAGACATGCCGTCGACGTATTTTTATTATCCGTAAACTATAAAATCTTTCGTGATCGTGAAAATATTTTCGTTTTATTATGTATAGGAAAACTGTATTTCCTGCCAAAAGAGGAGAGATAACACACGAAATTTTTATTTATCCGATTTTTTATATCTTTAAATTTTATGTCCTCATTATCCAGGATAATACATTATTTTGTTATTTTTTATTGTTTACCCAACAAAAAAAAACCGTGCGTTTATACATATATCCTTTTTTTATATGAATGTGTGCCTTGTATAAACAACATGCGGATTTAAATATCAGGATATTCAGGATATCATGACAATTTATTCATATAAATCATATAATCACATAGTTTGGCAAGTAGAACGTTGGGAATTGAAATTTATATTAATTCATTCTTCTCGTCTTCCCGATTATTATATTGTCCTGTATAGATGCTTGTATAGATTTTTTAACGAATGCTTATAAATGTGATCAATATGAAGGACAAATTTTTACGATTATGTGTTTTTACGATTTTGGATTCCTTTTTTTATAGATTTGGTTATGCTTTGTGGTTCCAGGATCTACTACGTACCATATACATATTAGAAAATAGAAATATTACAAATAAAGGGGCTCGTAGGATTTTGGTAAGGAATAAGGATAAATCTACTATCTTTTAAGTAATAAAATTTAAAAAAGAATCCAGAGATGACGGAATTAATTTCGGTTTTATGGTATTTTTATAGTAAAATTCCGAATGTATAAAATTTAATAGATTGTCATGGGCTAACAAGGGTAATGAGCGAAATATAATTGGTATTCTCTAACTATTACAATAAAGTTGATACAATAAAGGCAGTCATTCATACTGCCGTACTAAACATGTTTTACATAACTATACAGAAAATGCATTTTGAGAAAATTGTTGTTAAAGCTTTGAAATTAACGTATTTTGCAGCAAAAATCAAAATTATTTGCATTATTTCCACTTTCCCTTCCTATTTCCTGTTTCTCAGTTTAGTTGTAATTATTTTTTTTTTCTTTTCCTACTATAACGAATTTATGTATCTTGGGTAAGTATTGTAATCTCGAAAAAAATCCAAGTCTGGAATAAAGAGAGAGTTATAGTGGAAGGAAAAGTGCCAAACAAAGTGTTTTCTCAAAAACGTGACAGACGATTTTTTTGTTATGTTGATGATAAATTTGACAATCCATCATCTAGCATTGCGTGGGAGACATTTTAACAAAAAAAAACTTGTTGAACCCGAGGTAATATAAAAATTTTCAAATAAATATTTTTCTACGATTAATACTTCTTCCAAATTCCAACAATTGCTCCATATGTGTCTTTAAGATAAAACGAGTAGGATACCGTATAATATGGAATTTAAGTTTCTTAATTTACCTAAAATACTTTGCTTTGCTGGTGGCAAATAGTATCTTCATCATTCAAAAATAAAATATTCTAGTAAGCTTTGAAATATAAATTAATTCTGTGACGTTTTATTGACATTTTATTGATTGAAATTTCAACGACATGTTGATCGATATATTATTTGTGAATTGCTTTAATAAAATCGCCTTTAGAGGTATTATTTCTGAAAAATAAATTCTCTTGATATTAAAGGTCACGGAAGATGATAGGCGGGAAGAGATATAGAAAATTAAATGCTTTATGACAAGGTGGTGGGGTATCGTGTTTATTTTTTTTTTTTACATTTTCGAATGATCCACAGCGAGGCTACATCCAGACTGTAACACTGAATAAAGAATTATATCAACCAATTCTCATATTACTCATCTAATGTTGTGGTCTGAACAAATGGTATAGCTTTTCAGAAAAGAATTCTCAGTGATTTTCAACAGTATACGATAGATGTGTAACTGGATCTAATTGTTAAAGTTCGATGATACAAAATGGCGAATGCGAATTTTATTGCTGTTCAACACGTTTCAGTTCTAAATAATCTAATATTAATTGCGAGTCTTGTCACCCGTTTTTTTATAAAACACACAATGCATCTTTGAACGTAGAATCTTGTTGCATTGCGCGTACCTATCGATTATGAGCTGATAATATGATGGGATGTTTAGTGTTAAACTTGCAGCTCGAATTTGCTATTCTCCCTCCAAAACGAAACATACCCTGTTCATCAATAAACGGTGTCAGCGACATAATTGTGCTACCACGATTGACTTCCCCATGCTCCACGATGTACTGAAGGTCTGAATATGATTCTGCCTGCACCCATTTAATGCAAATAATTTTAGATTGTATTATTTCGTTGACTGTAGATGGAAAAATACGTAGCTTTTTAGATGCATTGCTTCTTCTGTAAGCAATCGCCTAGCCCTTATACATGAATCTGATTATGTAACTTAGAACTCGATCAATTTTTGAGAGTGACGAATATTTGCTAAACAGTATTTGACTAGGATGACTGAAATCTACTCTGGTATAGTAGGTTTTCAGATATTTACTGTTAGTTACTCACAAAGGTGCGTGTCGTTACTTTATCCATTCAGGTCCGTACCACCATAAATTATCTGTGAGGAGCAACTGCGGAGTAAGTGGATTTTGTTTTGACGGAACACACATCCAGTGATCTCTAGGAATGGTTTCTAAAATTTATGAAGTTATATGGCCAGTAAAACATTTCCACCGTTTTGGTAAATTCGACAACCAGGCCAGAACAATTTGGTAGTCGATCCATGCGTGAATTGAGTTGATTTTCAACTTAGCAACTTGTTGTATGTATTTAATTAAATGGCATAAAAGTACTGCGGCACACAATTCAAGTCGTGGTATGGAAATTTTCGTAATTGGAGCAACCTTCGCCTTTGCAGCAAGTATAGGTTGACCAAAATGTTCCCGGTAGAATCTTGTACACGTATATACTCTGTAGCACCATATGCAAGCTCCGATGCATCAGAAAACCCGAGCAATTGTATATTGGTAGATTTTGGGCAACATGTTCCTTTGGTTAGTTTGGGTTTGTCGTCTAGTGAAACTCGGAAATTAAAGCAAGCAGGCAAACTGTTTTTACTAGCGATAGGCCATCGAATTCTAGAATTTTTTTTTTCTCTTTCAGACTCTGGTATATGAAAAGCTAACACTGGATCATTTGTCATCGATTTTCGCAATTTGAATTCTCCCTTTTGCAATAGTGATGAGTGATGACATATCTTGATATATTTGGATGGCTTCATTTGAGTCGTATGGCAACCAGTTAACATATCATCAACATAAAAACTAGATTTCAATCTTCTAACTGTCGTGAGGCGAAACTGTTGAAATAATACGTTGAACTTTCCGCCAAATAATACGTTGAACGTCTTGATCATCCCTATGAATTTGAATCTGACGATACATTTTTTCTTTTGTGCATCCTGAAACGTAGAAGTATCGTTGTAAGGTCACCCTGGATTGTTGGTCCCACTAGCAAATATCGTTCAATGAGTACCCGGTTGTACTCTTACAGTCGTACTAATAGAGTGAAGCTCGCTTGAAATTGGTTTGAAATGTTATCACCTTCCCCAACTTTCTTCATGTGGCTAAGTGCTCTGTACTCCTTCACAAATTCCAAATATTCTTGTTTGAATTTATCATTTTTACTGAATTTTTTCTCCAACAATGAAAATCGTCTTAATGCTAGGTGAAATGTGAATCCACGATTTTCTTGCGGTAACTTGAACGGAAGTTTGACAATATACCGTCCATCGCCTGCCTTTGTTGTAGTTTGCTTGTAATGAACTTCACATTCATCTTCAAAAGGATGGTGTGTTGAAGAACAAAAAATTTGTGCAATTTCCCAAAACCGACTAATTAACTCCCTTTCACTCTCATTATTCGAAATACTTGTGTAGAAAATTCTAGGTTCTTCTTCTACCATAAAGTTAGCTATTTTCCTGCCCATGACCCAGCCAAATATAGTAGATGATCTGTGGTTTGCAGTTTTTCTGATCGAATAATATTAAAGGAATATTAAAGGTTGGATTAGCTTGTAGCGTCAATGATAGTCAACTTATGTTTCGTTATGTTACGTAAGCTGACTACAAAATAAAATACCCATTAACAGATGACACTTTATAGTATATTTTTGATACACTCGGAATATACCGAAAATATCGAGCCGAGCGCCCGTATTATAGTGCAATAAAAAAATAATATAAATGCTTTTGAAAAAAAGAATTCGTTCTAGTATTCCGGTGGTAACGACACTAAAACCAGTGCACGGTAAGAATATTAGTCGTACAAGGTGTGGTGTGTTAAAGTCAAATTTATAGTGCCAATATAACATAAGTTATCTAAATGTAAATAAACAATTTGTGGACAAATAAATATATTGTGATATTGTGTGTATAATCGAGTGAATTTATTTATTCATACAAATAAAGTGCGAATCAACATAACAAAAACGTGTACTTAATTTTTATTGGTCAACCACAATTTTAAGAACACGCCACAAGCTAAATTTAGGTGTTTTATTATCGGCCAACAGGTATCATCGCATTTATTGGTAGGTAGCTTGGAGGTTAAATTGGTGAGTAGCACCACCGTAGAAGCTAAAGTCCCTCACAAAAATTTGCGTACACCCTAAAAATAGGGAATTACGGATTTCATACCAAGATCAAGAAATAATTAACGGATTCTTTATCTTGTGCTTACTTAGGCATAAATAATAAGAAAGACTGTGTTTGTTTAAAAAAATATTTATTTCAATAAATAATTCACGTTTTTCTATAATACAAGATCACAAAAATTTGCGTACATTTAATAATTAAAAACAAAAATTTGATGGAAGATCAAAACATCAGTACTTTGTTGAACTTCCTTTGGCTTCCAGCACAGCTCTCATCCTCGAAGGCATGGAATTCACTAAATTCATGGTCGTGGCATAACCTATTTTATTCCATTCTTCTTTTAAAGCCAGTTTTTATTGTTCTTTTTTAGTGATCCTATGCTTGTAGACTCTTCTACCTAGTTCTTCCCATAAATGCTCTATAGGGTTCAAATCTGGTGATTGAGGTGGGTGATTTAGTTGTTTGGGAACCCTATAGAGCAGCCATTCCTTTACTATTCTTATGGTATGCTTTGGATCGTTGTCCTGCTGGAAGTACCACGTAGAAGGAAGACCTAATTTTTCGACGCTAGTCGGGATATTTATTTTTAAAATATCTAAATATATCTCAAGAGTCATGTTTCCGTCGATAAACTCCAAATTTCCGACACCATTTGCAGCCATACAGCCCCAAATCATAACAGACCCACCACTATGTTTAATTGTTGGTTTTACATTTTTTTTCCTCAAACGCCGTATTATTCTTCCTCCACACTTTCGGATGTTCATCTGATCCATAAGTTTTAAACATGCTTTCGTCGGAAAATAAAACATTTTGCCAAAATCCCATATCTTTGTTTCATTTCTCCTATGCGGCGCACATTTTCTGGATGAATAGTAATCTCTGAGGATTCTTCTAGTTCATCAGCCATTTTGGAGGCACTTTTGGCTGGAGTAGTTTTTACCATCCTTACAATTGTCCTTTCGGAACGACAATTTACCTTCCGAGGACGGCCAGTTTGTAGTTTCCGTGCTGTATTTCCACGTTCTTTGAAATCCCTTTGAATTGTAGAATGTGTTCTCTTAACGATTGCTCCAATTTTCCTGTATGATTTGCCTTCTTTAAATAATTTCACTATCACATCTCGTAATTCTACTGACGGTTTTCATTTTATGAAAGGCATTTTGTTAAAAAACGTTCAAAATTTGAAAAATCGACAAAACTGTTGTCTCACGTAGATCAATTAAATACAACTGATTGATGCATCGGAATTTTACCTCGTTTTAGTAAAGATAACGGTAGTTAAAATGAAAAAAAAATCAAACGTAAAAGGGTGTATGCAAATTTTTGTGACCTTGTATTATAGAAAAACGGGAGTTATTTATTGAAGCAAATATTTTTTTTTAAACAAACACAGTCTTTCTTATTATTTATGCCTAAGTAAACACAAGATACAGAATCCGTTGATTATTTCTTGATCTTAGTATGAAATCCGTTCAATTTTTAGGGTGTACGCAAATTTTTATGAGTGACTGTACTATATATGCGACTTAACTTTTGCGATGATAACTCCTAACTGTGACGTTTGATTTACTCCTATAAAGCCCAATGCGTTTTATGCAAGCTTCGCTGATAAGGGTAGCTTGCAACCCTGAGTCGAGAAACCCCCTAGTGATGTGAGTGATGTCAAATGACCGTGGATAACAATGTATTTACTGAATACCCAGCATTTGTTGATAGAATATTTTCCGAGCTGGAATCGTCAGTTGAACAACAATACGTTAAAGATTCTGCTGATTTGGTGATATCAAATTTAAATCCAACTTTACTATTTGCGTTGGAGTTGGTTGAAATGTTGTTGATGAGTTGACACATGTAAATTTGTTGATTGAAGGACGTTGAGTGTAGATGAATTATCATTCTTGTTAATTGTAGAATCAATAGTAGCGATATAATTTGAGGATAATTTGGATTGGTTGAGTAAATTATTAGATTGCGAAGTGTCACTGGTTACATTTATCTTGTTGAAGTAGCGTGTGGTGTTTGTTTCCACACTTCAAATATCGGTTGGGATTTAGCAGTTAATAGTTTTGGGCCTTGAAGTGAGACAATTTTGGCGCAAGTTGTTAGTTTCTATAAAATGCTTTCTCTCCACTATATTAAGTTTTAAAACCTGAAACACTTAAATATTGATTGGTTAGCGACCTTGCACATAGCACAATTAGTTAAACCAGCTGTAACTGTATGTACTTTAGTATGGGATTAGAGTTTGGATGTTTTGCCGTTGTGTAAGTCTCCAATGCATCGCAGCGTGCCGTCAGAAATTCTAAAAGACCATTAACTGTGAGAACATCAATATCTATCGCATGTTTTGTCCAAGCTTGTTGAGTCACGTTGTCCAAAAAATGTTTCATCACAATGTGTATTAACCACGGGTCACGAGTTTGCCATTCTGTACTCAGAGCTTGAAGACCTCGAAATACTTCATCTGAAGTATCGCAAAAGATTCGCAGTTATTTGTGTTTATTAGCATTTGTCGCATCTTTTCTTCAGTTTTTCTTAGGCTAACATATAATTCACCATATGCCTAATCAATGACGCTGCCTCATTTTTCCAAAAGCCTTTCAAATACTGAAACGTGTGAATGGTTGAAAGGTTATCTTTTGAGTGGATGGAGGATTCAAATTGATTCTGAAAGGTCTGCCATTTGGCGTAGTCTCCACCAAACTGTTCAATTATTACAAGTGGTAGGCGAAGATCATATGATTGATAACTTGAATGCTCACAACGATTTTCAAACATCGATCGATCATTTGTAGCATTTGCGGCGGAAGCAACATTAGGAGCCCGTGATTTGAGAATACGCTTTAGACATCCTTTTATTTCATAAAATCGATCTTCGAAATCATCGGCTTCAGAAAATCCATTATCATGCTTCATTCAGTTTCATTTCAATTCGGGCTTGATTCGGGTCTAGATTAAACTTGTCAGTAAATTTTTTAATATTTGTCACTGTGGCCTTTAGACTAACATGTTTTTTAATGAAGGCTTGTAACGTTCTGCGGAATATGTTGTGCGAGCTCTGCAGAATATGACTGGTTTCTAGTTTTTTTTGGTTTGGACATTGGTGTATAGTTCTCATGATGAAGGTTCTGTTGGTGCAGAAATTTTGGTGAGGTGATCTCTACTGGAATTCTTTCACCAAGAAGGAGTCCGGGTGGCCAACATTGCGGATTGTAATCCAGTTGAAAATTGTTCAGCAGGGAAACTCATATGAAATGATACGTACAGTCGTAAAGCAGGCAGTTTATTTTTTTAGTATAATTTTCAAATTGCTGTTTTGTGACCGATTTTGCAACTTAACTTACAAAAAGCCACCCTCGTGAGGGCAACGGCTTTAATTTCCTGGAAAGTTGACTGAATCGAATTATCTCTCTGATCGATATCCATTACTGGCGCTATAACGGGTGCAATAACATATTTAAGCGAAAACATATTTAAGCGTAGAAGGGTACAATTCGCGCACTTCTCTCCGAGATAGGTGTTAAATGATGACTTTAAAATAATCGAAATAAATAGTTAAGAAGACTTTACTTAGCTGTTTAATTTGTTGTTAGTATGATGACAGACTGATATCCTCGTCTTTTAGTCTAGAGTTATTAAAATTTCTTAAATTAATTACGGCATTACAGGCTCCAATCGGTACAACTTCAAATTAAAAAAAAAAATATTCCAATTCCAGAAGATACCAAACAAGAACAATAAATTTTTCAACGTGTTGACTTTTTAATTACAGTTTAACAATTTTAATTTGGTTTTCTGAAAACCAACTTACCATAAACTCCCCGCGAATTATTTCATTCGATATGTTTATAATTATTAATAATAGGACTTTTAATTATCAAAAACAAAAAAAACGAGGGTGTTTTTTGCGTGCAGACTTAATAACAAAAAAACACACAATAATAATTATAAACGAATAACTCGGGGTAAAAAAAAAAACTTAAAATGACTGTTTTGTGAAGTGAAAACTTTGTATTAAAATTAATTGATTTCTCTTTTTTTGTGGAAAAACAAATGAATCAAACATCGGGAAATGTGTTACATTTTTATTGAGATGCTGGGGATTTCAATACGTAAACACAACTATAGTAAAAGACAAAGAAGGGCGATTATAAGTAAAAGTATAATTTGACACTGATTGGGATTAATGAATTGTGCTTTTACTGCTGGTGGTGCGGTTTTTCACGAATGCTAGGATTATTGAGATTAAAAAAAAAATAAAAATAATCTTAAGAAGTATTTATAATTATGTGTTAAATAATTAATGATGATTTTATATTTGTACAGTCAGGGAAATTGTTTGCATCGCATAATTTACGATTATACGAATTAAAATCGGGATGAGAGTTTGTGCGAAATTATAATACCTCCAGCCGAGCTGGAAATCATAATATTTTCAATATAATTAAATCACCAATATTGTTGTAAGGACTACTTACAACCTCCTTACTAAGGAGGCAAGCATACAAATAATGCTTTTGATTAAAAATATTACGACAATTTCAGAAACAGCATAAAATTAACAAGAAATATGTACTCGTATGAAACATATAATTGAATTTTATACACAACATGTTAAGGGTGTGTCATTATACGAGTATATATGTATGTCATATGATGTTGAGATAACATATAACACCATATATAACAATAACAATAACCAGTGAAGAAAAACAAAATTATTTTTGTATTAAATTGATTAAAAACTATAAAGAAAAGAATTTATCCGAATATATCGTCTTATGTACATACATATGAAGGAGATTAACTCCCGTTGATTTTCTTCCCGCCGACTCACAACGATGTTGGTGATACTCGATTTATAATATTTGATTTAGTTTTGTTTTCTTTACGGATATCTCCACTAAAATCCAATAATACGAAAGGTGATAATTTATTTTGCTTTATTTTCTATCATTTTCATCCGGGGTCCGCAGATGAATTTTTTTTTCTTATTAATTTTTGCTTTCGTTCTGGGTATATTAAGAATATAGCACAACTTAAGAAGAATGTTAAAAGGAAAATAAATCAACTGAATGTTCAAGCGTACATAGCGTGGATGAGGGGTGGCTTTGTTTTTGTTTATTATTTTAATGAATCTGTAAATTTCTACTAAACTGTTATCTAAGTTACTTAGAAATATTAGTTTCGAGGAAATGTAATTTTGATTAATCCTTACATGTTTTACTATTGGAAGTACGTCTGATCTACAGTTTTCTCTTCCCATATTATATGCCATCAATACTTCCTTTGTAAGTTTTGCAGTATATTGAATTTCAATTCAAGGACATCTTAAACGTAAAGATTAACAATTAAAGTAAAATATGAAAAAATATTTAAACTTACGAGTAATACAAATAAACAAATCACATTTTATTCACTTTAAAGACAAATTCAGTTAAAAAATATGAATTAATTCTCAATTACTAAATTAGAAACTCCATAGAAAATTTTTGACTGATTCCACTGAGAATTTATTTAGTGTCCACATGCATCAAATTTTTTCTAATTGAATTTTGTAACGGGTTTTTTGATATTTTGCTGTATTACGTCCTTATTCAACAGCTGGCATCAAAAGTTTGAAAATTGCTAATTCCGTTATTTTAAAAATTCAAAAAAACGAGTGGTTATATGTATAGTTATGGAGTGAGTTGACAAGTGTATTAAAGTTCCTAACAAAATACGGTTAGTTTTTATTTTGTACTGCAAAATATATTTTATCTAAAACATTTAAGGTAAGATATAAAATTTATAAAAATTTGTAATATAAGTTTACGTTTAATTAATTTATTATGTAATTTTACCAAAATAATAAAAAAAAATAGATCTGAAACACGTGGAAATAGCAATCTGAATTTTAAGTGTTAATAGCCAAAATGTTTAATTATATATATACTGTGTTAATTGAAATTTAATAAATCAATATGACAAAAACAAAGGGATTTTCGAAGAACAATTATTATAGAAAATTAAAACATTCGGAAAATGAAATACAGAAACAGTGGCATGAGAGTGAAATTGAGGTTATAAACCAACCAGTTCATCGCATGGTTGAAGTTGAATGTGGTGAAAAACACGATGATTTAATTGAATTTATTGAGGATACGGATTCTAATAGTAAAGCTTATGACATAAACGATATTAGGGATGGAAAAGGTTTAGAGGCTGCGACTAAAGCTGACGAAAATGTCCCCAAGATTAATAATAAATTAGGTGTTTGGGCCACAAAACATAATATCACGAGAGCAGCTTTTGATGATCTTTTACTTATATTAAAAGAATCAAATATTATCAATATTAAGCCGTTCAAAACGATGTTAAAATAAGCTGATGATTTGTTTCGAATAAATGAAATTCCTGGTGGCACTTATATCCATTTTGGGATACAAAAACGAATTTTAGATTTGAATTTGCCTGATTCATTAATATGTGATAAAAATACTATTGTTGTGGATGTGGGGATTGACGGCATCCCATTATTTAAAAGCCGTTGCACAACAGTGTGGCCGATTATGTGTTCGTTTGTCGATATTCAAAATGTGTATCCATTTGTGATTGGATGTTTCGTAGGCCCGAGCAAACCACTATCGGTTAACCAGTTTTTACATGATTTTGTTGCAGAAATTCAAGATTTAACCAAGAATGGTTTAATTGTCAATTGATTGATTGATTTCAATGTACGATCAAGCATTAAGCAAGTCTCCCGTATTATAAATGCGAATACCACACCACTATACCCATGTTACAACACGACACCATAACTCTTCCTCACCAAGGAAATATGTACCATCATACTAAGCTTTTCATGAAGCCAAACATAGCAATATTCACCCCGTAAAGAAATACACCTTTTTACATATAACAAAATTCGAGGGATGGGAAGGGAATGTTAGTGAGGACAGACTCGGCCCGGTTACAAACACCTAATAAAGCCGATAATTAGTGTTTTATGACAGCACAATGACAACACAATTAAAATATTAATAATAAAACGTTGGAACCTGATCGATCTGAAATAATATCTTAAACTACAATTTATATTTATATAATACTCTAAACTTTCGATTAACAAAATTGATGATAAAATATATTTCGATGTTCTTCTGAAACCAAAAAATAAATTAGTTATTTATTTCTACTCTCACTTAGTCCAACCGCTCTATAATTTCAAATATTTAAGTATTAGCTTTCAACAATTAAGAGAAATATTAAAACAGCAATAAATATAATATAATCTAAATTCAAATGTAAAGATGTTCCTATCCCTAAAAATAACATTACCATATATTAATCATAATTCAATTCTAAGCCTTAAGGCATTAATTACATTAAGGATCAATTATATTAAATTCTTCTTCCTCCAGCATACCTCATCTGAAATAAAATTTTGAACCATAACTATACTCCAACTAGTTCTAATAGATGTCTCTCCGCTCATTAAGAATGGTTTAATTGTCAATTAAAACAAAATTAAGAAACAAAATTCTATTCGACTTTTTTCTTGTGATGCACCAGCTAGATCATACTAAATGTTGTCAAAAGGGCAACAAATTGAAAGGACTTTTGTGTTTTTCAACATAGAAAGGAGAGCTTAGAACAGATCTAACATTTTCGAAGAGACAACATGTAGAACACCATTTGAATGAATTTCACAATAGTTTAAATGTGTTAGAAAGTGTAGTTCTAATGATATCACAATTTCCAGTAGAACTGATGCATTTACTGGATTTAGGCATCATGAAAAAGTTGCTACAGCTGTGGATAGATAGAAAATATGGATCGCAATTTAAAATATCAAAATCAAATTATATGGAGGTGTCCAACAATTTATTGAAATTTAAAAAATATATTCCTAAAGAATTCCAGCGGAAACCCAGATACTTGAAAGAGATTCCCAGATGGAAATCTACTGAATTTAGACAATTCGCATTATATATTGGCATAGTATTATTAAAAGGTGTTATTGATTTGCAGCTTTACCAACATGTTTTGTGTGACTGCTCTCTCATTAAACTGATGCAGTAAAAAATGCTCCTATCGCTGAAAAGCTATTTCAAACTTTTGTCACCGATTTCGCAAAAATATATGGAGAAAGCCTCATCTCATATAACGTGCATAATTTACTACACTTAAGCGAATGCGTTCAGCAATACGGGTGTTTAAATTCATTATCCGCATACAAATTTGAGTATTATCTGCAAATATTTAAAAAAAAAAAAAATTAAAAAACCAACACACATTTTGCAACAGATTTTTAATCGCACAAAATTTTATGTTGGAAATAAGAAAGCCGATTCATTTTGTATGGTTAAACAAAAAACACCATTTTCAATTGTACATGTTGATCATACCATCATTGTTGGGTATAGATAAAGGATTTTTTTACATCTCCAATCGCATCCTCATTACTTGGAATTTTTGAAGCGACTGATTTAAGCGATCAGCTAGAACAATGTGAAATTAGTGACATAGAATATAACCCGGTAAACCACAAGTCTTAATATTTTGGAATAGTTAATCTTAAGACTAACAATAGCGTCAGAATTCCTAATTTGACTTGCGTGACTGTTCATTGTTTACATAAAACAAACATAAAGGTAGAATATATATTTTGGGCGTAAATGCTAATTGTACAACAGAAATAAAACCCGTTTTATAAAATTCCAACATTTGAGTGAGTCTGACAACTGACTTAAATAACGTAGATCTAACTATAACTTAAATGTCAATCAATCGACGAACAACTAATCCAGTTATTTATTAAATCGAGGTGAATAAATATGATTTAAAAGAGGCTGAGAAAATCACCGTGAAGCATACACAACTCAGCTAATTGATTGATTGAGAGTGTACGGCCAAGCATTATAGCAAGACTTCCGGACTCCCGGGCACACACCGTACACCCTTATACATCTAACAAAACCGAAGGATAGAATAGGACTATTAGTTGGGACAGACTCGACCCGGTTACAGACACCAATGCGATCGATAGTTAGTAAATTATTAGTACAATATATAGTAAATAGGTTAGCACAAGACAGCACAATTATTAGATGATCATTTCTCTGGAATCCAGGGCCAGATACTCAGGACTCTCTAAATCTAAATCAGGACTTACAAATTATTAATGTTGTAATGTCCCCCTGTCCGCCTTTCATTAATTTATCTGATAAAATATTTAAGAAAAATTTAAAATAATTAAGCTAAGATTACAAAAACAGCGCTATTGTATTTTTCATGGTCCTTCTATATCTAATTAATTAATTATTACATACTGCAACAAGAATTAAAATAAACATTAAACACCATTTTAAACATAAAATTTTACTTAAAACTAATTATAAATTTCCTACCGATCAAGAAAAAGAGAATAAATAATTAAAAATTCAATTATTTTTTAAAATTTATAATTAATAATTTAAAAATGATAATGTTACAGCACCACAACAGCCTAAAACCATCAATAGTTCAGTTATGTATTGGGTGTACAAAAAAATGTTCGATCTTTTTTACTGAAATAAAAGACATTAGTTTAGAAAATGAAAGAATGTTGTATTCAAAGTATGCTCCTTCGGAAGCTATAATCTTCGCCCATCGTTCAGGCAATAAACGGATTCCCCGAAGGAAGATGTCTGGTTTTCATATGAAGTGAAGTGCTGCTGTGCCAGGGCTGATCGCATCGACCGGAACAAGTGGTAATCAGAGGGAGCAATGTCTGGTGAATACGGCGGGTGGGGTAGAATTTCCCAGTTCTGCCTGTACAACTAATTTTTGGCAGGTATAGCAACATATGTGGCCTAGCGTTGTCATGTTGCAAAATAATCTTATTGTGCCTTTTGTCCCATTCCGGTCTTTTGTAGCTAGAGCTTGCTTTAAAGCCATCGGTCGTCGTCGATAAACTTGCCCCGTAATGGTTTCACGATCTTTCAGCAGCTCATAATAGACGATACCCTTCATATCCCACCAAATACAAAGCATCACCTTCGAACCATGGATATTTGCTTTTGGCGTCGACGGCCCTGGTTCACCTGGCTTGACCCACGCTAGTTTGCGCTTTGGATTGTCATAATGGATCCATTTTTCATTCCCAGTGATGATCCGATGCAAAAGCCCCTTCCTTTGTTGTCGTTGAAGCAACAATTCGCACACGGTTGTCCGACGTTCCATGTCCCTTTCTTTCAATTTGTGTGGCACCCAATTTCCCAACTTCTGAACTAATCCCATTGCATGTATACGTTGCGAAACACATTGTTGGGTAATATTCAACTCTTCTGCCACTTGTTTTTCAGTCTGACAAGGGCCCACATCAAGCAATTCTTCCAATTCTGTATCTTCAAATTTTCTTGGTCTGCCTTCACGTTCTTTGTCTCTTAAGCCAAAATCTCCAACTTTGAATCGTTGAAACCACTCTTTGCAAGTTGTTTTCGATGGAGCATGTTCACCGTAAGCTTCCACAAGCAAACGATTTGTTTCCGCTGCACTTTTCTTCAGCAAAAAACAATGAAGTAAAACTTCCCGCAAATGTTGTTTTTTTGGCACAAAATTCGACATTTTCAATTCCATGAAAATAATTGTTGTTTACGCTTTGAACAAATGTCACTAGTAATTATTCAAGCTTGACATCTAACCTCCAAAAAACATGTATTGCCCGACTGAATAATATGCAAGCAGTGATACTAACGACACCTATCTAAAAAGGTCGGAAATTTATTTGTACACCAATACTATAAGTATATCAAGAATCAACAAATAAAATTAATATACAAATTCCCAGGCAACTCTGAAAACTAATTTTAATTAATAAATCACCATAATAACGCGGAAACAACTCAGCTAATGAACAATAATTCAATAGACTAAAAAAACAACTTATTGTAATTAAATCTATTTCTGGATTCAGGGGGAATTCTACGAGTAAGGGGCAGACTGCAAAAATCATTTTAAAGTTACGAAGAGAAACATTCAGCCATACTTCCTAACCAACGCCAATTTAGTAAAAACTTAAACAATCATGCACATTTGAAAATGATGCATGGATGAACTCACCCTCTCATTCGTGCGGAAAAAATATTGGACCATAAGAGCCAGAATCACAACTGAATCAGTAATTTAAAAATGCATTGTATGTGACAGATTTAAAATTAAGCCTTGGAGTAAGCAATTGATGGGTAGCCTACCATCCACGAGAGTTCAGCCAACAAGATCATTTACGCATACCAGAGTGGATTATGCCGGTCCCGTGCCAATAAAAACAACCAAAGTCAAGGGAAGTAAAACTTATAAGGCATACATTGCAATTTTTGTTTGATTATCAGTCAAAGCAATTTATGTAGAAGCAGTAACCCGTTGTTGCCCTTAAAAGGTTCACATCTAGACGTGTATTATGTACTCACATATATATTGACAACGGCACGAGTTTTGTTGGAGCCCATAATCAGCTAAAAAGGATACAAAAAAGTAACAGCAAACTTCAACGATATTGTCACTCAACAATTGGCAATAGAGTAAATAATTTGGAATTTCCAACCACCTGCATTATCCCATTTTCATGGGTTACGGGAAGCTGGTGTTAAATCTGTTAAGATCCACCTAAAAATGATCATGGAAAATGCAACTCTAATCTATGAGAACTTAACAACACTGTTATAGACCTTATCTTTCACGTGGCCTGAAAGAAAAAAGTCTAAAGGTGTTAAATCACAAGATCTCGGTGGGCAATTGTGATCACCTCTTTGTGAAATAACACGGTCAGGAAACTTTTCTTGCAACATTGCGATTGTTTCGTTGCTTGTGTGGCACGTAGCGCCGTCTTGCTAAAAATAAATGTCGTCCAATAACTTCCAATTCCGACCATAAAAATCATTAATCATAACTCGGTAGCGCAATCCATTCACCGTAACAGTTGCACCAGCCTCATTTTCGAAAAAGTAAGGTCCAATCACACCGCCAGCCCAAAAACCGCACCAAACAGTGACACGTTGAGGATGGAGAGGCTTTTCAACAATCATTCTTGGATTTTCTGAGCCCCAAATGCGACAATTCTGCTTATTAACGTAGCCTTCGAGGAGAAAATGGGCCTCATCACTGAAGATAATTTTTCGATGAAAATCCGGATCATTTTGATGCATTTCAAGGAGCCAATCAGCGAAGATACGACGTTTATGGTGATCGACCGGCTTGAGTTCTTGTGTTAACTGAACTTTAAAAGCCTTAAGACCTAAGTCTTTATGCAAAATACGGTGTAATGTCGTTTATGGAATGTCTAATTCTAAAGATCGACGAGGAATCGACAAACCTGGGTTTTCTTCAATACTACGGGCTACAGCAGCAATATTCTCAGTTGTTCTTGAGCGACGCACACGGTTTCGATTCTTCACATCACTAACTTGTTCCAACAGCTCAAATTTTTCCACCAGTTTTACTATTGCCGGCCGAGAAGGTGCTTCACGACGACCAAAAAGTGCTTGAGTTTTGTGAACTGTGACTGCAAAATTTTCACCATTTTTGTAGTGAATTTTAATAATTTCAATGCGGTGTTGAAGCGTGTATCGTACCATTTTTAGTAATGGCGTAGTTTTTATTTGTCAAATGTTAAAAGATGACAGAAACATCCAATTATAACATATCTTAGTTCTCGTCTCATTCAGGCATTTACTTTGACAAAATTGGCCAAAGCAGTTTGATCAATGGCGCATGGAAACTAATATTTCGCATAAACGGATGAGAAACAACAATTGTTTGCTAATTGTTTTATTTATTGTTATTCGTAAGTCAATCCAAATTTATTTTGGAAATAATTAGAATACAACAGTGCTGTTTAGCTGCTTAGAAGAATTTGTGTTTCTTGGCAGACTTTGTATTTTTTGAAGCGTTTTTCTTGTTCAAAGTGGATAATCTGAAAAATCGAGCGAGTAGATCGAAATTGAATCAGGCTAAAGAGTTGCAAACCAAAATTATAACTTATTTCTGTCAAAATTTGTCAACATTGGCGATTCAAATATAATATTGATATTAGGTCATGGAAATTCCTTCCAAAATCATCTTGGTCATCATCAATGGTCTGATTGATTGATTTTCACTTACAACCCAAGACGTACACAGTAATTTTCGTTCGTCTTGCTTAATTCTGCTTACTTTAGGTTGGAGCACAGGATAAAAATATCAGTAGCTACAGTAAAGTAAAATTGTCGCCCGATATTAGCTTATCAACCATGGTGACAGTGCTTCAAAAAAAAAAACTTAAAACTTTTCAACATCTTGCGAAGAATCTTTGGTTTGCCCTTATAACATACTATAACTAGGTAAATAACCGAATTTATTTCAATATCTATAAAAATTTAAGTAACAATAACTTTAATATCAAATCCGCAAATAACTATTTTTGTTCATTATAAATCGGTTAGTTAAATCTCGCGTGTAAAATCTCAATTTTCCATCATGGCAGTTAGAAAACATAAAAACTAGAAAGTTTCGCTCGAAAAGCAGTTTTGATTGTGTCAATTTTTAAATGGCATATCATAATAATAATAATAATAATAATAATAAAATCAATAAACCAAACACAAAAACGGCAAAAACTAATAATAATTTCAATTTTTAACACAATTAGTGTTATATCAAATGTACTATCTCAAAAACTATAAAAAGTTTTTTTTTTTTGATAAAATTTAATAAGACATAGAAAATTGCTAGTTCGTCTTCGCTTTTCGTTTTTAAAGCAAAAGATATTCAAAAACTATGACACCCTAACGACTATCTAACATACAATCTGTAAAGCTTAACAATTTTTTTTTTACATAAAACTAGAAAACTAAACTTTTTCCACCCTCGATTGTACCCCAACCTTCCTATAGTCCGTTAATACAATAAAACTCAAAGCGTAACAATAGAGTAGAAGAAAAGTTAAATAAAGAAAAGTTTTTCGGTTTTCCGTTTTGTATATGTTGTGCTTTTAATTCTTGTGTATATATATACACATGGATCAAGAAAGGACGAAAACTACAATGATTTAACGAAATGAAAAGAAAATTTCCTTATAGCGAGATACTTTAGTTTCATAACGATAGAAACCCCGTTCTGAAGCGACAAAAACAACGATCAAAATTGTTTTTAAGTTTTACTTGCTGTGTGTTTTGTTGTATTCGGATTTTCAATGTTTTTCAGCATAACAAAGTTAATGCAGCCAAATGGAAACGTACATAAATCAAATGATATGTGAAAGTGTATGAGTACGCGTACATCTGTTTAGTTTTGCGCTGCTTTCTGTGCTCAAGCATTTGAAAAACAGAATGTCTTCGATTAAAAATATAATAATTTGTCTGTTTGTCTAAAACAAAACTTATTGCTTTAGTAGTTTTATCCTTGTGTATAGTTTATGAAGATGATTTAGTTAAATGTTGTTACATGATAACATAATTGAAGTGGTGAAGCTTTTAGTATTCATTTATTTGAGAGAAATTCCTTCCTTTATCAAATTAAAGTAAACTTTTAATTTAACTCTACAAAATTAACTGATGGGAGAAACTTTCTTGAACTTGTTTAATTCCCTAGAAAGGCACTGGAGGATTCTTAAAATCATTTAGAATGTAACTATATTTGTAACATTTTAAATCGTTAGGCTAATCGATGTGGCGATATCAACCTAAATTTCACTAAATTTCATTATTACCAATATCAAATATTTTTGGCTTTAATACGTAAATTATTATGAGATGTATTACTCGTGCATCACCAACCTCAAGGAGATAACAGCCCAGAAAATAATATTCAGCCGCCAAAGTATGGCCTATAAGTATAAGTCAAGAAGACCATCAAGAAAGGCAGAATAACCGAAGCTCCACCATTTTATCGCACAGCATCCCAGCCAGAAAGCCCGTAAAACTGTAAGTACCATTTAAAACCATAATAATACAGATGCTAATAAAATTTTGTTTTTGCTGTAAAAAAATTTTAATTCGCGAAATTCATTTCCTCTGCTCAATATATTTGACGTGTTGCGTGTTTCCTATTTCTTTTCTCGGTCATTTTTTTTTGTCGGTTCACACGTTTGGTAGGTGCAACTAATCCATCGGATACGTCGGATACCTCCCCTCATAGTTAATTACAAGGTTTAATTAATGCTAGCACATGGCTCGCATTCAAAACGCCCCAATCTCCAAATTCACAAAATCTAACAATGTGGTTTGCTATATTATAGCAACAATTTAATGTTGGTAATTTCCAATTAGAAGCGACAAAGTATTCGCATGCAGTCTGAACGTTATTTGTATAGCCTCTATCGGTTGCATGATAATTTTGCGATATCTAACAATCCCCGAGAAAGGAGCTTATCCCTCAAAATTACAACAGAAAAGACAAAATTACACAAAATTTTACATAGAGTAACTTTAGGCGACCGGAAACCATGACAACTTTTAAATATGTTTAAATTAAACGCCGGTGATAGTGTTAGTCAGCATGCAATCAGGCAGTTATGAATAGAGCGTTTACCACAACAGGTTCAAGTGGTGTTGACGTCTTTTGCAATCGACGTACAGTTGTATATTTGTGTAGTTTTACAGATGTAATATTGGAGTTTATTAAATGCATTTTGTATATCTATGTACATATTTTCCCACTCTACCGTTATTATTTGCAACTTCAAATTTTTTATTGAGTCAAACATATTTTATTATGGTACGTAATGGTTTAATTTACACTATCGGTATTTTCATATCCAATGGTTGTATTATGATGCTACCTTATATGCTTTGGAGATTATTATTTTATTGCTTTTTTGTGTTATTATGATGAGTGATTTTAATTTTGTATATCAGAATATAAAAAGCGTGAGGAGGAATCGGATGAGCTGCTGGCTTACTTTGATTCTGCATACGTTAAGCCATTATTGTTTGGCGGTTGGTTATGGTCTTGAGAAATTAGTTGGTGGACCTATCAGGAATTTTAAAACCTCGGCTACCTATATTGATAATATCTATTTTAGGTTTGACCACAGATATTTTCAAATTATTTCTTACAAGGTGAATAATTGGGTATCTCAGACCACTGTTCATAGCTCGAATAAAGGACATATTAAGACAAAAGAGAGGCAGATATCTCCAATAATTTATGATTGTTTAAAAGAACTGCTTACAAATGAAGAATGGATCAATGTTTATAATGAGTCTAATGCGTCATTAGCTTATGATAATTTTATAAATATTTTTAGAGGTCATCTTGCTATTTGTACTAGATTAGATCAGTCAATAAAACAGTCAAGCTTAAGCCCAAGCTTATTATTTCCTAATAATAATAGGCTAGCTAACTACAGCCAGAGACTGTGTGATATGGTACATCTTAAAATGAGCAGACTAAAAAACACTTCTACACAAAACAGTTTGAGAAAAACTGGCAAACTGTGAATAATATAATTAGTGAGCATCCTGGTGATTCTGAAAGCAGAGATATTAATGGTCATAATGATGGTACTATTTCGGATCCTTTGCCTATTGCTAATGAATTTAATGATTTCTTTGTGAACTCCAATTGTCCGACTGTGATGGATGAGTTGGAATGAAATCGAATAATTACCGAGCATTATGATGTTATGAATAGTTCATTATCACGTCTCCTGAGATAGATGGAATTTCAAATAGTGTTGTTAAAAAAATTGCTTGCTTTCTTGAGGAGGCATACAATTCTCCGATTAAAACTTTATGGGTTTCATGATACAGCCTGCATTTTTGTGAGAACACTGAATTTGCGGATGACCTTGCATTTGTTCACGCTGGTATAAACAATCGTGCGAACCTAACTGATATTGACTATGACTTAGTTGTGCTAGCGACTCGGTTGGTAGACCACAATTTGATTTTGAGCGACAAGACGAAAATTATGCCTTTAAGAAGTAGCCAGAGATCCCAAATTCTGATTCTCTGTCATGCATTTGGATGTAATAAGAGTTCAATTTGTATCTCTAATGGTTGATTCACCATAAGTTCGGTTAATGAATTAAGATATTTGGGAGTTAAGATCGATGATAACCTTAACTGGAAGGCACAGATCGAAGGCCATATGTTTCACGATTATACTGTCCATTATATCTTCTAAAATTACTTTACTTAGCCCTAGTTGATTCTATCGTCCTGTATGGTTTAGCATGTTGGTGCGGTGCCTGTAAAACTCTCTTACATCCTGGATAGCCTAACCTAAAGACATTGAAGAGGCTTACGAATTTCTGTGTAAGCTTAGTTCTAATGAACTAATTACGGGTAGTTCCAAGAAATTGGCACAAACCAGTTATAACCCACAAAAAACAAACCCAGTGAATTCTAACCAACACAGAATGAATACAATGAAGAATAACAAATTCATTCCGATAAACCATTGGAAGCAAACGTATTCGGTGAAAGAACCGCTAACTCCAATGAAAGTTGATCAATCAATAAGATCAAGAAGGATGTTCAATGAAAACTTAATTTATAACTATGAGATCGCGCAAGAAATTGAAGATAATTTGTCACGAGACCAAAACGAAAATAGCCCCGACGAAACTCAAGAAGAGGATGCAGGAAATTTTCAGGGAACTCAAAACTCAGACACGGAAGACTAAATTTCCTTCCGTATCTGAAGCGTTATAACGAACATCTTAAGCGCGAAATAACACTTTTAAATGATACCGGCAAAAACGTTATTAAACCGGAAACAATCGGTTTGATGGTGAATAACATGCCACCACAAAAATTTTACGAATTAAAATTTCATAAATTCTTTGATGGAATCTTAGGCTCAGAATCCTTGGCCAAACCACAAACCACGTCACATACTCTGAATAATTGTGTCTATAAATTTGATAGATATTACCCTCAGGATAATTTCTTTAACCATACCATAACGCTGAATACAACGGTAAATGGCGATTGGTTAGTGCGAGGCTTCGAGAAATTAAACGAAAAGATGGTACAGCCAGGATTGTATAAAGCAGCACATTTTAAAACAACGATTATTGTACTTACAGGAGATCCCAAACCACCAAGAATAGCTCCAAAATTAATACTTAAAGTAAACAACTTTGAAACAATCAACCCGATTCCTATCTCACAAGACGAAATTATCGATAGAAAAGCGATATGAAATTAGTCAGAACTGAACATTTGAGTGAAAAGGGAAAATCGGTATTGACAGAAATCATCTTTCAAAATCAAGCTATTCTGTTAAAGGAAAACAAAAAATTGTCGGCAACGACAATAACCAAACACAAGATAATCACAACAGACGATAATCCAGTGTACACAAAGGCGTATAGGTTTTCTTCAAAAAAGACGTGGAACGTGCAAATTCAAGAATTATTGGATAGCAGAAATGATAAATTCCCAATACCTCAAATCGCGAAAATCCGCGATAGTATGTTTACCCGTGTGCCATTTGGACTGAAAAATGGCTCAACTACCTTTCAAAGAACTATGAACTTGGATATAGTCTTCGAAAGATTATCCAAATTCAATCTAAAAATTCAAATTGACAAATGTGAATTCCTAAAAAAAGAAACGGAATTTCTGGAACACACCATCACCCAAGACGAAGTAAAACCAAATTCAGATCAAATAGTAGATTCGAAAATAGGCAAAAACATGACAAATTATTTAAGTAAAAATATCCCCATGGACGTAGCAGATCCGGATTAGGAATAATCGTTTGAAACTCTCAAAAGAATCATATAAACAGACCAAATATTAGCGTAAGACTTTGCAAAACGATTTATATTAACGACAGATACATCAGATTTCGCGCTGGGTGCAGAACCCTAAATAAGACAGAATCAAAGTACGCCACAAATAAAAAACAAGCACTAGCCATCATCTGGGCCGTAAAAAAACAACCCTGCCTGTACGGCAGGCAATAGATTTACATTGGTTACTGGCCACTCCACAAACCTATGATGTCGTTTATAAAGAGGGAAAGACCAGCGTTGTAGCAGACGCGCTTAGTCGAATACTCTTGACAAATGAAGTAAACCTCAATGAAGGCACGGAAAACAATATACGAGAATCCGAAAGCACTGAGGGTAATCCGCCAAGCAATTCGATTGAGGTAGAAACTGTTCATTCAACAGATACCTCAGATCATTATTTCATACACTTCTCCGAGCGTCCAGTTGATACTAAAGAAATCAAATCATATTTAAAATATCATATTTAAAAAATCTATCTAGGACCAAATATCTGGTCTAGAAACAGTAATCACGGAACCAGTATTTCAAAATTTTAATAGAAGCATGATTTCCAAAGAAAAGTTCGAGAAGCAAGATATCCTCAACTATTTGAAGAAATTCCACAATGATAAACAGTCGGTCATTCTAGCACTGGAGGTCCTGTATCCGAAGATTCAAGAAGTATTTAAAGAAAACTCAAGAAACGGTCATTTTGTTTTCGCCACAAAAATGATCGAAAATGTGACAGAGCGGTAGCCATTAGCACAATCAGTAACAAAATAGTTCTAATGGAAATTGAAATGCTAGCAGCAATAGTAAGCATAGACTCCATTAACACAATCCTGGAGGATATTCAAGATGCGGTTATAAGAACAAAAGTAGGACTGCAACAAAATCTTGATGATAAAAGTCTTATTGGTTAACCAAGGAATCAACATCACATTACCAGATGAAGCACTGAAGTAGTTACACTGCAAATAGCTATCGATGGCGAAATATTGCTTTACATACTTCAAATACCGAAACTATAAAAGGAGAATTCAGAAATAATAATGATCCTACCATTAGTCATTAATAACATAATCATAAAGGACCACCCTCAATACCTCCTAAAGAGTAGGCAAAAGCTATACTCCACATTCGGAAATAAAGAAGTTTCAGGACGATTGCATCAAACCACTAAAAATGGGGACGAAAAACAACTGCATCGTAATATCGGAGACGGAAAGGAAACTTTAGTTTATTTCATAAAATAAACTTGTTATAAATAATGCAAAGAATGAATAATTTTTTTCGGATTGTGAACCCATCAATTGGACACTATCCGGGAACCTCAGAATAACATCAATAGAGAAATATAAATAGAGAATTTCAATCCTACGACATAACAAACGATGTGTAAGAGACACACACTTTACAACTTAAAAGCGACTCGACAATTAGGGAAAACACCCGATATCAACACAATTAACTAGAAGAACCTGAAAAACAGGAAACAAATCCAAAAGGTATACCTGGAACAAAACAGCCACAAAAAATTGAATAAGGACACTGTCAGGAGGCGTTTCACTATCATCAATCACCATAGTAGTCTTAATCATTTACATTGCTCTCCGTAATTATCAAACTGCTACAATAAAAATAACAAAACCTAGCATCTCAGAGCCACGGGAAACCAAATACATCAAGTACATATATGAATTATAATCAAAATAAGAAATTTCTTAAGTACATTATCAAGTAACATATGTTACAATTGATCAGAATAAGTTATCAATTAAAATATTGTATAATCATTATTGTAATATGTAAACGCATGATCTATCAAGGTTCTAATTGTCTGATTATTATATGTAGATTGCCTAGAGTAATAAATTTGAATCGAATAATTCGAAGAATTGCGGCACACTCGAACGCGATTGCCGATAAACAGCCATTATTTGAAAGTTTGGCGTGCTCGATTTTATAATCAAAATTTTATTTTCCAGATGCTCTTCAGATTCCAGCTTGATGAAAACTGATAGAAGGAGCGTTAAAGGACTTCAGAAATTCCTCTACACAAACAATTACACATACCCTATGTTTTGATTGGATGTAAATAATATACCTTTATTAAGGTTAAAATTACCAGCATTACGAAAAATATCCGATTTTCGAAAATCTTTAAAATAATTAAAATATTTGCACATCGTGTTAATCTAAAAGAAAAAAAGAAAAATTTAAAATTAAAATTATTTTAAAATATAAGAATTAAGAATGAAATTATAAAAATTAAAGATTACTATAATTATCCATTCAAAAAAGCTCCCAGCTTGAACAAAAAAGTGATAAAATTAAAAAGTTAGGTTCTTTTATTTTGTAGTAGCACGACGTTTGAATATTGGTGATTAAATTGTGTTAAACGTCAGCATCATTAATCATCTGATTTATTGTTGTTTGTGTTTTCAATTCCTGCCTTTTGACGAGTGTTGTTCAATTCCTGCCTTTTGAAGTGTTGTAATTGTTACAAATAATTTTTTAAAAAAATCGAACGAATGGATAAAGTTTCTTAAAACGGTAAGGGAAATCAATGTGGCAAAAGTGTTGTGGTTAATCAAATTTAAATTCCCATATGGAATCGGTGTTATTGATTGTACATACGTTAAAATTAATAAACCTGGCCAGGTTCCGTTCACGATAGTAGAATTTTACGAAATTCGTCATTATTGGTTTTTATGAATAGCATTACCACTAATGCTGTTTTACTTGGCGATGAGGGATACGGTATTAGTAAATGGTTAATGGTTCCATTTAAAAATTCAAGCGATGCCGGTGAAATAGGATTCAATCGATTATTTACAAACGAAAGAATAATAATTGAGCGTTGTTTTGGTCAGTTAAAACAACGGTTTCCGATCTTACACTATAAAGTTTGAGTTGCACTTCATAATGCACCAAGAATAATTTTATGTTGCTTCATTTTGCATAACATTGCAAAATATTTGGATGACGCTGACGATTTTGATGAAATTATAAATGATAAAGTCGAAGAAATTACATATAACGATGAAGCGAATGCAAACAACCCTACAGCAACAAGAAATAAAGGACAAGAACGCAGAAATCAAATAAAGGAACTCATAATTAATAATTAATATTTAAAAAAATATTAACTATATTATTAATAAAAATCTTTGTTTTATAATAAAAAAATATTTGTAACTAAAACAGTTAATATTCATTGAATCTTAGAACGGATTCCGTTGAAGTGGTTTCATTATTATTAATTGAATTTTGTAGTCTTATCTGCTCTATTTGCATTCTTATAAGAGAAAGCTGTTCCAACAGCACTAATCTTTGGAGTTGGCTTGTTGATAGGTTTCTTGTTTCTTCAGTTTCTGGAAGCTTAATTTTTGATGGCAATTGATTTTTATTGCATGGAACTGATGCTGTTTCTGGTACAGAAATATGTTGAGCAGAACTATCTTCTTCTGCATTCACATGTATTTCATCGTCATTTGAAAATCCAGCTGAAATCCCTCCTGATATTTTTGTGAATGTTCGGTTATCATTAGTCTGTAAAATATCCAGAAAATCCCGTTTTATTTATGTCGGATTTATTTTTTACATCTGGTTTCATATTGTTAATTTTTTTTCATTAGTTGTGTCTCGTTAGCCCGAATGCTTCATCATATTTCCTTTTTAGCTCTTTCAGCGAAACACTCTTTTACCAACACTTTTACACTCTTTAACCAAACACATTGGCGTTTTGACAAGACGTACGAGTCCTGATTTTGATTTATTCACAAGATTCAGTTGTTTTAGTAGACTACTACGTTTATTTGCAGTTCATTTATTTTACTTTGATGTTAACCCGTTTGTTTAACATTTCTGAATTTTAATATTGTGGTAATAAAACAAAAAATTCGGCATATGCTAGAAACAGCTGCTTCTTTTATGAAGCAAATGCTTGACTTCCTCGAGGTAAATGCTAAACTATTTTCAGTAAACCATATCGTAGCAAAATCTACTTTTATGCATTTACTTTTGATCTTTTGCTTTTAGCAAATTCATTTACTTGAAGCAAGTGCTTGGATCAAAAGCATTTACTTTTAGCAATTACTATTTTTTATGCATTCGGCCCAATGATTGTTTAGTTTAACATAAAGTGTTGTTTGTTATTTCTTTCATATTTACACTTTAGGGTTTGGTAACGGCTAATTAATGTAATAATTTAAATCCAGGAACATAATTCGGAATGGTATGGTTTATATACGGAATATCAATGGTCGTGTTCCGTGCGTAGTTTTGGTAGCTATTTCTTCTTTATGTATCCTAATTTTTGTTTCGTGCCGCCAGCCAGCTCCCTATTATTATGATATATATAAAATTATTTTAAATGAAATTTAGGTTGGTATCTCATCTGATTTGGTTTCTAGCGAATTGCTATTTGGTGGATCATTAAAGGTTACTTTTTTTTCGAGTGGTGGATTAACCGATGACCTTGACGATGCCAGCTCAACAGCCGGTTGACTTGAAATTAAATCGTCGGTGGAAAGGACTATACATGGCGCTTTTAATCTGTTAATTATTTATCATAACGTTGAAAGTTGTTTCTTTACGACCAATCTCAAAGTACGGTCCTGAATAAGGTGGTTGTGTTGGTTTTCTCAGTGCGACCGTTCTTAACATTATTAATTAATTAACCTTGTTAATGAAAGGCTTATCTGCGCTGTGTCTGGTTGCTGCAAATTTTTGCCATAATCCGATTGTGGAATAAATTGTTTATTGACCTCGATTAATGATGATGATGATTTTTGAATGATTTCAAGATTGCTTGATTTGCTTTAAATTTTAAATCACAATAAAATATTTTGATTAAATAATGTTTGATTAATTTAAAGCAACTTTAAAGAAAATTATTTTAATTAAAATAATCAAGTTTAAAGTGATAAAATCTGACTAGATATAACAGTGCACTTTCTTTGTGTAAAAAAGCTGTTGCCATTTAATGATTTATTCTGATCAGATATAACAGTTTAGTTGCTGTTATTTAATTGGATTACTATAGAAGCCATACGTGAAAACCGAACATTTATAAGTACAAAAATTGATCACCAATAATACAGTTAATAAAGTGGTTGCCGAACAACAACAACAACAACAGCTTGAAGAACAAATACATACTGAATCATCATGTAAAGGACATTCAACAGGGGCCCTATTTCTGAATGCGAATTCGAACCAAAAATTCGGACGTTAAGTCCGAATTAAATGTCTATAAACAACAAGATCTCGCTAATTTTGTTGTTATTAAAGGAATGTCGAAGAAAATCGAACATTTACAAGCTGTTGGATAAGTATAGCCAGCTTAATTGGGTTTGATACGGAAAGTGTTGAACTACTATATAACGAAATAAATAAATGAATTAGTGCAAAAATAACGAGCCTATACTGAGGAAACAAATTGTAACCAATCTCAGAAATAACAGTAAAAACGTACATTGGTGAAAGATTGACATTGTACGACACCAATTTGCTGATCATTTTACACGGACAACAACAGCATCAAAGAAAAATATATCCCAGTTGAATACAACACAAGAACCAGTCACTTTTTGAGAAAATCGCTCCACTAGTAACAAAATACAACAAAAATTACGATTACAACACAACAACAACACCGAGCTTCACAGTGGCATTTATAAACTAACATGCAATGATTGTAATAAATTTTATATCGGACAAACTGGCCGATCTCTCGCAACGAGATTTGCCGAACACATACAAGAAATAAAGAATACACGCAACAAAACAAACCAAAATAAAAACATCAAATCCAATTTGGCTCTTCACATTATCAATGAAAAATATACATACATCGATATAAACAATAACATGAAAATTTTACACAAACTACATAAAGGCAATAATATGGACCGTCTAGAGGAATTGGAAATATACAGGAATCGTAACAATAACAATCCGCTATTATTAATGACAAAACTAATTGAAGGAAACAGAAATACACGCAGTTAATTCGGGTATAAATTACAAGCAAATTGCTACATTGTATTAATTTAGTTGAAGAAACTGATGATGGAAGAATTTTCCGAAACCAGGTTTTCCATATAATTTTACGTAATTTTAAATAAAATAATTATCACTATAAAAGAATATTCCTCTTAAATTATTTTAAATTGTGTATTTTTATTTTTCGTATGTAAATGTGAAAAATTATAATTTATAATTTTATAATCTTCACCAACACCATTTTGAAAGCCAGGGTCAGACACGTAACGTAAACCGATATAATTTTTTACATGATTTTTCATCTAAATTTGTACGTTCTTTATAAATTTTTTATTGGGTTAATATCATTAACGCAGCCATACTTATGATTATATCGATGAAACTGATTTCAAGCTGCAAAATAGCAGAATGAAATATTTCTAGTGTTTACTTCTAAATTTTAGCAAATGCTACTTAGTATTTATACATTATCAAATAAAGCAAAAGCTTGAAAAATTTTCCAAATTCTAGCAAATGCTAATGTATGACGAAAAGATATAAGCAGAAGCGATTGCTTGGACTTTATACATATAAACCATAGCATTTGCTTGAAATTTCAAGAAAACAACAATGTTAGTTTTTATGCATTCGGCCCATTGTGCCTTATCTGTGTGATGGTGTTATATCACAGAATATATATAAACAGAACAATATCTTCTATTGCGCTTTAGTCCTAAGTTTGTGAACAAATATTTAGATTTAGATTTAGAAAAGATAGAAAAACAATTTTGTATGGAGTCAATGAAACAAAACAAAAATACAAAAATGTTTGTACTCACTTCTTTGTTTTGATACATAAAAATCAGTACAATTTTAAAAGGAAAGGGAAATCTTTACACTTTGTAATGTGTTTAAAAGAGATAGACGTTCATAAATAATTTTTGATTTTGGTCTAGTTAGCTTTACGAAACTTTAAAATCAAATCAAAAAATAAACAAAGGACCACTTATTGTTTTCGATAACGGGATACCAAATCATATCAAACAAATCAAAAAATCAAAGGTTGTGTATGTGTTTATGTATTATTTCACTTTTATTTGTATAATTTTCTATCTCGTCATCAAAAACAATAAGAGGTCCTTTGTTTATTTTTTGATTTGATTTTTTAAGTTTCGCAAAGTTAACTAGACCAAAATCAAAAATTATTTATGAACGTCTATCTCTTTTAAACACATTACAAAGTGTAAAGATTTCCCTTTCCTTTTAAAATTGTACTGATTTTTATGTATCAAAACAAAGAGGTCGGTACAAACATTTTTGTATTTTTGTTTTGTTTCATTGATTCCATACAAAATGGTTTTTCTATCTTTTCTAAATCTAAATCTAAATATTTGTTCACAAACTTAGGACTAAAGCGCAATAGAAGATATTGTTCTGTTTATATATATTCTGTGGTTATATTGTGATACAAACGTAAGTTATTATGAAGTGCTACCTAAGGCCAGCACCCCAAAAGCCTACCGAATTTTGCTTCTCTCGCATTTATCTTCTCTTTTATTTCAAGTATCAATCAATTACAACAAACCTAGGGATACTGCCTTTCCCAAAACATTCTAATATTTTTTTTTTTTTCAATATTTCCCTGGCGAAAATAATGTTATAATTAAATTACACGATAATTTATTTTCCTAAATTCTAATTAAAAGTATTGCTCTATTCGTATTCAAATGGTCCACACATAAATTTTAATCATATTAAGTCCGGTTAATTAATTCTCCCAAATATAGAAAGGCACTTAAATGAATCCATTAATTTGCCTTCTTTATACAAAATGTTTATACGAACCACAATCAGTTTTCTCCCTTCATTTATGTATGTATACTAAATTATAACAAAACCAGTAACGGCCGTACACATAAATCATTTTCCAATTTTCCTCTATTAGTACACATCATAACACAACACAACATTTTCTTTCCATAGAGAGAGTCGAGTGGATGATAAAAATTTATGGATTTACAGTTGAAATATCAGCCAAAAGCTAATAATTTAAACAAACAAAAAAAAATTGTGAAATACAACAGCCCAAACCGAAAAAAGTGCAAACAAAAACTGTCATTAACACGATGTGTATACCCCCCGTACTATAAGGATTTCATCTTGAGCCAATTCATTTAAAATTCTAAAATTCGTTTTTTTTTTTGTGGTCCTCTCGGTACTTTCATTCAAAAACACGCGTTCTACAATAAAATCACACACAAAATGTTAATTTTTATTATTTATTTATATCAAATAGTAAAGTATGTAGTAACCCCTCAACGAATAAATTTTTCACGAGAACATTTTTATTTAATCACTACAACTTAGAGGAAGAAAATGTATCCTAGCATCTCTGACTCTTTATTAATAAAAAAAAAAATGTTAGATAGTAGAATAACAATAAGAACAACAAAACCACTTTTTTTCGAAAATATATGTTAATATTGAAACAATAATTTTCACATTTCCCACTTTCTTTTTGGATGAAATAAATTAAATGACGACGACAGATTTATTTTTCATTTTTAAACACTGAAGTGTTACACGTAATGTGCTTTGTGCACCCCTTGTTCTACGATAAGGATATTTTTTTGGATAGTTGTTAATATTTGATTTAGTTTTGGGCTGTTTTTTGTAAATTAAGGAGTGAATTAAGGAATTATTTTTTATTTATTAAATGGCATAAGGTTATTATTGGAACATAGCTTTCAATAAACTATAGCGAAAGGTGTAAATCCTTTTAACATTTAAATAGTTAAATTTCCCGGGAATTGTACACAAAATTTCAACTTTTACAAAACTACCCCTGAACATATTCATTTATAATGTTTAGTTTATGGTTTTATGGCTAATTCCAAAAAGGTTGCTAATCACTTTTGTGGAAAATAAATTTTAGGGAGGTCAGTCTTATCCCCTGCACTTTTCTTATTTTCATTAATGATCTCCTATCCAAAACTCTCTGAATGCTGATGATAGCACACTTTTTTCGTCTTTTGTCTTTTCCTTTTTCTACTTTATCGTGAAATATCTTCTCGCAGAGAGATTTCCTATGAAATGAGACAAACAGGGTTAAATTCAACCAAACATGTTTCAGTCTTTTATTTCACCGAAAGAAATGATGAATATGCATGATATTTGGCGATTGGTGGCTCCAACGTGGACACGACGTCTTGTGCCGGTGAAATAAACAAAATATATCGACATCGATGTTTTAGTGGCTATAAGATACGGGTGGCCTGTGTCTTCATTGGTGATACGACAATACACGGCCGCTGCATACGCCCATTGGCTCGCGTCGCAGAATCCTAGCAACTCAATGCTCTTACGGGCACCTAGCCATCGTGGAATTTGTATGTATTGCAACTTTAATCAAATCTTCACGTACATTCCCACTGGCTTCTCGTTGGTGCTGGCAGCTCTTCGTCCCAACCAATCGCTTGCAGCCAGGTGCTTTGAAACAAGATTTTTACTCGAACGATTGTAGGAGCAAGCTATCCCAGTGGATTGAAAATTCTGCTTGATTCTGACCACATTATGTTCTTTTAGTATGCGTTGTCAGATTTTCGAAATTCGTTGAGAAATAAAATTTATCGGTTTTATGACTCGATCTAAACCCAACAATTTTGTTGCTTCTAGATGCTCTGCGATTGTTAAGCTACCTGTCGTGTCACCTTTGTCGCAAATTTTTCGACGAATTTCCTCGTCATTTGATGACCATTTCCTCATGTTGAAGTTGGCTGATTGTAAAATTTTGGAAATGCTGAATTGTAATTCTACTAGCTCTTGCTTCGAATCGGCTCCTATATCATCAAATCGTCTACATAAATATCCTTCTTTATTGCTGTTGCTGCTGCTTCATGCTGTTCCTGGTTCAATTTAGCTAATTCCGTATGATAAATTCTTCAGTCGATAATGGCTTACGGGATGGCCTCTGCTGCTTCGCCAAACAATGTTTTGCATTTTTGTGTCCGGCGGATCAACTAACACTTGACGATACATTTTTTCGACGTCCCCAGTCAAGACAAATTGATGTTGACAAAATCGCAAAACGATATCTAATAATGATGATTGTATGACTGAACCTACGCGCAAGATATTGTTTAAAGATTTGCCGCTATTTGACTTAGCTGACGCATCAAATACGACCCGTAGTTTAGTCGTCGAGCTTGAGGTTTTGAGAACGCCATGATGCGGGAGATAATATTGCTGCTAGGATAATTCATTATTGGATATTTTCTCCATATGGCCCAATTCTTCATACTCCTTCATAAAGGCAACGTACAAATCTCAAAATTGATTATCACGCTCAAATCTTCTTTCCATTGCTCCTAGCCGATTTACTGCTACCTGAAAAGTTGGACTAATGTCAGTTGGAGGCTCAGAAAATGGTAGGTTGATGACAAATTTTCCTTCTGGACTTCTCGTAGTCGTAGTACAAAATAGCTCTTCGCACTTTTGCTCATCTTCAGATAATTGGGATTTCTACTTCCCAAAAATGCCATAGTAAATCATCTCGGTACCAAGCAGAATCTCAACTGGACCCATTCTGTTGAATTTCGGATCTGCTAAAATCAATCCCTTTAGTTGGTCACACTCAAACGGATCAAAATCATTGTCTGGAATGAAAGAAGCCATTTTTGGTACAACGTACGCTTCAACTTCCCATTGTGGGTATTGCTTATTAATTGGCCTCACTGAAAGATGCGCGCATTTTTCCTCGTGAATGATCCAGCTTCGCGTCCTCAAGGCACTTCATCAACATTAGCTTATTTGTTCTCGGCAATCCTAGCTTCTGAGCACATTCTTCAGTAATAAAAGATTCTTGTGATGAAGAATCCAATAGCGATCTGCAATCTATCTCATCTCCGTCACTGCATTTTAGTTTTACCATCGCTGTGGGTAAGACGACTTGGGATGTCGTTGGACAGATTAAAATTGAGGCAGTTGAAACATCGTTTTTCTTCCTTAACAATTTCTCTTCGTTTCGATACAATCATAACCTTAAACATTTCACATTCAAAAAGCTTGTGATCGTTGCTCTTACACAGCGGACATGAAAGCGCGGTGGTATTACTGCTAGTCGTTGTAGCGAATGCATTTGACTTAACTATTTTTGTTGACGGATTTGGAGAAGATTTGCAATGCATCTGTGCGGTTTTCCAAAAATTCAAAAAACTTCGATAGTTCGGGAAAATCTTTATTTTCAATGCTCTGCTGTGACCATAATGCTTGCATCTCCAAATCCAGTTTGTTTAATAAAATATATTAATCCAAGGATCTCATTGTTCCGCTTTAGTTCCTAAACACTTGAGGCCACGAAGTGCTTCATCCGAAGTATCAAGTAGTGATCGAATATTTGCTGCGGTTGGGTTGCTAATTGACGGCTGCTTTCAAAATGCTTCGATGTGTGATGTGATGGTGTGGCGTTTCTTGTCGTACCGCTTTATAAGTTTTTGGAGAGCTTCTTGGTAATTGGCCTCAGTCACATTTGTGTTGCGTAGAAATCGTTCTGCATTACTCCTCAGGAATGTTTGTTAGAAATTTGATAAAGGGTTAACATCCGAAACGAAAAAATCGTTAACGGAGAATTTAGATACTTTGTTCTGCTTCCGGTGTTCATTCGGAGGACTTATCAGCGATAAGCATGTTTTAGGCTGTGTGCCATGTAATACCTCGGCTGGTGATTTTCACTCAACACCAGGAGTGAAACGGTAAGTTGATAAAAATTTAATGTAGAGCTTCGTCAGCTGAACAACCCTCCAACACTAACTTCGCTCGGATTCCTCATTAGATGAAGCGTGGAATGGGGCTGACTTCATATGCTCAATTCCGTATCTGGTACAGAACGTTTGAAATTCTTCTGATACGAACGACGTTCCATTATCGCTTACTATCACGTCGGGCAATCAATCCCTCTGTAGTAAAGATAGCTTGTAACGCATTGATAGTGCTTGAAGTATCAAGGCATTACAAGCTATCTTTGCTACAGAGGTAATTGAACACATCCGGACAACGTACGGATATTTAGAGAGCGCATTCACGCATAATAGCCACATGGAATTTTGGAATGGCCCCGCAAAATCTACATGAATTCTCTTCCATGGACGTTGTGGCACGGGCCAACTGGAAAATTCCTGAGGAGGACTCTATGAAATCTCCTGACAGTTCTTACAGCTCTTGACGATCTTTTCGATAGCTAGATCAAGCCCAGGTCACCAACAATGACGTCTCACCAGTTGATTGTCAAACTTATCAAAATCGATATACGGTCCTCTTGGTAAACGAGACAACGCGTTTGCGCTATGGAATGTTTTGCTGTCGGTCGGTATCGGATAGTGTAATTATACCCCATCAGCGTGACAGCCCAACGCTGTAACCTCTGGATAGTCGTAACTCGCAGTTTCTTCTCAGGATGAAAAAGATTGACCAACGGTTTATGATCAGTTAGCAGTTCGAAAGGATTTCCGTACAGATATTGATGAAATTTCGTGCATCCAAAAATAATTGATAATGCTTCCTTCTCGATCTGTGAATATTTGCGCTAGTATTCGTTCAGCTTCTTTGACGCAAAAGCGATTAGTTTGCCTCACCATTATCGTATCGGTGAGATATTACAGCCCCTATTCCTTAGACTGATGCGTCTGTAGCTAGTACGAGCGGTAAATCGTTACTGTAGTGAACCAGTTATGTATCCTCTACTATTCCTCTATTGATGGCTTGGAATGACCGTTCTCTTGAATCATTTAAATTGAAATCGACATCTTTCCGCGTAACTCGTTTAGTGGAGTGGAAGTACTCGAAAAATTTCGCAGAAACTTGTGGTAATAGTTTACTTTTACTTTACGTCAGGTACTCGCTCATGTGATGGTTGTATTCCCTCTTGTGAAATGATATGACCAAGATAGTTGATCTTAGTCATCAGAAATTGACATTTCTTAAGGTTGCATTTTAAACCAGTTTCATCCAACCATTTAAATAGTAGCTCTAAAGCTTTCAGATAATCCTCTATTGACTCATTAGAAACCACCATGTCATCTATAGGTAGCTAGCTGTGTTTGGTAGACCGACCTAAAATTGATCCATAAAAAGGCATCTGTTGAAACTGATAAACTCCCACTGGTCTGTTTATTACTAACAACTCCTTTGATGTGTCATCGATTGGGATTTGCAGATACGCTTCTGCCAATTCAATTTTTGAAAACAATTTGCCGTTTCGGAAACGATGAAATAACTCTTCAGCCCTAGGAATTGGATATTGTTGTATCTTCAATTGCGGATTTACTGTACTTTAAACTCCCCGCAAAGTCGAACAGACGTATCCGGTTTCGTTACGGCCACTATTGGAGCATACCTATTTTCACTAGGCGCTCGATTTCCATCTTTACGGTCGCCATTTGAGAAAATGGGACGGGGCAACTCTTAAAAAATTTAGGAGTCGCATTCTCTTTCAACATTAACTGACTGGACTCTGAAATTACTACAACACCCCAGTTTGACACATACCTGACACCAATTCATTTAAATGCTTCTGGTGGGCTACATTTGAAATGTTTTTGTTGGACAGAGCGAATCGAATTATACTATGGTATAAACGTAGTTAATACATAAAGTTGTGCCTAGCGGCGGGACACAACTGTGAGCTGTCACAGAGAAAACACACGATGTATATCGCGCTGTCCATTATATTATATACGAGTAATTCGAAATAATACTAATCATCTTAGTAGATTTTTACTTGTTTACCATAACATCGAGAGTGCTAAAAATTTGCGACGAGGATCACGGCTGTAATTATAAAATATAAAAAAAAAAATTATCATCGAAATGGCCGAGATGGAAAAATTGGTTAATGCGTTAACTGAATTAGTAAAAAAACTTGGTACACCTGTAAATGTACCAAGTGGAGAACATCGAATGGAAAGCCTTGCCAACAGCATGCAAGTTTTCCGTTACGATCCTGACGAGGGACACACATTCGGAAATATTCCAGGAAGACGCCAAATCCCTCAACGATGCAGAAAGAATTCGTTTGATTTTGCGCAAGTTGGACGCAAATGCTCATGACAAATTTAAAGATATGTTTCTTCCGAAAACTCCAAAGGATTTTTCATTCGCTGAGGTTGTGAAGAAACTGAAAGACGCTTTTGGACGACAGGAATCGTAGTTTAATACTCGGTACAAGTGTCTTCAAACCACAAAGAATGAGAACACAGATTATGTTACGTACGCAGCACAGATATAACGAAAATGCGAAGAATTCAGATTGAAAGAGCTAAACGATAACCATTTTAAATGTTTAATGTTCGTGCGCGGGTTAAAATCCTCACAAGACGCCGAAATTTGAACCCGCCTTTCTTTCAAAATTGGACGGGGAGGATGCAAACGAACAATCACTAGAGAAACTAATCGCCGAAACTCAACGTATTTTAAGTCTCAAGCGCGACACAGCGATCATTGATGGAAGTTCAAAAGCTCAACCAGTCACCAACGCCATGAAGCAGACGCAACCAGGTTTTTCAACTCTGTCGGAACAACTTAAAGACAAACCGGAAAGACGGACACGGTTCAAAATCAATCAGCTGGGCCATCCAGACCATGTTGGCTCTGCGGTGGTGTACACTTTGTTCGAAACTGCCAATTTGCGACACACAAGTGCAACCAATGTCATATTGTAGGTCATAAGGAAGGGTATTGCCAACTAAATAAACCACGAGTTTCGACATCCAACAAGCCGAGAAATCAGCCACGAGCACAGGTTCTACGTGTCAACGGGATCAACACCGACCAAAATCATGGCGACATAACATCCCGACGCAAATACATCAACGTCGAGATTAACGGAACCAGCGTGAAACTACAGATCGACACGGCGCCCGATCTGACCATAATCTCAGAGCAAACATGGCAAACTCTGGGGTCACCTGGATCCACATACAGCCCAACTGGAATAAAATCTGCTTCAAAGGAGAGCGTCCCCATTATCGCAGAATTCGACTGTGAATTGGGGATTAAAAACATCGGGCAAGTATATTCTGGTAAATGTTTAGTCACAAATATTACAGAGCTTGATGTTTTAGGCATAGACTGGATCGAACGTTTAGGCATTTGGGACCGTCCGATAAACGAAATATGTAATGTCTAAATCATGCGATACAATCAGAACATGACATATACATTACGGAAGTGAAAAATGAATTTCAAACCATATTTAGCGACACACCAGGGAAGTGTTTATTCGCGGCAATGGAGGGAGTCGAATGCGAACTGGGTCGCCTTCAAAAACTCGACATCATATCACCGATCGAGTACTCAGAGTGGGCAGCACCCATCGTCGCGGTCAAACGGCCCAGCGCTCATATACGCATATGCGCCGACTACTAAACTGGGCTGAATTCATGGATCGAGACCAACGCATATCCAATTCCAAGTCCAGAAGAAATGTTCGCGCAGCTTGTTGGCAGTAAAGTATTCAGCAAAATCGATTTGTCGGATGCTTATTTGCAAATCGAGGTTGACGACAAATCAAAGCGATTCCTGACAATCAACACACACAAGGAACTTTTTACATTCAATCGTCTGCCATTCGAAGTAAAACCCGCCCCTGGCCTTGACGAAACTATCGCGTATTTCGACGATATTCTCGTTCACTCCAAGGATGAGGAGACTCACAAAGCAATCCTCAAACGACTCCTTAAACGATTAGAAGAGTACGGATTCCGAGTGAAGTTAACGAAATGTAATTTTTTTCGCAACATTTTTAGGCGCAATAAACTTCTACGGAAAGTTTGTTCAGCAAATGCATGAGTTACGAGCTCCATTAGACCGACTTTTGAACGCAAACGTGAAATGGGAATGGTCACTCCAATGCCAACAATCATTTGACAAATTCAAACAAATCCTCACCTCTGAATTACTTCCACACATTACGATCAAACACTTCCAGGATGAAATTTTTCGATTTCGGATTTTTACGATATCGAAAAAATCCGCCCTATTATGAAACAAAAATGGAAATTCGCATCGAATTTTTTCGAACGCACATGGCAAAATTCGACTGCTATTTAGTTGGCGGATTTTGCAAAATTTATGGTATTTTGTGCTTTTGTAAATGATTTATTTAATTTTAAATATTGTATTGTATTGTAATATTTATAATAATAAATAATATTACAAATTCGATTTTCCAAACTTCATAATAGGGTACATCCGTGGCGTATCGAATTTTTTCGATATCGTAAAAATTCGAAATCGAAAAATTTCATAATAGGCCCCCTGTCAAAATCTACGCTGATGCTAGCAACACGGGAGAAGATGATTGCGCATGAGTCGGGAACGCTAACAAAGGCTGAGAAAAATTACAGTCAAGTGGAAAAAGAAGGTCTTGCACTTGTCTACGCAGTCAAGAAATTCCATCGGTACATCTACGGAAGAAGGTTTACATTAGTAACGGACCACAAGCCTCTTCTCAGCATTTTTGAATCGAAAAACGGAATTCCCGTGTATACCACAAATCGACTTCAACGGTGGGCATTGACGTTAACAACATACGATTTCGACATATCATACATGTCGACAAACGATTTTGGAATAGCTGATATTCTATCACGACTCATCGCCTCAAACCGAGTTGACAAACATCACGTCAACGACTTGCATCGAGAAGATGAGCGAATTTTTGTCACATAATGGCAATCCGGAAACATTGGTAACCGATAACGGGACTCAATTCGTAAGTAAACAATTCAGTGATTGCTGTCGTATTCGAGGAATTAATCACATCTTAACGCCACCCTACCACCCGATGTCGAACGGGCGAGCCGAACGATTTGTCAATACTAAACTACATTTGAAACGCCATTTAGCTGGACTGGACTTGCATCATACGCTGTCAACTTGTGTTTTGTAAGTTGGTACCTAGGCTCTTGAAGCTGCAGATAGCCCTTGGCTACCACCATCGAAGCTGTTGCACCTGTATAAAACTGGAAATCCACTGGTACTTTATTGACAATTATCGAAATAAACATTTTCCGACCAACTCTGTAGAACGGATTATCCATAGTATAAACCGATTTCTCGACTGCTGCTGGCTCGGTTGACATCGACTCTTGTGATAATCTGGTTGACTTTTCAATTAGTTTGTTCGTTTGTTCGCACCCATAGATCTCCAGTGGGTATATTCCTTTTTTCTTTTATTGGTCTGCTGAGGTGATTTAGAACGATTGGATTGATTATTTCGAGAAGACATACATACTGATTTGATGTATCATACTCGTTCACAGACATAACATTGCTCGTTGCGAAAACGACGATTCTCTCTAAGATGGTTAGTGCCACATCCGGGACAAGAACGATGATGCTTTGAATTAGCACGGCTACTTGAACGCTGTTAACTCAATTGTTGCCATGAACGATTAAATCTGTACCGTGATCGACTCTCTCTCGAACTTTCACCTCCTGTGCACTTTTAGAATTTTGTCATCTAGGTGTGTATGCATCACATGCACCATTTTTCATGGTGTGTATGCATCACAATCATATCACGTATCGCCCAATCGATGTAGGATTCTGTACAGTTATCTTTTTCACACTCAAATTCACATTCGCGCGGAAATCCACTCGGAATATGATTCTGCGCAGGATTCATCTTCAAATACAGAAATTTACAGTTGCCGCCAACACGTGCATTTTCGATCGAAAAAAAATCTTCAATTTGTCGATGATTACGGTAGATTCTTCGGTTCTATATTTGTCGACATCATTGTACAGTTTTTGCAAATCAATAAATGTAACGGTACCGATCCGCGACAAGAATAGCGAAGTTTTTTTCGTCATCTGTCACATTATTTAAAATGTTGTTCCATTTGAGCGACATAATCACCGAAACATTCCTTACTTCGATCAAATTCACGAAATGTAGGTACAAAACTAGAAAACGTTGGTTTAACATCTAATATCAGTAGCTGTTGTATTTGTCCCCGTTGTATTTTAAGGATTTCATTGACACTTTTTTGTTGTTGCTCCATAAACGCTTTAAATTGCCTGTCGTCGCCACTTTTATATTTTATATTCTAAATACAAATACTAAATACTTATATGTTATAAATAAAAGCCTTTAAGTTGAATTTATTTATTTTATTTAATGTAGACTGCTTACAATGCGATATCTTTTAAGACAGACTACTGATGATTGTGTATTAGTGCGGGTTTACAACCTTCTTCATTTTACTCGTTGTTAACGTCATCACATCAACAAAAGAGAAATAAAAATCGGTTACGTTCTTTTCAGAAAAATTATATTACAATTGACCAAAAGAACATTTACAAAATGCATTAAACTTTAACAATTGCTTTTCCAAAGTTCTTTCCTCGCAACATTTCAATAAATGCCGTTGGCATATTTTCGAAACCTTCTGTCACCGTTTCATGGTGCTTTATTTTTCCCTCTTTAATCCATTGCAAGTTGGCTTCAATACCCTCAAACCATCGACCATCAGCCCATTGGTATATAACAAAACCTTGCATTAACAATCGTTTGGGGTAGATTGGCGGATGTATCGTAGTGGGCCAAATATTAGCATCAATATTATATGTTGAAATTGATCCAGATACTGCAATGCGTCCGAATAAATTCATTTGGGTGTAAACAGCTGAAGTTATATCACCACCCGTATTATCGAAATAACAATCAATACCATTGGGGGCGGCTGCTTTTAGGGCCGCAATAAGATCGCCATCTTTATAGTTGATCGCTTTATCAAACCCTAATTCATTTACCAGCCAATCACACTTTTCTTTCGATCCAGCGAATCCAATAACCTTGCATCCTTTTAGCTTAGCGATTTGTCCGACTAAAGATCCAACGGCACCAGCAGCTCCAGACACAGCAACAGTTTCACCTTCCTTTGGTTTACAAATCTCTAAAAATGGAAAGTATGCTGAATTTCCCGGCATGCCTAGATACCCAATACCCAATGATTTTGGTAAATCACCAAAATCTGGTAGCAAATAACATTCTGTGGTGACGACTGGATCTTTTGGTTTGTGAATGGTATGCGAACGCCATCCAAATTGCCCGAATACATAGCTGTCCTTTGGATATTTATCATTTTTCGTCTCGATAATTCTATAAAAGATACATAACGTAATCAAATCGCATAGTGTGTTAATCAAATTTTTATCAACCGAATTTATAATAGCAACGTGTAATCAATTCCCCACGTTTAAGAATACAATTTAAGTTGGTATGTACATATGTACATACATATATATGTACTTACTTTGCAACCTGACCACCGATCATTGTATCTCCAACATTTACAGTGTGAATAAATGACCGCATATAAGGATCGACACTTAAAAATTCGGCTTGCGCGAGTATTTCTGAAATCGAGTATTAGAAATCGCAAATTAATAACCAAAATATTATTACAAAACCCCATATGTATGTACCTCCATCCTGTAATGCAGGTAATTCTTCTTCAACCAATTGAAAATTGGTTAATTTTGGTTCTCCAACCACCAAGCTTGAGTACACAAAACGTTTAGCCTTCATCGTAGCCCAACTGAAATAAAACTAAAATCCACTTTAATTGGTGTAGTAATAAACGATATACATATATGTATATATAAATAGATAACAAAAACAAATATCATCGTTTCTGTCTCACTAAATATAAATCGAGGTCAAGATGATGATAATACGATGATATAACATTTATGTAATATAATTACAAACAATAACAACAACATTACACTTATGTATTAGTACATCAACATACCGGCTTGCTTGCATTAACGATCGTGTTAAATTTACCATAACTAGTTTAAGTTCAGTTTTATGTCAATTAATCGTCTTTTAATTGCATATGAAATGATTTAATATACTAAGCTCTAGAGCACGACGTTCTCAATGTTACTAGTGTAGTTGTCAAAAATGGAAACAAAATGTTATCAATTTTTGATTTTTTTATGTATGTAGGTAGGTATGTGTTGTTAAAATTTGACAAAAAACGATTAGTTGGACTACTCGCCACAAGATGCGTAAATGATCGTATGATCAAGAGGAATTGACAGGTTTTTCAATATCAACGCACATAGCTAAATTAATTAATTCTGGCGTAATTTTGCAATTACACATTGTAGATACTCCAAATTTATAAAGACTTGTCCCTTTTTTCAAATGAATTGTCGCAGGTAGTGTCGGGAACACTTATATCCTCTATTCGGTAACGAACGCCGCGTGTAGGTAAGATCTCAACTACCTTATAAGGACCTCTAAGCCGGCGCTGTAACTTTTTGGTCTGACCAGTTGACACTGGTTCCCCATAAAGAATGGCAAGATCTCGAACAGAATAAGCTTCTGGCGAAATATAAAGCTGGTCAAATCTGACTTTTCATTCGGCAAAATTTTTTTTTTTTGTTGGGTGCTTTCCGAAGCTTATTTACGTAATTCGAACCAGCATGGTAGAGAATGGTGCATCACATCACTGTAAGTTTATATTCATTAAATTTTGTTGCTTCATGACCATAGAGCACTTGTTGGTGTGATAACTTTGTGATTGCACTGGATAGGCTATCAATTCCCCATTGTTTAGGTGGTACACTTTTCCCAGCTATCTTCACCATATTCAGCCGGCGGTTGTGAAAGAGTGGAGTAAAGTACGGTTCTACCTCTCTACCTGACCATTAATTCTTGCCATGGCGGTATCATTTAAAACATGCTGTACTGAGTTAAGAAGGTAGAAGTCTATAAACGCTGTTAATGTAAATGTGTAGCCTCAACTCAAATCGAGATGACATATTTTTTACAGGCGCGATGACGATGTATTTAGTAAAATTTTGTTGCCGTACAAAACGAAAACATTACGTTCGCAAAGCTTCTTTTTCAGACAATCAAAAGCACTCTGCTGCACCTTGGTCCATTCGAATGGTTCTGAAATAATTTGCAAGCCCGATAAATTGTTTGATTGTATGCACGCTTATCGGCTTTGGAAACCTACCAACTGCTTCAATCTTGGCTAACTCGGGCCTCACACCCTTCCGAAATCTCATGGCGCAAAAATTCCACAGTTTCCTGTAAAAATTTCCAATGCTGCATCTTCAAAGTAATACCGTATTCTTTTAACTTCAACAAAAGCTTGAACCATGTTAACTTTTCCGATGGTTCAGAAACACGAATTTAATAATAACCAGAGTCATCGGACGATGAATGGTATCTTCTTATATTGGGAATTTACATGCGATATTCTCCGTTTTTCTTTTTCACGATCAGAATTGGACTAATATACGGTGAGGTATCTTACTAATTCATTTATAATTCCTGCTACAATTTCCCGTTGATGGTGCGATAAACGATATGGGTAACATGAGAGAACACCGATTTGTCGGATTTAAATTTTATCGAAGTTTCAACCTTGTTGGTTTCACTAATTTCTTCCATTCCAGTGGCAAAACAGTCTCGATTTGTTTTGGTTAAATTTATAAATTCCTGTTTTACATTAACGGCCAAATTATTATTGATTTACGTACCAAAAACTTCAGTAGCAATTTCAGAATAATATCTGGTCGTCGCGCGTGGCTGATTTACTACATTCGTTTGAATATAATTTTTGTCAGAAAATCTTTTCACAGTTTCTACAATTAGCAATCCGGAATCATCAATATTTGCGAACAGGTTCACTTTCCGTGTCGTATTAATTCCCTTTCGATCAGAGGATTTATTAGTTTTAGAACCCCTTCCATTTCTGAACCACCTAACCTATCATTCTGAACCGAAGCATCATTAATGACTAACTCGATTGAACTAGGATCAGTCTCGGTTTTCTTAATAGTTAATTTAACTATATTAGGTTGGTCAAACGCCCCCTCTTCCGACAGTGAAGCCTAGTCACCAATAGTAATAGTAGCACCGATAACTTCCACGGCGTCTAAAACGAAATATCTAAAACAATTGAAGATCTTTAGCTTTCTTTTTGTTTTTGATGTTGATTAACCAAAGAACACTCTTTAGCATTGTAACAGACACTTGATTTGTCTTTCTTCTAATCTCTTATCGTCTGCTGACTTGTAATTTGATAGTTACATAATTTAATCCTCATATAAAAGTTTCAAGTTCTGTAAAGTAGTCAGGAGGTGTTCGGGTGGGACATTTACCATTATATAGCATTCGTTCTAGCGCCTGTCTCATAATATAGTGCCAAATTGTGTATCATTCTACCAAGCTGAGAGCAATCTTCTGATTGACTTTGTCTGGCAGAATTTAGATTATAGCTTAGGGATTTCAATGGATGTGACGTTGGATCTCTAGAGGCTCATACCCCATACCTCACGACGGCTGAAGTCGAATTTTTCTTCAATAATGATAGGCATAGAGAGCAGCTTCGCACCACTTCTCTTCGTCTCATTGTGAAATTTGCTGGATGGTTAATTCAACCTTTCCCTCAAAATTGTCTCCAAACTTACCATAAAGCTGGATTAGAATGCTCCAATGAATTAAGGCACTCAATAAACTCAGATCGTTTCATGATATTGCCGGAAAATTTGATTAATATGATTTCAAGGAGTTTCGCGCTTATTTTCGTGTGTAGTTTCTCTTTTTTCAACCTTGGCAGTATTGTTGTATGAGATTTGTTCCAACTTTTTTTCTAGTATTGGACGAACCGAGAAATAAAGATTTTTAATGTTTTTGTCATCCTCAACCTCAGTATAACAAGCTGGTTTCTTCCGTAGATTTCTAATTATTCTTAACGTCTTCCAATCGAACGCAAATTTGAGCAAATGCGGCATCTTTGAGCGAGCTCGTGATCCAAGTATAGAATGACACTAAAGTACCTCCAAATATACTGCTGCGCCAATTTTTGCACGTGTAGGTTGGGGAACAATTTCACAATCAATAATTAGTACGTTTCACGAGTGCATTTTGTGAGAAGTGGTGCCGCGGCTTTTTTTACAATGAATTACGTATTAAACCTTTAAGATGAAATTGAACATGCACGATGGAACTAGTATATGCATTTTAAAATATCGTGTTTTGTACCATATCTCGTTGTGTACCACATCGTGTTTTGAAATATCGCGTTTCGAAAGGGACCCAATAATGTGAAAGTGGAGGTCGAACTCACCCGAGTTTCTGCAATCGTTTTCTCAACATGACATCGAAAATATATCCAAGCTAATTGAAGAAGATCCTGCAGTCAAAATATTGGGAATAGTGTGGCACGCAGTATCAGCTCCATTCCAATTCAAGGTACACATACTGATGATAAAATTCTGTGAATAAAGCGAAGCAAGTTTTCAGCAGCATCGAGCACCCGAAATCATTCAGTTCAAGATCATTCTCCAAAAAGTTTGGCTACTAAAACTCGATTAGGATCGACAGTTACCAGATACTATTATTAGGGATTAGAAGAATGTCAATGACAAACTGATTGGAAGAATTTCAATGACAATGACAAGGATTCTGTGATGTATCTGAAGTTGCATATGGAAGCGTCATCTAGCAAAGAGCATACTGCAGATTTGCCATTCTATTGGCGAAACACCTAAAACCAAAACCATAATGGCACAGTTCGCAGTAAAATATTCATCTTGGTTCAGATTACGCAAAATTAAGTCACAAGTCTTACGATTTGCTAAACCAACATCAAAATATCACATCAAGCAATAAGGTAGTGTCATTTATCTCACAGAACCACGTTATTCCGAAATAGTCATAATTCGAAATATTCAACATGCATAAACTTTAAGACAGAATTATCAACAATGTCGACGAGCAATTCAGTATTTAAGAACCATCATTTGTCATGTTAAGATCAATTTATTGACGACAATGGTATACTACGAGTTGGGGGACGATTAAACTATTCTCAAATATCTTATATCCAATCTATACGCGGGTAATTCACTTTATTGATTGGAGCACGTTACACAATAAAACGTTACATCAAGACTTGTGTAACCTGTATTCGCCAACGTTTCATGCCAATTAGTCGACCATTTCTGAAATCAGGTTTAGACTATGCTGGACCTATAGTCATCAAAACGAATAAAGGAAAGAACGCTCGTATTTGGCCGCACTCATTGCCCTATATGGAAAAGGTTCATTTAATGGCAACAATAAGCAGCGCAACAATGGTTAAAGTAAACAGAATCAATCTGCTGGTCCATGTTGCTTCAATTGTAACAACTATGGACATATTGCAAAAAATTGCCCAACCAAAAATAAAAGTGTTAGCCAAGGACGTCCGAACGCAGAAACTTTACTATACACAACATTTTCAGCAAAAGCTATCAAGCACAACGATTGGTACGTGGATTCCGGAGCTTCAATGCATATGACCATGAGAAACGATTGGCTCACTCAAAATTGAAAGTATCTTCAGTTGGATGTGCAGAGGTTGATGCCATGATGCCCGGAAAAATCCAGAAAGTAAATATTAAAAATATTTTGTACATCAAAGATTTATGTGCAAATCTCTTGTCCATACCGCGGAATAATGTTAAGTTTGGCAAAACGGGATGTGAAATTTTCAATAAATTTAACGAACTAGTTGCAACCGCAAGACTAGTGGGAAACATGTACAGACTAAACCAGCCACAAGCATTAACAAACCTAGTTAAAGGAATTCCCAAAATGTATTTATGGCACCAAAGACTTGGACACTTAAGTTCCAGCGGCATGAAAATATTAAGTGGTATATTGCATCTGAGGTCAAAAGTTAAAAAAGTTTTGGAACTTATCCATTCAGATTTGTGTAGTCCTATGCAGATAGACTCGATATGAGTAAATCGTTGTTTTCTAACATTTATTGACGATTTTTCTCGCAAATTGTTCGTTTTTTGTTAAAATCAAGCAAAATTCGAGGAATTCAAGAATTTTGTGGAGAACCAAACCGGGAGGGCAATAAAATGTTTGCGAACCGACAATGGAGGCGAATACACTAACCAGGTTAATCGGACAATTGATGCCGGATTAAGTAACGAGTACTGGGCGGAAGCAGTATCGACGGCATGCTACATAATATTTTGTTCCCGGATGAAAAAATAGATAAAGAACCAATATATGTCGAAGAAATCATAGATCCTGTCGATGATAGAAATCCATCAAATGAAATCAGTAATGTATCATCAAACGATACAATCGTTTCAAGTAATATAAAGACCAATATCAAATTACGTCGGATTTCGAATATCTTCCAGCAACATCGACAGAAGAAATACCGGTGGAGACAGTACCGAGAAAATCGTCGCGGCAGCCTAAACCGAAACAAATGGCAGATTTTGTTTCTTACATGTCTCAATACAGTGAGTTATATGATCCAACAATAATCGATGAAGCTTTGACACGTGGGAACTCACCGATCTGCCACCCAATAAAAAACCTATCGACTACAAATGGATTTTTAAAACGAAACGCAACGCTGCAGGGGAATATATCGACGATACAAAGCGAGAAGATTAGTTGTGAAAGGATTTTCACAGCGAAAGATAGTCGACTACGATGAAACCTATGCGCCAGTGTTGAGGTTTACTTCTTTAAGATATTTAATATCACTTGCAGCAAAATACAATTTGGACATTGAACAAATGGACGCTGTAAACGTTTTTCTTCATGGTGAACTTAAAGAAGAAATTTACATGCTTCAACCCGAGAAGTTCAACAATGGCGTTAAAGTTTGCCGATTTAGGAAGTCACTTTATGGACTCAAGCAGTCTAGTCGTGTTTGGAATCAACAACTTGATAAAGTATTAAAGCAACTTGGACTATTGCAATCTAAAATTGATCCTTGCATATACTACAAAATAGAAGGGGATAAGATGCTGTTTTTGTAAGTATATGTCGACGATTTTTTATTATTTTCAAATGACCAACAACTCAAGTCATCGGCCAAAACCAAATTAATGAAAAATTTTAAGATGAAAGATTTTCGAGAAGCAAGGTATTGCCTTGGAATACAGATTAAACGAGCGCATTGGTTGGCAGTGAAGAGAATTCTGCGGTATTTAAAGGGAACTGCTAGCGCAAAATTAGAATTTTCTAATTTCTTGCGATGTTGATTGGGACAGTGATGAAGACGAGCGCAAATCTATCACAGGTTATGTTTTCATGCATCAAAATGGAGCGATATGTTGGAATTCTAAGCTCTCTAGCTTAAATCACTCGAAAAAGAGCTTTTGACACGAGTCCAGATACCGTAACTGTCATGTATTGCGACAACAAACGTTTTTCATGCCAGAGCGAAACAAATAGATCTCAGGCACCAGTTTGTACGAGCAAATGTGGAGTCTGGTAGGATAAATATGAAGCATATCTCAACGAACGAAATGAGGGTTGACGTGCTGATGAAGGCCCTAAATGGACCACAGCATTTCACTTGTAAAACATTAGTTTTTAGTGGGAATGTTGAAATATGGAGTAAAACCTAACATGTAATTATTTGTATTGAAGTAAATACCTACTCTGGATTCGCTCATCAAGTAACATGTTTTTTATTTTGTCGCCTCTTAAATATTACAATTCATCAAACACACCAATGAACAAGCTCTTCAGATATAGCGAAACTTAAAACGATGAGTAAAGGGATTCTATAAATGTTGGTCCCGAGATTATTTGTCAACGCTACAGCATCTTTACAAATGGAAGGTTACATCCCAGCAGTTAACCATTAATGATATCATGCTAATTCACTTGGTGGAATCATCGATACATGTATATTCTGGAGCTGATGGCATTGCACGCGTCGTCACCATTTAGACCGCGTACAGTGAATTCAAACGATCAGTCAACAGACTGCTTAAACTGCCAATTAATACGGCATAAGTGGAACAAAATATTTGAGATATTCTATCTAGGTTACCTTAACCTGTGGAGGAATGTTTATGATCAGCATTACACATATTATCGGTTTTTTCTTATTTAAGTCACTATTGGATGCATGATTCCACAATTGTCAGTACAATTCAGGAATCGTGTTTCAAGGTACTAAAAGGTCAATTCACAATATGTGCCATTTGGTAATATTTGTGTAGAGTTTTGGCCATCTGCGAAAAATATTGTAAGCTTTATTTGTAGACATTTTTTGTAAACCATTGCGAATCTTTTTTCAATATTCTACAAATCAAATGTACAAAGAAACGAACGAAGATATCAACTGCTGAATTTGTTGTTTGAAGATTATCATAAACATGGAGTCATAATGAAGATGAATGAAATAATGAGAAGTTTGTAAACAGCTAAAAATAATTTGATTGGTAATGGCTTAAAATAATGAACCAATAATATGTTACTCCATCTGTAAAATATTCATTGTAGTTCAACTGTCAACTAACCGCTTTTTGAGACAAGACTGATTGTTTGTGTTCGTAGCTTTTGACCAGGTGGAGGCCAGTGGCGTAACTAGGTACCCGCAGGCGCGGGGGTGGGGGGCCACCGTGAATGGGCCCCACGAAGTTTATGAAGCGTTCGAATATTAGTTGAAAGTCAAGATCGATAGATGGTAGCTTAGATTAAGCTTAAAGTAGACCATCCTTTCAAATTTGCAAAACGGCAAACGGCATTCCTAAGAAATTTTTGAAGAAAAGGCGGTGGGTAGAAGAAATTTTTCCTCTTGCTATTAAATATTTTCGGCTAGCATTGGTTTTAGCTGTCTCAGTCAAAGTGGCGCCATTTATTGCATGGTGTGGAAATATTAATAACTAAAAATCGCTGTTTATTTAATTAAAAAAACATTAAATCTTCCTTTTCCAAAATTTGCCACCGTCGCCTGTAAAGTGAGATTTTCTTAAAAAAGGTACAACAATTTCCGCTCGGTTCCACAAGATGAATGTCAAAGTAATTATACGTAATCTGACTCTAGAAGAAAATTTGCTAAAATCGTGTGAAATCAAAGCCTCCAACATCAATAAATATAACGATTTTATTGCTTGCTGGGTTGATTTATTTGTAATATACGTTTTGCACTCCAAATTTACCTCTTTTACCTTTAACAAATCAAATTAAGCCTTTTGACAAACAAATTCAACCTTTTAGAAATTAAGTTTTGATTAGAAAAGGTTGAATTTAATTTGCAAAAGATTGAATGTGATTGTTATTTAGTTTATGATTTACCGAATCTTTTTTGTTACCTTTCCGGTAAAATCTGTTTTTTTGAAAAGCTATTTTAAATATAAGGGAATTGCAAATTACAAATTAATTTTGCAGTTAGTGATGGTGTTTATTTTTATTAGTTTTCGGCATGGTTCCCCTGTTTCATATCCCTTTGTCTCGGATTTTATCTTTTGACCACTTTTTAAAATTTCTCGAGATTATTGGAGTATAGCAAATTGGTGAATCGGGATTTCGAAACAACCAAGTTATCCGTTTTGTTGAGCTTATTCTTAACTTGCGTCGTAGCATTTTGTTTAGTAAAGGGTTTTTCATTTCGAGGTATAGAACTTTGAATTTAAATAAAACACAGAAAAATAATTTTAATGGTCATGAATGGCCATTTTCGATTTCTGGCCATATTTCGGCAATAACGCAACGAATGTTAGCTTCCAAGTGTTCAATAGACTTTGGCTGATCAACGTAAATAAGTGACTTAACATACCCACAAAGAAAATAGTACAGCGGTATTAAATCACACGAACGCGGTGGCCAGTTGACAGGTCCATTTCTCGATATTAATCGTTCATCAAATGTTGGTTTCAGTAAATTAATTGTATCGCGCGCTGTATGGCATGTGGCCCCGTCTCGTTGGAACCACATGTCTCTGATGTCAGTCACCGAATTGGCGACGCGAACGATGGTGGTATGGTTTTAATTCCTGCACAAGTTGATTCTTGTAAGCATGTAAACCAAGATCCTTTGGATCAAGTTCCAATTGTTGCGCACAATGACGAATCGAATCATTTGGATCCTCTCCAATACTATGCACTACAGTGTGCTTCATGAGCGATGAGTTTTGAGTAAATATGATCTTTAGGTAAAATCTGTTGATGCTTTTGATCATACTTAAGCTCAGATTTTTGTATAATCTACCGCCGACCCTCAATAAGCCATTTTCGTCAATGAAAGGATTGAGTGATGATAGTTTGCTGTTGTTTTTAGCTTTCTTCGTTGTTTTGAGCGATTTAATGTCTGCGGCGAATTCCGATGCTTGTATTGCTTTTATGACTAGATTGTGGGATCTGGTCAGTTCATCTACTGTTAAAAAACTTGGAATCTCTCCAGAAACTTGATGTATTCGTTTTTTAAGGGTTGCAATAAATTTGTAGCAGTAAGCTAAAGTTCTTTTGATTTTAAGAGCTGATGAAAATCGTGAAAACTCTACCAACTCTGCAGTTGAGGAGCTGCATTGGTAAGCAAGCAATTTATTTTTAATTCTTCATTCGCTGCTTCTTCAGTTGGTTCAAGCGTTAGTGGGTAATTTGAATTTTTTAACCAACTTGGTCCTTTCCACCAAAGTTGATTGTTTCACAATTGACGAGCGTTCATTCCTCGTGCTGTTACATCTGCGGGGTTGCAACTGGGTTTTACATAATGCCACTGACTTGATTGCATAAGTGACTGAATTTCAGCTATCCGGTTTCCCACAAAAGTCTTTTGTATTTGCTGGGATTGCCTTTTATCCATCCAAGCGTTATCATCGAATCCGGCCACTTTTAATAACTTTGCCAATAGTATGGCACCACATAATTATAACTTTGGCAATGACCTTGGTTTTTGCTGCAATTAGATAAACGACTGGTGTTCCTTCGGAGTTTGTTGTTTTGTAAAATACCACTGCTGCAAATGCAGTTCATTTTTGTCTTGTTGTCTGTATTCTATCCATCTACATATGGTAATATTTTCAATCTCATTTAAACCTTAAGCCATCCATAAGTTCTGCATTAATAACTTTGCTTGGATGATTATCGGTGCAAACCATCCTAGCGGATCGAATAGTTTGGCAACATCTGTCAATATGCTCCTTTTTGTTGGCACTCGCATATTTTCGGACGATGAAATCTTAAACTTAAAAGTGTCGAAAACAGGATTCCAAGTAATTCCGAGCGTCTTTATTGTATCATTTATTTTAATGGAGCACAGTCCATCTTCGCGAGCATTTGCAGGTAGATGTGTTGTCAATTATTTGTTGTTACTCGCCCATTTTCTTAGATTAAAACCTCCTGCTTTCAGCAGTTGTATGAGCTGCGTGACTGGGCTTCTAGTGTTTCTTCTAATGTACCGCTCCTGAAAGTAGATTATCTACATAGAAATCTCTTAACGTTATTGTTGAGGCGACTGGGTAATTTTTTATCTCAGCTTTTACCAATTGACATGAGAATTTAGTGGCTAGTTTTGTTGCAGACGTGGTCCCATATGTCACTGTTTTCAGTTTAAACGTTTTGATCTCCTCTTTTGGTGATTTTCTCCACAGCAGCCTTTGATAATTTTGATCTGCTTTATTGATTATGATCTTGCCTTGATAACGAATTGATGTTTTCTCCATCACATTAGAATCGATATTAGATCCTGTTGTAACGTTGGACCAATTAGCATTAAATCATACAGTGATACGCCAGACGTTATTTCTGCCGACCCATCGAACACGACTCTCAGTTTCTTCTCTGAGATTTGGTTCTCTGGACAACCTTTTTTTCGACTTGAAGGAATCTTGGTGTTGCCATACGTTTAGAACCTCACAAATACGAAGTTGGGACCTTCTGGAATGGGATACGTATTTTGTAGCGCCCATCTATCAGTCGCCTATGCGTTTTGATTGATTGATTGATTGATATGAATGCACGGCCAGGCTTATAAAGCAAGAAATCCCGTGTTAGTGATGTGGTCATTAAACTGTCACACCAACTTTATAACACAGGTGAATGCTTTCCTTACTGAAGATACCTAAGCACCATTACAACAAGGAGAGCACAACCACTCGCGATATCACATAAATGTGACAGCATCATGTGCACCCCTGGCCGGGTCCCACCGTGCACTCTTACACACATAACAAAACCGAAGGATAGGATAGGATAGTTAGAAGTGACAGAATCGGCCCGGTTACAGACACCTAGGTATAGCCGATAGTTAGTAAATTGTTAGTAATTATATAGTAAAATAGTTAGCACAGGACAACACAATTTCTAAACTACAGCTAATTTACTACTTCTTGATCCTGGAGCGTTGATTCAAGCTAAAATTTAATTCTGAAACTCAGGATTAATTTAATCCCTATAATAATGATTAATTCTGGAACTATGTTATATTCTGAAAATTGGATTATTTATTATCATATTAAGGAAGAGATCCCTTTAAATATTCTCTTAACTAAATTAATTAATATACATTAATGAACAAAACACAACATAATAAAAAGATTAGCACAAGACAGCACAATCTAACTACATTATTAGATGATCATGTCTCTGGAATCCAGGGTCGGATACTCAGGACTCCCTAAATTTATAACAGGACTTAGAAAAATTATTAATAATGTTGTAATTTCACCCCTGTCCGCTTATCATTCATTTACCTGCTATAATATTTAAGAAAAATATAAAATAACAACACTTATTTTCTTATTCATAGTCCTTTTATATTTAATTAATTAATTATTACGTACTGCAACAAGGATTAACATTAACATTATAAACCATTTAAACATAAAATTTAACTTAAAACCAATCATCTATTTCCTACCGAATCAGAAAAAGAAAATACATAATAATAGATCCAATTATTCTATAAAATTTATATAAAATGATTTAAATGATAATGTTACAGTACCACAACACCTAGACTTATCAATAATTCAATTAGGTACTATAATTATATGAAGAATCAACAAATAAAATTAATATAAAAATTAATATAAAAATTTCCAGGCGACTCTGAAAACTAAATTTAATTAATAAAACACCGTAATATCAAATTTTATTACTTAAATGAATAATTATTATAACAGGATCTTCAGTATTCACGATCACACATCGTATACACTCATTTACACATACCAAAACCGATGAATAGAATATGATTATAAGTTGGGACTGCTAAGCGATTGATATATGTATAGCAAATTATTAGTACAATTAAATGATAAACAGGTTAGTACAAGATAGCCATTTTAACTACATGATTAGATGCTCGTTTCTCTGTAAACCAATGCCAGAACTCAGGATTCTTTAAATCTAAATCAGGACATCAACAATTATTATTATAATTAATGTTTTAATTTACTAATTTTGTTGACATAATTAAGATAAACAAAAATCAAAATCTACGAAATTTATACTTATTATATACCCCATAAAACTTCGGCTCCGTTTATGGACGTATTACCCTGCAAAATCAAGCATGCAATGTTAATAAAATAATAAATCAATGAAAGGAACCTGAAACGTTATTTTCTTAAAAATTTATCGGTGTACCATTTCAGTAAAATTGACGTTTGTATGTAAAAATTGCAACCTAAACTTCAAAAAATCCATTAAGTTAATTAATTAAGTTCAATACATTTAGCATAACAATTTGTCTTTACATAATTCCACGTTGTTCACATTCGTTTATTTGGCATGCATAAATAAATACGTCATTATGTGTTGCAAACCAAATCACAACTCAACTTAAAATTAATATTTCAAAATTAGTATTTAATTATCTAACTTAGTTAATTTATAAACTTATAATATTAATAAAAATCAATTAAATATAATTTAATGTAGTTTATAATACCCTGTAAAAAATAAATCATACCCAAATATACTCTTAAATAAATCTAAATATAGTATATCCATAAAACTTTATCTCATTTCTCGTACATATTACCCTGCCACTAAATTATGCACACATAAATCTTAAACTCAAATCATCATTTTCAAATTAGCATTTTATTTATATATTTAGTTACTTTATAATTTTATAATATTAAATTAAATTAATTTAAAATCAATTTGATGCAATTTGTAATACCCTGTAAAAAAATTATTAATCATAAATAAATAAATAAACTATTTTCAATGAATTGTATAAGACGGATTCCAATTCGACTCAAACCCATTCGATTATACGAAGTATAAGAATCCTATTTTGTATAGTATCTACATTATATGCATACAAATAGCGTCACAATGCCTCGAACTAAAATTATACATAAAAGGAATACCAATCCATACATACGAACGATCACCACTGCCAGTATAGACACTATCATTTGTGCTACCATACATTTACACCGCTTTTATTCAGTGGCAATAGTTATACATAATTTCAAAAAACCAACAAAAATGTCCATACAAGACAATGCATACAAAGAAAATATATAAATTTATATTATCTTCCATGTGCGTAGCAGGGGACATAACAAAGCGTACGCGTATTATCTATAATACCTATAGACAATTCACTTATGAATAACAAAACCCAATTATATGCATACGTATAGATCCACTCAAAATACAAATTATATAAACAAAAAATCATACTAAATTCCTGTTCTATATAACAAACAATATTCAGGAACATAATTGTGTCGATTGTCAAAACCAACATTAATGTACCACAAACCTGATTGTCACCAATATTATAAATTTATTTTGCGCTTATACATGAAAGTATTGGTGATCGACAGATTATATAAATGAGTGAGATAAACATACACAAATTGTAGATAAAACAAAACAAATGAATTGTGGAGAGAAAATTAGCAAAACCAACATTAATGTACCACAAGCCTGATTGTCACCAAAAACATCTATAATTCCAAGACGAACTATACGAAATTTAAAGGTACAAAGTGACGACTGCCCATAGTGTTAGTTGTGTACATATAAGCCTTCAATAAAAAAACTAACCAACACTAATCTAATTTGTTTTGGTTTTGTGCCAAAATCTTCTATAATAAAAGTCATGAAAATTCCATACATATGAAATAAAAAAAATCAGGTTCTATGTGTATTGATGACAGATGTTTATTTTGGCATCACTAAATTTATATGTGTTAGTTAACTAAGTATAAAGGTGTTGGTGTAGAAACAAGAACAAAAAATTCAAATTTACGTTGAATTGTTAGTGTAACTAATACAGCCAAATCTAGTGGAATCAATAAATGTATTTGTCTGTAAAAGAGAGTTTCATGACTTTTATTATAGAAGATTTTGTTTGTGCTATGAAATATGAAAAAAAAAACAAAAAATACATAAGAAACAACAACAATATACATCACGGCAACGCCGTTTAATAATATCGTGTAAAAACAAATCCTATTTATGTGTATGTTTTGTGTTGGAAAATAATACCAATTACAATAACAACAATGGTCGTACATATTTTTTGACATAAGGAAAAAGATGTATAACCTAACCGAACCTATTTTTATTACACTCTAGACCAAAAAATGGCACATTTCATTGTGTTAAAAAATACGAATAAGCGTACATATTTTAATGCTTTACTACATGTTAAATATTAAAATATTAAGACACAATTCGATTTTTAATATTAAGACACCTTTTAAATTTAAATTATCTTAATAATTTTTTTATTAAATTCAAAAATGAATTCAAAAAGGTACAATATTTTTGTCAAGAGTGTACAAATAAAAAGTAAATATGTGTTTGTATGAAAATAAATGTAAAGTAATATACGACGTTGCCGTCATCATTTAGTCACCAATACTACCTTCAGTAGTAATTACCAGACAATGACAAAAAAAAGTTTGGCTTGGAATTATAGATGTTTTTGTTGTCACCAATCCAATATTAGAAATGTATTTTGCGCTTATACATGAAAGTATTGGTGATTATATAAATGAGTGAGAAAAACAAACAAATTGTAGATAAAACAAAACAAACGAATTGTGGAGGGAGAATTGGGTATGTTAATAATGAAAAGAAAAAACTAATTGGGATTGGTTAGATGAGAGTATTTTATTCTATTTTTGCACCAACACTTTCAACTATAAGCTATTAAACGTAAGAGTGCATCTGTGTGCTTCATCACTGAATTAGGCCTGTAGTATTACATTAGTGTTGGTTTTGCGATTGCACATACAATAAAACACAAGAACACTTATAAATATGCGTAAAAATAAAATAAGATATGAAAATTAACTACGTAACTAATTAAACTAAAAACTAATTAAACTAAAATCAATTTTAATACAATCCAATTATTAGATTTTAGTAATTAAATTGTATGTACAACCACAAGAAAATTTAAAATCATGCACTTAATCAAAAAATCAAGAATTTTGATTTCTTTAGCTATAAATACAAAACATTGCCTGATAAATGCATCCCGGTGGATTGCATTTTCCAAAATTACACTTTAACTATTATTTCACTTTAAATAAATTGAATTAAATTAAATTAAATTAAATTAGAATTAAAATGTATGTCCATTTGTATATAAAGTATATACATAACACTTCACACTAACACATAAATAAAAAATAAAAATTAAATTAAATTAAATTAAATTTTGAAGAGGAAAGACAAAATACGTCTATCCTCTTTGAATGTTCGCTCGATCCTCAGTCGCCTATGCGTTTTATGAAAAAATTCCTCACACTCCATCTCTGGTTTTGTGAGAATGCGTGGTGGATGCAATTCTTCTAATTCCGAAAAAAATTTTAGTTCTTCGTCTATCTCAGTTGATGAGACGTGTGAGATATATATTATAGCTCTGTTATCTTGCTGGGTGTTGATATTATTTCTAAGATGACCCATCCAAATGCTGTGAACTGCGTCGCTGGTTCATTTTCCTTTCCTTTCAACCTGCACCCAATAATATGTCAATCGGTGCTGGAATGTTGTAGTTCGGACCAGCCAATAGCAGCTCTTTCAGATTAGTACTAAAGCCTCAATTTCAATTGAATATGCTGACAGATATCTTGGTTGTAGGTTGATATTTACGATACTGTTGACCTTACCAGCAACTTGTCCACCTACACCATAGATCTCCGCACTGATTCTACGACCAACCAGATTTAAACGTCGTTTGCCTTCTGTTGTTATGAATGATGTTTGTGAGCCGGTGTCAATCAGCAATCTTAAAAGCTCTTCCCTTCCATCGAACCTTGTGGTTTTGACAAGAGCGATTGCTAAAAGTGTTGTCTCATGAGTTTATCGCACTGTTGGTTGAAATGTTTCTTAAAATAGTAATTTGAGGTTGCTTTGTATGAAGTAGATTATGATGCATGCCATTGCATTCTTTACATCTTGCTTGATTGGAGCATTGTTGCAAACTATCTGCAGTAGTTAAACATCTTCTGCAAAGATCATGCAAGTTGACAAGTTAGTTGAACTTGTGGCAGCATTCCAACCTATGATTGTCCGAACACAAGATACATGACTGTTTTTTTATTGCCATTGCGCTCAATGCCTGCTGTTTATAGTCGTTGTGGCGACGGCTATTATAACACTTGATATCTTTGTTCCAGAAATTCGAGAAATCCGTTAGTGGTTTGAAGTTTGGATTTTTTAACGACATCTCATATGATTTCAAAGTTTCGTTATCTAATTTTTTTGATAAATATGGTAATAACATAACACCCCAAGTCGTAATATCGACTCGAATTGCGGATGCCGTTTCTTGTTGTATATTGTGTAGGGCGAGAATATAGCGTTGATATGATTGTTTACTAATAACCTTTTATTTTGATATCTTCCGGCTCCGTTTCCGAATCGCTAGCTTGATCTAACATTCCAACAGAAACGCTTCTTATTCCCATCTCACTTACGGATAATTTGGGTCCACCAATCATTATTTTATTTGTCGTACGATTTGGGACAGACGATCGAATATTCTTATTATTTAAAGTTTGCTTATGATTTGTTAACATTGATAATGTACGAAGAAGCACGGCTAATAGATAAGTCATCAACATCATGTGCAGACATACAGTTATTTGCTTGGTTTCCTTTTCGAACGATTCGACTACTTCCCCGATAGATTAATTCCATATTTCAGCATAACATAGGTCGAATATACTTTGAGTAGATCTAAAATTTGATCGGTAATCCATGTGTTGTAATTCTTCTTTCGCATCATTGATGATTTTCATCAATTCTCCTTTTTTTGTCCTGGTAAAAGATTTCGAGATGGTTAGAAGAATTTTACTCCCATCACTATTATTATACAAAGTACTAATTCCGGTTGCTGTTAACAATGTTGATGGTGTTATAGCAAGTGATAAACCTTGTTTTTCTAATTTTTGCTTCCTGATAGATTTACGTAGTACTGTTTCGTTCATTTCGTTTACTTTGAATTCAGTTGGAGTACCGAGAGACGGTAGGATAAAATAAAACACCATGTTCTGAATTAGTGTGTTCGCCGTCTGATATATCTTCAACATCAGTATCGGCATTCTTAGTGCGTGCCCACCTTCTGTGTGAGGGCCATTTAACGTTGTGTCAAAATTAATGCCTGATCCTACTGTTGCTGATTTGCATCGAATCAAAGTATTTAAGCCGAAAACATCCTTATATGTACATTCTTTATTTTGGCTGTCGGTTTCCTCTTCTAGGTTGATGCGAAAGATTTTGCCTTCGATCTCTGTGAATTCAGCCATTAGTTTATCGACGTGCATCAGACGAGTTCGAAATTCTTCTATATGAGTGCCGTCATGCTCCTGATTTATAAAGTTGACAATATGTGTCAGCTTACCTTTGTTTGATGAACGCTGTTTCTTAAGGCCTGCCATTTCTTGCGACATATTTTGATGCGAGACACTATTATCACAATATGATTTGAAATGCTTTAGTCACAGATTGGTTTGCACTTTGTTATTAAAATGATTCACTTTGTTTTTGCATGTGCAAGTATTTGTTACGATTGTCCACTCGTGGTGTAATTATTAATAATGAATAGAATAGCAACTAACATAAGCAACTGCATATAAGAGGCAGTCGCATTACAATGTTATCACCGTTGCTTAGCTATTGAAACAGCAACCACGCTACTGAACAGTGTTGACTTGAAAGAATACTTTTTCTTTTTATTCGCAGAAAATAAATTATGTACATAAATTACCACCAACAATACAAAAGGTGGCTCGTTTCGACCATTAACCACGCGTGATAATAACTGGATTGTTGCGCCGATGATGATTACGATGTTACAGCATTAAGTGTGGTCAGTAACGACAAAGAATAACTGCACGTTCGATGGCTATGAAAACGGCAACCACATTGTAGGTGTACTGATTTGCCCATAGAAATTGGGTTACCCCATATAAATTATCACCAACAACACAAAAGGTGGCTCGTTTCGACAGTAAATCACGTATAATGCACCAATTGTTGAATTGAATACAACGATGACTAGACGCAATCACTTATAAATCACTAACGCGTGTATATAACCATGGAAAGTAATTTTTTTCTTTTTTTTATCTGCAACACTTTGATAATTATAGCGGATAATGTTTTTGTTTTAACCGCAACTAACAGATATTGATGCCGAAGGTAACCACAAGCTGACAAAATGTTTCAATTCTTTATTATTTTTTTTGTCAAAATGGCGAATTAGTACACTTTTCCTAACACGGCGCAAATTTTTTCCAGAATATCTGTCTATCATTATATGTTGGGGCACAATCTAAATTATGTGCTAGGATTTAGCAAGACTGTGTTTACTTTCCCCAAGATGAACGACGTGGACTATATCATGGATTTCTTGGTCGCGTCGATATTTATAATTTTCGACACTGCACTGCAAATTAAACATTATAATTCTATTGACGATTGGAGCATCACAGATTCCACCTAGTGGAAAATTTTTAAACTGAGGTAGCTGCTAATTTGACGTTCGAAATTGTTGTAAAGAATTCCAATTGTGAACTGTAAACACAATTTTTACTTACCAGATTGCTAATAATTGTAAATAATTCATATTTTGGATTATAAAAACAATTTTTAACTACCGGATTGCAAAATTTCTCTAGTCGCATTTATGAGAAATGTCATTTTAGCAGTTGCCTCATTTGAACTTTTTTCCTCGAGAGGCGCTTTCTCTACTTTTACAATCGTCAATTGACGATTGGATCATCACAGATTCCACCTAGTGGAACATTTTTAAACTGAGGTAGCTGCTAATTTGACGTTCGAAATTGTTGTGAACAATTCCAATTTTGAACTGTAAACACAATTTTTACCTACCAGATTGCTAATAATTGTAAATAATTCCAATTTTGGATTATAAAAACCATTTTTAATTACCGGATTGCAAAATTTTCTTTCGTCGCATTTAAGAGAAATGTCATTTTGCTAGTTGCCTCATTTTAACTTTTTTCCTCGAGAGGCGCTTTCTCTACTTTTACAATCGTCAATTACAATTCTGATAATATAAATTAAATAGTAGAATTCGACTACCATTTTGACATTACATATGTCAAATGGAATTTTACAGATAAATATTTTGATTACAATTAATTATTGGTCTTTAAGGTTTAGTATAACAAATTTTACAAATACAGAATATATAAAAATGATAATACAATTTTATGTTGTTTCAGCGTCTATGGATTAGTGATGACAAGACGAAAGCGGTCGTTTATGAATGTATGGATTTTTATGTTTTCAGCTTTGATATTATTTTAGTACCGAATATACCGCCGCTCTTATCCGGCTCGAAGGACCATAGGTTGTGGCACAGTCTTAGCTCCAACAATAGTTGTCTCCGCAGCTCCCTCCAAATGTGTTTTCAGTGACATCATTTTGTGGATATCATTTAAACTGACGTTTTGATCCACTAATTTTGAGAACAGTTCATGGAAACCAACCCACTCTCGATATTCTCCATTAAACTTTGGTATCTCAATTCGCTTTAACCTGTATTCTTTTGGCTGCTGGTCGTTGTTGATTCCACTGATTTCAAGTTTTTATTTACTGCCTGTTATAACCTAGCAGTACAATCTTCAGTAAGGCTGCTAATCTCAAAATAGAAGTTGTTTATAAAATATTCCTGATTTTCTAGATCCTCTTGTGTTGTTTCTATAGGAGGATCTCTTCGTACAGTTCACCAATTATTTTCTATCGTTTTATTTAGCTGATTGATTTTTTTGTTTAAGAATTTCGGCTTCTTTTCTATAAGCCGTTTGCTTGCGAGATGAGGCTCTGCAAGTGGTTTATTTTTATTAACTGCTTTCTAAGCAGCTTTTTGTTGGGATCATTGTTGTCATCTTGAACCGTCAGGATTATTAATTTGGGTGTGATCCTTTTTGATGCCGTTGTTGTTACGCCACTGGTGGTGGGAGAACAAAACTATGAAATGGAAACCCACAGCATAAAATAAAAACAAGATTCCGGTAGAAAATAAGGAACTATACAGTGTTAGAAGAGGAACTTTGTTTTACTTTGCCTCTTTGCTCACGACACGAGTTAATATAACAAATATCATGAATTCATACATAAGTATCATAAGTTTAATTTCAATTTACGATATCATCTATTTTATTGCAATACACACAACATATGAACTCAAGAGGATTCATTACATGAATGATGATAAATGTCCACCAATAAAATTTTCTGTGTAAGAGCACCATCTAAGACAAATTCTAGATATTTTTCTTGATTCTATGCAACAACAAAAACAACAATAGCGCAAAATGGGGAAAAAGATGTTTGTTTGTCCATCGATGGCATACATATATAGAATCTAATTTTTTTTTTGGGGGGGGAATGATGGTAAACGGTTTATATAGATCCGAGTAGATTAAATGTTGTATATTGCATACAAAGAACAAGAGAAAGTTTTGTTCATTTATTTTTAATCCACACACTCGTCTTATATGATAGAGGGTAAGATCTTGAGTCTCTCGTATATATAGTATGTATGTATATGGTGAAATGGTTTCTTTCCGTTCTGTTATTACTGCTACTACTGTTCCATATTATTGTTATTATTTTACAAATTGCTTACAATTTATTTTAACTGAATTTTTATTTTTATTGTCAAGATATTATCTTACACAACACAATTTCTTCGACGACTTCCACTTCATCTTACTCTGATGATGGTTATTGTTATTATATTCTTTTCATTATGATAAATAGTAAAAACAATAAATTTGATATTGGTCCATTCGAGAGATGATGATGATGATGATGATGATGGAAATGATGTGATATTGAAAATTGATAGGAAAAATGTGTTTACACAATGATAATGATTTTGGCACTTGACATAACTTTGCTCGTATATTTTATTTGAAATATGATTTTGATCCTGTATATATTAAAATATGCTCATTAATCGTTACCATTAAATCCATTACCATAGTTTTCGAAACTATTGGTACTCTGACAACCACCCCTTTTCAAAATAATTTTAATTTTAAAATAAACATCTTCCAAACTATAAGGGAAGAAAATTAGATTAAAAGAATGAAAACTCTCAAAATGTGACCACTTTCCATACCTCCCCCGTACATTTACATAATACATATTTTTCATTCGTATAATCTTAAGATTTTCGTTTCTCAACAATAATTTGGTTGGAAAAAATTCGCATCCTCCTTCAACACAACTATATACTAACTATAAATATAGTTAGTCGTCATCGTATATATGTACTTAGTTTTGTAATAATCTTACCAGAATAATACACACAGAGAAAAAGGATGAATGATTTTGATTTTAATGTGTAGAGTGTTTTTTTTTATAGAATGGTGGATTGGTTCGGGTTGAGGATGAGGAATAAAACTGGAAGAAAAAAAAATATTTGGATCGTTTTACGTCTTTTCAAAAATTGAAATATTAAAAGTAGAAGTTGATTTTGTATTTCGCCCTCGAAATTCTCCTTGTCTCTCTCTCTTTCTCTTTCGCAGTATGTACCTAGTTTTATGCTTTAAGGCACATTAGGGTATTTTGATATGTTGTGGCTGATGATGATGATGATGATGATGGTGGAACAAGAAGTTATGTATTCAAAGTAGTTTTTTTTTTGTTGGTTATACTTCGTCTTTGTATTAAAATTTTATTAAGTATTTCAGTTTTATGAACTAATAATGGTTTTAGTCTAATGTTAATGTTTGGTTAGGAATATGTTTATATTTACGGGGACTTAAAAAAGAAAGATTTTCTATTCTTTTTTTTTTTTTTTTTGGTTTAACTTGGTGACTCGGAACAATTTATAGGAAATCTATGTGTGTTTTGATGTCTTTTGTGAGCTTTTACTGTTGTGGTTTGGAACAATGGTTGGAAGCGATAATGTTTAATGTTATTTATGTTTTCTTAACGGTTTTCTGGATATTATTTTGACTTAGAATTATGACTTTGTATTTTTGGTGGACATATACATACTATATATGTACCCAAGCAAGATTTCATTGTTTCTTAATCGTTGAGAAACAGTTCCAGGATACGTTTCTGCAACTGTTAATGCCCAGTTATTCTGCAACTTTAGTTTTCGATGAGTTTGATCATAACGTTGCGATTTCGTTTAGTTAAAACTAAGTACGAACGTTGCGTTTAGACGTTGTATAAACGTTACATTCTAACGTTGTATAAACGTTACGTTGTAAAGGTATATTAACACTACGTTGTAATGCTGTACAAACGTTTCATTGTAAGGCTGCATAAACGTTACAACACAACGTCTCTTTTTCGTTACTTCTCAATCTCGTAGAGTGAGGTCACACTAATCTTGACTTGTGAATTATGAATAAGACTTAGATACTAAATTGGTCTCCATATAAATTTTACTGATGCTTTTCGTCAAATAAAAAAGTGAGTTCTAAAATCACTTCAAAATTCGAAGAAAACTATATTCGAAGAAAACCATATCACTTCAAAATTCGAAGAAAACCATACCGCAATATGAATGTAAATACTCTTAAATCCAAACATTTAAAAATAATTTTCAGGCTTTAATTTAATTTAATTTGATTGAAAACATCGTTTAGCGTATTTTCTTGGAAGTTCCAACAAAAAAATGAAAAATATTACAACAACAAACCAAAAATATTACAACAAACATACCTTGGAAATTGAACATATGTACCTTGGACATCTGCCTAGTCTCGTTTTTGCGTGTTTTAGATGCTCTTTAAAACAAATTCGCGTTGTCATAAGCCGAAAACTTACTGAATAGTTTACGAATTGTGTTGGCTATAAACTCGTTTATTTCAATAAATGAACTGAAATTTTTTTTTTGCTGTACCATCCCAGGAATAATCAACTGAAACCATGTCGGCAATTAATTTGATTTAAACAACTTTAATTAACCTAATTAGGTTACTTTTTACATGAACATTGTAACGGGAGAATTAATAATATTTGACTGTCCAATTTTGTTCCATTAAATGTTCAATTGTAGAACAAATGGCCCCAAAGCTTCACTAGGCGCACAATAATTTTATTAATTATATTGTGCAATATGTGCATTGTTAATTTTGTTGAGCGTTTAGGGCTATTATTGAATACATTGCGCAATGATTTATAAAGCTTTTGCTTGTTTAAATTTTTTTTTCATTAAGAATGCTATTATCTATACAGGAAAATTTAGTAGGAGCTGATTTTATTTTTAAAACAACAGCGCTAACTGTATCGATAGAAAATTTCCCGCAAAACAACTTTGCCAGTTTGTATTTTTTTCCTAAAATGTAAAATAACCTAGTTGTTTGGCAAAATAACGTCACCGCGACTCCCTTAAACGGATGAAAAACTCCATTTTTCGACCTTTTCATAATAGCGCGACCTAGAGATTCATCGGATTCTTAATTCACATGGAAAAGTACATCAATTAAAAAAAAGCCTTTGACCAATTTCTTTCTTTCAAAAGGATGATTTTTCTTTAATTTAATTGAACTGTCTCTTTATACTCGAATTTCTGTTTAAAAAAATGAATTATATAACCAACTACGTATATCAAATAGAAAATTGCCCGTTATTAGTCACTTAATTACTTGAATTCTGTGCAGTTAAATATTTATTGCTCAGTGGTTATATTTATTAACTTAAAAGTTAAAAAATCACCAATCAGTTGACAATAAATGAAAGATAAAAATTATTATTGCTTTAATACAGGGTTTCGAACCGGCAAAATTTTGGGTTCGGGTTCGGGTTCAGGTTCAAAGCAAGAAAATAATTGGGTTCGGGTTCAGGTTCGGGTACGGGTTCGGGTTAGCAAAAAAATAAAACTTCACAGATATTTAAAAAAATCTATATATCGTCACCTCAGTATTCAAGCGCCACAAACGCATTCTGATCATTTTGAAGTTAGGGTTGCCATTATCTAATGTGACGGTCCTAACTGCAAATTGACTAAAACTCATCTGTGTCACTCAAACACTGGACTGACGAAGTGGTATAATAACTACCTACGTTGAAAACTGATTTGACGATATAGTCTACATTTTTACGTAAAATGGCAGTTCGCACTCCAAAATTACAAAAATGCATTTGTATCACTTAAATACTGAGATGACGATATTTATTTATTTCATTCAAAACATTTCGTTTAGTTTGACTAATAGGATATATCTTAATGACTCTTCTTGAAGGTGTACCCTTTGTGATGCTAAAATAACGTTAAAGCCGAAAATGCCCATTCCACACTGGCTTTCGTTGCAGGAATCGCTGACAAAACTTTTTCAGCTTCGTATAAAAGTGGAATTTCAATTTTATGTTTTTCTCACTATTCCATAGTATTTTCTCCTTGGGGACCCGTGAAAATGATTCATAAACAGTAAACTCCTGCTATACGTTTAGTTCAAAGTTAGTCCAACTGTCTAAATTGTTGGATTATGATAAATATTATACAGTGGAATTCAGTCAACACGAAAACGGATAACACGAAATATCGGATAACAAGAACATTCTTTTGATCCCAGTTCCACTATTTCTTCATATTATTTTCGCTTAGCACGAAGTTCTGAAAACACGAAATATTTTGTTGTTCCCCTCGGTTTTGTGTTATCCGACTTCCACTGTATATAATATGCGATTTTGTTTTGTCAACCCGGAACCCGGTTGAATCGAACCCGCGAAATGTTGGGTTCGGGTTCAGGTTCAGGTTCGAAAAAATTACTAAAAATCTTTGAACCGGAGTGGGTTCGAGGTTCGGGTTCGGTTCGAAACCCTGCTTTAATACGTTAAAACAACGTTATGATGAAACTAGAAACTTTCCTAGGCCCAGAATGGTTTTTAAATCGGTTTAAATTCAACCGAAAAGTTAGAAGTTAATTCGTCACCTCGCTGACCCCAGTTTGTTATTCTACATCTTAATTTATTTAGCAACCATGGTTGTGAATTGTATACTTGGGTAGTAAGTCAAATAAATAGGAACGTGCCCTTCTGGCGATTTTCGAACGAGCCCTTAAGGCTCAATGACATTTATATTATTACGTAATTTTCTCTCTCTCGTTAACCTTTTGTAACGTTCGTTCCATTTTTACTCTCATCACGGTGAGGTTGAATTTCTGTGGCTCGGCTGTATCTCATATTTTTTTATTGTTGACATATACAGTGGGTGAAAAGGATGTATATGAAATGTATGGTTATTTTTATTCACCGGCCCGACCGAGAGACTGTTTTTTGTTTTTCAATTACATACAGACAGTTTTTCATGAATTCATTGAGCATTTGAATTGTTTTTAACATTGAAAATGTTTTACGGACCGCTATCTATATATTTTGGTCACGAAAAAGCGTTACGTTTTTATATAAAAATAATATTTTTTTGTTTTGTTTTGTTAGTTTGCTTGCTACGTATTATGCCGCATACTTGAAAAAAAATCAGTAAGCGGCATTACACGATACTGTTAAAGTTAGCCGAAAGTTGCCAGCCGAAAGTGAAAAGTCGATAATGCAGATTGTGTTAGTCCATCCGAAAGTTAAAAAAAGGTAAGGCAGATTGTCTAATCCCAGCCTAAAGTTTCCAGCAGAAAGTTAAAAGTCGATACTGCAGATTATGATATAACATTCAAGCCGAAAATAAAAAATTTAGTAGTTATCAGCCAAAAATAAATAGGATACATAGAAATCTATAAATATAAATTTTTGTAAATAAATTTACCCTGTTAAAGTTAGCCGAAAGTTTCCAGCCGAAAGTGAAAAGTCGATAATGCAGATTATGTTATTGACATTCCAGACGAAAATAAATCAGCCTCTAGAGTGTTATGTCTAGAGATAGATTGGATTGATGTGATTACTCAATAGCTATCGCAGGAAAAAAATTCAGTTCAAGTTTCCCGTGGGAAATCTCGGAAAATTCGATTTTCCAAAAATTATTAGAAAATTTGTATAAAATCAGCCTTTAAAGTGTTATGTCTGGAGATGAATTGCATTGATGTGATTTATCAATAGCTATCGCAGGAACAAAAATTCAGTTCAAGTTTCCCGAGGGAAATCTCGGAAAATTCGATTTTCCAAAAATTATTAGAAAATTTGTATAAAATCAGCCTCTAGAGTGTTATGTCTGGAGATGAATTCAATTGATGTGATTACTCAATAGCTATCGCAGGAAAAAAATTCAGTTCAAGTTTCCCGTGGGAAATCTCGGAAAATTCGATTTTCCAAAAATTATTAGAAAATCTGTATAAAATCAGCCTCTAGAGTGTTATGTCTGGAGATGGATTCAATTGATGTGATTACTCAATAGCTATCGCAAGAAAAAAATTCAGTTCAAGTTTCCCATGGGAAATCTCGGAAAATTCGATTTTCCAAAAATTATTGGAAAATTTGTATAAAATCAGCCTCTAGAGTGTTATGTCTGGAGATGAATTCAATTGATGTGATTACTCAATAGCTATCGCAGGAAAAAAATTCAGTTCAAGTTTCCCGTGGGAAATCTCGGAAAATTCGATTTTCCAAAAATTATTAGAAAATTTGTATAAAATCAGCCTCTAGAGTGTTATGTCTGGAGATGAATTCAATTGATGTGATTACTCAATAGCTATCGCAGGAAAAAAAATCAGTACAAGTTTCCCGTGGGAAATCTCGGAAAATTCGATTTTCCAAAAATTATTAGAAAATTTGTATAAAATCAGCCTTTAAAGTGTTATGTCTGGAGATGAATTGCATTGATGTGATTTATCAATAGCTATCGCAGGAAAAAAATTCAGTTCAAGTTTCCCGTGGGAAATCTCGGTAAATTCGATTTTCCAAAAATTATTAGAAAATTTGTATAAAATCAGCCTTTAAAGTGTTATGTCTGGAGATGAATTGCATTGATGTGATTTATCAATAGCTATCGCAGGAAAAAAATTCAGTTCAAGTTTCCCATGGGAAATCTCGGAAAATTCGATTTTCCAAAAATTATTAGAAAATTTGTATAAAATCAGCCTCTAGAGTGTTATGTCTGGAGATGAATTCAATTGATGTGATTACTCAATAGCTATCGCAGGAAAAAAATTCAGTTCAAGTTTCCCGTGGGAAATCTCGGAAAATTCGATTTTCCAAAAATTATTAGAAAATTTGTATAAAATCAGCCTCTAGAGTGTTATGTCTGGAGATGAATTCAATTGATGTGATTACTCAATAGCTATCGCAGGAAAAAAAATCAGTACAAGTTTCCCGTGGGAAATCTCGGAAAATTCGATTTTCCAAAAATTATTAGAAAATTTGTATAAAATCAGCCTTTAAAGTGTTATGTCTGGAGATGAATTGCATTGATGTGATTTATCAATAGCTATCGCAGGAAAAAAATTCAGTTCAAGTTTCCCGTGGGAAATCTCGGAAAATTCGATTTTCCAAAAATTATTAGAAAATTTGTATAAAATCAGCCTCTAGAGTGTTATGTCTGGAGATGAATTCAATTGATGTGATTACTCAATAGCTATCGCAAGAAAAAAATTCAGTTCAAGTTTCCCGTGGGAAATCTCGGAAAATTCGATTTTCCAAAAATTATTAGAAAATTTGTATAAAATCAGCCTTTAAAGTGTTATGTCTGGAGATGAATTGCATTGATGTGATTTATCAATAGCTATCGCAGGAAAAAAAATCAGTACAAGTTTCCCGTGGGAAATCTCGGAAAATTCGATTTTCCAAAAATTATTAGAAAATTTGTATAAAATCAGCCTTTAAAGTGTTATGTCTGGAGATGAATTGCATTGATGTGATTTATCAATAGCTATCGCAGGAAAAAAATTCAGTTCAAGTTTCCCGTGGGAAATCTCGGAAAATTCGATTTTCCAAAAATTATTAGAAAATTTGTATAAAATCAGCCTCTAGAGTGTTATGTCTGGAGATGAATTCAATTGATGTGATTACTCAATAGCTATCGCAGGAAAAAAATTCAGTTCAAGTTTCCCGTGGGAAATCTCGGAAAATTCGATTTTCCAAAAATTATTAGAAAATCTGTATAAAATCAGCCTCTAGAGTGTTATGTCTGGAGATGGATTCAATTGATGTGATTACTCAATAGCTATCGCAAGAAAAAAATTCAGTTCAAGTTTCCCGTGGGAAATCTCGGAAAATTCGATTTTCCAAAAATTATTAGAAAATTTGTATAAAATCAGCCTTTAAAGTGTTATGTCTGGAGATGAATTGCATTGATGTGATTTATCAATAGCTATCGCAGGAAAAAAAATCAGTACAAGTTTCCCGTGGGAAATCTCGGAAAATTCGATTTTCCAAAAATTATTAGAAAATTTGTATAAAATCAGCCTTTAAAGTGTTATGTCTGGAGATGAATTGCATTGATGTGATTTATCAATAGCTATCGCAGGAAAAAAATTCAGTTCAAGTTTCCCGTGGGAAATCTCGGAAAATTCGATTTTCCAAAAATTATTAGAAAATTTGTATAAAATCAGCCTCTAGAGTGTTATGTCTGGAGATGAATTCAATTGATGTGATTACTCAATAGCTATCGCAGGAAAAAAATTCAGTTCAAGTTTCCCGTGGGAAATCTCGGAAAATTCGATTTTCCAAAAATTATTAGAAAATCTGTATAAAATCAGCCTCTAGAGTGTTATGTCTGGAGATGGATTCAATTGATGTGATTACTCAATAGCTATCGCAAGAAAAAAATTCAGTTCAAGTTTCCCGTGGGAAATCTCGGAAAATTCGATTTTCCAAAAATTATTGGAAAATTTGTATAAAATCAGCCTTTAAAGTGTTATGTCTGGAGACTTTAAAGGCTTTAATCGAATTTTCCGAGATTTCCCACGGGAAACTTGAACTGAATTTTTTTTCTGCGATAGCTATTGAGTAATCACATCAATTGAATCCATCTCCAGACATAACACTCTAGAGGCTGATTTTATACAAATTTTCTAATAATTTTTGGAAAATCGAATTTTCCGAGATTTCCCACGGGAAACTTGAACTGAATTTTTTTCCTGCGATAGCTATTGACAAGTCACATCAATCCAATCTATCTCTAGACATAACACTCTAGATGCTGATTTATTTTCGGCTGGAATGTCAATAACATAATCTGCATTATCGACTTTTCACTTTCGGCTGGAAACTTTCGGCTAACTTTAACAGGGTCCAATAGAGATAATGTTTGTGAATCGGACAAAGTTTGTTATTCAAACGCGTCACGAAACGCCTAAATGTCATTTAAGCGAAATACTGAAATTATATAAAACACTAAATTTTATATTTTGTTCGCCTAAATGATGTGTGGGTAAATCTGTATTTTCTTGTTTTTTTTTTTTATTTGATTGTAGGTTGGTTTTCACAGGGTGAACCAACCATTGAATAATAATCGTTGTTATGCGATCGTTACAAAATTCAAACACTATTATGAGCTTACTCGTAATTTATTCAATAAAACGATTAAAATTGTCAGAACAGATAGTGGAGGAGAATATTTGGAAAGATAATTTAAAAATTTTCTTAAATCACATGGTCAGAGTCAACGGAGTTGCTGAAAGAAAAAATAGAACATTGATCGAGATGACAAGATGCTTACTGTTTGATGCAGATATGCAAAATGGATATTGGGGCAAGGCACTTGTCACAGCTAATTTCTGGTAAAATCTATTACCATGGAAACATATCGCACACCATTTGAATTGTGGAATAATAGAAAACCAATTTACGCAAATTTGCATCGTTTTGGCAGCAAATGTTATGTTAGAATTCAATACGGACAGCGTAAAAAACTAGATGCAAAAGCCATATCCGCAATTTTCCTCGGTTTTGACTTACAATCAAAAGCATACACATGTTTTATTCCCGAACAACGTAAAGTTATCATATCAAGAGACGTGAAATTCTACAATGGTGTTCAAATTCCAAATGCTGATTTAAAGAAATTTGCTCAGGAACAGTCCAATAAAAAATTGGCAGATGAAAATGAAATTCCAACAGATGAAATAAGTGACATTATCCCAATTAATTCTGATGAGGAAGAATTAAATCAGCCAGCTGATAGTATAAATGAACCAGTTATTGATAATTCTAGCGAATCAAGCGAAAATATTAGGAATGACGTTCCACATCGACAATTGACTCTAACAACAAAAAGCTTTCCAACAAGACCACAACAGACCTATATAGTGCAAAATAATGAACCAACATCATATAATCAAGCGATAACCAGTCAAGATAATAACACGTGGGATTTAGTGAAATTACCAGCTGAACGAAAAGCAATCGGATGCAAATGGATTTACAAAATAAAATCCGAATTAAATGATAATACCAAATACAAAGCTTATTTAGTTGCTCAAGGCTACAACCAAAAATTTGCTGTTGATTATGACGAAGTGTTCGCGCCAGTGGTTCGACAATCAACTTTAATAATTTTATTATCAGTTGAAGCATCAAAAGTGCGGACGAAACACATTGATAGTAAGGCACACCACATAAAAGACAATATTGATGATGGTACTCTTGTAAAGGAATATTGTTCAAGCGAAAAATATATTGCAGATTTGTTAACTAAGCCATTATCAAATTCCAATGTGATCTATTGAATAAAGATAAAAACATAAATGAACCGGGGTAAATTGGGCCACCAACTCTCAAAAAATACACGAACTTTTTGGTTTTTCAACTTTTAAGTTGCATTGAAAATTAAACGTTTAGAGAATTCGAAAGTGTAGACAAGCATAACAGGGAAAACGAGTATCCTAAGACAACCCTAATCAGCCTAAGGACATTTCTACGGAGAGAGCTGAAGAGACTATAAAAAAGTGTTTCATTAGATTCTCTTGTACCTTTTGAAAATGGAAATGCAGCAAAACGTGACTTACACGGTGGTATCGTGTAGTCATAAAAGCTCAATTACTATAAATATTCGTACGAAACCGGGTCAGGTAAAACATGTCTCGAAAAAAGAGTCTCAACGATATCTCAACAATATAGGCTTTTGAAGGATGTATCGAACATTCTGGGACAAAACCTAACTAAATAAAAATTGAAAATTGTGATCTCGGGAAAATTGGACTCTTATCTTTCAAAAAGTAGACTTACATATTTGAGAACTATCAAAATACCTTGAAACTCAAAAGCTGAGATCCAAGAATAATCAAACCAGTCCCGACCGCTGCGAAGTACAAAATCAGTGATGGATAAAGGAAAATCTGGGCAGCAGGCAAACTTTCGTTTCTGGGCCTCCTCAAATAATTGGAAAGTATTGGCCCTAACCAAGCTTTCGTTCCCGGAAGCAAAATTTTGTTTTCCTAAAAAAAGCGTGAAACGACACGATAAATGTTAAATAAGTATTTAACTGAGCTATGCCGAAAGATCCAATTTTTTAAGGAAGACATAACTTTGTTCTTAAACTTTAAAGTACCAGCGTTAGGCAGCTTATTAAAAATATCAGGAGCAGATACTAAAAAAATAATTGAAAAAATGAGTTTTTTGAAACTTTGGTACAGCCTTAAAATACTTTGTATTTTTCCTCAGTGAATAGCTAGAGCAAATCAAATGACGATTTCCACTCAGTTCAAAGAATTTGTTCATAGCTGGGGGGCGAGCAGACGAGAAAAAAAATACGCAATAACTACAGCCGCATTTCTTGACGTTTAATCTGATCCAAATCAGATCATGTCTCATGAAACGACGCCAAAATGCGAAAAACAAACCAACACCAAATGTCAATTTTCTGTTTCGTTTTGTTTTGAATCTGCCAGTTCATACGCGTATTGTATTCATCATATTCTTTGTCACTTCTTTCCTCTACAAAGAATATGTGAAAGAATACTATACTTGTGTGATAGGTAAAATGAGTTCGGTATTTAAATTTGTTGTTGATTTCACTACTACCAACCACTTAATACAAAATTATTTTTCACCTACGAACTAATTTATAGATCACTATTTGTGATCCAAAATCAATATTGGATCAAATGTTGTTGTTGTTTTACATATAAATGTTGATCTGATCCGGATCACTATGCGTCAAGAAATGCAGCTTACCACGCCAACGTCAAGAAACATTTGCTATTGTTAATACAAATTTGGGTGACCACATGGGAAAATGATGATGATGGAATGAAATCTCACCCCCTACCACCCCCCCCCCCCCAAAATTTATTTTGCAAATATAGTATTTCAAAAAATATACAATTTACAGAAAACATGAAAAAAATAAAAAAAGTTGGCGAGAAATTTGCATAATAAGTTTCTATTCGCTGTTCGTAAAAGAAAGTCGTGTGTTGGCCACGCCTCAATTTTTTTATAAGCAATTACAATACATTTATTACTTCAGTCTAAAAAGACCAAAGTATTGAAATCCGGTCAAAAATGACCAAAAATTTGGTGGATCCAAAACCACTTTTCTCGATGTTTTGAAAGTCCCGGAATCTAAAAAAGCAAAAAAAAAATGTCCGTCCGTCTGTTTGGCCGTCTGGATGTCTGGACGTCTGGATGTCTGGATGTTTGGATACTTGGATGTCTGGATGTCCGTACCCATGGTATCTCGAGAACGGCTGGTCGGATATAGAATTTTTTTTCACCAATCGGTTTCTATAGTCAACGTGAAGATTTGAAAACCTTTTGGAACCTGTACGTCAAGAGGGTCGGGTACCTGCCATACGAATTGACCGAAAACACCTGGTTATGGAAATATTTATTAATTTGGTATGCATGCTGGCTTGAATATTGAGTTGGGCATTGAGTTTGGGGTGGAGTTGAAGGTTAAGTTAGGGGTCAATTTGCGGGTTGAGTTGAAGTTGAGTTGGGGTTGAATTAAGATATAGTGAGCAGTTGGCCAATGTTTTATCAATGCTGGTTTAAGGATTGAATTGAAAGAGAGTTTGCGTTTGGGTTGAGGGTTGAGTTGGGGTTCGTTTGCGTGTTGAATTGGGGTTTAGTTGGGGTTGGATTAGTGTTTAGAGAGCAGTCGAGCAATTTATATAAGTGAGTGTTTGTATTTATTAAATATTATACACATATGTACAGCATATGTGTATAATATTTAAACAAATTCACACGCTTGACTGTTTTGAACCAAACTGTACACAAATATTCTATAGGACTTAAGAAAGGTCACTGTTAATATCTCAAACCTCAAATTGAACCTTTAGCAAATTATATGAATGGCCAATTCGGATGTAACTTATCTATTTCTTAACGGATTTTAGTCAAATTTAACATCCTCTTTAGAAATGAGATTCTAAAATGTTTTTTGGCTGAAGTTCTGGAATATGGCCAAGTACGATGGAACTTGCCTACTTCTCAACCGATTATGATGAATATAGACATGTGCGTTGGAAATGGGATTCCAAAATGATTTTTAAATCAAGTTCTGGAATGTGACCCAACCGATTATGATGAAGTTCGATAGGTAGACTAGTATTGAGATTCCAAAATTATTTTTAGATGAAATTCTGGAATATGGCCAGTTAGGATTAGACTTGCCCATTTTTTAACGGATTTTAATGGAATTTTACATGTGCGATGGTAATGGTATTTTAAAATGATTTTTAGATAAAGTTCTGGAATATGGCCAAATAGGACGGAACTTGGCTTTTCCTTAACTTATTATAATAAAATTATAATAAGAAATAATTCTAATTCCGAAACTCTGCAATACCGTTATTAGTTTCAATAGTGAGGCGCATGTCCGCTACATACTATATTTTTCTAAACAAGGCCAAACTTACCGCTCTGACAGCAAATACTCAGAAAACATAACCCAAAGTATAAAGCGAAAGATTGGCAAGAAAAGTTTCTAATTTAACTTGAATATTATTACGGAGATAATCTTGATCGTTTAGCAATTGAAATAGTATATGTAGGCTGTTTTAAAGAAACCTCAACCTCAAGCTGCATGATTCACAAAAACCTAAATAGACAACATTATGGAAGCCATATTGACATATCACAACCTCGTCTAAAAATAATTGTTGGGTCACATTTCCTTCTATTCGTTGGAAAAGTCAAAATTCATCAAATCGGTTAGTAGCTAACTTATATTCTTATTGACCATATTATAGAACTTTATCCAAAAATCATTTTAAAATCGTATTTCCAACCCACATATCAATTTTCATCATAATCGGTTAAGGAATAGCCAAACTTCATCCTAAGTGTAAAACCTGTATGATGGTATAATTTTATGATGGTATAATGGTATGATGGTATGTTGGTACGATGATATAGTGTTATGAGGGTATGTTGGTATGATTATATGATTGTATGATTTTACGATGGAACGATTTTATGATAATATGATGGTACGATGGTGGGAAGGTGTGGTGTGATTGTGGGATGGTTCGACGTCACTGCGGTACAATGGTACGATTGTATGATGGTTTAATGGTATAGTGTCATGATGGTATGATGGTATAATGGAATAATGGTGTGATGGAATGATTGTTTGTATGATGGTGAGTTGGGTTTGAGTTGAAATTGAGTTGGATTTGAAAGAGAAATTCGGTTAGGGATTAATTTGAGGTCGAGTTTAGGGTTTAGTGGGAGGTTAGATTGAGTTGAGTTCATACACACATGTAGCTTTCGAATCAAGTTAATTTTTTGATTGGGTTGGAAAATAAGTGTAGAATTGAGCAGAGGGTTGAGATTTGTGTCGGGCTAAGTTGAGTTGACGTAGAATTAGGATTTAGTTAGCTTGCATTTGGGTGTGAGTCGGTTGGGGAATTATTTAAGTGTTGATTTGGAGTTAGCTTGATTAAGGATAGATTTGGTGGTTTAATTAATGGCTGGGTTGGCCTTTAATTTGGTGATTGCGTGAAGAGATTCATTTCAGGATTGATTTGGGAGTTGAATTAATCAAGACCGAAGTCTTGATCACCTTATGAGGTTTCAGCCCTTTATATTTTTAGTTTTTAATTTACGCTAAATATTGCAATTAATATTTTTTGTTAATTGCTGTGCCATCTTTAATGTTGACACAACGACTATGCGTTGTGGCTATTACTTTGGTACTGTGCATTCCGATCCAAAATTAAATATTTTTTCTGCTTATGGTACACCAATACAATCGTAACGTAGAACTTATAATTTTCCATAGACAATGTTTTGCACGCGTATTTTATCTCGTATAGTCGCAAAGTATTACGCAATTATGTAAAGCAACCGCTACAGGTTATCAGAACTCCAAAACATCGCCCTTTTCCATCCTTCCGTCCTGCAGGTCATACATTTTTATTATTTTTGTTTTGTCTCCCATTCTCACAAATATTACTTTTAGGTCCATTCGAGTCTAAAATAGATGGGGTTGTAGTGGAAGAGAAACCTGCCAAACTGATTTTCTCAAAAATACGACCGACGATTTTTATATTATGTTGATGATAAATTTGACAATCCATTATCTAGATGTTCACAAATTTGAAGTCGATTGAAGCATTGCGGGGGAGGGGCGAGGGTGGAGGGGAATACTGAAAAAAAAAATTGTTGAACTGTTTTCCGAGGTAATATCAATATTTTTGAAGAAATATTTTTTTACGGTTAATACATCCTTCAAATTCCAACAGAAGCACAGATTACGGGTGCTCAAAGAAAGAAGGTTTATGGTGCCATTACAACCTACACCGATACTGGGGATTTTGAGAACAGAAGGAGAAAAAACTAGGAAAAGAAAAACAACCGAAAGGGAAGGTAGGATCATTATTAGCAAAAGCAATTTCAATTTGACCAGCAAGAAGGTAATTAAAGCCGTATCTCCTCAAATTGCGCTGAGTTGGTCGAATAGGAATAGAGGTCGGGTGTTGAATCTGGGCTGTGCAAGTGTATTACAAGCAAAAAGCGAATTGTTTCCTAATTAAATTTAAAACTAAGAATACATTTCGTAAAACAACACCTTCACAAACCACTCGTGTTGTGGAAAAAAGTCCTGTGGGGTGAGTAAGACCCCCATAAATAAATAATTGGAAGACATGTACAAAGATATCATGGAAAATGTGATGACCTTATTCATTTAAAAACATGAGATATCATTGATGTTTTAACAGGATATCGATCCTAAATAAACTGCAAAGTTAATAAAGTCAAAGCCAAATCTTAACCCAATCGAGATAACTTGTGGGAATCAAAGGAACGTATAGAAAATATCGACCAAAAATGCCTATGAGTAACCACTTCACAGCAATGTTTGGGAAATCGTTCAATAAAGTGTATTGAATTAAAAGTGCCAAAACAGCTCCGTTTATTATCATTACAGCAAACATTTCAGCCCATATAGTAGTTTATACAGAACTTAAAAATAATACTGGAATCAAATTCTCAGATTTATATTTTCACATTCCAAAAAACCGAACCGAATCAATTTATTTACCATAATTAATTAGTCCACTATATATATTCAAAATTTTCAATTTACCTAATTTGAATTCATCTTAGATATAATAAATATAAATAACGAAAATTGAAGTGTCATCATCATCATCATTGATGATGGTATATCATTACATTTTTCCATTTAAAACATTTCAATTTCAATGTTTCTCATGTTTGTGAAATGTCCACAAAAAATTATTTTATTTTCCAATACACACAATTTACAAATCTTTTCTACTTTTTCCTCCTTCTTATTTATGATTATTGCTTAATAAATAAGAATACCAAAACCAATACCCTGAGTAAAAACCAAATTGGAAAATAACAATCAAAATAAAAATTATTGAAATTGATTGACAATTTTGTGCCACAAAATAGAAGACAGATTTAAAATACAAAAAAAAAAAAAAAAGGGAAAGACCATGAATTGATTTAGCTAAATGGAGCGGGTGTGGTGCGTGTGCGTAATAAAATCTAATATTGGTGACAGGTCGGTCTATTGGTTATGATATTTAATTTTTTGATTTGAAATTAGTACATAAATATTTAGATTTGGATGCGATTACACATACCTAAGTAGATAATTGTGTTATAATGTTCGTCAGGTGCGCGAGCCAAGAAGAAAAATTAAAAACGAGAATTGTCTTGCATCTTTGCGGGCATAATTTATCGTCTCACTTCATATTCATATCTCATCGGATTTATTCAGAACCAACAATTTTTGTCGCAATCTGATGAAATTATTCTGCATTTATGCAAAAATAAAAATAGGGGGCAGATAAATTTGATTGATTGAATGGATATCCTGTATAGGACTGTCATAAACAACTCCTCGATATAGACTAGATTTATATACATATATACGAGGGAAAATTGACCGTTTATTGTCAAATCAATCGAAACGGAATAAAAATGATTATTTCTATTGAATAGTTAGTTGATATGATGAATATATTAGGAGGAGAGCGAAGTGAAATGATTATTTCAATTTTCATAATGGATTTTCATCATTTTACAGGAGGAGCATTGACATGTTTTGCCAGATTCAAGCATAATAGACGGAATAACGAATCAATTATGGTTCAAATTTTATAAGTAGATTTGAAATGTATATACACATTTTTGGCGGAGGGGTGATTATAGACTGACGATGATACTATTGTTGCCATCTTTTTCTGGTAGTGTATTCCTTCTATATAAGTAAACTTTTTAAGTAAAACATGTATGTAAAGTTGTGAAAGTCTTAATCAGGGGCGAACTAACGCATAGGTAAACTAGACATGTGCTTAGGGCCCGTGAATTCTAGGGAACTTTTAATTGTATATTAAATTATTAAATACATCCGTCGCTCTATTTCGACGGAACTCGATTTAAATGTTTTTGGTTCTGCACAGTGAAAAATGCGGCACACGCATTTACATGGTGAAATTTTGGTTTAACTCGTTGTTTTAACACATTCCAAGGATGATTCCAACGAATTCAATATTGCTTCACTAGACTTTTAAAAACGTTCAAATTACCATGCTGCCACTTCAGATCGCTGGTTAAAGATTTAATTGCTTCGTATAAAAACAAATATTAAAGTTTGATAACGTTTCTTCAGTCCTTCCTTAGTCAAATTTACAAACATTACTTTACAGCAAAAGGGAGAATTTTGAAGCGAGGAATAAACGGAAACATTTGCCGCTCTCGAAAAGTGGTTGTTCTGACTTAAAATTTACGAACATATTTTTTTTTTTTTTCCTTTATTTAATATTACAACTGATTTACAAATCATTTAGTAATTTATCTTTCTTAAATGAAGATTCACATTTGACGGGCAGTAGCCCAATGGTTACTCCCGTTTGAATTTACATAGTAATTATTTTTCTCTATCCTAATGAAATACAACTGCCTAATTCCAAAGGTTTCTGCCTTTGAAGTCTTCTTACTGCATTGGTGGTATCCAACAAACTTCGTCGTATGTCTGCATTTTGGTGCCGAGATATCCGCTGAATGTGTTTCTTCGCATGATTTTGTATTTCTTCACTTACATATTCCATGTTTAAGTCCCTATGGAGGTTATCATTTCTAATGTACCATGGTGCGTTTACAATGCCACGCAGCACTTTGTTTTGAAAACATTGAATCATTTGTACATTTGTCTTCTTGGTACAACCCCAAAGTTGAATACCGTAGGTCCATACTGGTTTAAGTATTTGCTGATATAATAGCAATTTGTTATGTATTGTAAGCTCAGAGTTTCTACCTATTAGCCAATACATTTTCCTATATTTAATGTTCAATTCTTCTTTTTTCTTTTTAACATGCTCTTTCCATCTAAGCTTGCAATCGAGAGTCATGCCGAGGTATTTGGCTGTATTTGCATTTGGAACCGGCCTTGAATTAAGTTTCACTGGAATCCAGTTAACTTTCTGGTTTGTGAAGTTTACGTGAACCGATTTTGTTTCGTTTAGGCTAATGCGCCATTTCTTTGTCCAGCTACTCACTGTATCGGTTGCTTTTTGAAGTTTGGTCGTTGCTTCTGATATACACTTTCCAGTCGCCAGAATAGCTGTATCGTCTGCAAATGTTGCTATGGTGGCACCTTCTGTATTTGGCATATCTCTGGTGTACAGGATGTACAATATAGGACCCAGTACGCTACCCTGTGGTATGCCTGCTGATATTCTCTTTAGTTCAGAGTACTCTTGGTTATATTTTACACGGAAATGTCGGTCTGCGATATAAGATTTTAGAATTTGATAGAATTGCTTTGGTAGATCTCGATGCAATTTAAATTCAAGTCCTTTGTGCCAAATTTTGTCGAAAGCTTGTGCTACATCTAAGAAGATGCTGGAGCATATCTTCTTATTCTCAAGTGAGTCTTCGATTATATCTGTTATTCTGTGAACTTGTTCTATCGTAGAGTGATTTTCTCTAAATCCAAATTGGTGTGGTGGAATCAAATTTCTCTCTTCTATTATTGGCTTGAGTCTCTTGAGCAGTAATTTTTCAAATAATTTTGAAATTACAGGAAGTAGTGAAATCGGTCTGTACGACATTTTATCGTTCGCTGGTTTGTCTGGTTTGGGGATCATAATTACTTCAGCAACCTTCCATTGCCGTGGGACATATTTTAGTCTGAAGACAGCATTGATAATTTGAACCAATTTTCGTAGTCCCTTCTCGGGGATGGCTTTTACGACTTGTCCAGTAATTAAATCATATCCTGGAGCTTTTTTTGCGTTCAAATTACACTTGATCTCATTTTTTAATTCCTGTAATGTTACACATCGAATATTATATTCATCAATTTTGCTAATTGTTATTATGTTTTCATCTGCTGTTTGCCTAGGTAACGGTTGAAAGGTGTCTTCCAAGTGAGCTGCAAATAAAATAGCTTTTTGCTTGTCGCTTTTGGCCCAGGTTCCTTCCCCATTTTTAATAGGCGGCACATGCATTTTGGTTCTTTTTTGTTGCTTTCCAAAGAGAGTAATCAGTATCTTTATGTTCGGTGAGACCATTTAAGTACTTGTTAATAGTTTCATTCTTAATTTCTTTTATAAGTTGTTTTAGTTTATTGCATAGAAAATTGAGGATTTTTTTGTTTTCCGGGGCGCGTGTCCTTTGCCAGGTTTTTCTTGCTTTCCGTTTCTCTCTAACTAACTCCCTGACCTCAATAGGATAATTTTGATTCCTACGGGATTCGGTGTGACTAGCAGGAGAACTTTCCCATGCTGCTTGTTGAATAGTACTGTTAAATACCTCTAGTTCGTCTTCCAACTGTACCGGTGTTTTAATCGGCACACGTAGATTTATTTGCATTTTAATTAGATCTTGGAATAGGTCCCAATTAGTTCTATTATTTGTTAATTTAGGCAGGTTATCCTTATTAATTATCATTGTGCTGAGTGTCATGATAACAGGTGTATGATCGGAATATATCCCTTCGCTGTTTTCGATGCACATGTAATCCTCAAAGATCCCTTTCGTTACATAAAAATCAATGAGATCTGGTATTTTATTTATATCAGCAGGCCAGTATGTTGGTTTACCTCCAGAGTGGAACTCGCAGTTATTTATTCGTCCGGCTTCGAATAGCTCTTTTCCTTTATGGGTTGTAAGTCTTGATCCCCAATAGGTGTTTTTTGCATTAAAGTCACTACCAATAATAAAATTGGATCCTAGTGATCTAAAGAGTCTATTATAATCTTCTTTGTTTAGATTATAGCGTGGAGGGCAGTAGATAGAGGAAATACTGTATTCATTATTATTGTTAGTTTCAACTTTTATGATTTTAACTTGCATACTTTCTTCTTCTATACTAGGTTCTTCATAGTGTTTGAGATTCTTTTTCACTATTACTGTTGATCCTCCTCTGGGTTTTCCTCCTGGGTGAACAGCATGGTAACATTCATAATCACGTATTTTAATAAATGATGTTTTTGTCAAATGGCTCTCCGATATAAGGCAGATATCTATTTTTTCTAAATTTAGAAAAATTTCTAGCTCTGGAACATGTTGCGCTAGTCCGTTCGCGTTCCAGGTGACAATTCTTAATGATCTGCTCATATTAGTATATGAGGGCTGTTGCCTCGTTTAAGGTTTGATGCATATCTAGACGCTTATATAAAGCTTCTAGACCATACGTTCTTGCCTTGCTAGCCGTATATTTATGGCTTCTATGCTTCGACAAATCCTTTCAAGGGGGTTATCATTCGTAGCATTAGATGATTGCTGTACAATTTGTAAATAACTTTTCCGCTCTGTACCTATACCTGGTGGTTTTGCCTCCGCTTGGGTTTTAGTTGGTTTCTCTTCTCTGGTAACCCTAGGGTTTTGAGGAACCTGATGCATTTTGTTTCTTAGTCTTTGAAGTTCTTTGGCTACTTCACAGCCTCTATAATTTGCAGGAAGATGCCCTTTACAGTTTATACATTTTGCAGGGGTGTTTCTACTTTCTGTACACTCTTTCGCGTTGTGTTTTCCAGCACATTTTACGCATCTTGGCTCCCTTCTGCAATATTTTTGCGTGTGATTGAAACCTTGGCATTTTTTGCATTGAGGTATTAGCCTCGTGTTTTTCTTTAGCGGTTCTATTTTAACCCTCATATTGTGAATTGCTTTGATGTTGAAGATTTTCTCCTTTTTGTTAAACGTTAGCATGAAGAGTGGAAGCCCCCTTTTTTTGATTTGATTGTTCTCACCTCTCTCTCGTTTTAGGATGTTTACTGCATCTTCTATTTGCAAATCTCTTGCCTTTAGGTCCTCAATTATGTCCTCCTTCGTACACGTTGTATGAAGGCCTCTGGCCATAACCTTAATTGCGCGTTCGTTTTTATCTTCGTATGTGAACCATTCTTTACCTTCCGCATTGAGCTTTGTTGCTAGAGCTCTATATGTATCGGAATCCGGTGTATTGATTTTCCACACGTTATTGTTTAGTGACACTACTCTATATTCCTTAGCTGTCACTGATTTCATTAAAGATTGTATGCTAGCAAATTCTGTTATGCCGATTACATTAATTGGCGGAGGCGCCTTTTCTTTCGGTACAACCTTTTGTTGCCGATTTTGTTGCTGTTGCTGGTGAGCTCGTTTGGTATTAGTATCACCAGTTACTAATACATTAGCTTGCGAATGATCTCCAACTTCAGGCGAGAATTCTGCTTTTCGTTTTTTGGTAGGTCTTTTCTTCCTTTTCAGTACCCAATCTGTTTCTCTCATGAGATCCTCTTCATCAGTATGGAACTCATTGTTATAACTGGTGTGAGTACTTGTTTCATTATAACAAGTTAGCGGGTTTTCAGAAATCTCCATTGGTTTGGGCTTCTTTAATTCTTCATTTTCTTTTTTTAGTTTTACAATTTCGCTTCTTAGTTGGGTTAAAAGTACATCTACTTCACTGAGTTTTCGACAGAGTTCAGCGTTTTCGTCTTTCTGCTGATTTGCAGAGTTAGTATGATGGTTTGGTGATCTTAACAACATTGAACTTCTTTCGAATGGGTTTAGCAATGATTGGCTCACCCCAGAATCCATTGAGCCAGTCTCGTAAGAGGGTGGATTAGCCAACTGGGTAGTTGGTTTACCACCTGGGGTATTGTTTCCTTTTTGCGTTGTATTCATTGCTTTAAAACTGGTTATGTATCAACTACCAACCTAACCAGTACAAGTTGGTAGTGGGTCATTGAAGAGAACATCATTTGCTATGTTCTCGGTAGTCGGTTATTCCGCCGTATCTCGGTCGCCAGAGCCTCGGTTGTTAATTAGCAGGAAGTACCACGTGCAGGTGAGGTTGGCATTTGGGCTAGTATAATAAGACCATCTAAACCGGCGCCCCTTACCCCCCACGAACATATGCAATTTTAGAACTAACATGGAAAATTCGGGTTTTTTCGACTTCATAAATTCAAATATTACAGTATTGAAATTGAACATCCCTATTAAGTTATCGTACTTCTCAATAGATGTCTCTTTATGAATTATGGTTTATTGGTGCATACGGTTTTTTGTCAATACAGAATTCTCTTGTCTTTTAAAACCTGCATCAACAGGTTTGTATTTTAATAAAAAGTTATCTGCAATATCCGCTACAAAATAGCTTATTTTGCAACCGGTTATGGGCCCAGATAATAGCCTGTAATTTGCGGCTGCGGACCAATTCTTGATTAAATCAATTATTACGGTCGACTTTAGGCGGCCATGTTGTTTTGGGACGAAGTGGACGAAGGAATACACAATTGGCAATGAAACAGTGCGATTCAAACTTGATTCTGGAAAATTAAACGTTAAATTAATGAATGAAAACAACGATTTCATTGTATTTGGTTACAACAACAATAAAATTAAGATTTTTGGTACGATTGAATTAGAATGTATCGATGAAAAAACAAAAGCCACACATTTTACTGAGTTTATTGTAGTTAGTAATGAACATGAACCAATACTTGGACTAGACACTTGCATTGATTGGAAATTGATTAAACGGATGGATGTTGATACAATAGACTGTTTATCGGAAAAAGAAAAATATATTTCGTACATTTCGAACAGTAAAGAAAATTTCATGAAGCAAAATTGGGATTTATTTCATGGGACGGGCAAATTTCCTGGAAAGTTTTCGATACACTTGCATGAAGATTCAAAGCCGATTTTGCATTACAAAAAACGAATTCCATTGGCAATACAGGATAAATTGAAATTTGAATTGAGTTAAATGGTACACGATGGAATCATTTCACCTGTTGATTATCCAACGGATTGGGGAAACAATTTGCAGGTGGTCGAAAAACAAAATGGCGGACGCTTACATACATGTTTGGATCCAAAGCCATTGAATGCGTGCATTAAGCGGGAACATTTTCTAATTCCAACAATCGATGACTTTACGTCAAAATTAGCTGATAAAACAACTTTTTCTGTGCTTGATCTCAGTAGTGCGTTTTGGCATATGGAATTGGATGAGAAAAGTTCACAATTGACTACATTCATGACCCCATTTGGCCGTTACAAATTTAATCGTGTACCATACGGGTTAAATTGTGCACCGGAAATGTTTCAACGAAAAATTATTCAAATTGAAAATTTGTCGAGCATAATTCACTCAATAACAAAATCTGTTTGTGTGTCGGAAGACAATTACAAATTGTATCGGGAAATCATGAAACACGATGAAAAATACACACAAATTTGCAAATATGTTGAAAATGGTTGGCCATCTTATCATCAACTTGATGATCTCAGTCACCAAATTCCAAAAATTTAAATCCGAATTGCACGTCGAAAACGAACTTTTGTTCTATGGTGACCGTTTGGTGGTTCCAACGGAACTTCAAAGCAAAATTGCCAAGTGGCTGCATGCACCACATCTCGGCATTGAAAAAACACTCTCACGGGCGCGTATGCTATATTATTGGCCGGGAATGAACACACAAATCAAGAGGTTGATCGAATCGTGCACGATTTGCGAAAAATTTAAAAGAAACAATCAAAAGGAGCTGTTGATTCAGAAGGAGACACCAAAATATGCTTACGAACGTGTGTCAATGGATCTCTTTGAGTATGCTGGACACGACTTCATTGTAATCGTCGATGCATATTCAAACTATTTGATATCATATCGAATAAATAACAAAACGTCTAAGCATATCATTGAGGGTCTCCGGGGGGTATTTGATCGAATAGGATATCCGACGCAAATTAAAGCTGACAATGTTCCATTTGCATCTGCGGAATTTGATAGATTTGCATCGGAATGTAACATCAAGATGAATTTTTCAAGCCCACGATATCCACAAAGCAATGGATTATCTGAAAAGGCTGTTGGTATTGCAAAAAACATACTAAAAAGATGTTATGAAGCGAACGAGGTCGATCAATTTCAATACAGATTGCTTGAATATAATACCACACCGGTGGTAAGCATGCGGTCGACTCCATCTGAATTATTTTTTGGGAGATTAGTGAAGTCAAAATTGCCGGTGTCTGGTTCATTGTTGGTTCGGAAAAGTATTTCAGAAGAGGATATCCAGCAAAAAATTGAAAATAAAAAGGAAAAACAAAAATATTATTACGATCGTAATGCTAAGTCACTACCAACACTGAAAACTGGTGATAAAATTATTTTTAAGAAAAACTCCAAGGATTGGAATTATGGAACAATCATTGGTGATGTAAATGGACGCTCATATATAATTAAGGATAGTTTTGATTATCATTTCAGACGTAATAGACGATTCATTGCAAAAACAAAAAATAATGCAATCGATCCAAGTGAGTTGTTGCTGGAAGAGGGTGCAGTAACTGATGGAACTGTTGCAATTGGCCACGGGCCAACGGAAATTCAAGTTGCTCCACCGATGGAACAGTCAATTAACATAAACGACACAAATGATGAAGTGAAAGGGTCAGAGCTCTCAGTGGTTGACAATGATGTGCCTGTATCATCATCGGATGAATATGATACTGCTGATAGCAATGCCTCGGGATCTGGATCTGAGTCGGAGCCTGCACAGCAACCAGTTCATGTACCGCCTGCACAGCCGGAGGTTAGAATGTCACGATACGGTCGTGTAATTAAGCCCCGTCAAATGTACGGCTTTGATTAGTCATAAGTTATTTTTATGACAATAGCAAACAAAAAAAAAAACAAAAAACGTGTAATGAGTGCGTTCAATATGTCAAGCATCCACTGACAGTTCTATCATAACCAACATCATGCTAGTTAGTTAAGCTTTGACCACCATGCTGTACGAAAGATAAATTAACATTATACAATAAAATACATATTAAATTTTACTAGATAATAAATAATCTTATTTATTACACGCATAGTATAAATACATATAGTAGTACCATCATACAAAAAAAATATTTAATCGATGAAGTTCCAGATGTCGGGTCGATCGCGTTTAAATTCTTAATAGAAACCTATGGTAATGGCCTAAATGAATGCAAGGTTAGTTAATCATCCCAAAGCCTACTCGTCTCTAACACTCCTACTCGTCTATACACAAAATATTGTTGATGCGTTTTTAGTGCAATGATTATCGGAAAATTTTAAAAGAAGTCGAGAACGTTGGATCCATACCTAGTAACCATACAAAGTAAACATTACGCACAAAATTATATAAAACTAAGCAATAACATCTAGCTTTTTGAAAAATGTGGGGGCGCCATATTTTTCCAAAAACGGTGTAGCCTAGTTTCAAAATTAAAATGTCCTTTGTCCAGAATTTACACAGAAGCAATTTGTTTTGAGAGTTTCTCAGAAAAAGTCAAAAGTCTCCACTCTCATTAAACACTAGAAGTGAGCGCCTGTTCAGCCTGTGCGTAGAGACGCGCCTGCCGACGTGATTATTTACTCTTAATTTTATAAAATTCCTAATCCAAAACAGTTTAGTTGAGGTTTTGAAAAGCAGTGACAGGTAAAAGAAGAATCTTCATGTTTGGTTTTAGAAGCAATCAACATTTGGTGCAAACGAGGAATGAACTCTCGAGTTATAAATCAGCTAAATCAGCGGAATCTTCAAGACGAAGGATATCGGAGAAGCCAAGTTCGTTCTCGGCATGGAAAAGCGTGACCGACCAATCCCGGGATACTCCGGTTTTCGATTTTTTTGTTCTTATATACTGTTTTAACTCTTTAACGACATAGGAATAATATATTACAGTAAAACATTGGTTTAAGATACTAATTGGGGATTGGCCTGTCTCTTATTTCCGGTTGTCCTTAGATATGAATGTAGAAAATTTGAGTATCTCTTATAGAAGTTCATCAATAGCATTTTCAAGTAACATGCAGGCCTATTAGGAACTAACTATTTCTTAACCGATTACGATGAAATTCACCATGCATGGTTGAAATGGGATCTAAAATGAGTTTTAGATGGAGTTCTCGAATATGGCTACTGAGGAATGAACTTGGTTATGGATTTATATGAAAATTATATGAACTTCATATTTAAGCTTTTTTCATAAATTGGAGAGCCTCAGTGAATTGTAGTGAAAAACGTCATGTTGCATGCAGACCAGAAAATTTATGTTGCAAGCATCTCAAAAAATATAAGATTTACAGAAATAAATATTAAGGCAAAATGTTCCAAATTTCTTCTTCTTGTGGATGAATTTATAATGGGAATGAAATGACCATTGAAGAAGCTGCCACCAAACTCAGAAACAATTGCCGAGAGAGGTTTGGCGTTAAGATTTAATAGTGCGATAAATAAAAGTGTGATAGTGTGAAAATGTTTTAAGGGAATTAAAACGCACATCAAGCACATGTAGCGTTTATATTTGAGATATTCTAAAATATAGGATATTTCACTCACATGGAAAAATTGTTACGAAAATATAAACTACAAAATTTAATGTCACTAATGGCCGCTTTCACAAAAAAAACTTCCTCTTTCTTCTTTTACGAAATTGCGATTTATTTTATAACACAAATTTAACGCATGCTAATTTTATTTCTTTTTTAAATAAACATTTTAATTGGAGAGCTAGCTATTTAACTGCCCAAATCGCCCAACTAAATATTTAGCAGAAGGCTAAATATTTCTGTGTAAAAAAAATGTAATCAAGAAAGGTAGGGTAAACAAATTGCGGGAATATGGAGGAAGTATAGAAGTCGAAGCTAGCTAGAAATAACAAGGTTCTCACTTCTCAATTTCCAACCAAATACCTACTAAAATTTAATTACTACACAACAAACGGAAATTGCAAGAAAGTAGAAGTTTTGGAATTTGTGCTGGAAATTAGTTAAACTTTTGAAAACTTCTATTTAACTGGATGCAAATATAAGAATCTTAGTCAAATAAAATTATAAATTTTCAATAGCTGCGTTTTTTTATTCGCTCCGGATAGCTGCTATCGAAAATCGTCATATAAAAAGTGGCTCCTGATAGCGCTCCGTATAAATAGGTAGAGCCAAATATTTTTTATATGAAGTTCTTGCTAAACAATTGGATTAAAAATGATAGTTTGATGTTAAATAAGTTTAGTTTACCAATAAATAGCGCGTCAAATTTAAATTTAGGCGTAGAAAAATGACGGCTCTCGATAGCAGCTATCGGGAGCGATTAAAAAACACATTTAATGTGAGCTCTTTATTAGTCCTGTTCTAATTATAATCCTTTTATAAGCGCTGTGAGGCTTAAGCACAAGTATTATTATACGTAATGTTGGCTCTGGCTTTTTGAATAGACTGCAAACTATTGAACATTTGAATAAAAGAGTTTAGCTGTATTATTCTAGTAGAATTAAAATTCGTTTCTAATTCGAACTGGTAAGTAAAATAAAATTTGCATTTTGCGTTTTTTTAGGAAACAAGAATTTGTTAGAATTGAACGTTATATGAAAAACTCCCGAAATAGTATTTACCAACTCAATAAACACTCAATATCACATGAAACCACACTCAAAATCAGCTATCCACGTTTGCTGACGTTGAAAAAGATTCACATTAACATAGAGCAGAAAAACTTGATAAACGTTATTTAATTTATTTCACGACATCGACAAAGCACGGATAACGATAAGAATTTCCTGAAAAACTAATAAAATATAGTCAACTTTACGTTTTTTTATGTATTTCCCGCCGAAAGTGAAAGTTCTATTAAAAGCGCATGATGAGTTAACCACATCTACCGTTAAATAGCAAAAAATAAGTCACTTTACCCTAATATAAAACCCTAAAATACAATTCACAATATAACTAGGTAAAAAACACTGACATCTATCAAAAGTTAGCCTAATCTCCAATAATTGTGCTATCTAGATGTATTTTAAATAAATTATGGTTTCGTTTTCTTTAGACTAAAACATTATAAATGTTTTGTTTACTTTATTTTAGTTTTTTATGCATGCATCGACAATTTTACAAAAAAAAAAGATAAAACTTCTACTAAAAAAAAGCAGACCATTATTGAGTTTGTTTCTCGGGTTTCAATTGATTTTTTTAAGCAACGATTCATTTTTCATTCCATTACTTAAGAAAAACCGCCAAAAATTAGTAAAAATCGATTTATTTCTTGTACTGTTTATTGAAAATTAATAAATGATTGGCTTTTTTTGTTGATTTACTTAACTTTATTTCTTATAATATTCAAATTTATATAAGTATTATATATATACGTAATTAATAATAATTTTTATATCTTTTTTTGTATGTAGTGTTGTATGTATATCATTATTTTTTATTCATATTAATAATATAAAAAGATTTAAATATATAAAACAATAATTTATTATTTAAAAAAAAAAAATCTCAACCAAATCTGTTTACATACTTCAAATCAAAATTGAAAGGCTATTAATAGAGCACACAAGAACTTATAATACAAATATAAATTGTTAAATTAAAAATTAATAAAAAAAAAAATGTAATATTGAGACATGAGACCATACGTACGAGAGGTGTTATATATTTGAAGATTTAATGCCTCAAATTACCTCTCAAATCGGAAGATTACCCATAAGAAATACTAAGACGTGTAATCATTTAAATTTAAAAACAATTTTACTTCTCTTTACATATAATATATATAATAATTATTATTTAAATGAGGTATTTGTGTTATCAACAATTTTTTTAACGCATTCTATAATGATTAGTTTCACTAACTTGTGATAATTTACCATTAAATTGTATATCGATTTTAAAGTCCAAATCACGGAAATTCCTAGTGTTGGGTTTCATTGAAAATGTTCCATAAATATCTTCGCCCTTTTTGACTGTAAGATATTCATCAAAATAGAAGACAGTTTGTTTCCAATGAGTATATGGCGCTTCAGGCGATGTACTAAATCCAAGTCGTTTATGTGACTTTGTGAATTCAACATTGAAATATGTAACCAATGCTTGGACAAAATCATCTCGACGCACGGTCAACTGGAATGGTGATGTGAATTCCAAATCAGCTTTTGTGGCAGTATACAAATCAATTTCTTTCATCAAATATGAATTTGTTACAATTTGTTTGGGATCGACTACGTCGACGAGTGGTTCGCTTAGTGCAATCTTGCGGAATAAGCTCATATTGAAACCGTATACATCATCCCACCAATTGATTTTTTCATCCTTATACTGACGATCTTCGATCGCTGTGATAAAGAATGTACACCGATCTGGGAACATTAAACCATCGGGCTTAAGCCACTTGTCACGAGCGAATAAAACAGTGTCCAACATGGCTTCATAAAATAAACAGTATCCCATCCATTCTGAAATAATAATATCAACACCATCGATACCTTCAGGTAATTCTACCTCTTCGACCTTTCCTTTCACGACCGTAATTACATTATCCAAATTATTTGCTTCTATAATTTTTCGGGCATGCTCCACAATATTTGAATACTCAACTGCAATTACTTTAGCTGCACCGGCCTTTGCCGCAAACATTGATAAAATTCCGGTACCACATCCTACATCTAAAACGACCTGAGTAAAAAAAAAAATTGATATAGGTACTGACTTAAACCGGATTTCTTGTAACAAGCAGATTGCAGAATACTCACTTTTCCCTTGAATAAATGTCGATTATGATACATTGAATTCCTGTATGTTAATGTTCTAATCTCATCCTTTAACATTTCCTCGTGAATTCCAAAATGAGCATATGAATCGAAATAGTAATCTTTTGATGTCATCTCATCTGGGGAAACGGTTTTTGATGGGTCGTTATCATTGGCATCCTCTGTTACCGGTAACACTCCGTTCGATTTAATATCCGTGGTATCCATATGGACGTCGATTGTAGAAGACTAATGCAATTAAACGAATTAAATTAGTTTTGAAGCGCAAATTCCAAATTTGTGATATTTTATTGTGAAAATGCCTAGTTCACAAACCTAACCCTACTTTTTATGGCCTCACTAAACTTAGCGAAATATTTCAATTTTCTTTTATGAATAACTTCACACCTATCTAAATGTGAAAATTCCCGTAAATCTGTTTTTAAAATCACATTTAACATTGTAAAATATAAATTTTAGATAGAAAAAAATCTCACCATGTTTTTTCTCTTGCAGGCAAAGTAAAACTCAAATTAAGTAGCGTTTTTAGCGTACAGTGAAATCGGCAAAAATACTTAATTTATTTTTAAATATTCCTATTTAATTAAATGCTTTATAAACAGAATAAATTACTTTATGCTTCACAACAAAATTTGAGATAAGTTTTTATATTATTTTTAAAATAAAAAAATATAAATCTACTTATAAAAAGACGAAACGCAAAATACACAATGCGTTTTGCTTTTGAAAGAAATTTTGTTCAAAGAAACATTGAAATGCCTCTTTTTGATACCGCAACCGAGGTTAGTTTTTGGCGTTTTGTTTTTTTCTCTTCGTTTTTCATACGAAAATTATAAAAGTATTGAAAATAGTATGGCTTACAGGGTGCGATTCGAAGTTAAATTTTCGACATTTATATGAGTTTTGAAAATTAATTTTAAACGTGCGTTACCAACCGTGTAGTTGGAAAGAATATTCAAATTTCCAGAATCATTCACAAAATTTTAATTTAATTACAATTTTATTTTATATTCTACAAATTATTTAATTAACATTTTTCTAATTATTGCTATAAAACGCTTTACACAATCTTAATACTTGACTGTTGTAATCGGTTAAAATTGGCCGTCCGCTCTTGTACTGGCACTCAGCGAAGAGGTCCACCTTTGGGATTGTATACCAACGGTTCTTAACCATGTCGCTTGCATTTAAATTAAGCGTACGCAATTGGAATACACCGAAATAGAATGATTTGCCATCAGTTTCGACGGATTGAATCGTGATTGGTTTGGGGAGGATGGTAATCTTGTCTCCGTAAAGCTGGTGGGCTTTAGCTGCAGCAACTGTGAATGCTTTAAGTAGATTACGGCTTTCGATTTGATCTTCGCTTACCGGCGTTTCATGAAGATGTTTAACATCGATTGGTGAATAGTGGAGGAATATTGTGTGTGGATTACTGAATTTAGAAGCTTCAGATATGGCTGAAAACATAAAGTGTAATTTGTAATATTCAAAAAATGCATTCTTTGGAAATCCTTACGATAAATATTCCGCATCTCATAAATATTTGTCGTGGGTAATGAAATAATAGGCGTCATTGGGCTGATACTGGGTAAATTCATGTCATCGTAGTTAGCCTCATCCTCAAATTCATTTAGCCGTTTCTTTGAACATATTAGTGTGTCCACATGAAGTTCATATTGAACTAAATTATCTTCGACTTCACATGGCACCGCGAAATATATATTATTCACAATTTTCCTTGTTGAAGTTGTCGTCCGTCCGGCTAATTTTTCAATGTTGAACAGCAGTTTAGAAATAATGAGCGTACTAAAAAGAGACAATTAGATTACAGGATGTTTAGGGACTGATTTACAAATAACTCACTTTTTACGTGAATCAGTAATTCCGTAACTCCTTGGTAAAACATAAGCAGGTCTTAAAGGATCTTTTATAATAGCGGTTTTCTCTTGTTCAGCGTCCAATACATGCGCCATAAGCACAGAGTGTCGCATTGATTTGTCCACAATATCTGGTATTTTAGTGTTTTCTAATAATTCTTCCAGCCGCCCGGGAAGTTTATCAATTTTGATCGATTTTGTTAAGATTTGGGCTTGTTTCATGCCGTCCACTAGCACATTGTTATCACCATAAACATGAGCAAGCTGCGATTTCCAATTGGGATGGCTCTCATCGTATTTAATCGTTTTATCTTTGTATCCAACAATATCTAATTTAGAGCTGAATAGTTAACTAGTTAATTAAATACACCCTTGAGCTATCACGAATACTTACAAATCATATTTCGGGAATTTCATAATATCAGCTGCTTCGGTAACTTTAATCCCAAGAGCGGCCAATTCTTGAACAGCACCAGTTTCTATTGGAACTCGTTTCCCTTGAATTTGCCAATGTTTTTTAAACATAAAACCTAAATGTTGTCGGTTTAGTGGTTGTGTAAACCTCATTTTAATAAATTGTTCTAATTAAATTTTGTAGTTTCTTAATTTAATAATGTAGGAATTCAAGATTTGCAAATATTTTTTTTTGGAACTTCACTTTTCTGAGGTTAAGAACACCATAATTTTTAATTTTTGCTTTTTGGGTAATATGCCCAAAGACATTCCATTGTTTACACGAGGGGTGCGGTCAGGAATTCATCTGCTGAATGCTGAATACAGAAAAAATTAATTGCATTTTGTTTATATGACCGGCACCGGAAACAAAAAAAGGCACGGATTAGTTTTAGCTGTCTCACTTGACAGGCGACGATGGCAAATTTTGGAAAAGGAAGATTTAATGTTTTTTTAATTAAATAAACATCGATTTTTAGTTACTAATATTTCCACACCAAGAAATAAATGGCGCCACTTTGACTGGTGTCGTGTTCTTTTCGTTTTTTCACATCAATGCGAATTTTGTGGTGTGAAAAGTATATGAAACAAAATTGATGCTGTTTTGTGTTTGTATTGGTAATACGATTGACATTTCTGCGTCTAACAAAATGTGGAAATCGGTTAATTGAACCACCTCCATACCAAATTATTTGATTCAAGTGAAATGATAATAAAAAATCGAGACGCAAAAACTCAATTAAATTAAAATAATTAAACACAACAATTAAATTAAACACAAAATGATAATATAAATCGATCAAGACACAAAAAACGCTATATTATTGCAAAATTTTTACAACTAAATTGACGTTTCTAGTTTTGTTGGTGTTAGTAGCTGCGGGTGTGAAATTCATGAAAAAATCCGCATTTCGTAAAATTGATGCACATCGAAAAAACATTGACGTTTTTTGGTGAAAAGAACACAGTTTTTGGATGTGCAGTAATTTTTTTGACGATTTTGGGTGAAAAGAATTCAACATTAGACAGCTAAAACCAATGCTAGCCCAAAAAAATATCCTAACTTTAATATAAAAATCTCCCAAAAAAAGGGAACATATATTTTTTTTTTGGACGTGTTCGAAGTTTGTGATAATTATTCCAGCTGTAATAGTTATGACATTATTTTGTATGCAACCAAATTATCACAGCCACTACGTGTTGTAAATTTGACTTCTGTAATAATATTCATAAACAAAAGTGCACAATAACAATAACTAAGCCGTATTACGTTAATTTATTTCTAAAAACATAGTACAAATAAAACTTATTACAAAATATGAAAGAGAAAATTATTTCACTCCTGTCAAAATTATTACAAAACCAAAATTATTACAAACTTCGAACACGTCCTTTGGAAATGGTCCTGTTGTTCTATGCGACTATGTATAAAATATGTTAATATTTTTTGAAAAAACTATGGTTTTTAATTTTAATCAATACATAAGCAAATATAATTGGACGCCGACGCTGATGTGATAGAACTTTAAAGCCTGAATTCCATTGCGAATAAAAGTTTGTCAGTCAAAATAAAGGGAGATAAAAATACAAAATCGGTGGTTGTGTGAAAGAAACACAAAACGAAGTCAGTCAAGATTTTACTTACATCAAATGTGTGTTTGTATTAGTGGATCGCCATAATTATGGTCAAAAATTATCAAAATCGAAGTCATTTTATGGTTATCCAACTAATATATGCACACAAATTTTGTGTACGAACGCAAATTTTTTTCCGCACACTAAGTTAATTAAAAGTTTGTTATTTTTACGGTAATTGTCATAATTTTTTTTGGTGGTTGCTTCTAAAATAGCTGTGATAATACAAAAATATAAAGTTTGTATACAGTTAAATTGTGATAAATTGGGATCAATTGTGATAATATCGCTAAATACTATTATTGGCAATTTAGTAAAGTAATCGTTTTTTTTTAAATAATTTATTGGTGGTGAAAAAGCCAAATTAAAACTCCAAGTGATAACCAAAAATTTATTTGTTTTTTTTTTGCTGTCGCTGTCAAAATTTATCAAGATATTTGTGCTATAAAAAAAAATAAAAAAAACATGCTTTTTCTTTGTTACTCCAATGCATTTCTTTTTTTTTTGTCTTCTTTCGACTTGAAGTCAGTTCAGTCAATTATTCACAGTGGAATTCAAGCTTAAGGACCGTACTTGTAATGGAAATTTTTTGTAATAAAATTGAGGAATATTTGAATGTGTTGCGCCCCGATGTACCGTGTTTTGTATAAACAGTGATTTAAAGGTGAAATAATATTTTGACGATTACTTCTGTTTGAAGGTGATCCATCGAATTCTTTATTTCGAACGTTATGCCAAAAAGTAAAAGCAGAAAAATTTGTAATATCTTACATATATAATTTAACGAATCAATTTCCTAAGGATAAAGGTTACTACAGCATGTTACAGGACAGGCCAACAAACATTGTGTAATGGTCGTAACTTTAAACCCGTAATTAGATGTCCAGATGAATATTGACTGCATTTCCTAAAACTCAAATAAATATGGATAACATGGAATAAAACATACAGAAAATAATATAAATGTTTTAATTAAATTGGTGTGGTATGAAAATAGTAAACAATAATACATACATACTTACATTGCACTTTTTTCGTATGAGATTTGACACTTAAATAAAATTTTAACTTATTTCGACTGCAGTGCCACCAGCGGCACTTTAAAGCGAATAATGTTGACCGAACTGCTTATAACTCACGAAAATTAGGTAGAGCAGTTTCAAGTATGTCGTTCATTTACCAAAGCCATGAACCATAAAGTACTTTTCAGACCAAGCTCCTCGGCTTTGAGCTTAAAAAATAAAAATTCTTTATTTCATTTTTGAACTATGTAAATTAGTTTTATTTGATAGACATCGTTTAATTTTATAAAGGGTGTCCCAAAATTAACGCAAAATTTGAATTAAATAGAAAAAACAGTTTTTAGTCTTTAGATTGTTATTTTTTTATTGAATCATAAAGTATATAGGATAGAGTTATTTATGGAATAACACATCGGGCAAATGGCCTCCACGGCATTGCTGGCATATACGCACTCTTTTGTCGAAATTTTCCATGACCATTCTGCATAAATGTGGCTGAATTTCGTTGATGCAGCGTTTAATTATCTCCTGTAATCCACGGGTGGTTGTGGGCTTGTTGACATAGACCTTTGACTTAAATAACCCCATAAAAAGAAATCTGATGGTGTTAAATCACACGATCTAGAGGGCCAATTCTGATCACCGAAACGTGAGCGTACACGAACAGGAAATGTCTCATGCAGTAATTGAACTGTTTGCAATTGTTGCATCCAATTTTGGCAGAAACAACTGTGTTATCTTGTCGCAATATCGAGCACCAGTAACAGTCGAACCGTGGCCGCCAAAATTTTATTATTTTTGAGATATTGTTCAATAGTGAAAACACGTTGTTGTATCGTGTAGCGCTCCATTTTTACTAGCCCTAAACTCTCAGCTGTCAAATTGTTTTTTTTCCAGGGTTACAAACAATTTACTGCACAAATGGCGGCATATTCAAATCTTGCGTTAATTTAGGGACACCCTTTACAAATAAATTCAATTTGTTGAAAAATAATTTATTATTAAATGATAATTTAAAGCGAAGTGCTTTGTCAACATAACCCACAAATCACATTTTTGGCACAATTATTTTATACTTACCAAAAAATCTAGCTCATATGTACGTTACAAATATAGAATATCTCAGTTCTTGCTATAATCCACGTGTAAAATAGAGCCAAATAAAATATTTCATAGCAACCAAATGTTCAAAGCCGACGCCACCGGTATGAAAAGGTCTCAGCTTCGCATTTGTGGTAATTAAATATTTTGAGGCGAGGCGCCTGGTATGAAAAGTACTTAAATGCTTATAAGTACTTGCGGTGGTCGATTGGAAAGCCGCTACATAAAGTCCAATGTTTGGCAGTAACAACAGGTTACCTCATAATTCTTACTAATAACACCGATTGACGTGAAATTTGGGACAGTAAAGTATTTTTCATACCAGGCGCCTCAGCTTTGAGCTTCGTAAATAAAAATTTTTTATTTGGTTTTTTAACTATGTAAATTAGTTTTATTCGATTGATACCGTTTAGTTTTATAGTAATAAATTCAATTTGTTGAAAAATAATTTATTTTTAAGTGATAATTTAAAAAAAAACAAAATATATTATAATGAAGTTATCTACAAAGCCAAGGCAATGCGTTCCACACACGACTGCGAGATTTTAAAGTAGTACAAAGCGCAGTGCTTTCTCAACATAACCTACAAATCACATTTTTTGCACAAATATTTCATACTTACCAAAAAATCTAGCTCATATGTACGTTACAAATTTAGAATATCTCAATTCTTGCTATAATTCACATGTAAAATAGACCTAAATAAAATATTTGATAGCAACAGAATGTGCAAAGCCAACGCCACCGGTATGAAAGGGTCTCAGCTTCGCATTTGTGGTAACTAAATATTTCGAGGCGAGGCGCCTGTTATGAAAAGTACTTAAGTAGGGAATGGCTCAAGGGACAAAAGTTACATAGTGCCGATGTGTGTTTCACCCTGGGGTTGAATGTTATCCCTTATCGGGGGTGAAAATTAGTACACTCAAAATAACCGCAGAATTCGATAGAGGGATGAAATCTAAGCAAAAAATGTTCCATGAAGTTTGTTCGATAAATCAATATTTTTCGAGTTATTCGCGATTGAAAATTAGTACTTATATGATGGGAGTCGAGTCAACTTAGAGTTAACTTTGGATCAACTTTGTGTTAGCTTTTTTAGCATTTATAATGGAGAATTAATTCATCATTAATTCGATCCTGTTTATAATAAAAGTTAATCCGGGTTCAACCCGGATTGAATCCCTATAATAAACGTACTAAAGTACTTTTCATATCAGGCGCCTCGGCGTTAAGCTTCAAAAATAAAAATTCTTTATTTCATTTTTGAATTATGCAAATTATTTTTGATGATTATTTTTGATTGACAATGTTTAATCTTATAGAAATAAATTCTGATGATAGTGATAATTTTAAAAAAATCAAAATGTATTGCATTGAAATTATCTATAAATCCAAGGCAATGCATCCCAAACTCGACTGCAACATTTTAAAGTAGTACAAAGCAAAAATAAGTATGTTGGCGAGGTAACTTAAAATAAGTATGTTCTTACAAAAAAAAAATCTTAAACGAAAACCAAAACTCTGTTAATTTCATTGCATAAATATTGTGATATTATGCAGTAAATAAGTTTTATAAAAAATTTAATTAAAAATTATTTTATAGTTACAATTAAAGTCAAAATAAAAAATAAGTATGTGAAATCAATTCGGATGATTTTACATACTTATTTAAGATGGCGGCAAATAAGTATGTCTAAATAAATAAGTATAACTTTCGGAAAGGGCCTTAGAATCAAATCTATTCTAATTGCAGTAAAATTAGAAAAGAAAAAACAAATCGCATCGCACGACAAATACCTGTGGCAAAGCCTTAAAAAATTATTTTTATAACTACATTTTTGGTTAGACGGGTAACTATTCCACCGAACACACTCATTTATGCCATAAAAATAATCAACATTCAGGGGTACAAATAATAAATTTGGCGGCAAATTTTTGCTTTCTGTTGTCATTTTCATCGTGCAGCAGTAAATAGATTTTAGATATCTAGTGTGGGGAAGAAAAGTAAAATTATTAAATTAGAAATATTACAATCTAATATAAATAAACAAAAGATCATCTTAAATAACTTTGAAAAAAACGTAAAAATGGAAGGTTTTGATGAAGGAGGTATCTTCTACTCGGATAATTTTGGGAGCGATGGGGTCCAACAGAGTGGAAACCAAATTAACATGCAAGCAATTAAAAAGAAGTATAAAGAATTTATTCGAACATTTAATGAAGATAATTTCTTTTATAAATACAGGTATGTTGATAAAATATATTTTATATATGTGTAAAGTAATGTATTTTGTAATGTAAAAATTATGTGTGTGTACACTTGTTATAATTCTAGAGATAACTTAAAACGAAACTATTTGCTACGTCGGTATTATCTTGAAGTTGAAATAGAAGATGTGGCTGGGTATGATGAGACACTTGCTGAAAAATTATATAAACAACCTACCGAACATTTAGCAATATTTGAAGAAGCTGCTAAAGAAGTTGCCGACGAAATAACAGCACCACGTCCCGAGCACGAAGAAACAGTCAGCGATATTCAAATACTTTTAAAATCGGGTGCAAATTCCGTAAATATACGCGATTTAAAATCCGATTCGGTCTCAAGGCTAGTAAAAGTAGCTGGTATTATTGTTGCAGCGTCTGGAATAAAAGCAAAAGCAACAAAAATTTCAATACAATGTCGATCGTGTAACAATGTTGTACCAAATATAGCTGTGAATCCAGGTTTCGAGGGGTATCAATTACCTCGAAAATGTAATACCGAACAAGCTGGATCAAAATGCCCTTTGGATCCATTTTTCATCATGCCCGACAAATGTAAATGTGTCGACTTCCAAGTATTAAAGTTACAAGAATTACCTGATTTTATACCTCAGGGAGAAATGGCACGCCACATGCAGCTGTTCTGCGATCGTAATCTGTGCGAACGTGTTGTACCGGGTAACCGAGTATTTATTCACGGAATTTTTTCAATAAAAACCATCAGCAAGAGCAAGAAACAGGATAGCCGTGAAAAATCTATTGTTGGTGTTCGAATTCCTTATATGCGAGTAGTTGGAGTCACAGCTGATGCAGAGGGAATGGGTACAGTCTCCCATTTCAACAATATCACTGCAGACGAAGAAGAATCATTCAGACGGTTGGCTGCAACTCCAGATATTTTTAAACGTCTCGTCAATAGTTTGGCACCTAGTATTTTCGGTTCTGAAGATATCAAGAAAGCAATTGTTTGTTTATTATTCGGCGGATCACGAAAACGTTTGCCTGATGGTCTAACACGGCGTGGAGATATTAATATTCTGCTATTGGGTGATCCAGGTACAGCGAAATCACAATTATTAAAGTTCGTTGAGAAAGTAGCCCCGATTGGCGTGTACACATCAGGAAAAGGTTCCAGTGCGGCCGGTTTAACAGCATCGGTTATTCGTGATCCATCTACTCGTAATTTTATCATGGAGGGCGGTGCCATGGTATTAGCCGACGGAGGAGTTGTGTGCATCGACGAATTTGATAAAATGAAGGAAGATGATCGTGTCGCAATTCACGAAGCTATGGAACAACAAACCATTTCGATAGCCAAAGCTGGAATTACCACTACATTAAACTCCCGATGTTCTGTATTGGCCGCAGCTAATTCTGTGTTTGGAAGGTGGGACGACACGAAAGGCGAGGAAAATATCGATTTCATGCCGACCATCTTATCACGTTTCGATATGATATTCATTGTGAAGGATGTGCACGATGAGGCCCGCGATATTACACTCGCCAAACACATTATAAACGTGCATTTATTCGCCAACAAAGCAGTTCAAGAAACAAATGAAGGTGAAATTCCGTTGGCCACACTCAAGAAATTCATTCACTACTGTCGTACTCACTGTGGACCACGTTTAAGTTTCGAAGCTGGTGAAAAATTAAAAAGTCGTTATGTCTTAATGCGCAGCGGTACACTTCAACATGAAAAGGACACTGACAAGCGAATTACTATTCCAATTACGGTACGACAATTAGAAGCCGTTATCCGGATATCAGAGTCCCTAGCTAAAATGCAACTTCAACCATTTGCCACCGAGGTACATATAAATGAAGCATTACGTTTATTCCAAGTTTCAACACTTGATGCGGCAATGTCGGGTACATTAGCAGGCGCTGAAGGTTTCACAACTGAAGAGGACCAAGAAATGTTGAACCGGATCGAGAAACAAATGAAACGCCGTTTTGCAATTGGGTCACAAGTTTCGACGCAAAATATCATCAATGATTTTACGCGACAAAAGTATCCCGAGAATTCGGTCGTCAAAGTAATTCATGCAATGATTCGTCGTGGGGAATTACAGCACCGAATGCAACGGAAGATGCTGTATCGGCTCTGTTAATTGTTCATTTTTTTTGTAATGTTTTTCAATAAATAAGTTTTCATTTAAAAAAGTCGTTTGCTCATTTCGAACCCCGTTACGTTAGCTTTGTTTTTATTCTCATTTTAACATAAATTCAAAAAATATTTCTAGGGAAATGGAAACAGATTGAGTTTTTTATAGAAATATTTGTTCAACTCATGTTAAAAGAGTAATAAAAACAAGACAAGATATTCGCTATTTTAAAAATGAACTATTTCGCAGTTCACCTTTAACGTCCTTTCGCGGGTATGAATTAACCAAATTGTGTCGGTTTTTGTCGTAGACGAGCTGCACTCTCAACAAGGGGTCTTTTAGGTGTTACTTTTTGCATCCCCCACCTATACCGGGATTCTTCTAACAAGGTACCTCCCGATCTAAACGTCACAGCTTTAACCACTATGCCATTTCAAATCATTAAAAATAGTGCGTATCGATCCAATTTCATCGACAAAAAATTGACTGTGTAATGAGATGTTTAAAAATGTTTCAATAGATGTCACTACTCCCATATCTTAAAAAAACTTATTGGTTTTTCTGCGACACCCGTTTTTCTTTTACTCATTGCTCGCCATTTTATTTTTTTATAGCACATAAAAAAAGAAAATCTAAAATGGCGCCCTTAGCAAATTTTTTATAGCATTATTGATTTATAAATAAAAATGAAATATGTTTTGTATGTATTTTTTTTAAAGGGAAAATTAAAATAAAAAAAAGAAAATTATTTCAGTTCAAGTATAATTATATTTAAAATTATAATTTTTTTTTATATTTCTTTTTCGTGTTTATTAAAAACTTGAATTCAAATTATTTTCTTATTCTTGTTTTTTTTTTGTTTTGTTTTACTCTTACATAACTAATGAATTGATTGCTGCTCCTTGAATTGTAGTGGTGTTCGATTTTAATTGCTGGTTGATTTGATGGCTTAACGACGTCGATGTAAGATCTTTATCATGGCATTTTGAGATATGGGCCTGAAAATTTACATTAAAATTTATTATTATTTAGAATTAGAATTAGATAAAATAATTTGAATTAAATCAGAATTTAAAAAAATCCATTCAACTTCAAGTTGAGCATAAATTACCTTTAAATTGCTAATCTGATAAAACGCTTTATCACAAGTAACACATTTGTATGGCTTAATACCGGTGTGAATTCGTAAATGTGCCTATTAAACAACAACAAAAATGCCATTAAATTTTGCATGCAATCAAATAAGAAAAAAAAAATTATTAATGAAATTTAAAAATTAAGTTGCAAAAATTTGTATTTCTTGTTTTTAAATAACACACCCAAATTTTAAAGACCCGTGTGATTTATTATTACTTTATATTTTGATTTTTAATAATTTTCGACTAGAATAATACTAAAGTCCGTCTGATTACCAAAGACAATGTAGCTGTTTTTCTTTTTCAATTACCTATTTTAAAGTTAATTTATAAAATAAGTAATAGTAATTGAACAAATATTGCGCAACAATGTGTTAAATGGATTCGTGTAGGTCTTAATAAAATTTTGTAATTTGTAAAAAAAAAATGATTTAATTACCTTTAAGCTGCTACTTTGTAAAAATGCTTTATCACAATTATGGCATTTGTACGGCTTTTCACCTGTGTGAATTCTTAAGTGCGTCTATATTAACAACAAAAAAAATTGTATTTATTTACCATTTAGATTGTATAAATCAGACCCAATTTTAATATTTACTATAATATACAAATTTTATATTCAAAAAGTCGGTTTTAGTATTTTATTAAATGTTAATTATTTTGTAACAGAGAGAAAGAGAAATAAAAGGGAAGAATAAAATTTGGGCCTGCTAAATATTTTCATGGCGAATGAATTATTTTATTTGTTCTTAATATTTTTTTTAGAACGCTCTAAACTCTAAAACGAAACTTGAGAGTTGCCATATTTTTCTTTTTTTAGTTTGGATGGTTTTGATCCATATGTGTTTGAGGCTGCCACCTTTTCATTTAATGATGATTACGTTTGATGACGTCGCGCTATAAGTTGCAGTTTATTAAAATAATTTAAATCCTCTCCTTTAGGTAAATTTTAGAAACAAAACGACACAAATATTTAGACTATGCACTTAGACATAGGACTGTAAAGCTCGCTAAAATTATAGAAGTTGGATTGGACGAATTGATTAAATAACTAATTAGGAACAAAAAATAATCAGAAAATATCTTAAAAAAAACTTTGCCTCACAATGAATTTGAAACCACATCATTGGTAGTTTATTTTATGGGTTTAGCCGTATCGCTGCCCTTTTATTTGATCGGACCCAGAAATCTTATTACATATTTGCTGTTAAACTGATCATGTCAACAGTGCCCAACCTGGATACTTGTCGTTTCTGCCCGTGAAAATGCGCAACTGAAACTTCTTTGGATTGAATTCGACCAAAAAGAATAAAAATAGAAACCGGTATTGACATCGTAAATAAACACTTTCTATCTTTTGGATAAATCAAATTTGGCATCTCAATCTTCAAGCCTTGCCTATTCATAGATAAAAATAACTTACATAACATTTTGCCATAGAACATTATTTTGTTAGTGTAAACATTACGACCTCACGTTTTGAGTGATTTTTAAAAACAAATTTTTGAGTGAAAGCGAATTTTTTAATTTTTTGTTTACGTAGATCAACAAGAATTAATGATATTTACAAAAACAATTCAATCGAATACAAGTTGTTATACTGGCTGGACGTCTCAATATATTTTATTGTATATGGGTTATAATAACGAATTCAAAATTTAATATTTTTTTAAAATTGAGTAATTTTAAACAAAAATTCAAATTTCGTGAGTATTCGTAAAAACTTAAGACCCAAAAGAAAAGTTGTCAATGTTATTTTGTTATTTTTATGTTAGAAATAGAATAAATTTACTAGCATTTTATTGGAAGCAGTTAAAATTTGTAAAACTACCTACATAGGGCTTAATCGGCTAATGCAATCTAGGATACAGGGTGCAATTCAAAGAAGAAATATAGAGTAACAATTAAAATTAGCAAGATTTAGAAAAAGAATACGATCTTAACAAATTTATATGATTATCGAGGTGGCAGCCTTTACACCTACATGGTTTAATTTTTTTTTTTGTTACATAAATTTCATCGTCAATCTATGTATAATAAACTGGAAACCTAACGTAAAACACTGTTTTGCTGTGTTAAAAAATATTTTAAAATCATTTATAATCTTTGCGCAAAAACATAAGAATTTGTTTTTTACTAAGTTTATTGTATGTACGTAAATTATTTAAGTCACAAAACAATAGCCAAAATTATTTACCTTTAAATTGCTACTTTGATAAAATGCTTTATCACAATTATTACATTTGAATGGTTTTTCACCAGTGTGGACTCTTGAGTGTGTCTAGCAATTATAACAACAAAAAGAAAAAAATTCTCTTTGAAACTAAAAAACATAATTTTTTTTGTTTGTTTATTTATATAGTAATTGTTAATAACTATTTCGTCACAGGTTAGTCATTTATTAATAAAATTATTTTTTCTAACGGCTAATTGTTCTTTGAGTAATTTATTTTTTGTTTATTTTTCAATTTTGTCGATTTATCGAGTTTAGAGTCATTCTATGTCGAAAAAATGTGTTTTACATATAAATTGTATATGCCATGCATAATATTAGTATATTGGATATAAAATAAGAATTCGATTACATACCTTTAATCCACCTTTTTGAGAGAATCCTTTAGTGCATATGGTACATTTGAATGGTTTTTCAGTGGCATGAATATTCAAATGGGTCTGAATAAAATATTTCAACAAAGAATGTATTACAAATTAATCTTTAAGATAGATTATATATAAAAATTACAAACCTTCCAAGCACCTTTCACATAAAATGCTTTGGTACAAAATGAACATTTGAATGGCCGTTCTCCAGTATGGGTTCTCATATGCGCTTCCAAAAAACTTTTCTCCAAAAATGCCTTGGGACAAACAGAACATTTGAATTGCCTTTCATCGGTATGAATTCTCAAATGGGACTAGCATAAAATAATTTCATTTTAGATAATTTATTAGAATATACACGGAATAAAATATTAACAACAATTCTTACCTTCAGTATAAATTTGTCGAAGAACGCTTTTGGGCAAAATGTACATTTGAATGATCGTTCATCCGTATGCATTTTAAAGTGTTTCTAGAAATAAAAAAGACACAGAAACACACATGTAAGAGAGGTAATTAAAATATTAACAAATAATTTGAATTTTTATTTAACGACGATCACATTAGACATCCTAACTGAGACACTTTATATAGATAAGAAGGTTCTCAAAGAAATTGATTTACTACAACTTGCACAGAATTTTACAGAGTTTGGATGAAACTGGAGTCTAAACGTGTTAAAAAATTCAAATAATTCAAAAAAATAAAAAAATATAAAAACGAGGCATCCAAAACTTCTTTACGATCAACATCAAGATTTCGTTATAAAAACAACAAATTTGAAATTAAAAGAAATAAATTAATTTTAACGAAAAAAAATTAAGTGGGTCATCCTTGTTTCTACTGCTCTCACACGCCAAATACCACCGATGGGACATGCAAAAATATTTTTTGATTACCAAAATCATATTTCTCTTATATATGCACAAAATGATAAAATAATGACTGTTAAAATGATAAATATTTTTGTTAAATTGATCAAAAAGAATATAGAATACTTTTTAAAGCATGACCCACCGGTGGTACAAGTGGCGTGTGAGAGCAGATTGTTGTGTGTATAATGTGAGATATGAAAAAACAACAAAATGGAACATGAAAACACAAATCTGTACAAGATAAAATTGAGAAGGAAGGATGACCCACCGGTATAATACAAAAAAAATATTTTAAGAGAATAGTTTTTTATGGTTTTTTTTTACTCACAAGTAAGTTTCTATGTTTTTTAAATCCTTTTGCACAGACATTACATTTAAATGGCTTGTCGCCCATGTGTAATCCTATATGTTTCTAAAGAAATATAAAATGGCGTTTTATCTTTTTAACAATCATTTTTCGAAAAATTTTAACGATTTTGCTTTGCTTTTTAATTTTTTTTTTTAGGTTTTTTAATGCAAAAATTAACAAATTTTACTTACCTTTAAATTTCCACGTCGATGAAACGCTTTTGGACAAAATGTACATTTGAATGGTTTGTCATCGGTATGAATATTCATATGGGTCTGGAAATAAATTACATAAAATATAAAAAAAAATTAATTAATTGCGACGGGTGACGACTCTCATTCAGTTAATAACTAAGAATTTTTCATTACTAGCAATTTTCTGGTTTTTCGTAAATTTTGATTGACTTATTTAATGATGTTCTCAAGAAAAATCAAATACATAATTCAAACAATTTAAAAAATCTAAGAACGTGATAATTATCATCCAAAACTACGTTATCGATTAACATCAATTGCTTAGATTATATACATTATCTGTATACGACGATTGTTTTTATGAATAAATCAATTTATATCCAGATTTTGGATACTTTACCTCCACGGTCTTACTAATAATAACCCAACAACTACTTATTGAATAAAACAGAGGCATAATTAGAAAATTTCTTATTAGGGTACTCGATAGTTTCCGTTTTGAATTCGAAATCTCTCGCTCTTTAGTCTCAATTTCAAATTATCTCTCAATTGAAACACTCTCTCAATTCAAATTATCTTTCAATTCAAATTATCTTTCAATTCAAAATGTTCTTTCAATTCAAATTCTCATTCAATTCAAATTCTCTTTCAATTTAAAAGCTCTCTCAGTATTGTCTATTCCAATTCTTTCTCTATTCAAATTCTCTCGCAATAGTATCAATTCAAATACTTTCTACTTAAAATTCTATCAATTTAAATTCAATTCAAATCAAAGTGAATTTAAATTCAGGTTTAGAAGTTCAGACTCAAAAATATTGAGTGTTAAGGATTTTTGACCACCCTGTATTTCGTATTGGAAGAGGTACAGCCTTGACTTTCAAGGTTTTTTAAAATCCACTAAAGTTCAAGGATTTTTCGTCAATTTTGGAATTTTAAATTTTAGAATCTAAAGGACAGAATATATGTATGTAGTCTGAAATTGAATGTATAGTAATTTGCCTATAAATTTGTACAGTAATTAGTTTTATATGACTCGACTGTCAAAATGGCTTGCTTTATATTATACTCATATAGAAATGGTCGATGTACATACCTGCAAAGCTTCGTTTGTTGATAAAATTTTATTACAAACGTTGCATTGATATATACCAAAAAATACTTTATTTTCAGTTAAATCGGTTAAATTCATATTAGTTGGATCGGTCACTTGGACCTGATGATGATTAACCGCATTATCCAGGGCTCTTATTATAATATTTGTACCATTACTCAATGGTATCTCATTTTTAATCTCACCATAATTTTGTTTATAAATTATATTATTATCTGTTGTATATATATCATTTTCACATTTTAATGTTGTATTTAAGATTTCACTAATATTTAAATCCTTCGAATAGGTGACTTGATACGTTTGCGGACTAACAACTACATTATATGGGTTTTGATGTATCAGAGTTGCTGTTTGTGGTAAAATTTTTGTGTCCTTCCCCATATTGAGATTATCTATTTTATTAACTATTGTATGAGTTATCATAGGATTATTCATTGTTTGTAATGTTTATGTTATTCAATAATTTAGACTTTTATACTTGTTTTTATTATTATTTTTTTAGAATTTCTTGTTTTGTTTACTCAACACACTAATCTCGCTTATACACAAAACTTTAGCTTGTCAAATTTGTGTCAAAAAAGCAAAAAAAGACAATTAATAAAGAGGAAAAAAAAATTTTTTTTGTGTAATTTTTTTATTGTTGTTGTTGTCCGATTTGCAATTTGCTAACAGTGTAAATTTTATAGTACCTAATCTATTTAACAGATGTCGCGCAGATCACAATTTTTTAATTGCACTTGATGTTTTTTAAAAATATATTTTAGATACCCTAGCATAAAATATTATCAAAATATCCTTTTACTCCTGTGCTACACTGTGCGTTACATCACTTTAAATCAGTTCCATACTTGATCTTGGACAAGATAATCGTTGTTGGGCATGCTAGATACGGTGGAATGCCACCCTTCTTCTTCAAGAGATGCGCAGAGAGTTACTTTCTTAAGAATTGAAACCCTTCGAAGAAGAGTTATTCCCGATTCTTGGAAAATGTTCTTCATCCACCGGATTTTTAAGTTGAGAACTATCGTTATTTGATCTGTACTACCAAAGTTATTGGCGCCCTTGGTCGCAAGATCTTATCTTTTCCATATGACCACTTATTTCTCCCGTTTACAGGGGGGTTTTATCCGGCCAGATCGACCGAATCTAATCTGAGAGCATATGATGAATAAATACTGGTATGAACAGGTAGTAGTATAACAGAACATTCACAACGGAAAAACTTTTCAATTTTGACTTGCAGGTTTTTATGAATTTCCAACATAATAGCGAACATTTATTTTTCGTTATTTTTTGTCTGTTAACACCTCACAATATAAATTTAAGTTTAAACAAAGGTGCAATACCTCATTCATTCATCTAGAGACAAAGTTTGAAGTACCTAATCGCTTTTTGCTACTAATGATGCGGCTGTCGACTGGAAAGCAACTATTCTGAATGCACTATAAACGGTCGGCTAGTGATAAATGAGCATTGCACAACATTCAACAAAACCGATGACAATAAATGTACCAAATTCGTCACCCGAACCATTTATTAAACTGGAAGCAGAATCAAAAATAAACTAGCAAACTTTATTTATTATAGTATACTGCAATAAAAGTTTTGAAATAAGCGTCGCAAAAATGATTCGAAAACGATATTTTGTATGAACAGAAACACCACTTTCGTATCGTAAACGAAACACTAATTCTGCCAGCGCAGATAATTGAGATACTAAGTTATACGATTTAATTAAAAATTGTCTAAAAATATCATGTAACATATGTGTATATTCAAAAGTTTAGTTTTAACGAATAATTTTCTTACGAAATAAATAAAATAAAACAAAATTTATTGACCCATAAAAGTAACGTATTTTACACTTTCGCCAGGCCCTATGGACTACCCGAGGCTACTGTGCCACTTCCTGCTAATTGTTCCTGCATTAGTTTTAAAAACACAAGGAACAAGATTACCAGAAATCATTTAATGGATTTATTAATTTAAGGATAGTCTAACTGCTTTAAAAATCTCTAAAGGAGGGTATTTATGACACACTAAAAAAACGAAATTTATTAGTTTTGATGGTGTAATGAAAAATGTGGTCAATGTTGTAAATTTAATTCGTGCTAATCCTGGAAGAATGCAATTCATCTTTAAAAGGTTTTTCCAACTATGTCGTGAGATGACAGATTTTGTTGAAAATAGTCACACGTTATTAAAAACAGAAATCTTTGGGATTACGGTTGTGTTTTTGATAGATATGTACGTACGGTCATCTGAATTCACTTATTTAGCTCGCTACCAAGGTTTCTTGGGAGATACGTCTACTACAGCACAGATTGTTTTCGGGATTATACGACATCAATTGGGTAAGACGCTTTTCAACACGTCTTTAAAATTGACCGAAAACGTCCGTCACATATGTGTGTGACGAAGCGTTTGAACATTTCTAAAATGTTGAATGCAGTGTTTGGTTTTAGAGCAAAATCATTATTATGTGAGTATCAAATTACAGAAAAGATTTTATCAATTTTGATTATTGTTTCGAAATTATTAGCTGAATGAGTTAAAGGATTTACCAAATTTTTGCAGCGATTAATTGTAAGTAACAACTTATAAAAATAATAATAATAATAATAATAATAATGACTGTAACTAGAGACTTTCTTATTTTAGATAAAAATATCTAAAATAATAAAGTCTCTACTTACAGTCATTATTATTACTGAAGGGCCTTGTGAGCGATCAAGCCACCTCGCACTGCGACCTAAAAGATCTTTTGTACATGGACCCTGCTCAATTAGCCGTCCAGTCAATATTCAAGCTCTTAATGAACCTGGCAATACTAACGGCCGGTATATCATGCATACTATCTCGACTCATTATTCTCCCTCCTAGATGTTACAGTTGTTGGCAGAAAATGGCTAGGCAACGGCACAGAACATGTTCCACTGATTCCGCTTCCAGGTCGCAAAAGTGGTATCCATATGTCGTACTTAGGCCCATTTTCTTAAGGTGATTCCTTCAGGAGATGTGACCTGTGAGGAAGCCAGTAAGCAGCCTAAACTCAGGTTTCTTAAGTTCAAGACACTCCTTATAACTCTGCCTGACGAAGTAATATAAATTTCTTCGCCTTAAAGCATTGCCACAGCTATTTTTTCTAATAGCTTTGATTCTAAATGATTGAAGAAACTATCAAATTAAATTGCATTATATAAAACGTCTTATTAACGTCTTAGTCAATATTGAAAATTTCGCACGCGGATTTTGAATAATTATTATTTTTCAATAAAAATTATTATGTTCCAAAACAATTATTAAAAGCTGTTATAGATTGAAATTGAATTTGATAGTTTCTTCAAACATTTACATTCAAATTTGTTTCAATTCCAGTAAAATTTGAAAATAGAAAAAAATCGCGTCACGCGAAAAATAGCTGTGGCAATGCCTTTACGCAAAACTGGAATTCTTCGCCAGTAGGAGGACTTTTTCATACCCTCCCAGCGTTTTACCGCTGCCCTAAGGTGCCCCTTAGTACCGCCGCAGAAGGGCTCTGGTCCAATAAATGGAGAGACAGAACCATCAGCTGTCTCATTTCCCACGATTCCAGTAGGACCTAGTACCCAAATAAGTGTTACCTTATTTGAGCTTGCCAGATGTTCAATAACCTTCAGACAATCCCAAACCAGCCTTGACTCAACGGTACAAGACCTATGCGCCTTTAAGGCCGATTGGCTGCCTGATACAATATATATATATGTATTTGCATCGTTTAGGCAGTCCCACTTCATGACTCATCTGTAAACCGTACCATTGACCCTCGTTCAAAGGATGGTGCCCTCGTTCTCCACATATCGCGGTTAGGTAATCTAACATACTTACAGTCAACTTCTTTCTTTCTTTATTGCACCATTCTCTCAATCAAGCAGCTAAAATATTTTAACACATGCAAAAAAAACTTCGCCAGCATTGAACTTGTAGGATGACGATTACTTTGATATATTTTTCAAAATGAAAGAATGGAAAAATATATTAATATTTCAGGAATAATATTTACATATTTGAGATTTATAACATTCGTGCTGTTTTCATTGAAAAATATGAAGCTAAAAACATCACTCTTACTTGAATTCCTAATGGGGATCATCAGTGATAAGTTATACCACTAAAAAAGTTGCTAAAAATTTATGACTTATGATTGGCTCAAGTTATTTGAAATGATTCCTGCGTAGTACGAGAGAAAACGCAGGTACGGACCCATGGTTTAATACTTCTTCGATAGAATAGTTGTATGATGCAGTGTCCATTGGATTATGCCTGAGCACCTCTAAGGTTCAAGGTATCCAAGATAGTCTGCAACAATACAAAAGGGGTATTAATTACATTGTTAGGCTTAAACTATTAACCAAAATTGTAGGTTTACCTATAAGTCGATACTGTATGGTTAAATTTATGCTACTGAAATTGTTTAATCGAATAAATTTAATTAAGTGATTGGTATTAATAGTTTTTGAGCCCAGAATCAATTGTAAACGATGTCGAGAAAGAGCTATTAATCTGTCTTAATCATTTATGTTCGAACTTGGTAAGTTTCCCCGTGATGAGCCAAATTAAGCCGCAGGCTCCACTCCAGTGGCACTATTCTGGTTAAATTTTTAGGGAAAAATAAACAACAAAATTGCTATGAAATGGAACTATTTTTCCCACTAATTTAGTATGCTTTGGAAAAAAGAAAATCAAAATACACTAAAAACTCACAATAAATTAATTCCCAATTCGCGGGTTAAACCAGAATAGTGCTTGGAACCATACATCCCTTGGAGCGCAAAAGCTTTGGTTTTCCGGAAAACGACTACGAAAAATTCTGTTAAGCCTTAAACATAACTGCTGCAAATAATTAAAAATTAAATTCAAAAACGTTAATTTTCCAATAATAAAAAAAACATCATCTTCTTTTTGATAAATTTAATAAACATACTTTCTTATTTTCCAAGAATTTTTTTTTAGTATATTTTAAAATCATGAAATATAAACAAAAAATTTTAAAAATAAAGAAACAATAATAATAACGTAATTTACATAATAATATATATCAACAAAAAATTGATGCATAAAAAATGATCCCTTAAATTGCAATAAACCAATCAATACAAAAAAAAGTAAAATTATCAAAAAAATATACACATTTACTTTTTGTATTTTTGAAAGTTTAGTTAAATTAAATTATAAAATTGTTTAAAATAAAATAAAATCTATATAATATATAAAAATTTGTATACTAAAATTTGTTTTTTTTTTTAAATAAATTTTTTGTTGATTTTAACATTTAAAACATTACAAATGTTATTCTCGAGATAATATCATTTTATATATTTTATATTTATAATTAATTATTTAATAGTAATTATTATTTATACTTAAAAAGTTATAGGTTTTGTTGTTGTTTTGATGCTTATTCAAATGATTTTTTAACATTCTCTAATCCGAAAGAATGATTTCGTCCTTGTTGGGGAAGCATGCTTTGACACTTAATAATGGTTAATAGGTTTACAGTTGTGTGACTCTATTGCCTTTACATTTTGGAATATGAACCTGAAAAAAAATTTCTCTTGAATTTATGCATATCGTATATTATGTAATATAAAATTATTTAAAAAAAACTCATTTTATTTTTAGGGAAGGTACTAGATGGTTTAAGACTAAGGAAAACATGAAGTGCTGTAAAATGATAACATAAGTTACACTGATAAAACGACACATGCATGACATGTCATAAATTTTTTTTCGATTTTTAGCAAAATACTGAATCTATCAAATGAGAAACACAAAATATTCAACTTCCACTTTCTGTAAAATCATCTTCAATTAAACCGGCCGTTAGGTTAAGGGAAAATGATTGTACAATTAATGTAATTAAATTAAAAAATAAATACCATCATGTGTCGATTTGTTAGTGTGTACTTTTATCCATTCATTTCATCATTGTGTCGTTTTATTAGGGAGCCCTACAAATTACTTGTGCATTTAAAAAAAAAAAGGAAGATGTACAAATATAGTAACACCATTCGTAAGATTTTGAAAAACTGTTTGGGATTTGGTTTCCCTATAACTTTGAAAGTTTCATTAATAAAATATGTTATAAAATATAAATCATGGGTTCTGTATAAAAATGGTTATAATTGGGGTGACATTTTATGTTTTATTTTTTGAAGAGGAACGGGTTAAAATGTCCTTCTTAGAGGAAATTGATTATTTTTGATATGTTAGATTGATTAGAACCAGTTGATATCAGCGAATATTAGCAGTGCGATCGCTTCTTTTCCGGTAATAGAAACAATTGTAATTTCGAAAAAATTAGGTAACAATTTTAGGGAACAATCTTAATGAACAATTTTAACATGAAAGTGCTCCTATTTCTATGACTAATGGAAGGGATGACAATCTTGTAAAATCAGGTCTTATCCTGATTTGTCAAACAATTAAACAATCTAGTTCCTGTCCACTGACTCGTGATCGCTATTCTGCTCCATTCCTTTTGGACCTTTCGCCAAGTCTATTGAAGGCCGTTTAAAAATCTTTAAAATAATGGATTTTGAAATATAGCAAAGCTGGCGCTATACCAAAAAGAACGCATAAAACTTCTTCAGTGTTTTTTTTTGTAAATGTGGTACAAATGCAAGGCTGAAGAAAAGAAATACAGCAAAACATCGCCTTGCATGGCAGTTCCATTCCACAAGAAGAATTTGAAACAAAACAATCGAAAATGAATTTCATATACTATATGAAGGGGATTCCCAAAAATTTGTATTTTTTTTTTCTTTATTGTTCAAAGGACGCAAAAACTAACAGAGCACGATGAAAAAACTTTTTCCTTTTGACTTACAGGTTTGTTTGAATTTCCAACATAACGAACAAAATTTTTTGTTCGTTATGTTGGAATTTCATACAAACCTGTAAGTCAAAGATATTTTCCTCTGCGATCTTATTTTTTTGCCCCTTACTATCCAAACATAGTTAACTTATGAGAGATTGGGGCACAAAACTTTAACCGGTCGCTCAAGATAAAATACAACTTTGAGATTATAATTCATACCATTTGTAAGTAATTTTCCACAATCAAAAATGCTGTGTTTTCAAATAATGGGTCAATTTAGTAAATCAATTTTTTTCAGTAATAAACTAAACGTTCAAATTAATTATAAAAACAAAAAACAATTCAAAAATATTGGTTTCAAAAGAATTATCACTTACTTTCAGATTGCCCTTCTGATTGAACGCCCGCGTACAAGTCGGACACTTCCAAGGTTTTTCGCCTGTGTGAATTCGAAAATGTGTCTGAAACGAAGAAAATAAATAAAATGTATGGTACAAAATCAACTAGCTCCTACTTAAATAATTATTTAAAAAAAAAAAAATTAATTAATAAACCCAATAAAGACCTTTAAAGCGCCCTTCTCCGTAAATGCCTTATAACATACAGTACATACATACGGCTTTTCATCTGAATGAGTACGTAAATGAGTCTAACCAAGAATAAATAAAAAAAAATAAAAGCAACGTAAGACGATACAGTAGTACAATGTACTTAGTACTAAAAAAGTAATAAGTTAACTATATATATTTAGTATAATTCACTCAAAACTTTTTCATTCAAATGAATTACCTTTAATGCACCTTTATCAAAAAATGCTTTGGCACAAAATGTGCATACATGCGGCTTTTCATCTGTATGAATTATTAAATGTCTCTATAATTAAATATTAGATAAATGTTATTAAATTAATTTCGTGTTTCATTTTTATTATTTTTTTTTAATATAATTTTTTGAAACTTAAATTTTTGATAAAGGCAATTTTTCTCCAAATATAAACAAAAAAAAAATCGTTCCATTTCAAATATACATTTATACCGGAAAACAATTTTAAATTTTGGAAAGTATTTTTGTAACAAGATTGTAAGTATATTGTGGCCAAATTTCGAATAGTCTATAGAAAATTTATTTTGATATGGAACGCGTAAGTTACAAATTCCAATTTAGGTTCTTAAAAAGTAAATTTTTCTAGTTACCTTCCAGGCACCTTTAACAAAAAATGCTTTCGGGCATATTGTGCATTTAAATGGTCTTTCACCAGTGTGAATCCTTAAATGAGTCTAAATTAAGTAAATATACAAAACATTTACAAAACCACTACTACCAACTTATTTAATGCTTTTTTTTATTTATGCTTTTATGTTTTTCAAATATTAGAAATACTGTTATGCTTATTTTTAAATATCAACTATGACTTTGCTACAAAACGCCCTAATTTATTAGTCTCTGCCTAGAATATTTATGTTGAATTGTAATGAAAGTTAGCAAATAAAAACGATGGATGGCACAGCCACGAAGAAATTCTTCACTAATTTAACTAATGACCTGAATAAAGATTTTTACAACATGAGTGGCTTGGTTATCCCGATGGATGGCAACTAAAAATGATTACCTGGTTACACACAATTGTTAGATGTATCATTTTTACTTTACACAAACCGAGACTTACATACCACAGAATATTATTATTTTTCGTAATGTTGAAATATCCCAAACCAAGCTTTACTGCAGTGAAAAAAAATTGGAAACCAAGCAATTTAGGATCAACTTTTATTGACACCTACAATTTACTTAATTTTGTAATTAGGTACTCTTCATAATTTTATTATTTTGGAATTTACTTAATTTTATAAATAGTTAAAGTAAGTAGTAAAAAAAATTCAAATAAAGTAAATATGTATATAAAAATTTGAGTGTTGTTTTATTAAATTTCTAGAAACTTTTGGAAGTCCCAAGTTCAATCTTTTCCGAATTTTGGCCGAACAAACAAATTTTGGGTCTCGTGTAATAACGCGTTTAGAAAATTCGCATTCCAAAAAGAAGTGATGGTAACGGTTTACGATAAATAATGATTATGTATTTAGATATTTGTACTTGATATTAAGAAAAATATTAAAATTGTTAAAAAAAGATCAAAACGAAAAATTTAAAATTGAAATCTTTGCGGAAATAACAAAATAGCAAACTCGACTCTTCTTGCAGGTCACGTTATTTTTGCGTTTGGCCGTATGGATAATCATTCCTCTCGCAATATCGTTAATTCTAACTAAAAATAAATGACATAGGGGTGAATGAGCTAGTATTCAAAAGTTTGCTAATTTAGATTTTATATGTGAAATCACTGGATTTATAATTTAACAGTATTTGGTCATTCAAAATTTGAAATTTGATTTTTTTTTTCATCAAAATTCAAAATACTTTATCAAACGTATTACTTTTGAAATATGTATTAAAATTTCCAAAATTCGATTAAAAAAATTAAAAATCCATTAAGTTGATTGAATTTAAAAATTATACTTCCTAAATTAATTTGCCTAGCAAATTACGCTAAATTTTACTAATAAACAAATTACGTACATGCTCCCATACACTGTCCGTCTTTCTGTCGTGCCCCTCACCATTCTAACATTTAACAAACTCTAGACCTAAAAATCGTCAAATTTTCAATTCTTTTTATTTATTTTAAAATCTATCTTCCTAAATTGAAATTTGTTGACGTCTCAACAAAATTTTTCTATATAAAGATTGGATAAATCAATTATTTTAAATTTAAATGTTTTTTTTTTGTTGTATAAATAATAAATTGTTTAATCAACTAGGTAATCAAAACCGCGTCTAACTATTTTGGCCCGGCCAATATTATAAAGTCAGAATATACAAATTGAAACAGATTTATCAAAAACTTAGTCAAAAAATCAATTTAATAACAATCAGTGTTATTACCTTCCAAGCTGCTTTAACTAGAAATGTTCGAGGGCAGATATTACATTTATACGGTCTTTCACCCGTATGAATCCTTGTATGCGTCTAGTAAATACAAAAACATTTTTATGTATTATGTATTCTAAACTTAAACCAGGTTAAAATAACTAAGGTTTAAAGGTTTCTAACGTCATCACGTGTGTAGGTGTGCGTTAGTTTATTATTTAAAAAATAATTACTGGTGATTTTTAAAAGTTATGATTTAATTGCCATTAAATAGTTTTCGTACGTTTATTTAATTTGGAAAAATAGAAAAGCTTTTAAACAATTAATTACAAACAACACAATTCGTTTACCTTCCATGCTCCTTTAACTAGAAATGATCTTGGACACATTGGGCACTTATACGGTCTTTCACCAGTATGAATCCTTAAATGTGTCTAATAAATAATTTGAAACAAAAAACTATTATTTTTTACAGCAAAGGTCTTTACTGCGATTTACTGATCCCGTCCGTAAAGAATTAGTATTGTGGGAATAATTTTGTGTTGTAAATGTAAATAAAGCTGATTCTGTTAAGCTTTTCAAATTATTACCCACACAAATAGGAGTTTAAGAAGGTTAAAGAAAAACCAAAAATGAATGCAAAATGATACTAAATTTTTTAAATTAGAATCATTTAGCACTCACCAAATACTACAAAGAAGTTTGGTATGAAAATCTAAAACAATAATGCTTTACCTTCCATGCTCCTTTAACGAGAAATGCACGTGTGCACATGGTGCATTTATACGGTCTTTCACCAGTGTGAATCCTTAAATGTGTCTGTATTAAAATAGATAGATAAAAATATAAACTATACACTATTAAAACACTAAATTAATTACTAAAATAATTATTTATCGTCAGTATTAAGTCGAATTTTTAATCGTTAATAATTTTTTGACCAGGCCAATACAGTATACAAACATATTGCTAACGCTTTGACTTCATTTTATTCTGTCTGTAGTTAGAGTATAAAAATGCGAAATATCTTTTGTTTAAATAGGATACTGGAAATTGATAACGATTATCTTCTTTAAATTTGTTTTAAAAAATAAAAATCTAAATGAAAACAATCTTTTACCTTCCAAGCTCCTTTACCAAAAAATGCTTTGGGGCATACAGAACATTTAAACGGTCTTTCGCCCGTATGAATTCTTAAATGAGTCTGGAAATAAGAAACACAAACAAATATACGAATTAAATATATATGTCCTATATTTGTGGTCATTATGTTTTTGGACAGGTGGTGTGAATTAAGAACGTTTCTCTGTTGTAAGAAAATAAAATGTGTAAAGAGGAGGAACAGTGTTTCTTAACCTTTTCGGTAATATAAATGTAATTTAGAAAATATGAAAACATTTTCTGTGAATTTGACAAGTTTCTAAAATGTCAACCGTTTCATTTTAAGAATGTATTCCATTTTCAAATATCTGGAACATGATAAACACCAAATTTAATAATATAAATTTCACAATTTCAAGTATACATTTGTAAATATAAATAATAAATTTAGTAATTCTGTAATATCGGTAAATCTTCTCTCTGAAATTCAAGAGCCACTTAAAAGAACATTGAAAGCATTGTTCCGCGAAGCCGGGTTAAGAATCACTGATAGAGACATTTAATAAGAAACAGCATAAACAAAAAAAAAATCCGTCAAAGCAATTTGTATATTGTATTATTTACAAATAGAATTAAAAGTTACATAAATTGGAGCTCACCTTCCACGCACCCTTCTCCAAAAATGCTTTATAACACACAGGACATTTAAAGGGCCGCTCATTCGTATGCGTCTTTAAATGAGTCTGGAAAACATAATTAAAATAATTAAATATCTAAATTATTTAGTCAAAACTGCCAATTGATTACCTTCAATACACCTTTTTCTAAAAACTTTTTATCACAAACTGGACACTGAAACGGTCGATCATCTGTATGAATCCGCTGATGTTTCTGTAGAAAGCAATAATAATATAATATCATTAGCTACTTTGCCCTTTACGACTAGATTCTAAACACTTACTTGAAGATATTCATATTTTTTAAAAGCCTTAAAACAAATATTGCATACATGGGTCTTATCCATACTGTGCAAACTCATATGGGCCTGTAACGAATTAAAAAGTAAATATAAGCTTTAAATCCCGGCTTTTGGCTATAAATATCTTAATCGACTATTACTCTACATAGAAGAACAGATTTCTATAAGGCAGGCCAAAACAAACATTCAACACATCTAAATGAAAAAGAAAACTACTTACATTTAGTAATTTTTCTTTTTTAAATTGCTTAGGGCATTGATTACATTTGAATGGTTTTTCGATATTATGTGAATTTATGTGTTTCTGAAATGAATTGAAAATTTGAATTTTTGATTAGATCAAAGATGTGTGACCTCTCATTTAAGTTTGAAACATATATAAAAACACAATTGAGTCAGCCACACTTTACATAATATTTTGATTTAGGGAATCCTAGATATTAGATCAACAGTATCAAGCTATCAAGGTAGCTTCAAAATAATTTATTTGGGAAGCAGTTTGAACCAGAACAACGGAATTGTTCTCGAACAGTTTTCTATTAGCTTTATAAAAAGCCAGCAAACATATGGTTTTGCTTAAACCTCCCAGCTTCAATATATCTAAAAAGCTGTTCTAAAGAAGTTGAATTAATTGAAAAAGCATCATTTTTAAGATTTTGCTTAGTACCTTGAGTACGGACTGGATTCGCCTTGTGGTTGTTACTAAATCAAAATAATTACAGAATAATTTTTAAATTTGCACTTTTCATTTTTAGGCGGGAAAATTAATAAATTTGATGTTGGTGCGTAGCATTCAAATGAATTTAATAATTAAAGATGCCACCACAAGGGATTTATGTAATTACCTGTGCCTAACCAAATAAATAGTCTTTCTCTTTACAGTGTTCGTTATAATCCTTTTATTGATTGCCACAATGCCAGTGAAAGTGACTTAAGCTGAATCCACGACACTATAACGTTGGTTTTTAGCTTAAATATTATAGCGTCGAATAAAATTTGCATGCATAAAATAACTGGATAAGAGGAACGTCGGAGTATTACCTGTAAAGCTTCCTTAGATGGCAGGTTCTTGTTACAAATGTAACACAAGTAACATATAAGTACTTTATTATTTTCGGTCAGATCAGCTAAACTGATATTTGGCGTCGCAGTTGGAAGAGGAATTTGTACCGTTGGGACTGGTACCCGTATTCCATTTTTATTATTATTGTGACTCGTATCCAAAATATATTGCAGCGTTTGTTGTTGCTGTGGCTGTTGCTTCTTAGCCATAACATCGGCTGTATAATTGTTCCGATACAGAAGTATGTAACTAGGATCTAATTCGATTTCATTCTTATTATTTATGGTTGTATGAAGAATTTCACTGATATTAAATTCCTTATTGCCATACGTAATTTGATTTGGCTGAGCGGTGGTTGTAATATTATAAATTTGATGTTGCTGTGCTTGGGCATGTTGGATGATTTGTTGGTGTTGCTGATGTTGTTGTTGCAGCACCAGTTGTTGCTGCTTTGCTTTAGCCGATTTTTTAGAAGTACCCTTTCCACTATGCCGTACACTATGCTCCATGATTTTATCGCTATATATCTATACTCTACACACTATATATTATTTTATATTTACGTATTTAATTATTCACTTATAAACTATAAATAATATGTCTTAAAGAGAACTAGTTTTTCGTCGTTCAGACCAATTCAAAACATTTTTGTACAAGATTGAATTGTTTTGTTATTATTTGAATTTAATTGCCCATATACACACAACTATAAATTGGTTTGTCAATTTGCTATTTGTCAAAAAAAAAGCAAAAAAAAAAATAAAGACAAGAAAAAGTTGAACAAAAATAAATCCGGTTTTACAAAGCAAAGCTTTTTTTTTTAATTCCCAATTTTTACGCAAAATACATTTTTAATTTAGAATTTTTTCACATTTTTAATATTTTTTTTATGGAAAAATAAATTTTAAAATTTTGGCACTCAAAAATTTTCTAAATTTTGGGTGCCATTTTGATGTAGTAATTAATTTTTTTAAAATGCGAGATTTTTTTTGGAAAATTTTATTATAAAAAAAAAATTCATGGCGTTTCTTTTGTGATGATTAATTACAAATTTTTACTGTGTAGTAATTAGATGTATTTCATATAGATGGCGGTGCAAGATAGTAAGATGACAAAAAGTTGGTGGTAACACCAAAATAGTAACATTATGTATGTATGTAAAACTTTTAATTGGAATGCTAATAATTAATTCGCCAACGCTTGAAATGAGAACGTATTAAAATCTTAAGTGGTTTTTTTATATGATTCGGGCATTCAAGGGTCAGGTTATAGGCTAAATTTCAAGATTAAAGATCTATTGGGGCATATTTACAACGGACAATTTGAATACAAGCCTAATGCCTCTGGCAGACACAAACTAGCTAACCGTCAATAGGTCACAACGCGATTTTAATGCTTTTAGGTACCGCGTTTCATAACTTGAATATCGTAATGTAGTTGTAGAAACTCGATAAACATGAAATACAAAAAGAGACCGAAAGCATAATGAGAAACAATTATATTATTTTGCGGTTATTTTTAAAATGAAATTGAAATCACGATCAGAGATTATCATGATAATCTGTGTACATCTTAACACGGTAATTACGTATCGCCAAATTACCGTTTTACTCAAAAACGTGTTAATCGCGACTTTTTAATATGAAAATTACATTTAATATGAAAATTTAGGGATTATGTTCCCAAACTTTTATATTATTATTTGCGTATGTATTTATGTATGTATATTCAGATATGGAGATATGCAAGAAAAAAGATGGAAAACCCATTATAGGATGTAATCGCATTACCGGCATCTCAACTGTGCCGTCTTTCAATATACAGTATTTTGTTATTATTGGAGGGCCATGCGGGCGATCAGCCACTTCGCACTGCGACCTAAAAGATCTATTGTGCTTGACCCTGCTTAATTATCCGTCCAGTCAATATTCAGGTTCTTAATGAACCTGACAATACTGCCTCCCGGTACGTGATACATACTATCTGAGCTTATTGCTCTCCTTTCTAGATGTTAACTACAGTATGTAGTTCCGCTAGAAAGGTGGTAGCATTGGAGCCCAAGGACCTCGAGAGGGTTGTCCCACTCCCGTATATTCCTACTCCTGCCTCGTATTTTGTTTGATTTTACTCTTACGAGTTGCTGGGAATTGCAAATCGCCTGTAGGTCACTCAGCTTTACTACAGGAAGGCTAAATAAAACTGGAGGGTGCCTGGTATCCAGAGTCAGCATATTTTGGACTGATTAACCTATCAGCCATTCATCCATCGGCATATGCTGTTCCACCTTAGATTAGGGTTTTTTGTCAAGGTTTTCTCATTTAGCGCCGTACTTTAGCCTGTTCCAAATGGCCAAAAATGTGCCAAATGATCTTAGTTACCAGTGGTTGCCACGAGGAGGCAGCACGTACACTTGCGAATTGGGAACAGGTTACCCCTTACACAATTGTACCCATCACGCAGCTGCCTAATACAAGACCAGAACAGCTCACGCGATGCGCACCCTACTGGAAGGTTACGGAGCTGGTAGATTAATCTACTCAACTTTGGTCCCCTCCCCCTCCAATAGGCACCAAACCACCTCAATATACAGTAAGTCAAAGTCAAACACGCGAGTTGGTATTGACTGCTGTCAAGCACTTTATTGTAGTTGTGGCTACGTTTACAATATGCGTTACATGGGTTTAGGGTAAATGTCGTGACATACCCCTTGTTTCGTTTTTTTTTTTTTTTTTTTTTTTTTTTTCAAAATTATAATAGGATAATTTTACGACTAATTCAATTTTTGAAAATTATAATATAAAACTTAAATTTTACTACTAATTCATATGTACCAAACTGCTTAATTTAGAATCAATTTATAAGTCTAATTTAACTGGTTTCCTGATGATTCTTCCAAGTCTCGTTTGAGTAGGTTGTATAATCCCTTCATTAACTGTTAATGATTGAGATGGATTTGACTCATTAAATTGTAGTGATGAATTATTTTTTGAAATGTTTATATCTTCGTTAGTTGGCTGAACTTTCGATGTTCCATCAGTATCAGGATGATATGATAATTTCACTGGTACTGGTATGTTTGCCTTGGTCCTATTCAATTGTGAAGAATTTTTTCTGTACGTTTTTCCTTCGTTCATTTTAACGATATGGGATCGTGGTGCTTCCAAGTTCTTTATACTTTCTTCTGAAACCCAATTTTTGTGCCCTGTTTGAATAGCTATTTGCTCCCCTTCTTTTAATTCTTCCTTAATTCTTGTGTGATTATCGGCGTAGTATTTTTGTTTTAATCGACTGTTCTGCAGCTTTGTTGATATGTTGTTTATCACCTTTGGTTGAAGTACTTCTTTTGATGTTGGTAATAAAGATTTTGTTATTCTGCTCATTATTCGTTGATTTGGGGATTGCAAATTTACGTTTCTTGGTATGTTTCTGTAATTCAACATTGCTAAATTTAAATCTGTGTCGTCTTTGCTGCATTTTTTTAGAAGCATCTTTGCTGTTTGTACAAAACGTTCTGATAGTCCGTTCGATCGTGGAAAATGTGGACTTGATGTCTGGTGAGTGAAACTCCACGACTTCGAGAACGTTCTGAATTTCATTGAACTATATTGTGGCCCGTTATCTGTTTCGAGAATTTCCGGTATTCCAAATATACTGAACCATTTTTTCAGATGTTTTATGATTTTTTCTGACGTCTGATGTTCTATTTTGACAAAATCGTACCATCCAGAAAAGCTGTCTGCTATTAACAAGTACGTATCTGCATTGAATTTGAATAAGTCCGATCTAACTATTTGGAATAATTATTGTGGAATCTCCTTTAGTATGGTTGGTTCTTTCGGCTGATTCCGCTGTGTTGATTGACAAACTTATACCCAATTAATTAATCAACTAATGAATTGGGTATTATTATTTTGCTTCCTTTGAACAGAATTCCATCATAGTATGAGATCTCATCCTTGAAATTAGAGTAATGTTTTATGTTTTCCGGAATTTTTTTTTGTTATCTTGAGGCCAACCATTAAATAGATAAAATATGATTTTTTGTAGTCCTTCGTCCCTTTGTATTTCTTGTCTCAAATTGTTGCTGAATTCTTTCGGCATCGGTAGTATTAGATGTATTTTCAAGTTGTACTATATTCCTTGTTGTTATTTTCTTCGTTATTACAATCTCTGCTTAGTGTATCTGGAAGGGTATTTCGTTGCCATTTTTATAAACTACTATTGGCGCATATTATTGAACATCAAATATTATTCTTTGAAGTCTGGGTGGTGCCCTCTGCAACGGTTTTTTGAATATGAACTCTAGTGGTTTATGGTCGTGGTCGGATTCTATGGTAAGTTTTTTCCATATATATATATATTGGTGAAATTTCGAGCACGCGAATCGTATTGCAGCTGCTTCCTTTTCGATTTGGGGATAGTTTTCCTATGCTTTTGTCATCGCTTTTGTTGCGTATGCAATTGGATGTCCGTCTTGCATCAATACTGCTCCGAATGCTTTCGAGCTGGCGTCCACTGATAATAGAACTTCTTTATTGACGTCATAATATTTTAGTACTGGTGCTGTTGTTAATTTACCATTAAGTTCTTTGAATGCGTTTTCTTGGTCAATTTCCCAGCCAAACTGTATATCCTTGAGTAACAATCTTCTCAAGGGTTCTGTTATTTTAGATAGATAAGGGATAAATTTGCCTAAATACGTGACCATTCCTAGTAGCCTTTGTAGCTGTTTTTTATTTGTAAGTGCATTCAACTTGTCTATTGCTTCGATTTTTTCCTCGTCTGGTTTGATTCCTTTTTCTGTCAATATATGCCCTAGAAATTTCATTGTGCTTTTATTAAATATACACTTGCTTCTATTGAGCTTTAGGCCGGAGTCGCTGAGAATTTGTAATACTTGTTTTGTTGTCTCTTTTAAATTTGCTTCATCCGCGTCGTGTATTAAGATGTCATCCATCGATACTTCCACATTATCTAATCCGCCTAATAGACTTGACATTACTTCTTGGAAATTTCTGGAGCTGAGCATAATCCTAATGGTAGCCTAGTACAACAATACCTTCCCCATGGAGTAGCGAAAGTGAGATATTTTTTCGTCCTATCCGTTACTTTAACCTGCCAGAATCCTTTCATACAATCTAATTTTGTAAACTTCTTGGAATTCTTGATTCTTGTTGAAATTTCTTCTATTGTGCGAAGTGGAAAATGTCTGCGTAATATATTTTTGTTCAGATTACTTGGATCGATGCAAATCCTTAATTTGCCTTTTTGCTTCACAACTACCATTGGTGATACTACTGGTGTTGCTTCCTTCATTTTTTCAATTACACCAATATCCACCATTTTATCAAGTTCTTTTTTAACTTCGCTTTTTATAACACAAATGGAATTTTTCTTGCTGGTGTTATTTCCAATTATTTCGGATTATCTATTAAATCGATATCATATTGAAAATGTTTCAAACAGCCTAAGCCATTAAATATTTCGTCGTCAATCCAATCTATTGTTTTTGAATCGGGACGAATTAATAACTTGTATTTTTCGCAAGTTTTTAATCCTAGTATTGGTGATGAATCTTGATCGATTATTTTAAACTTTATTTTTGCTAGTTTATTTTGTATTCTGCATTCGATGTCACTTTCTCCAATTATATTAATCTGGTCTCCACTATATAATAATAAATTTTTGTTTTTGATCTATCAATTTTCGCGTTTAACTTCGATGCGATTTTTAGAGGTAACACGTTGCACTGCACGTTGTTTGTTGTCAAACATCACTTTTTCTACCCAACTGCTATTGTATTTAATTATATCTACTTTTATTGTTTCGATATTCAGGGGCCCTATTCTCGAATTCCACATCCATTTTCCACATATTGAATTTTTTCGGTACTAAGCGAATATTTCCGAATGGGTATAAAGCAGGTGGAAAAAATTCCTCATATAGGAAAATATCCATGCCCCATGAGTTTTTTATACGAATTACAATTTCTGAACGTTTTGACGAATTTTGACAGATGTCTGCATGTGGAAAATGGATGTGGAATTCGAGAATAGGGCCCCAGTTGTTCACTATTACTTTCTTCAGAGTGCTCTCCGCCGTCACTGTCATCGTTTTCTAAGGTTAAGAACTTTTTTCTGAGATCTTTTGTTTTTATCTCGGTTTTCCTTTTCCTGTATTTTTGTTTTACACACACTTTCGAAATGTCCTTTTATTTTACACTTATTGCATATTTTGCCGTAAGCTGGGCAGTTTTTACGTAAATGTGTTGATCCACATCTCTTACAATAAAATACTTTCTTATTTTTAATTTCAATAGCGTTGATGTTTTGATTGTCACTTCTTTCTTGATTTAATGACTGCAATTGTTTCACTGTCTGTTCTGATATTTTACAGATTTCGACTGCCTTATCTAACGTTAACCCGGTTTCTATCAATAATTTCTCTCTAACGTTGTCTGATACAATTCCTACTACCTACTATTTTGTCTTTGATTAAACTATCCATGAGTGTTTCACAGTTGCATTTTGATGCTTGCGTTTTTACTTTTGTTAAAAAATCTTCGAATGACTGTCCCGTTTCTTGATGAAGTTTATTAAACATATATCGTTCATATATGTTTCATTTCGTTTCGGAGTGAAATACTCTTCGAATTTGTTTTTTATTGTTTTAACGTCTACTTTTTGGTTATCGTGAAGTTTGAATGTGTTGAAAATTCTTATTGCGTCTAACCCGATAATTCACATAAATGTTGCTGCTTGTACTTATCCACTTTTGTTTGTGAGGTTATAACCGTAGTTGCAATTTCAAACCATTTATATTGTTGAGGCCATTCTTCCAAATTTTTTGCCACATGTTCATTTACTGTTAGCGCTTTTGGTGGCTTTATTAGAGACGCGTTATTATTTTCTTGAGCCATCATGAATTTTTTATTTTTTATTAATTTTTTATTTTTATAGGAATTTTTGTAATTTTTAGTTTGCTTACTCTTATTATTTTTTGTTTTTATATTATATTATATTATTATATGAATTATATTAATAGGTAATTATATTTAATTTTATATTATTATATTTTTTTTTTTTTTTTTTTAGATCACTTCTGACACCTGTGAAATCGGACACGCGAGTTGGTATTGACTGCTGTCAAGCACTTTATTGTAGTTGTGGCTACGTTTACAATATGCATTACATGGTTTTAGGGTAGATATCGTGACAAAACTTATACACTAGAAAAAATTAATACATTTTTAAAGGATATTCGCCCTTCTCAGCCTTCTGCTTATGAAATGGCATACGATTTTTTTATTCTCTTTTCATACATTTTGGAATGTACACTCTCCCTATATATTTTTGAGTTTGACGACTAAGCTGTTACATTTTAACTTTGTCACCAATAATCCAAAATTTACAACAAGTTAAATGTTTCATTTTATTTCACGGTATTTATTTGTTAATTTTGCATTCAATAGTCAAAGGCGTAGGCGATAGAATTTCATAAATGAATTTTCAGAAAAAGCCCTGTAAGGTACACCTTTTTTAAAAATAAACTTACTTTTTAAGTGTATGAGTTTGACTTTGACTCACTGTATATATGTACATCCAAACAAAACAATTTTCATTCATTCATCTCATAAGCAAAATAAAATTTTGAAAGTACGAGTATGTATCTAGTATTCTATGACTTTTATTGTTTTAGTTTTTTTACGTGAATATGTTATGTAGGAAATCTTTACGCATCTATGACTTTGGAGTCCGACCACCTATAGAGATCTTAGCCATATCTTGTTTTCTTGTTTGATCATCTGTGCTTCATGAAAATAGGATGAGTACTTTTCGAATTACTATTTGTTAACAGATATCAACAGCTAGGATATAAGGCATTTCTCGCTCTAGCGGTTTGCTTGAAGCGCTTTCCTAAAAGGAACAAAAATCTAAAAATCTCCAAAAATATGTTATGTAGTACAATACATACACGGTGTTTTTTGAAATATAATCTAAACAACAAGATATATGTACTTACGTAAAATATGATAAAAACTGTAACAACGAAAAAATAAAATACACCATCACAAGATAGCTATTTGTACATACATATAGATACTCATTTTTATACCATTTTTCCTTTTACGTTATGCAAAAAAAGCCGTGTTATTCGAATTAATGTGCGTATTAATCAAGACTTCGCCTCAATTCGTGTTAAACTCGACCGTGTTAAAACAAATCCGCGTTAATCATGTACCGTGTTAATCGAGGGACAGGTGTATCTGTTATTGGTGCTACATAGGCTGAAAGTTCCCTGCATTGATAGTAAAGCGCAACTTTTTTGGCAACTCAATACACTTAATCTAACGATTTTCCAACATTTTTTTTTGCCAAACATTGTTGCGAAGTGGTTATAGTGTACTCGATAGTGAGCGAATGCGGCACCCATCTTGCTTTAAGTTTTTTCATACGCAAATGTTCATGCAAGATATTTTCTATACTTTCTTTTGAAATGTTTACGATGTCAACCATCTCACTCAACGATCACTCATTAGAACATCACAGATTTTTTCAATCATTTCTGGTGTTGTCATCTCTTTTGGGTTTATAATCAGACAGCTTTAAACATTCAATGAATATTTGTGGAATATTGAAAATTAAGATTAAGAATATTATAAAAAATATCCGTACATTATTCATATGTCCGTTTATTCTCTTTATTACCTACAGTAAATATAGAATCAGTAAGCAAACGTACAAAAACAAACATTAATAAATACGAGTATCAATAAACAAAAATTTAAACAACCCATTTCTAAACGAATTTCTTGTCATGCTAAAATCGAAAAGATCGTAAACCGAATTAAAAAGTCGCGACATTTTCAAGACTGGTTACGAAAGTGCAAAATTTGTACAGACAGGACTAATACGTAGCAAGCGACAGCGGCGCAAACAGCAAATATAGGAGCATATATATTAAAACGAGCAAGTAATTCATCACAATCTATTCGGGAAGTCAGAACATCGTGAACGAAGCTAGTAGATGCAACGTCTCATCGTTGATACAAACGTTGTAGTTTTAAATTACAACGTCCATTATAAGGTGAGAGAATATATTGATGCACTCAATCGCCCCACCGGTAATCCAAGAATGGCATACAAAACAAGTTTCTTCTAAACGCCCATAATTTTATCTAAATGGCACTTATAAAATGTGAACCAGATCTGAGAAGCATATTCTACAACGGAACGAATAAAGGACATATACAGAGTTTTCAGTGTGACTGGGTAGGAAAAGTCTTTACAATTGCTCGAGTTAGATCACAAGTAAAGGTTAAGCCTAAGTCGGACATGAACTCAACTTTATCAACAGCAATATGATATAAAAACTATTTTACCCATTTTTCATTGCCAGTAATAATTCAAGCTTCAAAAATTGGTTGATTTCATTTTGTTTCTGTAGCGATTCGCTGAAGGAAATTCGGTCAAATTTGTCTAAAATATAAAGATTATCTATTTTTATGTAACATATATTATTAAGAATTTGATACATTTTTCGATTTTTTTCGTTTTTTTTCGAGATTCTTGAAATTATCTAGTTAATAGTGCTTATGGCACCGAAGTTATTCGAAAATATCAACATTTTAAATATTTTCGATATCATTCGTGAGATGCCCGAGAGAGATGATTATTTGTGTTTCCGATGTTCCTCCAAAATTAGCAAGCGATGAAGTTGCTTCTTGTTACAGAATTAATGATATGCTTAGCATTGAGTTATTTAAAGTTTTAAGTTTGGAGAATATTGATTTACATATTGGGATTATTCGATATTTTCGAGATTATAACATTGAATATAATTCGAAATGTTTAAGATTTTCGAGATTACCTGCTCGTAGATGTTACTCGCATGAGGTTCGGTAATTCTTCGAGATTTTTTGTAATTTTGTAGATTCGAGAAATTTTTTGATATTATGGGAAATTGTTCGAAATTACTTGATAATTTACTAGGATTCAGTGTAGCTGCTTAATGTTGTGAGGTATTAGGATCTGTAATATTACAGTGTTCTTGATTTTCTGCAGGTAATGTTTAAATCTTATGAATACAAATCGATATAACAGTAATGTGTTATGGATCATTGGACAATATTGCTTTTTAATCAGTTGATCATGGATCTTTAAAACATCACTTAACTAATTTAAGATTTATTCAGCTTTCTCAAGAAATTCTTGGTGAAAATAAATAAAAATATTTTTGCTTCGCTCTTTGTCGAACTGAATTTCTTTACGCTTGCAATTCATGCATTACTTTCATATACGAACCGGCTCCAAAAACCATAAACCTTGAACGAAAAAGGTAAGTTCTATGAATTTTTAAGGTCATCTATTATAAATGATTGAACTGAATCATCGCACTACTCTCGATTATTATTCCAGCAGTGTATTGACGACATGTATGTCAAAGTTGAAAACAAAAGACCTTTATTTATTAGGTTGTAGCCTGAGAAATCCTGATATGTCGGATACTGATCTTAAAATGAATGGGAATAATTAAAGCAATATTCATCGAGTAACATATCCAATATCGATCAAATACTTCTAATGGCGTCACAATGCTGTGTTAAAGTTGAAAATATCGGTAATTTTTGCCGATCCTCTTTTATCCCATGTAAAACGTCACAACGACAACGTCTTTTGCCGGTAGTCCAATCAGGTTGTCACCTAAGCAGATTATATCTGCATGATCCAACGGCATAATAGCCAAGTGATGGAGTTTCTTGATCCGCTAGTGTAATTTCATTGGTCTTAAAATCGACGAGTCCAAAAAAAATTATCTGATCTCTGGTTTAGCAGATATACCTGCACATTTGAGGGAGTGACAAGATTCAGATTCTTGTAATTTCTTGTCACTCGTGATAATTGTCTAGCGAAGGATATCAAGGAGCGTTTTCACTGCTAAAGTCAAGTATCTTGTAAATGCTGACATGCTGAAGTTGTACAGGTTAGCGGCAGACTCGTTGTCATGTATGAGTAAGGCATATGGCACATACCGAACTTAATGCGAATTCCTCATCTTATTTGTGTAATTAAAGGACAGCGAGTGAGCTATCGAATAAATAGTGCAACAATCCTTGAGAAGCGAGTTACCTTTTGGTATAGGCGCAGACATGATAGTCCACGACAACTGCTGCTCGACGTAGAGAACAATTTACCATTAACCAACTTTATCATTTAACAAGCAGAATTATCTAAGAAGCGGGAAGAGCTATCTCGGGATCAAAATCATTGGAGCCAGAATGTTGACATATTCTTCTATTCAACCCAATTTTTTTTGAAGGGAAAGTGCTAAATGTTTTGTTTATTTCTTAATCGTAAATGACAAAGACTTTTATTTTTTTGTTTAAATGTAGGTTTAATACCACGACCAACCTATCAATTAAATATATGTTTGTATTCTTAAAAATGCGACTCTTGCTTACACAAACACACACATTTTTAAAGTGCTTTTATCAATAAACAATTAAACAATAAGTGCTTAAAACAAAAATGTCTGATTATCCGCACATTTATTAATTACTCTAGAGCTTCAGTCCCTGACAACGGTTGACAAATTTCTATTCAATTGTTTTCTAATTTTAAGTATATGCCAACGTGTGCTTAAAAATTAATTTTGCGCACGGCACACATTTTATTGATGTTTTATTGATAAGCGTACATTTTGCACACGTTTCTACCACAATTCGCTATACTTTTCAGAGGTATAAAAGGAATGTTTTGCTGTGATACTTGAAAATAATTATTTCAGTAAAATAATAAAGAAATAAAAATAAATTTTATTTTTTTAAGTTTGAATTTTGGCCAAGTTTTAAAAGTGTTGTTTATCAATTTACGGAATTTAATGAAAAGCTGATAAGATAATGAAGCAGTGACTGCATACAATAAATTGGATATTGATGTTATAATTTTGATTGATTTGGAAGTAAAGAGATGTTAGTCAGGTTCAGGTCGATGACATTTTTAAATGACCTCATGCTTGGTACTATTGTTATAAACAGCTAGCTTATCGATAGTAAGTCATCAATAATATAAGTGCACCTCAATATATTGGCGTGTGATCATTGAAAGTACAAATCCATCATTGTAAATTGGAATTTGTGATGTAATGCAGTAGAATTAACTTGCGATAGTAGTTATGTTCGTTAAAATTATATGACCTTGATAGTTTGGTTTGATACCTTGACATTTTAATTGATAAAATACCACATTAATGCCTATTTGTGAGTTTTAATCTTCGCTCCTTACTTACGACGATATCTTAATTTATCTTAACGATTATCCTTATTTCGATTTTTTAATTTTACGTTAGAGACAAATCAATCGAAAGATTTACATTATACAAAAATGTAATACAGTAATATTCCCAATATTTCAATATTTGAATGAAAAGAATTTGCCACCTTTTATACCTGTCGTTGTAAAATTGAAATTTGGATCATTGTTCGACAGATGTAACGTAAAGACCAATTGTGCATGCAATGCTCCTGCCCCGGCCATTTGTAGGCAATTTAATGTTAATTTTAATGTATGTTTTTGATTTAAACTTAAAGGGCATGACTTTGCAATTGATTTTTCCAATTATCACAATTAGTACATTGCCTTGTGTTCTATTTTTAGAAAAATTATATACTTGATGGTCCACTTAAGATGAATTTGGCAAATATCTCGAAAACTATGCATACTACGGAAAAATAATCAAATAAACAAAGGGCCATCAAACGGAGCCGTCGGTTTATCGCAGCAGAGTCGGTGAAATCTGGATCTACCTTATTTTCTTAAATGGGAATCACCAATTCAGATAATTAGATATACCCAATCAATTTAGAAAGGTTTCTAAGTGTACTCTTAAAAAATATTTTTTCCATTCTAAGAGCTTTCAAAATATATTTTGACTTCAGAATAATGACAAGATGATTTTAGAATAGTTTGGCAGCTTCCAATTTGATCGGAGTCAAATAGGTTTGGAATAATTTTAGAAATTTTAATTAATCATTTTTAAACTTTTGGCACAATACTATCACTTGATAAAAAATGACATAAACACATCAACATAAATTTCAAAATAACTGATAACAAACCACATTAGTTTATACTTAAAATGGAATAATTTTTTATTTATCTAATATTTACTTAACATAAATTCAATAAAACATATTCTTACAAACTAAAAGTGGAGGTTTGATCTCGTTGAAAACAAGATTTTATGTACAATGAATAATAATAATAATAAAAAAAAAAAATCAATATACACAAACACTGGCCGAATTCATTATTTAATGGCAGTGTTCAGTAAAATCAGTCGATGATGTTGATTTAATCCAACCAAAAAAGAAATATCCAGTCGCAGCCCCAAGTACAATCGCCAGAAATAACCAAACGTTATAAGTCATGGCGACCAACATAAGTAAATAGGAAACTGCCACTTGGATCAGATGTAGTATGGTTTGTATTAAATGATACTTGTTGGTGATACTTTCGCGAAAGGTACGCTTATGCACGATAATTGGACTACCTTCTTTGGTTTGTTGCAGGCATGCTAATTGTTGACGTGCATCAGCAGCATAAATAATTTCACGGTAATATTTTAATCCTTCGTATAGTAACGATGCTATAAAAATGGCAATTGTCGACCCGATGAAAGGCCCAACTTCCATCGGCATCCACCCAGTGAATAAAATTGTTTCACAATGACCTCCATGGAACTATATAAATAAAAATGCATTATTACGAATTTTTGGTATAATGTTGAAAATACAGCGCAAACTTACAATCATCGACATGCTACATGATGATCCTTCACCCTCATCTGCATCATGCACGTGTAAGTGATCACCCATTTGTACTATACAAATATTTTAGATAAACCAGAACTTCGATACGCTCTAACAGGTAAATAGTTTGTAATTAAATAATACAAAATGCTCCGTACAATGTTCGTTTTATAAAGATATATTCCAAAAAACTGAATTACTTATTATTCGACGTCTACGGGGTAATACTAGATTAGTTTTGGGTAATTGTATTTGTACACACAATTCATAAACACAACAAAAAACTATTAAACAGTAATTTTACCAAATTTTAGTGCATATCTCACTTGGCGACATTAATTTTACGTATTCAACTTTCGTTTATTCATTAGATTATTAGAACGTACTTAACTTTCTGAGTGATAATAATTTTATCATTGATTGATATTTACAAAAAAAAAAAAAGAAAGAAAATAATTAATTTACTTTTATAACTATACATACATAAACATTTTACAAACAACCACATTGACCTCAAAAGAAATAGATAAGTTTCTTTAAAATGTAAACGAGTATAAACTTAGTTACAAGAACTGCTTAGTTAAAATTATTAGGTTTGCACTGTAAAGTAAATTTATCTGTTATAATGAACAATGACAGATAAAATATAAATTCGCTGATTGGATTTTCTAAACTACTTTTTCGGGATTGATAAAAACAACTCATTTTCAAATTATTGATGTTATTATTGTTCAACGATCACTGTTTGTAGCAATTCTTTGGCACAATATTGAAGAAGCGATCCTACAGGTGGAACGATTTTTTGAATTCAGCATTTACGTTTCTTTTTTAAAATAGAGAGATGAGTTTTATTTATTTTTTTTTGTTACCCCACCCTGTTGTTGCGTAACACTGGTGTTTTATTTTCCCGTGAACTTTATTTTCCCAACACTGGTGTTCGTATTGGTCGATCATGATTTTGATGATCATTGGTATGTAATGTTGACCTACACTCAATTATATGGCTTGGAGAGAACTCGTATTTTTCTTTTCTTGTGTGGTCGATTTGTTAGTGGACGCTTAGTGACGTGACTGAGAGGGCGATGATAGCGTGAAGCATTTCGTGGCCAAATATAATTCGATTAAAAAGGGTAGTCGATTGGTAAAAATTTGATTTGTCTACCAAGTCGAAAAATTATATATAAAAAATGGACATTGAGAAAATTATGTTGAATAATTAAAAAAAAAAATAATTTTTTTTGTTGTAAGATGAAGTTGTTGGTACGTTTCGTTCGTAGTTTGGGATACTTAATATGGATTTCTCTTCGCACAAATAAACATTAAATTTACTCTTTAATTTATTTTATAATTATTTATTTATTTAATCAAAAATCATTACAGCTCGACAATTATTTGGCAACTGATTTTTAGTTGCAGATTTATATTTTTCCAAATATAAAAATATATAATATAAAAATGTATATCTAATATATAACGATGCATTTGTATAATATGCACTTTACAATACTAAACACACAAACCAATTATTTTATTTAAATACATTACAATGAGAAACATTATGTACTAGCTAGCTAATTACTATAAAATATGTCTATGTAAATATAATTTGGTATATAAGATATAACACGATGTATAAGAAATATATAGACATGAAAAATAAAATATATTCGTATGTTATACCACAAGACGATCGAAAATTTTCGATTATACGAGACGTATTGCCTGAAACACCACGAGACCGAAGGTCGAGTGGTGTTTTGCAAAGGCAATACGTCGAAATAAGAGAAAATTATCCATTGTCGTGTGGTATACAGGAGACTATATCTTGAATAAAGAAAACAATAAATTTAAATAGAAAAGTTACAATTTTAATAATTATAAATAAATGTACAATTATTATAGATATTTGTTGCTGCATTAGACGGCTGAGAAGACGGTTCCTTTAATCTTGTTTCCGCATTTTGGATTTATTGAAGTCGATAACTGGAAACTGACATATATAAACAGAATTGTTGTTTTTTCTTTTGTCAAATTTCAAATTTGCTAAGCCTACACGATTTTAATTATGCTACTACATTTTACAAATGTTTATATAATCGATTATACAAAGGCTTATATAATCGATGTAACCATAGTTACTATATTTTAACTATTAGAAAAACCAGGCATACATTGATTTTTATAATTTAATGAGTGATATAGTCGTTCGAATTAGATTATGTTTTGTGTTACAGTACCGATCAAAACAATATGACCATCGATCGCTACAAAATTTGTATTACCATAGAAACACATAAGCCACCATATAAAATTGTTATAGAAATTGTGTTTTTTTTATTGATGGTGGGCTTTCTAATCAATGTTATTACTTATTACCTATATCTTATTAATTAATCTAACAAAAAACAAAAAAATTTAGAATTCAGTTCCAACAAAATGAAAACAAAAAACAAAAGTGGCACCAAAATCAAACCATCAATTTATATCAAAATTAATTTTTCATGAATACCCAGTTATAATGTTAACTGTGATGTTGGGTGTTTGAATTCAACTCGTGAAATATTAAATCGCTGTCGTCGGAGTCAAAAGTAAATACCGTGAACGTAATTAGTGCTATGGAGCATAAATGTTAAAAAGTGAAAGCAAATCTGTACAACCGACCTTTTCACAAAGAACGTCGCGTGCAAAAATGGCACTCGTACGCCTACGCCTTGAAGATAATGTTTGAATACCTAAAAGATAACAACGATCTATGTACGGTAACAATTTATAACCATTGGGCTCATGTACAAATAATAGAAATTGCTTTTGGATGCTTTCAATTCTGTTTGCATGAGAGTCATATTAAGGAGACCATGTCACACTGCCATACTCGATTTGTGACCACACCAGTGAAGATTATAATGGTTTGGAGGTCAGCGTATCGGGAAAGTTCGAGTACGTTTGATAAATCCTAGAATTGTGTAAGCCTTACTAATAATAGCATCAATATGATAGTTGAACTTTAGATCTGAGCTTAAAATCACTAAAAACTAGCGGATGCTTAGATTTGGAGTATGTCATAACTTGAAATTTCTTCCCATTTAAGGCTCATGAGGTTTGAAGTAGACCAGTCACAAAAGACGTTGAAGTCTTTTTGCAGTAGATCTCGAAAAAATTTGCAAGATGTGCTACAAAATATTTTCATATATCATCTGTAAACAATAGACATTCTGCAAACTCGAACGACTTAATAACGCCGTTAACATATAACAAAAATAGCAAAGGTCCTAAATGACTGCCTTGGGTACCTCAAAGGGCGTACCGCCTGAAAAAAACTGTGAAGCATTCAGACGATATGTCATCAATTTTCACATACATTCTACGATTCGATAAGTAAAGCCTTAGCCAATTTAATGGTATATTATAGCAATTAAATTTACTATAGCTTATCCAACAAAAGACGTTGATTCAGTCGCTCGAAAGCTTTGGCAAAATCAGTATAGACTACATCGATCTGAAAAATAACACGTCTTTAACCATTGATTAAAGTAGCTTGGAAATACTATATAGGATATTATGGCAATTCATGGCTCTGGAAAGGTTTTCTGACTTAGACCCGAACCTTTAGAGGCATCCATATTTTGAAGTGCATTTTCTACATCTAAGTAGTTGTGAAAACGAAAATTTAGTTCCTGGTTCGCACGAATGGTATCCTTAACAAATACACTGCTGAAATAGTTGTCAAAGAAATTACAAATTGTAACTGGTTCGTTCGATTTCTGCCCGTTGAATATCATGAATTTAGGTAAATCGTTAGCTCGAATTTCAAACTTAACAAATTTCCAAAACTTACTCGGTTCACAACGTAATTCCTCTTCCAAATCAATAATGTAATTGTTATGGTTCTAATTGTTATGATAATACCAATATAGTTTCTAGGTTTTTGACGTGATAACGTCTTACACCTCAGTGGAAAGTGAGAGACACGCAATTTTGCCGCCTTGGTCGTGGGCAATTACTCATCAACAATAAGCATTAATTTTAATTTAAATATTTGATTGCTTAGATTGGTCCTTAATTAAAATTACAAACTATAAAATAGCGATTTACAATGCTTGAGAGATCTGTAGGAAGGGAAAGCTTCATCTAACCGTAGTAATTCTGGTGTTAATTTGGCCGATAGAAAATTAATTTTAAATAAAATAATTAATCTCCACAATATTTTAATTAAAATTAAAATCTACAAAATAACGAGTAACAATGTTTGAGAGAACGAATTCTAGTGCCTACATTTCCATTAAGAAACTGTGGCGGTTAAGAAATTTTAAATTAAGTTACTAATTAGCAAACAGAGAGAGAATGCCTCATCTGATCGCAGCAATTCTGGTGTCAGTTTTTGTATAAAGAAACAGTGGCAAATCATTTATTTTGAATTAAAATAATTAATCTCTATATAAATTTTAAATAAAATTAAAATCCACAAAATTGCGATTTACAATGCTTGAGCGCATTGTGGCGAGAGAACGCTTAATATTCAGTCGCGACCCTAGAACAACAGGGTTCTAACTGAAATTTTTGCATAATACGCATTATACATCACATTATAGTAAATGGACTGTGCTCTTTCGATTGCCGCTATCCCCAGTAGTCTATCTCTTTTAGTTTTCGAGATATTCACAAAAACCGAGTCCTAACTACGTACTTTTACGTTGAGATTTGGTTATAAAGGTTCTAACTGTCAAATAGAACTTTGCGTTCCAAACAAAAAAATACAAACAAGTAAATAGAACCATGTTGGATAATACTTTGTAAATACAACCTTATTATTAGAAATAACAGTACAATTTGATGTAAATAGAACTATGTGGTTAACGAAATTGTGACAGATGTTTAGTTTTGTGATTCAATTTGTGTAAGGAAGACCTATTTTTGAGCAACCACAATAATCAGGTAAAAACTTAATTACAAATTATTCTGCATAATAATTAATGGTAAATTAAATGCAATAATATAGCAATATGGATTCAGAAAACATTGTTCTATGCGAAGGCGAAATAATCGATATCGATACAAGCGTCATTCTAGAAAACGTTATCATTTTGCAATCAGACAACGAAGTGAATAAATTAGAGGAATTCGGTTGCAGTTCTACAATTTTCCAGAGGTAGAAATACTCAATCTTGAAATTGAAGAAACTGCATTAGAAGAAAACTCTAATCAAATTATACAGGAACTTATGCAAGCCAAAAAATCGCGAAAACGCAAAGCCAATCCGGATAATTGGCAGCGGAATATTAGACACAAGCAATATCAAAGTGGTTAAACATACAAAAATTCCCGTGGGAAAATAGTTCCTGCTAAAACAATTGCATCAAAAAAGGATTGTTTGACTCACTGCAGATTTAAGTGTGAGAAGAATATTACCAAAACCGAACGAGAAGAGCTCTTTAATGCATTTTACTCAATGAACCAGCAGGAAAAGTCGGATTTCATTTTAAAGATGACCACAAGAACGGAAACCATTCGCAAAACGAAGAAATCAGCTCACTCCCGGCGGACCTATTCGTTTGGATTTTTTGTTGACTTAAATGGAAATCGTGTACAAGTATGTAAACCGTATTGGTTAGGAACATTTGCCATTTCTCAAAAACCAGTGTATAATGCACATAAATATAAAAATATTATAACTGGAGTTGCAAAAAAAAAATCCCACCAAAAAATACCTGAACACAAGCTGATGGAAATAAAAGACCATATCTCATCATTTCCGGCGATTGAATCGCACTACTGTCGCGCCAATACCTCCCAGCTCTACCTTGATCCAAATTTAAACATTAGGAAAATGTATCATCTGTACCAAGATAAAGTGAAAGATCCCGTAAAAGAAAGCTTTTATCGGCATGTGTTTAACAACAATTTTAATTTAGATTTCCATCGCCCAAAATCGAATAGGTGTGGAAAATGTGAAACGTATATTGTGGCTGAGAAGGAAAATATAATGACCGAAGAAATGACTCTGGAAAAAGAAGAGCACAATAATCTGAAAAAATGATGAGAGGGCAGAAGTCACTAGACAAGGAGTCTGGGATTCCAATTTTGACCTTCGACTTAGAAAATGTTTGATCTTGCCCACGAGCGGAAATTGGTCCTTTATTCTATCATTCGAAGCTAAGTATCTATAATCTGACAGCACATTTGTCATCAACGTAAAAAATTTATTGCGCAATATGGACCGAACATACGGGTGGTAGAAGTGGAAATGATATCGCATCTGCTTTAATTAAGATTCTTGAGAAAGTTTTTGAGGACAACGACATAACTCAATTAATTACTTGGAGCGATTTGTGTGTTCCTCAAAACAAAAATTCCATAATGGCATTAGCTGTGAAACATTTTCTGAAGACACATTCTGACGTCCAAAGTATTTTGATGAAATATTCGTTACCAGGCCACTCGGCACTTCAAGAAGTGGACAATGCGCACTCTCAAATCGAGAAACATTTATCGAAAAATGAATATTTTTCTCCAATGGGACTTATCAGGCTAGTCAATTCCGGATCACCATTCGTCATCATTCAAATGAAACCGTCAGATTTTAAAAACTTCGGTAGATACACAAAAATATGTTTTGATTTTAAAAATGTTCCTTTCACAAAATTAAAAATGTTGCGAGTTACTCAAACAGAGTATGAAATTGAATTTTCATATGACTATAAATTTGAAAATTTAAAAACCATTGGCATCAGGCGGAATGCTCGAAGTTCCCATTTTGCAAGACGTTGAGAGTGTTTCAACGAAAATGGCAATCTCTCATGAAAAGGAAAAACATTTAATATCAATGTTCAAATACTTGAGTTTAGCTGATATAGCTGACTACAAAGTTATTCTAAAAATAGGTAATTCAATAATAACGAATTTTTTGGTACACCTTTTAATTCAATTTCTTCCTTATATTTTAGGTAACACTTCGGAAACCATTGAATAAAACAAATTAATGTGATGCAACAATAACAAGCGCTGTGAATTTAAAGCCTTATTAGTGTTATTTTTTTTATTTTTTAAACACGTTATGTATATTTTTTATTTTACAATTTGTTTTTGATATTTTTTATTTAAATTATATATTATATTTAAGTACAAAATATAAACAGATCAAAATTTTGATTTGAATTAAACTGAATTTCTATTAAATAAATAAATTAGATACGATGTATTTTGAATAAATAATTAAACGGTTATTTTAATTTAATGAATTTTTAATGCAACGTAGTTCTAAGTACTTAAATAAAGCTTTTATTTTGCCCCAGAGTTCTATTTGGCACATAGAACCATCTTATTCCACAAGAATGAGTATCATCATTCGGCACCAAAGTCCTACCTATATTTTTTCACTTAAATATTTAAGAGGATCAATATCTAATGGCTAATCTTTCGATTTGATTCAAATTTCCTAATTAATTGAAACAAATCGTGGAATATGGTTTTGTAAAAATAAATAAAGTCTCGAAAATATTAGACCTTAAAGTCATGGTGCAACTAGAACCCTGTTGTTCTAAGGTCGCGAGTTATTACGAAATTTTAGCAAACCTACAGTAAATGGTAATCCTAATTGAAAAACCAAAAAAAGTATACAGCCACTGCTCGTAAATGTGTATTTCTTCTTTTCTGATAATTTAAACATGAAACAATTGGTTTATGTTAGCTAAAAAATAAGATACGAAAATTATACTCTCCAATATTTTCAAATGACGGAGAAAACCGCACCAAGCACACAATCTCTGGTTGCTTCGTTAAAGACACGAGTATGGATATAAATCCGAACAATCTGAATCCGATCATTCGATCCAATGAAATTACCCAAATATTGATTCCCCCATTTCCCCTCTCGATTTTAAAATTATTTCAACATTAAGCAAAATATCCGTAGATGACCATTACAAAAAATATATATTATGAGCTATTTTTTGCTCAATATTTTTTTTTTGCTTAGTTCTGACGTTTCGATTTATAAAAAATATTTATTGTTTTGTTCGGTAATAAACAGAACATTTACGGAACAATAATCGTTTATTTATAAATTACAAAATTTAATGAAAATAGTAAGTTGTGTTAATTTTACGGTGAAATGAAAATTTATCTTGCACAAACAATTTAGAATAGATAGTTTCAGGGGGTAGATTCTGATCAAGAGACAAATTACATTTTTTGTATCAAATTGAAATTAATTGTCACTGGTTTTAATTTCGATGACTTTTGTTCTGTGTGTTGTTTAAATAAAACATGTGCCAGTAAAAATTAAGTTAGAAATAATTTCGTGCAATACGAATTCTAAACTGCTTTAAACTACTAAAAATGTCATATCTCGTTTCAACAGAAAACATCGCAAATTTTTCGTGACGATATTTTGTACTAATTCAAAAATGTCACATTTCATCAGAATCTACCCCCAGGTATTTTTGATTATTTTATGCAAGGCGAATTTTATTTGAAACAACACAAATATGCGTGTCAGAAGCTAAACGACTTAACTTCAATTTTTGAAAAAATTGTAATTCCGTTTTATTAGCTTATAAAACGAATAAATAAAGCGAATAAAATGAAAATAAAAAAATTTCAAAAATTAAACTTAGTTCGTTTGGCTTCTAACACATCCATATAATGTAAAATTGCTTTTATTTAGATTTAAATTACAATTATATTTTGTTGCTTTAGGTGATACGGGAATGTGTTGGGAATTTTTATACCACATGGAGCATGTCAATTACAAAAACACTGCTCTAAAATTGCTCATTTGGGGTGAAATTAGTCTACAGCTTGGAGTTCCATCGGAACTTTGCAGGAAGCGGTGGAAAATTATTCGTGCAAGTACGTAAAACTGCTAAAGCCACCCAAAAGGGAAAGTAGTAGCATTTTCAAGCCAAGAGACGCATCGCCGTTGGGGTCGTTGAACTTTTTAAAATACCAAATAAGAATTGAGTAAGTTACGTTCATATATAGTTTTAATTAAACTGTACTAGTTATTATTATAGTTATTATATAATCAAACATATATTATTTTTACTTTTAATTGGTGGGTATTAACATTCGTAGGTGGTGTAATGGCTCATTTAGTTCCGATCTCAAGGAATCTTGGGCAATAAAAACTAAAATAAGTGAAACTATCGTCATGTCTCAGGTTTGGGAAATCAAATTTAACGTTCTTGAATAAATCCATCCAAATGGGTATACTCATTCTTCAGTGTCGAACCTACACATGATCGACTCCTGTACATCTTTAACTCTTTTTGGATTCACATTAGCAAAAACCATTTATCTTTGTTACTCATCCATCAGTATTTGGCGATCAACTCTCTGTACAACTTTATCCCATCGACATCACATTTACAATTCAAGAAGTAAAATTTAAAATACTAATTAAAAATGTTATTTCAGACCAACCGAAAGCAGCTTCATCGCGCCAAGTTCGGAGAAAGGGCCGACAACGCTCGAAGAGTAGCTCGACCAAACACCTTATAAGTCTTGAGAAGGACTCAAAAACAGCCTTCGAGTTATTTGAAGGGGACATGGTGGCAAATGTTGAACTCGAACAAGCAAAAGAAGCCCTCACGGAAGCACAGAAGTATGATTCATCGGCTAAAAGGAAAAATGACAAATTTATTAATAAATTTCGACCAGGTCATAAACGAGGATTTTAATGAATGGCCGTTAACGGAATAGACGCGCTTTATCCATAAATTAAGTATAATTTATGAAAATAGGGATAAGTACTTGAAAGAAAACAATGTCATTTAATTTAAAATTTATTGTATTTTATTATAGGAATGTACTATTTTTTGTTTTTTATGTTAATTAGTTTTATTTTATATTTTTATTTACGTTTACGAATTTATTTTGAATTTTGAATTTACACCTATTTATTTATACCGATTTTGGAATTAATAAAATAATTTAAAGGAAAGAACATCGGATTCATTTAAATATATACTTTAAATTGGTCTCTAATTTTTACAGGCGTTCTACTATAATTGTTTGATCCATTGCGTAGAATTTCTGTCATGCCGCGATTCTTCTTCACTCCACAAACCAGGTCGATGTGTATCGCCAATATTTCTATTAAGTCAATACTAACATATTCCCAAAGGCGTTTTTGTCTTAACCAATTGTGTAAAACCACAGTTGCTTTGATTATAGGTAGCTCTGTAGTTTTACTGGCGAAAATTGGTGTTCTATAAATGCGCCATCTACTCGCAAGGATTCCAAACTCATTCTCGACTACTCTACGGGCTCGCGGTAGCCTGTAATTAAATGCATTTTTATCGATTGGTAGACGTGACATATTTCGACCTGGATATGGTCGCATTAAGTTGCGAGGCAGAGGGAACGCTTCATCTCTAACAAAAACGAAGGGGTATATTTTGTTGTCTGAAAGTTTTTCTGGTGGTGTGTATAACAGATTTACCAAAACTGCTGTTGCAAAATTTCGTACTTTCTCCAATGTGTCCTGGTGCGGCAATCTCTACCATGACAAACTTGAAATTTGTACTGGATATGGTGAAAAGAACAATGCTATGGCTGTGCTTGTAGTTCTAGTGAATAGACCCAGAATTTGCAAAAAGAATAGAAATAAAAGCTAATTAATAAATAAACTAAAATTTAGCAGTAAATATAGTAGTTACTTGTATAACCATATGCTTCCCATCCATAGTTTCTAAGCAACGGTGAAATTCCGTTGTCCTTGAAACACTTTTGCATATCTTTTTAAAACTTCGTACAATTTAGTGCAATCCCTTTTAATTATTTCAGGCGTGGTACTTTGAACAAAATGATATCCATATTTTCCTATGGAATCCATACTGTTCCCACTGGCAAGGTAACTAAAAATGACATTGTAAATACATAACAAAAATGAATTATTCTTTATACAGAAAATAAATATTTCATCAATATTTACCGAATGGTTAACGATAAACGTTGACATACACTGATTGACCTCTCTCGAACCTCAATCATTTGAATTGAAAACTCATCGAATACTATAGGGCTTATTCGATGGAAGTTTGCGAAACTTTCGGTATCATTTAACCGAAGTTCTGCGAGCAGATTATTATAATACCCCTGTCGCTGTTCTATTGCGGTTGGCTGGGTGGTGTAAAGTGCTATAAAAAAAGTAAAGCGAAACAGAGATAGCCAATGGAGCACTATGTTTTTTTAGAAATGTCACCATTATGTTTATTCTTTTAAATTCGATATTGCTAGACTTTAATATTTATTTTTTACACTATATTAGGCCATATTTAACACGCTTTAGCTGATTTTATTATTATTATTGAAGGGCCATGTGGGCGATGAGCCACCTCGCACTGCGACCTAAAAGATCTATTGTGCTGGACCCTGCTTAATTATCCGTCCAGTCAATATTCAGGTTCTTAATGAACTTGATAATACTGCCAGCCGGTACGAGATACATACTATCTGGGCTTTTTGCTTTCCCTCCTAGATGTTTACTACAGGTTGTAGTTCCGCTAGAAAGACGGTAGCATTGGAACCCAAGGACTTCGAGAGGGCTATCCCACTCCCGTTTATTCCTACCCCTGCCCCGTCTTCCGTTTGATTTTACTCTTACGAGTTGCTGGGAATTGCAAATCTCCTGTAGGTCGCCCAGCTTTACTACAGGAAGGCTAAATAAAGCTTGGGGTGCCTGGTATCCCGAGTCCGCATACTTTGGACTGATTAACTTATCAGCCATTCATCCATCGGCATATGCTGTTCCACCTTAGATTAGGGTTTTTTGTCAAGGTTTTCTCCTTTAGCGCCGTACTTTAGCCTGTGCCAAATGGCCAAAAATGTGCCAAATGGCCTTAGTTACCAGTGGTTGGCACGAGGAGGCAACACGTACACTTGCATTGTCTATCAAATATACAAAAATCACACTTTAAACTACATATTAGATTCATTAGATTTTCTACTCGTTGCAATTTTAACATATAAAAATGAAAATTAAAAAGACACTATTTTCATATAAATTCATATAGCAAAAAAACTTCATGTAACAAATTTTTGTTGTTTGGAATCCACATATCCCATTTTTGTCCACTTAAGGCGCTTTTCCAACTTTGCCATTCGTCAATAAGAATTCAGGTGGTGGGCTGTTTCGGTAGTTGAGCTACGATTTTTTTTTGACGTTTCATTAGTTTTATGCTGTCTTGCTAAGAAAAAAGTCACATTTGCTTTTTTGTAGTTTTGAGTAATTTCAATTTTTTTATTTTTGTTTGCCATATCTTAGTTTGAATTTTGACTATTAAATAACGTAATTTTATGGCATTTGATGAAGGATATTCGGCTTCTTAAAAAGCAGAATCCGAATATGCCCCTAACGCATTTTTCGACTTTTGGCAAAAACCACAGAAAATCACAATAAAATAAATTTGGTGTATTTCACAGCCAAGCACAAATTGAAATTAAGAAAACGAGGAGTGAATTGATAAGTAAAATAGACGAATTTACGGGAATTTATTGAGCAAAACGTCAAATAAGTTACTAACTTCGTTCGGATTCAGATTGTTCGGATTTATATCCATACTCGTGCAGCGACCTTAATGCTACGGTATTGATTTAATATCAATATTGATAAATACTGCTATACCATTTACACTTCCACTTTTTTTGTATTTCTACAACTAGGTTTTGATTATCGAGTTATGATTGTGGTAATCCTATTTTGCCAAGATCGTGTAGTGGAAACCATCCCTTTACAACTGGTGCTTTTTGGTTGGGTCATTATCTTGCTTGTCATTTGGTGTTATTCGTAATTATTGAGCATTTTTGCCTTCTGACGGTTGTACGACATCAAGCTACTCGACATTTCACGGTTAGAAGAAGATTTGGAAGTTACGTTTCACTATTTACTGTCTCTTTCGTCTATAACTGTTGCGACTTTAAGAGGGCATAAAAGAAGAAAATGTATGGCCCGAGCAAGACAATGATTGCAAGCATAAAGCATGTTTTATAGAGGAATACGAATGCTTCACCCTTGTTACCTTCACTTTTTAATCAAATTCGTTGGCTATAGATGATTATGAGGTATTATAAAATTGAAAAAAATGGGCCAACCAAATCTTAATTTACAATTTTGTTGACCAAATCTTTAGTTCCTTACAAAATGTTTAATCACGTAAGCAAATCAGCAATTTAAAATGGTGTTATCACTTGTGCTAATCATTGCTGTAAAACAAATTTTACCTTAAAAGTAAATCATGAATCTACCCAGCTTGATTACACCAAGTTTCTATGTTAAGAATAATAGTGGCAACGTAATGGAACTGGCTTTTGTATACCGTTTGATCTTGAGGTGACAGTTTCCGCGTTTGATGATTACGATAAGTGGATCGTCTAGTATATTCCACTCTCCGCTGAATATTTCAGTTCAGAACTCATCGATTTTCAATTTTAAAATGGGTGATTACAGTTCCTTAAAATGCATTTCTGGATGTGTATGATTGGTCGTTTTTTTATGCTTTTGATAATATCGACTGATGTGCATGATACTTGTGATTTTTTTGCTGATTTCTTTGAAAGTGTATATAATTCAAAATCTTATGTTTGTAGTTTGAATAATGCTGTAACTAGGACAACATTTTCAATGTTTCTAATTGCGGTAATGCAATATCTGGCCATATTTTCTTCCTATTTAACCGAAGTCTCGCTGAATGTTGCTTCCCTATTCTATGGAAATCCTCACTTATTAGGCCGATTTTCAAATCTGGATCTCATAGCGATCTGGTGAACTATTATTTGCATTACTGGTATTTGCATTATATAAGTTTTACCAAAACTTTTTGAGAAAATAGTTAAAGACCAACTATGGGTTCTTGTTAAGAGCTCCTAGACAGCATGGATTTTTCGCTGTTAGGTCAACTGTTACTTAACTGTAGCTCCGTATACAGTTTACAAAACGTGGAAATAGATAGAGTTACTCAGTTTATTGATTTAAGTGTTTTGTTTACAGGTAACCCAAGTTTTACTAAACATATAGAAATGATTGTAGCTACAGCCGGCTCGATGCTCGGTTTCATAAAGAGACATGCTCGTCTATTTTCTGACCCATATACTCTTAAGACATTATATACTGCTTTTGTTAGGTCTATTTTGGAATACGCTGTAGTTATCTGGAGTTCTGGTTATAAAATCATTAGTGATCATACTGAGCGGATTCAAAAAAAGTTCTTAATATTTGCCCTCCGAAAACTTCCGAGGTCAACTTCAAGATTTAGTTTACCTTCTTATGCCGGTCGTTGTACACTTTTGAACATTCGTAGTCTTGAATTCAGAAGAGAGATGATTCATGCAGTATTTGCTCGGGATGTAGTTTGTCCTAAGATTGATTGCTCGGTATTGCTTGACTTATATTCATTTTACGTTCCTAAGAGAATTCTTCGTCCACGACAGTTAAGACTGAGTATTGCTTTTCATCGTACGAATTATGGAATTGATGAACCGGTCGCGCGTACGTCCAAATATTTTAACCAATATTCAGAACTTTTCGATTTTAACATTTCAAGGGATCTTTTTAAGAGTCGTATTCGAAATAATAATTTGTAACACTTTTTTATATACAAAATTATTGGTATTGTAACCTATGCTATTTGTTAGTGCTAGTAATAAATAAATAAATAACTTAGTTTTGTTTACAAACTGTATTTCAAGTGAACTTCGCAGATTTCTGGTGTTATTGCAGCAATTTCATTTCGAATGTTATCCTTAAGCATCGATGTTGTGGTTAGTTTATTGGTGTATATCTTTTCCTTCAAGTACCTCCTTAGGAAGAAATCGGAAGGGGTTAAATCACCACTTTTTTACATTATTCGGGTGGGAAACATTTCTCGCAAAATTTGAATCGTAGGACGAGCTGTGTGTGATGTGGTACCCTCTTGTTGGAACCACATATTCTGTAGGCCTAATTGATCCAATTCGGACACAAGAAAGTTTTCCAACATGTCCCGACAGCAATCATCAGTAACCGTTACTGCCGCCGGCCCGAATGTTGCACCATACTGTTACTCTACGAGGGTGTATTAATCTTGGTGTATGAAAGGGGGTTTTCAGTGCTCCAATAGCGTAGAACTGTAAAACTCAAGGACTCTAATCTCGCCGCCGTTCATGGTCATTTTCCTGCAACTGTTGTGTCAATTGAATTTTATAAGGGTAAAAACGCAAATTTTTTGAGAACTTTTAACAAACATGATGAAGACATTCCCAATTCTTGTACACGACATTCAGCAATACCCTTCATCACTGCATCAATCTTTTCTAGTGTTCGTTGGCTTAAATATCGCCCAGTCTTTACTTTATCTCCCAGTGCATGGAAATTTTCAAAATTATTCATTACATGGTTGACTTGCTCGGCACACGATTAACACCAAAATAGTCACGTGTGATTAAAACTTTATAAGTCTCGTTTGTTCATTCATTGTTGGAATATAGTACGTGTTGCCGTAGAGAGAGTGCAAAAACGCTTTTTCATACTTCCAGCGTATCGAGGTAGATGCAAATTAATAAATAATGAGCAATCGGTTGGTCGTTATATTGAAATTAGCGCAATCTTTGTTCGAGACTTACTAGTATCTAAAATCGATTGTCTAGAGATTTTATGTTTGCTCGATATATTCATAAATTTGCTTCTTATAAAAATCACACCAACAAAATCGAATAAGAATCGTCTTAAGTTTGGCTAGATCAAAATCAGCTTACAAGTTTTATATTTCAAAGTATCTTGAATTCAAATTCTGATAGGAGCTTTAATTTTATTAAATTTTACGGATTGATCGTAAATACAAAGAAAATGGAATGATTTAATTTTCGTTATACGATCAAAATCCATCAATCAAAAATTATAAATAACTATACCGACACACTTTTACCTTTCAAAAATAAAAACCAACCGCGCATTACAAATAAAATAAAGTTGTTGGTCACCACATTAGCCCCACAGCTCATTTAATTTTAATAATCATTTTATTAATTTATGTCCCGCGAAAATTTTTTATTTTTTATGAAACATAAACGTGTGTTCATTCAATTTAATATTTCAAACGTTATATTTGTATATGTGTGTGTTTGTGTGTGTTCAACTTCAAATGTTCATGTCACTCGTTTTTGAAAATTTATTATCTGTGCAATTTGACGCATTTCATATTTTTTGGATTCGAATTTCTAAAGTTTTTTATATTTTGACCCAATTGTAATAAGACTCACTTCACTATATTGTACAGTATACGATAACAGATAATTTATATACTTAACCATCTCGCCTTTAATAATAAAATAAAAATAAAGAAGAGACGATGGATGTACAAAAAAGATACACTACCAGTAGTTAGTTAGCTATCATCATCATCACACAACATACACAACATAATCAGAATAGACAACTATGTACATATGTAAAATAAATTCGCTGCAGTTTTGGTTTTTTCGGTTTAAAATTTCAAACGAATTTAAGAAAAACAAACCGACTGTATACTGTGAGCAGAAAAACAGACAAAAACAAAATGGGGCGTTTACAACAGGAAGTGGGTTTGTATCATTCCTCGACTGAATATACAACAATTTTTCGGCTACTTTGAAAATTTTTTGTTGACCCAGAAAATGTGTTGTGATATTTATACAGATATATACATACATAGCTCTGATATATGTGTACATACATATATTGAATATAAAGTTTGTTAACAAAACGATGAATGAAATGAAGAAAATGTCAAAAAGTTAAATATTATAGGAACGGAACAGAATTTTCATCTTCATTTTTTTTTTTTTTTGTTATTTTGTCTTAAGACAGTATATAAAAATGAGTCTATAAATTAAACGGAGTTCTTTCATTCAATGTCAAGATATCATGTTTTTTTTTGTGTTTTATGATGCTTTTGAAAAGGGGTGACTGATGTGTTATTGAAAATTTTGCGGAATGTGCTGCTTATATGTAAAAAACCAGTAAAGTAACAGATTTTTTAAATTTAATCATTTAAGTCGCGTTTATGCCAGATTAACAAAGTTGTAATCAACACGTGTAATGAAATTAATGAAATGTTCAAGTTTAATTTCGAATGTCACCATTTCCTGGCCAAGATATACATTCATAAGATTGGTATCGTTGCATGGGGATGTAGGTCAGAGGTAGAGCATTGAATTTGCAGTTGAAAGGCCCGGATTAGATCCCAAGTATCTCCAGTTTTTTTCTTAGTTGGAGGTTGGAGGCTTAAACTTCTCAAATTCGAACAAATGCCAACCTTGTGGTGATGTGCCATACTAGATTTTTGATTCATATAAAGTAGGCTAGATTTTGGATTGGTAATAAAAGAAAAATCAAAATACGAGAACTTCGTCCTTCAATTATATGTAAATGTCAATAATAAACTTATAAAAAATAAAAAAATTAATAACCTGTAATTATTAAATAAATTACAAAATATTCAAAATTGGAGTCAGATATTAATAATTAATTATCCCCATAAATTGGTGACTGTCCGACATGGCAGCCGGGCATGTATATTGGATTAACATTCAGATTCTATCGACATTTTGATTTCGATAATCGTGAGGCAACATCACAGACATCACTTGCATTTTTCACCAAATTGCGATATTTTATTTACGATATTCGGAAACATATGAAAATTATCGTTGCAGCTGTCTGTATATCTTTTAAATTCGGTAAGTGTTTCTCTCGAATTACACTTTTTATATCAACTTTGTGCTGGATATTTTTCTAGTATAACGCTTTCCACTTCTCCTGCGAAGGAAATTATTGATAATTCATCATCATCAGAACGTCAACGTTGATGAGGTTCCTTCTTCTTATATATTACGAATAATTTACATGACTGCTTTATGGCAAGTGAAGATATACTCGTCCTTCAACATCAAATAATTTTAATTCAGCAATCTCTTTAGCTTCGGCAAATAATAATATTAGTTCTGTTGCATTTAAAGCTCCATCATCATTATTTAATCAAAATCCTAATGTGTTGTTTAAAATTATGAACCAAGAATTTTCGTTAGCAGGAATTAGGTCGGAACATACTATGTATTCAAATGCCGTAAATGCACTTGATTCTAGATATCACATTACCCTCGCGGATTTAATTTCGCATGATAAAGTTCATCAGCGTTATACAATTATTAGAGATGAGGTCATTAAAGTACTCCGCAAACCAGCGAGGGCTAAAGTGAATAACTTTTGACATGGTTTGAGTCTGGATGACAAAAAACCACCTAAACTACTAAACAAATTTAGGTTGAATGCGGGCAACACATATTCAGAAAAAACTTTGCAACAATTCTGGCTAAAACGATTACCTTGTTATGGTTTAAATTATCCTATCTAGAGCATACAAAATATTGGAATTCATGGAGCATATACAACTTGGTGCAATTAAACAAATATCTCTTTCAATTCTGTCTCGTTTCCTTTAATTCCAAATTCAAAATGTTCGACTAAGACAAAATTCTTATTTCGATTTGGATGCTAAATTCGGCCAATTTAGAACCCAAATTCTATCAGAAATAATAAAACAAAGTTTTAAATGCTCATCAAGTTGTTGACGAGCAACCAAATGGTCGCCTATTAATTCTTGATTTAATTACCTCAATCAAATTTTTGGTCGACACTGGAGCTGATGGACACTAAAGCCGTTACAACATGTAAACTATTTCAAGCAAACGGAACATCAATTCAGGAACTTTTTAAGTGGAAATTCATCATTGCGGATTTTTTGAAAAATACCAGAATAGTGATTAATTTCGATGCTGTTTCATTCAAAAAATGTTTTTGTCAAAAATTCTCGCTCTTCGAGTTTACTTGGCCTCAGGAATGCTGCACAAACTTTACAAAGATTAATGTATTCTGTATTATTAGGGTTAAATTTTGCTTTCGTTTACTTATACGATATCCTAATTGTGTCTAAATCTTATAAATAACATCTAGAACATCTAGAGATTGAGACTTAAAAAATTATCAGATAATGGTTTAATCAACAATCCTAACAAATGTGTATTCACGAATTCTGGATATATAATTAATGCACAAGGCATTTTATCCGTTCAAGACAGAGTCGAAATAATTTAAAATTTTGAACGACTTTTACCTGTCAATCATCTTAAGCGATTTTTGGATATGTTAAGCTTTTATATACCTTTTCTTCCAAATGTTGCAACGGATCAAATCTTACTTGATCACTTTTTGAAAGGCTACAAGAAGAACAGTAAAACTTCTTTTGAATGGTTCTATTGAACAGTAATATTTCTACTGGGCCCGATTCCTTTAGTCGTATCGCTTGTCCCGCTAAATAAAAGGCAAGCTTTCATATTCCTTCTAGAAACCCTCTATGGCTGCTATGAAAAAATCTTATTGCACTGATTTATTGCACTGATTGTTCTGGTCACGATATATTTTCAAGTGAGCGGTAGCTGTGCTAAATGACTATTGTCGTAAAAAGTTAGTGCAATATGATATTTTCATAGAAGCCGATTAAGGTTTATAGAAGGAATATGAATACTTGACTGGTATTTGGCGAGAGAAGTAATACGACTAAGGGAATCGGGCATTAAGAATCTTTGAGAATCAACACTTCTTGCACAACTATCTTTTACTGCGCGAATAGCAATTATGTTAGACGCAAAGGACTTGGCAATTCTGTTAGTAGTTCAGCAGTAGGTTGCGGACAAGACAGAGTCGCTTAGTTTTTTCCCTGTTCGTCTAAATGATACGTAACAAAAGTACGGTGCTTATGACATAGATTTGCTTGCGGCTTATTAAGCACTTTACCTTGTTCACAGACCATAAACCACTCATCTATGCCTTTTATCAGAAACCGGAAAAAGCATCACCAGTTCAATTTCGACATTTAGATTTTATTACCGGATATCCATTATATCTCAGACATTAATAAAGTCATGACAGATAGGTTATGCTAAAATTGCAGATGCTGAATTCAAAGACACAGAATTCCAAGAAATATTACGTAACCATTTTTGTACGTCACACAAATTCATGCAATTCCCGCTAAATTTGAATTTGAATTTCGAAACAAGTTTTTGAAACTTATCATAATTTATCTCACCCAGGAATAAAGGCTTCTTCTAAATTATTAATTTGACCAGGCCATCGGTAAATATTCACCTCGCCTATATTTACTTAGACATAATTGGTCCCTTACCGGTTTCTACTAATGAACGATTCTGCGTGACATTAATTGATAGATACACGAGATGGGCTGCAGTTGTTCCTAAACCAACCATAACTGCGGCCACCGTTGCATTTGCTGTGTTCTTAATTCGAATCAAATTTATTTTCTGAATCACGACAACTAGTTACCATACAAAAGCTAATGGTATGATAGAGAGATGGCATCGTACCTTAAAAGCTGCCTTCATATCTGATAGCCGACCAGATTGGACTTCAATTTTGCCAACAATACTGCGTTTGGGTTAATTCTTCATTTAGGGAGGAGTTAAAAACCACTAATGCCGAAATTGGAAACATTTGGACAGTTCTTCGGACATCAATATTCCTCAATCCGAATTCGTTCAAAATTTAAAAAAAGCATTTCGCTGAAATTAGATCGACCCCAGCATCTAAAAATTCTGACGTCAAATTTCTTGTAAGGAAATACTTAACACTTGTTCACACGCCAAAGTACCGACGAGTTAAGGAATGTACTTCAAGCACCTTATAACGGATCATTTCTGGTAATCAGTCGAAATAAAAAGTTCTTTACCATACACTTAGTAACGGTAAAGATACAGTAGTTTCTGTGGACCGATTCAAACCTTGTTGCATTCAACCAATTCCTTTGACATTACCGGATATTCTTTATGATAACATTGTTGATCCGTTACTGTTATCCAATTCTAAATTAATTGTTTCCACTATTCCATCTAAAGTAAAAGTCACGTTTGATCGTTTATCTAAATTTTAAAATGATCCAGTGGTTACAAGAGCAGGTCGTCAAATAAAAATTCAAGAAAAATTTTTAAGGTTCCGAAGGCATGAAATTTTATTAATTTTGAAATTAAAAAAATTTAAAAACAATAACCTGTCTGATTTGAAAGGCAAATCCTATACTCACTTATTGAAAGAAAGTGAAGTGAATTATTAATGCTCCAATCGCGGTTTAGGAAGTCAAAATTAGCTGTTTTCCATTGACATGAGCAATCTACTCACAAGTACTTGTAGTTGTTACTAAAATTTTCGTTCCATTTGGTATCTACTCACAATTACTTGCAAGTAGCAAATTTGTCCCATTGTAATACAGCTAATGATACCTTGACAGGATCAATCCAAATCACTTTGTGAATCTATTAATTCTGATTCCGATTCAATTATTTTTCCTTTTTTAGGTTTCTAATACTTCTATAAGCTTTGGACCTCATCATTTTCCTCAAACTTAAAATTTTTCTTGTTAGGTTTTCTTGTTAATTGAATCTGCTCCTAAATTATTCGCAATTTTATCAGATTAAAATGGAAATTTTTCATCAGCTGTTTTATATAAATACAGTTGAAATTGTTAATTTCGGCTATAAGAATTTCTACAACTATATGATAGGTATAGATTCCGTGGAGTATTATGGTTGGCTACACCAAGAAGCGCCTCGATCCCGGCGGAAACAATTTTTTGTTAAATAAGCCTAAATCGCTAAAGTTTACTATCAATAAGCAATAATCAGACAATTTTTGGTCGAATTAATACTAAAAGTGCAAGCCTAATTTATTAAACGTGATCTCTATTGCACCAAATACTTACCATTTATCAACTTATCATTTTTTTGAACTTGGAAAATGTTTGTAGAGAGGTAACTCGAAAAAAATTGAGGCAAAAAACCGAGACAAAAAATCTACGCTGACGCAAACACCAACGATCGGAATGGACTTCTAAAACAATTTAGAATATAACTTGGTTATTTCTTAGCTCATTATGATGAAATTCGACAAGTTCGATTGAAACGGGATCTAACATGATGTTTAGATAAAGTTTCGGAATACCATCATTAGGATATAACTTGTTTATATCACAACTTCACACAAAATGGAAATGGATTTCTCAAATGATTTTTTTAGCTCCGAGACACCACCATTCGAAGATTCACTTCTGCTGCACGGGCTCGTCATAACCTTTCGGTTTTTTGGTACTTATGTATACATGGATATAAATTCAATAAAATTCTATAAAACGGAAAAACCAATACAGTAAAACGTTAATTGTATAATCAATTTTGTTGTTTGGTAATTTTACATAAAAAATCCTCTTTCGTCATATTTTGTTTTGGCATTCCTGTACGTAATAAGATTCTTCAGTACCTAATATCTGAATTTGTGTTCTTTACTTTCTTTTACGTATAGTAATCATGAAAATTTTGAACCTTGGGATTTTTAGAGATTTATCTGTTTTGAGTCCAAAAAAGTGGCTAACCGGAAGTGGTCACTTCCTTGGTCCAGAAAATTTATTTGGCAAATATCTTAAAAAGTATAAGGTTTACAAAAAACTACTTAATACAAAATGTTTCCAAAAAATAAATAAAAAATAAAATTTATGAAAATTCGCTCTTCGTAAAAGAACGTCATGGGTTGGCCACACCTCCATTTTTTTCTTAAAAAGCGTAAATAATAAGAGTTACATGTTGCGAAATAAATATAAATAATTTTTTATAAAAAAAACTTATGAAATTTTTGCTTATGATAACAGAAAAGTTACGCAATTCTTATCACTTACGCTTTAAAAAAAAAAAAAAAAATTGCAACAACTTATCAAGTTTTAAAGTAAACCGTAATTCGTTGTGGTTTTGACAGCCTTGCGTTAAATTAGGGCAACTTATATAGGAAATTGTTATTAGATTTTATGAGCCCGTGACAATCCAAACATCTCATCACTATAATGCAACAAGATCAATTAAAATTGACAAAACCCGGTTATTTGTCACGATCATTAATCAAACATAAGTACTTAAAGAAATTTAACAGTTCACAATAATAGATAAGAAAATAAATTTTTCACACACATCACCGATTATAGTTGTATATAAAAAAATAAAAAATCTGAAACTTCTTAAAGACACAAAACAAACTGTTTCAAATTAATAATGAAATTGACAAACCGTAGAATATTATGTCCAGATGTATTTTAAATATTGTATTTGACTGATATTTCTCTAAATTATGTATGATGATGGGGACCACACATGTTCTCAAAAAATAAATAAAAAATGTTTAACGTGTTACGCCGGAACATAATTAACCTACTTAGATCTTGGTTCATAATCAGTTTCTGGTAATGTTAAGCAGTTCGGTTGCTGTTCAGTTAAATTGCTGCTCTCGCATTCCGACATTTTTAAAGCAATAAGGTTTGAATTTATATTTTATTTTATTTTATTGTACTTACTCATACATACTCGTACCAATTAAAATTTAGTTATTTCCTGTTTTCAAAAAAATTTGTGTATCAGAAATGTTTGAACATAGTCAAGGAAACTTAAAATTAGCTTATTCTCTCATCTAGATCCAGATACTTTTCTAACCTGTCAGTAATGCACATGAAATACTATTTGTAACTATCGATTTAAGCAGAGTTGCTTATAAGAAACATATTTCTTTGTGTGAAACACGAAATGATTTTTCACCCTGTATAGCTGAAAGTTTCCAAAGTAAAAAATCGATAATGCAGATTAACATTCCAGCCGAAAATAAAAAATTTAGTGGTTATCATGGATTATGCATATAAAATCATAGATTGCAATAAAAACTTTTGTAAGAAGTCTTACGTGTAAAGCCTTGTTCCACCTACTCGTGGGAAATATCGGAAAATCAGAAAATCCAAAAAAATTAGAATAAAATCAGTCTCTAGAGGGTATATCTGAAGATGAATCGTTTTTATGTGATTTGTCAATATCTATCGCTGGAAAATATTTCAATTCAAATTTCCCGTGAAAAATCTGGGAAAGTTCAATTTTCCAAAAATCATTTGAAAATTTTTATAAAATTAGCTTCTAGAGTGTTATATCTGGAGATGGATTGCATTGATGTGATTTGTCAATAGGTGTCGTAGGAAAAAAAATCAATTCAAGTTTCCCGTGGGAAATCTCGGAAAATTCGGTTTTCCAAAAATCATTAGAAAATTTGTATAAAACCAGCCTCTAGAGTGTTATGTCTGGAGATTGATCGCTTTGATGTGATTAGTCAATAGCTATCGCAGGAAAAAATATTCAATTCTGGAAAATCGAATTTTCCTAGATTTCCTATGGGAAATTTTTACTCAATTTTTTTCTTGCGATAGCTATTGACATAAGACTTTAGAGGCTGATTTTATACCAATTTTAAATATTTTTTTGGTTTCGCGAAATATCCACATTTTCGCACGAGGAACTGGAGCCAGATTTTCCCACTTAAGAATATTGACAAAAGTTTTCAATGCTATCCATGTATCCATAGTAATTTTCGGCTAAACACTATCGACTAATTATGACTTAACAGGGTTCTACATTATCGACTTTTTACTTTCGGCTAACTTTCGGCGATTTTTTAAGTTTCGGTATAACTGAAAGGATGCACATATTTCTGAAATGTTCGATGTCGCATCTTGAGCTGGGTTTAAAGACCAGTTTAAAGTACTAGAAATTTGCCTTGCGATTACGTTATTAGTTAGTTTTAGTTAGTTGCGAATTTCAAATAATTACCATTTAATCCAGCCAAATTACACAAAAATCGGGATTAAAAAAGAAGTATTGATCACAAGGGGACACTTTTTCACTACTAGCTCGGTTATTTTGCGTTTTATGAAAAAATATTAAATGGCAAAGTTATTCTTTGGGAACTTTATTATCGATATACGTAGATGGTTATTTAATTGATTTGTTCAAAGATTGATTTGTTCTTTGAGTTCAAAGAGATAGTTCAGCCTAGTTGGACAAAAATTGGGCTTTTAAAAGAAAAAGGATGGTCAGAAGCTTTGTTTTTTAAATCGATTTATAGATTAAGAACGGGAACCGTTTCCCCTGAACGGGGAAAGTGTCGGAAAAATTGATTTTCACTGCTTTTAGGGGGTCGTTGTCACGTTTCCATTAAATAACTCCGTTATTTTGCATTTTAGGAAGAATATTATGTCTTACAGTGAAATTCGATCAACAAAAAGAGGCCAATTTTGAAAAAATTGATGTTCAGCAAATATTTCACTAATTTGCTTTATATCAACAGGGGGCAAAACGGACCGATTTTTAAGTTAAATATTATTTTGAGAATTACGAATTTAAAAATGGAAAACCATAGGAATTTTAATAATTTTAAGCAGTTTAATAAAATTACCATTAGTATTAGTCCAACCTCAGACTAGAAAGTAAAAATATGGGTAATGCAGATAGTTTGGCTATCTCAGCCGAAAGTCACCAGCCGACATATAGTATTTCAGCCGAAATATATTTTAAATAAAATGAAAAATTAATCAAACAACCTATAAACCGGTATTTTAATGATGTGATTTTACGGCTGGATTTTTGTTTGTCTCTGGTTACCATATGAATTATATGTTAAGTTTCATGAGAAGAGCCAAATATAAAATTTAAAAATTTAAATAAATTCTACGTAATTTCATTTTAGCCTGTTTATTATAATGGAACGAACGACAATAAATTTAAACCGCGATGAATGTTTAACAGAGGTTATTCTGGCTGAAGAAGAAGAATGGTCCCATCATATTGTTGTGTGTAAATGTTTGACAAACAACAATTTCTCGTGTGAAAACTTACAGAAACACATGATCATTAAAGACGCGCTGAATAAGGCAGGGGTCGAGTCGCAATGGATACTCAGGATCGTTTTATAATAATTATAATATTAAGAGAGATACAACTGCAAATGCAACTTAAGGGTTGCCTACAATCTTCAAGTAAGCTCTGATAAAATAAGGGGATGCCTCGCATAGCACAACTTGCATCCTATAACACCAACAACAGCATTAACAGTAGAAAGAAAAAAAAAAAAGAATCGAATCGAGATCGAGAAAAAAAAAGAATCGAGTCGAGATTCTCACTGTTTTCTTAAAATCGACGAGCAAAATTCTTCCGACGGCCTAATGTGCGCATAATGCTCAATAATAGCAATATTCGTGAAACAACTTTATTTGGTAGCGTTCTGTAATTGTATGGGATGCAGTTTCATTAGCAGCGCCCGCGGAGCTTCATATAGTACTGAACGCTCTTTAAATAATTCACGGTACATTACATGCATCTAGAACCCCTTACTATTTGCACCGTACATTGCAAACAATTTTTTTTCTCATCCATTAAAACACTGCAGAACTGTTGAGAGGGAGTATTTAGAAGAGGTTCATATTCATACTCTGACCTGGCAATGCCCCAGCCCGACTTTAATCTTATTAAACACAGCCATTTGAACCCCACCAACCATCCTTCTAGAGTTAAGTCAACATCTGGTGCAAAGAAGTCTAGTTTCAATCCGTTGCCGTGAATATCAGGGGTATTCATGGGTGGGGCTCCCCACACATGAAATTGCCCTGATAATTTTTGTGTCACTATTGGCTAGGCACACTAATTGAAACACTTTCCAGACATGACGCTTCAAAGGTGGAATTTATACAAATTTTTAAATTGTATATGGCCTTTCATTCAAACGAATTTTGCTAGACTCCCGCCATGAAACTTGACCTGATAAATTTTCTTGGCATAACTGTTGGCCTAACCAACTACTTGAGACACTTACCAGACTTGACACTATAAAGTTGAATTTATACAAGGGCCTTTCATTCAAACAAATTTCCCGGGGGCTCTTAATGAACCACTTTCCAAATATGACACTATAAGCGTTGAAATTATACAAATTTTTAAATTACTTTGGTCCAAAAAGACCAAAGTATTGAAATCCTGTCAAAAATGTCCAAAAATTTGGTTAGCCGAAAACCATTTTTCTCGACGTTTTGAAAGTCTGAGTCTGAAAAAGCAAAAAAAAGGTCCATCTGTCTGTAGTTCTGTACCCATGGTATCTCGAGAATGGATTTTCCGATTTGGATTTTTTTCCTCCAATCTATTTCTATGGTCAAGGCAAAGAGTTTAAAAGCTTTTGCAACCTGTACGTTGAGAGGGTCCGGTACCTGTCATACGAATTGACCCAAAAATCTAGTTATAAAAATATTTAATAATTTTTTATAAGTGCTGGCTGGTTGGAATATTGACTTGGGCATTGAGTTTGGGGTTGAGTTGAAGGTCAAGTTAGTAGTCAATTTGCGGGTTGAGTTAAAGTTGAGTTGAAGTTGAGTTGGGGTTGGATTGGGATATAGTGAGCAGTTGACCTATTTTTTATACCTATATGCTGGTTTGAGGATTGAATTTGGCGCAGAGTTTGCGGTTGAATTGAGTGTTAAATTGGATTCCGTTTGCAGGTTGAATTGGGGTTGAGTTGGGGTTGGATTATGGTTTAGTGAGTAGTTTATGTGTATGATATTTAAATAAATCAACACGAGTTGAGTGATTTGAACCAAACTATACAAATCTTGACCCCTATTATGATTGTCGAGTCGATCGACAATCGACACGACTCTCTGTTGCCTTTTCCTTTTTCGTATTGTTTTATCAAATGAAAAAACGAAAACGTAATACAGAGTCGTGTCGATTGTCGATCGACTCTTGAATCATAATAAGGGTGATTGTTTAAGACTTAGGATAGCTCACGGTTATTATCTCAAACCTCTATCTCCTTCTTGATGGATGATCAGATCCAAAATTACTAAGGAGGAATTTCTAAAACTTCACCAATTGAGTTAATTTTTGGATTATAATTCTTTTAACGGTGATCTTGACAAAGAGGGTGATATTGGTTAATGGTAATGATGGTGATGATGGTGGTGGTATGATGGTGATATGGTGGTAAGATGGTGTGATGGTATGATGGTATGATGGTATTTTGCGTAATGGTATGATGGTATGATGGTTTGAATGTATGATGGTACGATGGTATAATGGTATGATAGTACGATGGTATAACTGTATGATGGTACAATGCTATTATGGTACGATGGTATGATGGTATGATGGTATGGCGGTACGATGGTATGATGGTATTTTGGTATAATAGTATATATACTATCACTGCTCAAAAATCTTGCGCACCTATTGAAACCACATAAATATATATTTTTTTTAAACTCAATTACACTGTTTAAATTTTTTGGCGCGCCATTTGGTAACATTTCGAGAGTGTCACTATAGCCTCAAGCCAATAGCACGGTGCTAGGACCGTTAGCCTGGTTTCGGCAGTCATCTAAAATTGGTTGGGCTCACGTACACCCCAGTGTGCCGAGTAAAGTGAAATTTGCAATTTTGAGGATTATTATTCATTACAATAAAACCATAATTTACAATAATTTACAAAAAAATAAATTCATTTGGTTTTTAAATCTAATAATATAAAAGTTAAATATTCCAGTCTTAATTTTAAGGATAATTTATTGCACATCAATACGTATATTTTCACTCCTTTTTTTACGCAAAATAAAAAGTCTTCATTCTATGTCATAAAATTGACTAAAATCTTAGAATCGAGGGAATAGGGTATTTGCGCAATTTATTTATTTTTTACTCTCTCTATTCGAAAAATATTTATTTTTAGATTGTTTGGAAAATAACGGGATTTTCAGCGGATTTTTTTCAAAATAAATTTCTCTGTGTATAGAAAAGTAACGGTATTTCGAATGGAACTTTCCAAAACGAACCCTGAAAATCATAAGTGGCCTTACTTTATAAGCGTAAATATTTGTAGTGACACTAATAAAGCCCATAAAATATACCAGTACCTCATACTGAGCCTGCTCTGCTGTTGATACTGATGAAGATTTTTCTGACACATTAGAAGAAGAAAACGAAGAAGGGAACGAAATCATGTACGTTGAAATGGAGGACGTCACGTTAAATAAACTCATTTTGGGGAGTGAAAAATTGATTTTTTGTGGGATACAAGATGCCCTAATCGGAGATTAGGTGTATAAAATTATTTATTTAATTGGGCGAAAACTATTTCTCGTTCTTTCTCTTTAGCCTTCTAGACGTCGACAATGTAACGCTCCCCTCTCGATTTCCTCTTTCTACACCTGCTTTCTCCCTGCCTTGCTACTAGGCTTCCCGTAGCAAAATAATTATAAATAAATAATTATTTTCGTAGATCGATTTTCCTGCATTAATTCCTGGTCCAGCAGGTGATGCTGCCAATGCTAATACTATTGAAAAATTTTGGAGTTACCTTTTTAATAAGGAGATAGAATACTAATAAAAAAATCGAAGCTGAATGTGCTTTTCTTGTTGTTGAAGATCGACAAAAGAGTTACCATCACCATACTGATGAACTCGAGACTAAAGCGTACATCGGAGGTTTATATCATACTGGTTTATGGAAATCGACTGTGGTATAAAAAAACGGCATCACGTTCTACAGAGGTGTTTTCTCAAAGCACAGATTTACTTTTTTATCATCGTGTCTGCGTTTTGACGACAAACACACAAGAGATCCAAATGATCGATTGCACCCATTCGCAAACTTTGGAATATTTTTATCAATAATTGTAAAAAAAACTACACACCCTGTAGTACATGTACTCTAGATGAGGAGTTGTTAAGTTTTAGAGGCCGTTGTAAATTCCGTATTGGGAAGTTTGATCGAGTTTTCATCGCGAATAGAAGTGACAGGCAAATTGTTTTCCGAAAATAATTTTCTGCTACATTAATAAAATAATTTTTAATTGTATATTGACTTTATAGTGTGATAAATGGTGATTGGGAGTTTTGATATACTGAATTTATGTACATAGTACATTTATTGTTATTGTGGGTTCCTGTTTTGTGTTTTCGTTACTTTTTGTTGGTGTTGTGTTCTTCCATGTTATACTTCTTGAATTCATTTTATAATGATTTCAAAAAAGAATAATTGTATATAATATGTACTATAGTATTAATTTAAATAATTAAGTAAAATTATAATTTTACAAATAATATGTGTTTGTGTAAATTAATACTCGTTGTGAGTGTATAGTATAATCTAAGTGTAATTAAGTATTGTGGATTATACAGAAACAATAGAAAGATTTTGCAATGAATAATTGCTGTGTGTGTGTGTGATGCTGTAGTGACGGAGAAATTTTTTGTTTGTGCTAATGCGTGTAAATGCATTATACACAGTAAATGTGCCTGGGTTGATTCAGATCTAGTATTTGACGTTATTGCTAGTATATCAAATTTTTCATGGACATGCAATGTGTGTGAAAACCGTTCGGACGTTCATAGTGCTAAAATTGCTACAATTATTGCTGATCTGGATAAATTAAAACAGTCGAGACGGCCTTCATCTCAAGATAGCCGTGATGTAGTGACGGGCACAAGCATACCCACACCATTACAATACCCAGTGTCTTCGTTGGCAGCATCATCATCACCTTCATTAACATTACCTTCATCTTTATCGTCATCCAACCGGAATTCGATTCAAAAAAAGAAAAAAAATCAGGGGTAATAGTATAAACAAAGAAAGATTACCTGTTATCACAAATGGAACTGGGCCATCAGCAAATACTCGGTCAAAAGACACAATTATTGATAAAACCGTACCATTGATGCAAGTAACAGTACCAGTAAGTTAGTAGCTGATATATCGTCGCAGTCAAAATGCAACAATAACAGAAACAATAATAATAATATTATTGGGAATAATGTTATTATTGGGTCATCAGTTGCAGTTGACAATGTCATTTGTGCAGCTGATGCAAGAAAATGGTTCTTCATTTCCCGCCTTCGGAACTCAACAACGGAAGCTGAAATTATGAAGTATATCAAAGGTAAATTTGATATTCACGATTTTCGTTGCCTTAAACTAAAGCATCGGTTTCAAATGGAGTATGTTTCATTTAAAGTGAACACTTCAGCAAACATGGTGGACAGATTGTTGGACGGAAATATGTGGCCAGTGGGTGTACTGGTTAAAGAATATGTGAATCCGGATATTTATCGCCAATTTTTTTTCAACGGAGCCGTCGCATACAGTCTCCAGTTTAGTAAATTACAAAAAAAATATTAATAATAATGACAGTAATAATAAAACTAATAATAATAATAATAACGATAATACGAATATTTATAATATTGATGCTAATAATGGTGACGAAGAAGTGGGTAATTATGTGACTAACGATAAATATTGGTTTAATATATATTACCATAACACGGGTGGAATGCGCACAAAAGTGGATAAATTTTTTACATCGGTTATGGAAGAAGATTATGACATCATAGTCATAACTGACACATGGCTGGTTCCTGCTATAAAGAATGAGGAATTCTTTCCTGCCTATTATATAGTTTTCCGCAGAGATCGGCACGAAACTGGAGAGTGTCTGGATGTTGGTGGTGGTCTTCTAATAGCTGTAATAAATCAGTATAAATGTCTACAAATTAATATTGCATCCGGTGATATTGAAATCTTCTTAGTAAAGGTAAAAATGACCAAAGGAAATCTTTTCGTTTGTGCTACGTATGTTCCCGGGAAATCTACAAGTGAATTCCTTAAGGAATTTATCGATATAATTGGAAATAAGATTCATCCCAAAATGGAAGAAAATGATAGTTTGTGCATCGTGGGTGATTTTAACTTTCCAAACTTTAAATTGGAAACGAATTGATGGAATACTTACACCGTTTGGTAACACTGCCAATACTTCTTTCGTGATAGATTCATTTTTTGAAATGGGTCTAAGACAACATAACGAAGTGCACAATCAGAATGGCTCACATTTGGATCTTGTTTTCACTGACGATAATTTACATCCATCAGTGCAATCTTGTGAAGACCTGGCTCGCTCATCAAGTATTCATCATACGCCGTTGATAATTAAGTTAAGTTTTCAATGTTTTGACGATTATGTTTCAAATGATAATATTTTAATCTTTGATTTTAGAAATGGTGATTATGACTCTCTAAATGGATTTCTTGAAAGTATTTCCTGGGATTTCCTTTGTAATGAGAAGGATATTGAAATTATGACTAGCCGGTTTTACGAAATTTTGTATGAGGGGATGGATCTATTCATTCCAAAAATTGTCAACAAACATAATTCGTACCATGAAAAGTGGTTTAACAAAAAACTGGTTAATTTATATAACCGTAAAACCAAGGCACACAAACTGTATAAAAAGATGAACACATCAGCTGATTATGCATTGTATTCTCACCTTCGGTATGAGTTTAAGTTTTTGAATCAATTTATGTATGGTAATTATTTGTTAGAAATTGAATCTGGTATCAAGTCCAATCCATCGTGTTTCTGGCATTATATTAACTCTAAAAGAAAATCTGTTGGTTATCCTTTACCCATGAGTTATAATGATAGGCAAGCTCATGATCTAAATGCTGTTTGTGAATTATTTGCAACATTTTTCAAATCCGTTTATTCAGTCGAAAATGTTTTAACATCTCCCAGTGACCAAGTCTTGGTCAATAATCATATTCACGGTATTTCTTCTTTTACGGGGGAACAAATCAAAATGGCTTTAGCCGGAATTAATAGTAAAATGTCTATGGGCCCTGATGGTATTCCCTCACTACTCTTAAATAATTGCGCCGAAGCCTTAAGTGGCCATTTAGCACATTTATTTAATTACAGCCTTAGGCAAGGTATTTTTCCCCAGTGCTGGAAACCCTCGTATGTAATTCCAGTATTTAAATCGGGACCTAAAAATTCAGTTGAGAACTATAGAGGAATAGCTATATTATCTGTTATTCCTAAACTTTTTGAAAAACTGGTAAAGGATTGTATTTATCTTAATATTAAAAACTTAATTGTTTCCCAACAGCACGGTTTTTTTTTCTGGTAGATCAACGACAACCAATCTTGCGGTATTTGTTAATGATGCGATATGCTGTTTAGAAAAAGGTGCCCAAGTTGACACTATCTATACAGATTTCAGTAAGGCCTTTGACAAAATTAATCACAAATTATTAATTGATAAATTGATTAAACTGAATTCTAATTTTATTCCTATAAAATGGTTATCATCTTATTTGTCGCAAAGGTCTCAACTAGTACGTATTGGTCAAAATTATTCTGAGAAGTTTACAGTCTCATCTGGTGTTCCTCAGGGTAGCCATTTAGGTCCATTATTATTTATTCTACTTGTTAATGATATTGTTACATGTTTTAAGTTTTGTAAATGTCTGTTATATGCAGATGACCTTTATATTTACGCTACTATCCGAAATGGTGCAGACGTTTTATTGGTACAACAGGACCTTAATCGGTTTAGTGATTGGACTACAGAAAATCGTTAAGCTCTCAATATCTCCAAATGTAAAACAATGTCATTTGCACGAATTAAGTTATTAATTGTAGCTCCGTACAGTTTACAAAACGTGGAAATAGATACTCGTAGAGTTACTCAGTTTATTGATTTAGGTGTTTTGTTTACAGATAACCTAAGTTTTACTGAACATATAGAAATGATTGTAGCTAGAGCCGGCTCGATGCTCGGTTTCATAAAGAGACATGCTCGTCTATTTTCTGACCCATATACTCTCAAGACATTATATACTGCTTTTGTTAGGTCTATTTTGGAATACGCTGTAGTTATCTGGAGTTCTGGTTATAAAATCATTAGTGATCGTACTGAGCGGATTCAAAAAAAGTTCTTAATATTTGCCCTCCGAAAACTTCCGAGGTCAACTTCAAGATTTAGTTTACCTTCTTATGCCGGTCGTTGTACACTTTTGAACATTCGTAGTCTTGAATTCAGAAGAAAGATGATTCATGCAGTATTTGCTCGGGATGTAATTTGTGCTAAGATTGATTGCCCGGTATTGCTTGACTTATATTCATTTTACGTTCCTAAGAGAATTCTTCGTCCACGACAGTTTAGACTGAGTATTGCTTTTCATCGTACGAATTACGGAATTGATGAACCGGTCGCGCGTACGTCAAAATATTTTAACCAATATTCAGAATTTTTCGATTTTAACATTTCAAGGGATCGTTTTAAGAGTCGTATTCGAAATAATAATTTGTAACTCTTTTTATATACAAAATTATTTGTTAGTGCTGGTAATAAATAAATAAATAAATATATGAAAGAAAAGCCTGATAAATACGGATCGAAAATTATTAGTCTCAACGATGTAGAAACTTCGTACATGGTAAATATTTTTTAGATGAATAATGAAAAATTTGTAGTAGAAAAGCAGAAATAAGGTTAGTTTCTTTTCCTTTCAGATTTATGCTATCCCATACTTAGGTAAAAGTTTTGCCATTATACAAAGAGAAGAAGCTGTACCAGATTATTAATTTCGATTGGTCACTGAGCCTGTTTACAATACCAATCGATCAGTCGTATGCGATAACTTCTTCACAATTCCACTGATTACAAATTACTGGAACTGTGAAGAAAAATAAACGAGAAATTCCTGCTGAAATGAAAGTTGCTCCAGAAAAACGGAAAATTTGTTCTAATTGTTTTCTCTTTCATGCACACGGTAGAAATAACCAATGGAAAACAAAATATCGTGAGACATTTTAATGTAACGAAAGGAGGAACCGACAATTTTGATAAACTGTGCCGGCCACATATTTTTTTGGAATTTTGCTTAACTGCAAATATAAGAATAGCACTTTTAATAAAAAATAACAGCGATAGAATGTCTCGAAAAAGAGGTACACAACATGTACACTGTGGAGGGATATCAAGATTGGCATTGCAGCAATTTTAAAGAAAGATCTTCCATCAGAAAAACATCATTGGAAACGGGTTCAGTTCGATCATCAACAGAGATGTGCATTGTGTTAAAGAAAGCATGATAAAAAGTGTAGAAAAAGCTGTGCAAGTTATACTCGTCCGGTTTGTGATACACACAACTTAACGATTTGAGTCGAATGTTTCGGTGGGATGTGAAATTGGTTGTTAGTTTTTTTTTATTCTTTTCTACTTTTCTCAAAAATATTTTGATATAAAATTATTATTATTTTGATTTAAACAATAAATTTTATTTCATCTCAGAATAATTAACATTTTTTAAAGGGACACTTAATTATTAATTTTTTTCTCATAGTGATTCACCAGTAGAAAACTTACCTAAATTTTTAGACCAAAATATGTAAAAGATATGTGAAATAGTTTATTTATTAAAATGGCTTTTGTATATGGGGTGGTTATGATCCCTGTGTACCCCGAGTACCGAATGTGCCGAATAAGGGTTAAGTGAGTTGTTCCGTTCAGGAATTATTTAAGGGTTGATTTGGGGTTCGGTTAAGGGTTGATTTGAAAGCTGATTTGGATTTCATTTGATGATTGAGTTTAGGGCTGGGTAGGCGGTAAATTTGGTGATTCCATTTATGATTGTGTTGCGATTGAGTTAGAGGTTGAGTTGTAAATTCAGTTGGAGGATGAGCTGAAGATTGAATTAACAGGTTCATTTGGGGATTGATTTGGGAGTAGTTGAATTAATTTTCAAGACCGAAAACTTTCCGATAACTTTAATGGGATCCAATTTGTTCCTTCGCTTAGTCGCCGAGTTTTGTCTAATTCGCCCGGAATATTTCTTTTTACTCAAATTAATTTTATCGAAATGTAATTTACTGTATAGAACAAAATTCCTTTGTATTCTTTGCTAAAATTCTAAATAATCGAGTTATTAGGAACAACTTTTCCCGTTTGTGCAAGGTCGGGATTTGAATTCTTATTCTATGTGAAAAAAATCATCGATTAAAAAAAAAAAAACTTCTGATCAATTTACTCGTACATACTTACTTTTTAAATCCTAACTCTGCTCAATTCAAAAAATTCAGTTATTTTTTCAATAAATCTTCAAAACAAAGTGTTTTTCTTTTATTTGACAAAAATTCTTAACAAAATTTTTACATTTAAATTTATATAAATATATAAATGAATTAAATTGATTTATAACCATAATTATTAATTTATATACATTTTAGAAGATATAATTAAATTTTTTAATATTACTTAGTTCTTGTATCTTTAAATTAAATCGATCCCAATCCCAAGAAAATTATTTTTATTCAAATTTTTTTTAAATTTTTTAATATTTAATAACAACAATTGGTTTATTTATTTGATAATTATGTATTACTACAATATACATATGTATACATTTATTGTATTAAATTACAAACTAATCATATACGAGAGAGTGTGGTTGTGTGTATGTCACAAAAACGATTACTTTGCATCGAATTTCAAATGCGACGACTTAAAACTAAAATTCGTATGTTTTTAAAAATAATAACAAAAAGTTGTATTAATAATAGTACAGTTTAATGTTTATACATTTAAATATTATTTATAAAATTAAGTCACGTCTTATTTATAATTATCGATTTTTAAACAATATACATACAATTTGTTTGACTTCAGTAATATTGATTAAATTGTTTTATTTATTTTTTTGTTTTAAATGTTTTTTGCGTGTACTGTACACATATACACATTATTTTTACAACAACAACAAAAAACTGTTTATGATAAAAATTAACATAAAAACTAATCATAATGTTGTGAGTTGTAACTATTATAATTATATTCAAATAATACATGCTGCTTATGCTTATATATGATATTAATATTAATGTAAGAGAAATACGATTTTATCGTTATAGAATAATTGTTCATATGTACGCTAATAAGAGAGAGTGAGATCTTACTTCTTAACATCTGTTGCAAGATAGGCTTCTTTTGTGTAATTATAACATTTATTATGTAATCGATTGTAGATATAAGTATTTAAAATAGACCGGTTCGAATTTTATAAATTTGGAACTCTCGCCAGAAGTGTTTGTAATCAACTCTCCCGCGGGCCGCGGACCGCGGGCTCAAGATCGAGTGACTTAATTCGGATTAAAATCCGGAAAATAGGTGCAGCTCCCTAGACAAGATGAATTATTATAATACTGATTGATTTTATTTTAAACGGTATTACAATGAATGACCTTAAGAATACAGTCGTCCTTGTCAAATTTTTTCTTACATGTTATTTTAAATTAGATATGATGATCATTGAGATGATGATCTACGATTTAATACTGTACTTAATATCTAATAGAAATAAATTCTAAATCTAAAATGTGTTTAAATTAAATATAAATATTCTCACATGTTCCACATAACCATGTGACTGGCGCTTATTTTTAACTATTTAAATTGAAATATGTATACGAGTATTGACAATATTCTAATTTAAATCGTACGGCTTGTATGTTATCTATTTATATTTATGTACTATCTTAAAACACAAAAAACTTCATTCATCATCTTCATCTCGCAAAGTTCACATAAACAAACAAAAAAAAAAAAAAATGTCGAATGATTAATGATCAATGATGATATTATTTATTTATATGGCTTCGAATTTTGTTACCATTAAGAATTGTGAGGAAACCGAAATCATATTTTTTCGATCACATTACAAAGAAACCTATCTTCAACTTAATACAAAAGAAAAAAAAAAAATTAAAATAAATTATTAAAAATTATAAAATAATGTTATCCCGTTTATCGTTAAATTCTCATTTTTAAATCTTAAATTTTAAGTTATTTACACATTATTGTTTTTAAAATTAATCTTCTTAAACAACTAAACTTAGTCCTAATTATAACCCGCTAGCACTTGCTAGTCCGCCATGATGATGCATACCACTATTTTGAAAATACATATAATAATTGTACGATCCGGGTGTTGTTGCATTCGATGGATCCACCATTTGTGTTGTGGCCATAGAATGTGTGGATGGGATATGTGTTTGCCCCGTTGGACTTCCATTGCACGGTGATCGTAATGCGGCTGCTAGTGTGGCCTGATGATGTGCTCCCGCTAATATATCGGTTACTGAATGTGATGACGGCCAACAATGATTTCCACGATAGCCGACTGTTGTTTGCGGTGGTGAGGGGCTGCCACTACATCCGTTCGGACTTTTTAGTTGGCCTGCATATGAATATGATGGATAAATAGGATTGTACAAATGAGAATGATGCCCAGTTTGTGATGAATGTGATAAATTTCCTAGTTTATTGCGTAGTATCCGTGAAATGGAACTAACACTTGGTACATTATTTTTATCACATACGCCATCGGTGAGAAGTCGATCACGAATTTCCCACGCAAAAATTCCTGGATCTTTTTGTTTTATTTCACGTATATAAGTGACCACTTTTGGTGTTGTGACCCGTGGTTTTGAACCACCAATCGCACCTGGTAATATTGATCCGGTTTCATGGTAGCGTGCCAATATTTTTGATACACAGCCATGGCTAACGCGTAGTTGCCGCGATATATCGCACGGTCGAATACCGACGCGGGCTAATTCAACGATACGGATTCTTGTTTGATTCGGAAGGGGTCGGCCATTTACGAACACACCACCCAATTGATTTACTTCGCCGTATTGTTGTGATTGGGTATCTGGAAAGAGAAAAGAAAATGAAATTTGTTTAGAAGATTGTACAATGTAAGATTCAATATGAATTTTAAAACCTATATACAGGGAAAAAAATTTGAAATGTTATAAACGTTTGTGAAGCCAATTTAAATGAAAGGAATATTGTAGCTTCGTTCAATAAAAGTTAAATGACCGATGGCCGCAAGACGGAATGCGATATATGTGGACGTTTTTGTTTGGTGTTGAAAGGCCGAATGTTGAAAGGCCGAACGTCGAAAGGCCGAACGTCGAAAGGTCGAACGCCGAAAGGCCGAATTTGTTCGAAGGCCGAATGTGTTGAAAGGCCGAATGTCCAAAGGCCGAATGGATCAAAGGGCCGAAGGGCTGATTGTCGATAGATATCGTAAAATGATTTAAATAAATTGAAAATATACGTGCTAATAAATTCCGGTAATATATTGGAATTAGAAACTAGAAATTTTTTCAACAATTTGTGGTTTTTCTGTTTCTCATACTGAAATAAAATACTCTTACCAATGCTCCACTCCGCGCAAGGATAACAAGACATTATGTAGCAACATTTTGTTATCAAATTATAGCTGATCGTATTTAATAAAAAATTAATGGGGTCTTCTGCCAATTAAATTTGTCTATTTCTTGATTTTTTTGGGATTTTTTTTGTTGAGAATTCGAGGGTATGCCCTAAAAATGCCTACAAAATTTTAGATAGAGATTTTTTTTCAAAATAAAAAATCGCAAAAAATCAAGTTTAAATATTACAAATTTTGGAAATATTATTTTAATACGTTTTATACCTTAGAGAATAGGGCTGCCACTCCCAAACCGCCGCTTTGACGATTTTGTGAAATTTTATCATTCATAGAAATTGGGGCATTTAGCATTGAACTCTTAGCGCTTAGCATTGGACTCTTTGTGCAAGGACATTTCGATATTCGGCTTTTCGGCCTTTCAACCACTTTTGGCCTTTCAACCCATTCAGCCTTGCGATATTCAACCTTTCGACTTTCGGTCTTTGAGGTTCTGCCTGTCGACTCTATTCCGTCGTTTTCAGTAAAATCGCAACAAAAAGCATTTATTTCCCCAAAATTAATTTTTAAATTAGCAAAAATTTCGCAAAATTAATGGGAAATTAGTGATGAAATATAATATTAAAGTCCTTCAACCTTGATTCTATTCTAACTGTACATTGGGATGGAAATATATTAGAATATATAACAGAGAAAACAATAGTTGCCCGATTGTGCGTTACAGTATCCGGTTATGATAAAACTAAATGGTTGGGAGTTCCAATGATTACACAAGGAACAGGTAAAGAGCAGTTTGCGATGGTATTTAAACTGCTTCAAGGCTGGAATATTACCGAGAATATTAAAGGATTGTGCTTCGAGAGCCTGCAGTCTTCTTGAAAAATAAATTATCAGAAATTTATGGTAGTTTGCTCGAAGACATCAATATATGAATTAATGTTATCTACAGCTTTTAGTAACTTGTCAAAGGAAGTATCAAGTGAGCGAGATATTTAGACAAACGCTAATTTAGCTAACTCAAGTGTCAAAAAATTTTCAGTTCACCAGAGGTTGAGTGTATTATTACCTTTATAAAAGATGTACTTTATACTTGTTTCAAAACCAGTTTAAACTCAGTCGTAGGTTCAATTAAATTAGTTAAAATGATTGTCTCTTTTAAACTGAACTGATTTCATTTATTTTTTTCAATATTTGAATCCAGAGTGCTGCATGACTTCAATACTATATCATTAAAATTTACTTGCCAAAACGGTTTACATGCATGAACCCAATTTCAGCGCCAAGAAATGATTTAAGCCAACTGAAGGAAGTAGTTGCTTACAAAAATATCAATCCAACAATATCCTTAGTAACATTGAAAAGTTTTCCAAACCATTATGGTATTTAAGTGACACTGTCATAGCTCTTTCATTTTTCGATGAGGACCTTGGCATCCAAAAATGAAAAGCAATGGTTCGAAAATAGGAGGTAGTATATTATCCCTAGAATATGCCCCCAAATTCCTAATTATGATTTCATATATTCGCGGCTTTTAAGAAGGCTCGTAGCCTGCTAGCGTTTCTAAAGGCATTTTATTCATTCATGTTTTTCCTAAAACCGCATGTATTGGAAACTGGCGTACGGGACAGCTCAAAAAATTCGCAATGGATCAAAATAGTTCTGATCTCTCCCCAACATCAATTTTTTTAATAATAAGAATCATCGATAATAATTCATCGAATGATTTATGATCCATCCGGTGGTAATTAGGAAATGCTTTATTTAGATTTTTTTTTTTTGGTTAGAAAAACAAATTAAAATAACGCCACAAAAAGGTGCGAATAAAAATATGAACTGCTTTAGTTTAACAAAAAACAGTAAAAATCTTATGTATGACGCAATCACAATGAAAGATAACGGAAAAAGTGAAAAATAAATTTGCGCTGAATATAAATGTTGCAAAACTCAAATATTCACTGTAGTACTGTACTACAAAATAAGGACATTCCAATTTTCGGGCCTATTTTGCAAGCTCAGGCTATACAGTTTGCTGAGAGATTGAAATTGGATGAATTTAAGGCATCTAATGGCTGACTCCGGCTGGCTCTTTCTTTTGTGTTTAATAAATGCTGCGGCGAATCCAACGAAGTAAACCAAAATGTCGTGCAAGCGCGGAAAAGCAAATTGGAGAATATTGTGGCAAGTTATTCTCCCAAAGATATCGCAAACTGTGACGAGTCAGCATTGTTCTTTAGGGCACTTTCAAATAAAAGTTTGCAATTAAAAGACGAAGCGTGTAAAGCAGAAAAATGTGCGAAAGAGCGGATAACTGCTAATTACAGCGTTTTCTGATGAATTTATCAAAAAGCCGCTAGTAATCGGAAAGAGTGCTAAGCCGAAATGCTTTAAAAATATCCAGCCCAAATAAACCAAAAATGCTTAGATGACCGGGCAGATCTTCGAACGATACTTGATTGAAATTAATATGGAGATGGAATGACAAAAGCAGCACATTATCCTTTTTCTTGATAACGTGACTTGTCACCCTAAAATTATACTGTCCAATGTAGTTCTAACATATTTTCCAGCTAACACAACATCAATGGTTCAGACTTTGGATAATGGAATTATCAATAATTTAAATTATTATTTTTATTAATAATTTAAAACTAAATTATAGAAAATCGATACTGCAAAGAGTTTAATTTGAGATGGAAAATTCCGAGAAAGCTTCAGAGATAACAAGCAAAATTACAATTTTAGATTCGATCGTGCTAATTAAAGATACTACCGCGGCCATCAAGCGCGCGAAACAATTCAAAGATGTTTCCAAAATTGCGGTTTTTCAATACAAGAAGAGCTGCCTAATCTTAATTTGAGCGATCACAAGTGTTGTGCAGATGCTGGAGCTATTTTCTAGTTTAAAATATTTCTACTATTATAAAAATTAGAGCTGCAGTCACATTATTAATAAAAATGTTAATTCTTTGTATATTTCGATGATGGATAGTAAAGAAAAAAAAACATAAATAAATTTAAAAACACAAGATCAATAACAAAAAAAAATATCTAGAACGAGTGTTGAAGGAAGAATGGCAAAAATCACGCCAGAAGATACTTCAAGGTTTGGAAATTCGATGCCAAGAAGAATGAAAGCTCTTTCTGACCAAAAAGAATATCTATTCAAAATATTGAAAGTTGATTCTCTTGTTTAATACATATTTCGAAGATTCTTTAAGTGTCCCATCAATTATATTGCGCGGTATTCAACATATTTCTTTCATTTATTTTTGATTACAAAGATTTTTCTAATCTTCATGAAAATTACTATTAAATTAATCAAGAAGAGTTATATAAACTTATTTATGTAAAAAAAGCATATTATGTTCCGCATGACTTTTGTTTAGCACTATACTCGAAGTCATTATTTTTAATATTAGCAGCATCACTGTCACTAATGCTATAAATAAACAGTGACGTAACTACACATTTCGGGCCCCCGCAAAATTTTTTTGGACTCCTAAAAATACTTCTTGTATCTATGAACAAGTTAAGCTTTTAGTGAAAAACTTATTTCTTCCTATTGTCTATTCTTGCATTAATTAAAAGTATCTAATTTCGAGAGTAGATGATACGAAACATCTTGCAACTCAATGCTCTGACAATTTCTAAATATATCGATAAAGCATCACAAATTTCGAATATAATTTGAAAAATATTAGTTTAAAGTTTGATAATTAATTTAAATAAGTTTGGGTTTTAACCTAACTTTTAACTTTGAGCATTTTCATGCTTTTAGGTTTTTTGCTAAACTGTTATGTTTTTTATAAGCTTTCAATTATCAAAGCTTTTTTAACCAAACCATTTTACTCAGAAATATGATTTTACAGAAGGTGACGGAATTTTGGTTAAAATTTAGAATATTTGTTCTCAATCATCAATCATCAAAAGCTTTTAGTTTTAAAAGGTTTTAAATCAAACCATTTAATTCTAAAATTTAATATTATAAAGGAAGGTAGTATTTTAGGATAAATTTAGAATATTTGTGTTCAAGCTTGATAATTAATTTATACCATTTGGGTTTGAACTTAACGTTTGTGAGCCTTTTCATAATTTCAGGTTTTTGTTAAAATGTTTTATGAGCAAAAATTATATTTTGCCAAAAATGTCAAGAACTATTAGTTATAAGAGCATTCAATTAGAAAAGCTTTTTAAACAAAAACGTTTTACTTAGAAGTTCGATTTTACAAAGGGTAATGGAATTTAGGGATAATTTAAGAGCTTTTAGTCAAACTAAACTATTTTACCAGGAAACTTGTTATTATAATAAAAGCTTTCGTTTACCTAGGTTTTTAAATCAAATTATTTTACTCAGAAATTTGATAATTTAATGAGCTTTAGGCTTGCTAATTAATTTATATTTAAATTTAACATTTCTGACCCTTTTAATAATTTCGTGTTTTTGTTACAATGTTTTATTTATTTTTTTTTTTTTTTAAATGTTGCCAATGGCTTTATTCTTGAATCTTTCTACATAAGAAACTCACAAGAAGTAATCAAATCTTAAGCTAAAAATTATTACATATTTTAAGTGTTAACCAATGTTAATACTTATTGTTAGTGCTCACAATTTAATTAATTTAGACTATACTTATATGTATATATCGAATTAAATTTAGAGGTTCACAGGTTCATCATTTCGAGTGGATCTGGAACCCACGGTCAAATCATGCAAATAAACATATGATTTTTAAAATTTTGTGTTGTTAGTATAGGGCATGTGATATGGAGAAACCTTAAATTTAAACAGCCAATACTAGTTGAAACTAAAATTCTGTATGGCGATACTAGAGATAAACGCCCTTTCGTACGATAAATATCACTAACGGTACATACCACGTGATAGGTCTTGGATATGCTAATAAACCATGAATAGGCCATATTCATATTATGGAGATGAGACATATAATTTTCAGTACACATAATAAGCCTTTTCGTACACTGCATCATGTTGAAACTTAAATTCTCTTTGGCGATACTAGATATAAATACCACTAACGGTATATACCACCTGATAGGTGTTGGATATGTTGATATGGATGGCCTATTCATGGTTCTGATGATAAGGATATGGCTTATTCATGGTTCCTTAGCATATCCAAGACCTATCTGGGGGTATACACCGTTAGTGGTATTTATCTCTAGTATCGCCACACAAAATTTATGTTTCAACTGGACGCAGTGCTTTCGTAGTACGAAAAGGTGTGTTACGTGTACTGCAAATTATATGTCTTATCTCCATGATATGGATATGGCCTATTCCTGATTCCTTAGCATATCTAAGACCTATCTGGTGGTATATATTGTTAGTGGTATTTATATCTAGTATCGCCACACAGAATTTAAGTTTCAACTCGATGCAGTGTACGAAAAGGCGTATTATGTGTACTGAAAATTATATGTCTTATCTGCCATGATATGATATGGCCTATTCAAGGTTCCTTAGCATATCCAAGACCTATCAGGTGGTAAGCCCTATCAGGCTATGAAAACTTGTAGAATGCTATATGTTGAATGGCTTTACTCTTATAGAAATTAATTTTTTTTATTACAAATATTTTTTAAGAAATTTATTAATTTTCATTTGGATTAAACTTGTTTTGTTTTTCGTGTTAGATACATTTTAACTATAATATTATTTTCGGGATGAGCCTACACTTTTTACAAAAAATTTACACTTTTTCGGGATAGCTACATTTTATCCGAGAAACGAACCAGAAATTCGGGCTGATATTTTTTCGGGCTAACTTCACCGACTTTGATATTTCTACTTTTTATTAGTAGATATATTGGGAGTAGATGGCTCTTTATTTTACTCTCTCGAAAAGTCGTAAATATTGGTATTACTGACTATAAAAATCCAAAAAAAAATCATATGATTTAATCAATAGGAAGTATAAAAGTATGAAATACAAAGCATGAAACAATAAAGTGTAATTCATAATTAATTTCATAACTAAATATGCGTATTTTTCATGAAAGATGAATAAAAACATACATATTATTTTTAAAACATTATGAATATAATTCATAATAGATGAATAAGTCCATTTTTTCTTGAAAACATCGCAATAGCACGGTTCATATTTTGTTCTGTCTGAAAATTTTATTTTTCATTTAATAAAAAGTTATTTTTCATTTAATATAAATTTATTAATTACAACAAGATTTAATAGTTAATAAGGCTTTGTTAATTGTGGTTTGTGTTCTACGTTAATTGAAATAGTGAGCTGGTACAGAAATCATCGTCATGAAAATGTCGTCATATAATATGTGCTCTACAAACATCACAAAGGCGAAATTCCCTGGCATAAATTGTGCCGGTCCATGCAAGAAATTATTTCACATCAGGTGTGCCCAGATTTCCGATGATCTCATGCTACGCATTAAAAATCGCTCCGAAAGCTGGTTGTGTTTAAAGTGCCGTGATACCTCAAACCAGTCAATTATTGAGGGTGAGGATGATGTTTCCGATGCTAATATTGTTCTTCCAAGTTTATCTGATATCATGGTCCAGCTAAAATGCATGGATAGGAAACTTTCAGCTCTTGAAGCGTTGAAAGCCATGGTAACGTCACTGGTATCTGAAAACAAAGAACTAAAAACCAGAGTTGACAAACTAGAATCACAACTACTAAGCAACACCACAAAACTAAATCTTCTTGAAGCTGAAAACGATAAACCCAACCAACAGCAGAATGCTAGCAGCATAACAATAACAGGCCTTCCCATCAATCATGGCGATATTCGTGGTGTAATCATTAATACAATTAAGAAACTTGGAGTGGAAATCAACACTGATGACATAGTATCAATTCAGGGAAAACAAAAATCAAATACAAATCTGGAACCAGGAAGTAAGAACAACATGTCAAAGCCAGTTTTAAAAAGTTTTTTTATTGTTAAACTTAAAACTGTGGAACTAAAAAACAATATATTGGCACAAACAAAAAAACACAAAACACTATCCTGTAAAGATCTTGATGTTAGTTTGCCAGTGAACCACCCGATGCAACGTATATTTGTCATGCACTACTTGACACCGTTCCAAAGCAAGCTATATCATGAAGCTAAAAACATAAAATTGAAGTACAATTACAAATTTTTATGGTGCAAAAATGGTCAAATTTACTTACGGAATTCCGAGGGATCAAATGCTCATCGAATACAATCATTTAGTGATATTTTTCGGGTTGCAAGTAGTCATCATCCAATTGAAAATGCTGATTAGAATATCGTTATCGATTCTAAAATTAGGGAAAATGACAGTCAAGAAATCATCCTGGATTCTTATGCTTTTTAAATTGTTAAGTATAATAATTTATTTGCCTGTACAAGCTCAATTTTTATCTTTTATTGTGATTTTGTTCCATTTTATTTCGATTCCACCACTTTTATTGTTTATTTACATTACTTTTACAGTTTCAATTTTGATTATTATTTTGTGTTTAGTTTCCGTAACGTTGGCAACATTGAATATTAATGCATTGCATGTAAAGCACAATAGAAATTATTTTTTAGCGCTTTACTCGTTTTTTATTTTTTCTAAAACTATTTCTAATCTTTATGTCTATATTAAGTATCCTATTATTAAACGTACTAATATACTATATCTAACAGGTTATTTTACGATTATTACTGAAATTTTAATTATTTTCGCTCTTTTTATCATTTTCATTGTATGTAAAATATTATTGATTCGCATTCGTTATGAGTAGTGAATATAGTATATTACACCAAAATATTCGAAGTTTAAGAGCAAATTTTGATATATTTAGTACGTTTATAGCCAGTCTAAAAACTCACCATGATTTGATTTTTGTTTCTGAAATCTGGATTTATTCACACGAAATTACAGAATTCAATTTGCCGAATTACAATTTTAAAGCTTGCTGTAATGATAATTACCGCGCCGGTGGAGTTGGTGTATTTATAAATAAAAAGTATACATTTGTAACATGTTGTATTAGTAATTGGAGTTCAGCTGATGTCCTTAGTTTAAACATTCAGTTAGATAAAAATTTTTGGACTTTTCTATGTTTTTACCGCTTTTGTAATAGCGATCTTAACGTTTTTTGTAATGATTTGGATAATTTGCTGGATACAATTAACAATAATAATATAGTTATCTTAGGTGATCTTAATATCAATATATTAGACAACGTAAGTAGTTTCAACTACCAAACAATGCTTGCATCATATGGATTCCTCAGTGTCTCAAACAATCCAACTAGGAAACTATCATGTCTAGATCATGTATTTGTGAAATCCAATAATACTTACAATTTTAGTATTGATAACTTACCTATTCATTTTTCGGATCATAATTTAATTACACTTAATATTTTTGCATCATCAAAAAGACCTGTTGCATGTTATGCGGAAAGTATTTCTAAAGTAAATTATGACAAACTTAGAGATCGTCTCCTAGTGGAAAACTGGAACCTTGTTTATTGTGAAAAGGATTGCAATACAGCATTCAACATTTTCTTAAAAATTCTCAATTATCATATTGATTTTTCCAAAGACACAATTACAAATCGCAATAATAAGAAGTTAAAGCCCTGGATGAATTCTTACCTTTTATGTCAAATTAATAAACTAAAACATTTTTCAAAAAAAATAAGAAAATATCCTAATAGCGCTCGGTTAAAAAATTATGTTCAAAAACTTTCTAAACGCGTAAATATTAATGTTAAACGGGTTAAAAGATTATATTATAAAAATAAATTTGAATTAATTGGAAATAATCCTAAGCTTATGTGGAAGAAAATTGACGATATTTTGGTTAGAGGTACATATAAAAACCAGATAACGCATATTTATAAAAATCAATCAAATACTCTACTTACTGATAATCAAAATATATGTAATGAGTTTAATAATTTTTTTATAAATGTATCTTCAGAGCCAACTTCTGAAATTATTCTTAATAGTACTAATAACAGTGAAGAGCAAAAACGGTTTATTCTTGGAAACCGAGAAAATTATGGTACTTCTTGCTATTTTGAGGAAATCAATTCTTTAGAGATTCTATCTGAAATTCAGAAGTTAAAAAACAAACACTCTAAAGGATACGATGGAGTAGATAATGTAGTTGTTAAAAACTGTGCTTGGTATTTGGTTGACATATTAAGGTTTTTATTTAATCTCAGCTTAAAGAGTGGAATTTTTCCAGTCGCTTTGAAAATAGCTGTTGTTATTCCGATTTTAAAAAAGGGTGATGCTCTGCATATGAATAATTACAGACCAATCTCCTTATTGAGTACATTTTCCAAATTATTTGAGAAATTAATTAAACGACGATTGATCTCATACCTTGGTAAAATTAAATTTTTTAATGATCACCAATTTGGATTTACAGCTGGAAAATCTACGGAGGAAGCTCTCTTAGATTTTTTGAGTAATATTTATCTAGCCATTAACAACTCTCAAAAATGCTCCGCCGTATTTATGGATATTTCAAAAGCTTTTGATACTGTTAACCATGGCATACTCATTACAAAATTGTCAAGTATTGGAGTTAGAGGAATGGTGTTGGATTGGTTTATCAGTTACCTTCGTAATCGTAGCCAAATTGTTAAAGTTAATAACGCAAACAGTCTTCCAGGTAATTTGAGATGTGGTGTTCCTCAAGGCTCAGTTTTGGGACCTTTATTATTTTTAATTTATTTTAATTCCGTTTTTGAAATAAATCTCACTGGCTGTGCTACAGCGTTCGCAGATGATTTGGCTTTAACATATGCGTCTAATAATTACCTAAAAGTTAAACAATTTATTGAAATTGACTTACACATTTTAAGTAAATGGTTTTTCTATCACCGACTAGTTGCGAGTGACAAATCTAGAGTTTTGCATTTTAGACGACCTGACACAACAGTTGATCAAAACTTTTTCAAGTATCATGTATACTCATGCGATAAGAATTCATGTTTTGGTCAGTGTTTTGATTTACCCTGCGTAAACGAGTTTAAATACTTAGGTGTAATAATTGACTCACGGCTAAATTGGTCCTCCCACCTAACTAATATCAGGAAAATTGTTATTACTGCGGTGCATAAATTTTATAATCTTCGACCTTTATGTCCATCTTATATTTTAAGAAGGTTATATCATGCTCTTGTAGAATCCATTATAATGTATGGGATAACTAGTTGGGGTGGAATTTACTTTGCCAATATTGTTGATCTTTTTATAGCGCAAAAAAGAATTGTGAAATTAATTTACGCTCGTCCGAAAACTACACCCACAATTCCGCTTTTCCGTGAGCTGAATTTGTTGCCACTGAGGTATCTATATGTATTTAAAGTATTGAAAATGTTTTTTGTTCGCAGCAATAGTTATCATAATCGAATAAATCATGCGCATAATATGAGAAATCCAAACAATTTTATCGGTCTTCGTTGTAATAATGAAAAGTTTAGGAGATTTTATCTATATATGGCACCGTTTTGGTTCCATCTTTTACCTAACCACGTGAAAATACTTCCATCTATGCAGAAACACAGAGAAATTCGGACTTGGCTGCTTGGCATGGATAATATTGAGCGATATTTTTAGCATTAGAATTGAAGTATGCTATATTCCAATGTGTCTTCGTGTAAAAAATGTATATAATGTAATAATAACTGAGCTTGTATATTGTAGAAAATTATTATATTTTATACTGATATCCAAAGAATATTATATTAATTTTATTAATAGTTTGTTTTTAATTGCTCCACTACAGACGTAATGTCTAAAGGAGCTTTACTCTATTTCAAATTTTTAAATTGTTTTGCTTGTAATTAGCTTTCATTATGTATATATTTTATTTGAAATAAAGATAATAATAATAATAAATAATAATAATTATTCACAAACTATGCATAGTAAACATTTATTGTGAAATGGTCATGCACGGTGCCAAATCAAAAGGTTTTATTCATAATTCATATACCCTTATTCATAATACGAGATATGATTTCTCTCAAGTGCAATTAATAAAAAAAGAAGTAAATATTGAGAAATTTGTTGTACGTGTACTATTGGAAAAGTCGTGAAGTTTAAAGGCAATATATGAAATTCTAATCGAAATTTTAAAAACGGGTCAATTGACCTAATGGTAGGTTTAGTGTTAAGCCCACGCCACCTATTTGTAAGTATTACTATAAGTTTTAATTCTCAACAAACAAAACAAATCTTGTAATACAATGTAAGAAACGACACGTATGTAGATCGTAAAGTCCTACTTACATACATAATAAAACACATCACAATACAAAAAAGATTAACGAGATTTAAACTGTATTAACATCTCTTATATGGTTTAAATTTTGTTTTGAAAACATCGTAAAAACCAAAATATACATACAACATAAATAAATAAATAAATAAACATAAATATGATTTAGAAAATTTCTTGAAAATAATTATCAACACTTGTTACACTGTTCCATATTCTGTACGAATTTTAACCGCCGCCAATATAAGCATGAATCGTATGTTTTTTTTTTTTTAATGTTTGGTGGTTAATACAATATAATATTTTATAGTTTTTATGATTCTTCGTTTGTTGTTGCTTTCAAGAAAGTGTTTTATGAATGAAATGGGATTAAATTACGTACATACGTAATAAAACTATTATTGTTTTTAATTTTTTAATAGATTTCTAATTAAAAAAATTATGAATAGAAATTATATATTAGATCCAGATGTTTAGATTGGAGATCTTTTCTACTACGATACTGATTTGTTTATTATTTTTGTATGTAATGAGCCTTACAAAAATATATATGTATGTAGGAAGTTAATTTCGCTAAAAAGTAGATCGGAAATTTAAAAAATGTTTACAATATTCTTTGGTATTGAATTGCAGGCGGACAAATACTATATTGTTTTCCCACGTGTATATTCAATAATATACTTAAAAATATATTCTGATGAAATTTGCATTAGTTTTCGGAGGTCCTACAATAAGCTATTTGATATTTTTGATAACCTCCTCATAGCAATTGTGACAAGGCCATAACTATATTGTTATATTACGAGTCGAGTGTAGAAAAGATCAATAAATCTTAATTATGTCAATTTTTAATTAAACAAGAAATCACTACATGTGTAAATCACAAATTAAGAACAAAATCAAAGGAATTGAAGAAGGCCCCTCATAGACTAAACTTATATCACGGAACGTTTAATTTGACTTATGATACTTTCTTGTAATAAATAGAACCACATCAAACAAAATTCCGAATAATCAATTATCGGGTTTGACTTGCAGTGCCTGTGTCTATATACGAATATGTTTCAGAGAACGGAAGAACATTTGTTTGTTATTGGTTACTTTTCTCGGGGTTTCCAAATTATTAAAAAAATTAATTTCCCGCTACAGAGCTAAGTAAAAATTAAATTAAGATACAAAAAATATTATATAGAGATGATAATTAAGAAAACGAATTATCAGATATTTATAGAATTCCTACATATGAATTATGGTTTCTTTTGTACAAACACTCATATATAAATACAATAAAAAGTGTTAACAAGGAAATGTTGAGGTTTTTTTTTTGTGTTTTCAAAAACTGAATGAAAAATGTTCACAAATTTGTTCAAAATAATTTGTCATATGTGAAAGAAATGTTGAATATTTTGTTATAAAGGAATACGAGAAAATGTTTGATTAATGGTTTTGGAATATGGCTTTATATTATGTGTTTTAAATTAATCTTAATACCGTGTATGTATATATATAGTGGCAGTCATAATAATTTGTTTTACATTTGTAAAATTATTTAATTAATATGATGAGCTGGATTTCTAAGAAATTAATTTTTGTTTGCTAGCGCCGCGCTTTTATTTTGTGTATACCTAATACTTAAAAATTAAGAACCAAAGAAAACATTTTTGGCGCCATTCTTCAATTGTGTTGATCAATTCATATTTCAGTTACTTGCTGTTTTTTATGCCATACAAGTAGCGAAACAATCGCTGTATTGCATAAAAAGTTTCCTGAACGCATAATTTCATGAAAGCATGGGTAATTTTGGACGCCACTTACTTTAGTACTTTTTCGAAAGCACACCACTCATCTGAGGCGATTAACGCCTAGGCACACTAGGCACGTGCCTTGGGCCTACCCGTTCCTAGGGAGAAACCTACATAGATACCAGATTTCCTTGATATGATGGAACAGCTTGTCTGAATTTAATCCTATAAATTAGCCCGATTGGGTTAAGGCAGAGGCAAACAGTTTAGCTATCAAGCCACTTTTATAAGAAAGAAACATAAAATATTTGCGAACCATTCGTTTTAATTTCCGCATTTTACTTTTGGACCCGAAACATTGTTAAATTTTTTAGGAAAGAAAGAAAATCTGGGAAAAAATTAAAATTAATGTCGGGGTTTATTATCTACATCTACATAAAAAAGAAACTGAACTGAGCCATATTTCTACTATGAAGAGTTCATCATTTTTGATACACGTTCGGTGTTTTTTTTTTTTGTTTCCACGGAATATGACACAAAATTTGCTTGGTAAAATTGATCGAGTAGTCATATTTTTGGACTTCCGAATGTATTTTCGATTATTTTAGATTATTCAAAATTTTCGATATTATTCGAGTTTAGGTTGGATTGAATTAAGCGTAACATTAAATTAGACGAGGGTTGTTGGGGGAGTAGTTTTAGGAGTCAAAGCTTTCTAGGATATGCGATTCTCATAAGACTTCTTCCTAGTGTAGTTACGCCTCCTCGTGGCGACAACCGGGCAATGCATCCTAGAATGTAGCCAAGTAACTTACACGACCGTGCAATGGCGGTAAATCCATTGCCCCAAGCTTTGGTGGGACAACATACGCTGAGAGCTGCGTGGCTAATGGGGAGCTTAGTCTTTAGTATGTGAACTCCGGGTACCAGACGACTCCCGGTTTAAAGTAGCCTTCCCACAGTATACCGATCTCTGCTGTGGGTGACCTTCATTTCTCGGATACTCGTGGGATTCAAATGGAAACCGAATTTAAAAAAAACATAGAGGGTGATGCCTCTTTAAAAGCATCAACTTCACCAGCTGTTGAGCTGGGTCTCCTAAGTTATGATGGAATGGTAGATGCCATAAGGGCCACCACTCTTGATTATCTTAACGTCCGGACCAAGGAAAAGGTGGAACAGTCCACCTCTTCTACTACGGACACCTTGTGTGATGACAACATAAGTGTAATCTCTCAGTTATCGGGCACCTCAACCATTGGTGTTGATATTGGGAACATGTCCCTCAACGCCGGGGAATTGGTTAAGCTCAACTCCTTCGAAAGAAGGCGTTTTAAAAAGGGGCTCAAGGAAGGCAAAACTAGAGAAGAGGCTCTAGCTGCTGCTAAGTCCGCGACCCCTCTGAAAGCACCCTCGGGGCCTGTTGCTCCTACCCTAGACAAGAGGTCTGGTGGTAAGCGTGAGAGGTCTTTCGAGGTTGCTCCGGAACTAAACAAACCACCTGCCAAAAAAGCAAAAGAAGGGCCTTCTCCGGTAAAGCCCTCTTTCAGCCAGGTAGCAGGCAGTGTTAAGCTGGGCATCTTACCAGGTGATCTCAGTGGCAATCCTCTTAGTATGGAGCAAATGGCAAACATACAGGATTGTGTCATTGACCTCATTATTGGGATGCAAGGCTCAAACCACAAGCCGCAATTCCTTGGCTGTTTCCGGAGAACAGGTTGGCTATTTTTTATATGTTCCGATCATTCCACAGCGGAATGGATGAGGAACAGTTTTGTAAGCCTAAGGGAAAAAATTGGTCTGAACATAACTTTGGTGGAAGAGGATGATTTTCCTCGGCCAAACATCGTTAGGGGGTTCTTTCCACAGAGCCTTAGCTTAACTAGCAAGAAGATTCTCGCTACCATGGCCGCGCAGAACGATGGTCTCGCGGCCAACTCATGGAAGATACTGCAACGGACGACAACTGGCGCACCCGTCCATTTGGTTATGGCCATAGGCGAGTCTTCCATGAAGAAACTGCGCGAATCCAACGGGAACATCGCATACCGCTTTGGTAGGATAAAACTCCTTCTCAAGAAGGATTCCCCCTCTACCAACCCAACCACTGGAGTCAGCTCCAGTAAGGAGGGTACTTTACCAGCCCCAGTAGTAGGCACAATCACAGACGAGGAGGCATCCAGGAATAGCAGCGCTATTGAGCATTCTGTTCCTGCTGCCTCTTCGTCGGGAGCACGATCAACGGATCTCTCCGCAACTCCTACTGTGGGATCGAGTAAATCAGCACTCACCCCGAAAATTAAGCATATGGGCGCTCGGGGTGTTACTGGGAAAAGTGGCAGAAACAGGCCAAATCCCGCAAAGCAGACGGCTGGCAAGCAGCCAGGAGCGTAGAGCTCCTATACCCTAATCATCCAGTATGGCTGGTACTATTAGGGTACTACAAGCGAATCTACATCACGCAAAAGGAGCTTCGGATACCTTTTGCAACAGGTTCGCGAAACAACACTTAACCCTTGGCCTTATCCAGGAACCTTGGGTTAATGGAGGAAAAATCAGAGGCCTCCACCTCAAGTCATGTAAGTTGATTTACGATCGAAGGGAGGAAGTTCTCCGAGCAGCAATATTTGTTTCATCTAATATTAACGTTCTTCCAATTCCAGAGTTCACCACTAAGGATTTGGTTGCAGTAATCCTGGAGGTTCCGACTAGCAGGGGAATGCAGGAGACAATATGTGCCTCTGCGTACTTCCCTGGTGAGTCGGTTAGTGCTCCACCTGTAGTTGTACAGGATCTGGTGGATTACTGCAACCTAAAAAACAAGCATTTCATCATAGGCTGCGATGCTAATGCACACCATATCATTTGGGGCAGCAGTGATACAAATGGCAGAGGTGAGTCCCTTTTAAATTATCTTATGAGTAGTCACATAGACATTTTAAATAAAGGTTCGAACCCCACTTTCATAAACTCGACTCGGCGAGAGGTGTTGGACCTCACTTTGTCAAATCAGTTTATTTCCAACTCTGTTGCAAACTGGCTTGTTTCAAGCGAAGCTTCTCTGTCGGACCACATGCACATCAGGTTCGATATACCGGGAGTGATCATACAGGCAACAGAGCGTCGTATCCCTTGTTTTACAAATTGGAAAACATATAGGGATATTTTATTTATCAAACCAGACATGCTGCCAACATCTTTGAGTTCAATTAGTGACCTAGAAACCGCAGCTGGTCTGCTTAATGACGTGCTCCTATCTTCCTACGAAAGCAGCTGTGTGGTGCGTAACGTTGTGGTTAATCGCAAAGTTCCATGGTGGAACGAACAGCTGGCTAAACTTCGTAAGAAGGTTAGGAAATTATTTAATAGGGCAAAGCATTCCAATGAGTGGAATGAATATAGGCAAGCCCTAACCAGTTACAACACAGAACTAAGGCGTTCCAAACGCCTCACGTGGAGGAAAAACTGTGGAAATATCGAGGATATACCTACAGCTGCTCGACTCCATAAAGTTCTAGCTAAAGATCAGTCCAACGGGATTGGGCTTCTTCTGAAATCCGATGGTAGTTATACATCAGGTCGCAAAGAGTCACTCGAAACCCTGCTTCAAGTGCACTTTCCGGGCTGCACTGTTTGCGACACAAATACAATCACTAACTCCATATCTGGTACACACATGGGTGTAAATATGGGTTGGGTTAATAGTTTATCCGGTAAGCTTTTTACTCCGGATAAAGTCAAATGGGCCATTAACTCTTTTCAGCCTTTCAAGGCTCCAGAAGGGGATGGAATCTTCCCAGCCCTCCTCCAAAGGGGCCTGGACTTGATTACCCCTGCTCTGGTAGCCTTGTTTAGAACTAGCTTCAATTGGGGTCACATACCACAGGCTTGGAGTCAAGTAAACGTTGTTTTTATCCCAAAGCCTGGCAATCGGCCATGTGAACTTCCTAAGTCCTTTCGACCTATCAGTCTTACATCGTTTATTCTCAAAACCATGGAACGACTTATAGTCTTCATATCAGAGACTGGTTAACTGCAACCAGACCTCTAAATCTAAATCAATTCGCCTATAGGAAAGGCAAATCCACAGAGGGTGCGCTGCATCTACTTGTCACCAAGATTGAAGCAGCCTATCGCTTGAAAGAAATTGCTCTGTGTGCATTTCTGGATATTGAGGGAGCTTTTGACAATACTGGATACGAGTCAATTGCTAGGGCAATCAAGCGTAGAGGTATTGAAGATCCGACTAACCACTGGATTAGTTCCATGTTGGTTAGTAGGAAGATTACATCTAAATTAGGTAATGAGTCAGTCACGATTACGGCAGCAAGAGGGTGTCCGCAGGGCGGTGTCCTGTCCCCTTTGCTGTGGTCACTCGTGATCGACGAGTTGCTTGATAATTTACATCTACTTGGGTACGATGCCATTGGTTATGCGGACGATTTGGTTATCATAGTCTCTGGAGGGCATGAACGTACGATGTCCGCCAGCATGCAACAGGATTTGCTTGTTATTTCGAATTGGTGCACTGGGGAGGGCCTTTCGATTAACCCTAGCAAAACATTCCTGGTGCCCTTCACCAAAAGACGTAATTTGAACCTTGGTTCAATTAGTCTAAATGATATAAATATCGGATACTCCAATGAAGTCAAATATCTGGGTGTTGTCCTAGATAAGAAACTAACTTGGAACTCTCATATTACTTCAACTACCGAACGCGCGGCCAGGGCCATGTGGGCCTGCCGGCGTATGTTCGGCAGGACCTGGGGCCTGAACTCAAAAATGATTTACTGGATGTACATCATGATAGTGAGGCCAATTGTAACATATGGGGCAATAGTTTGGTGGCCTAAGGTACAGCAAAAAGTTATTATGAACAAGCTGACCTCATTACAGAGACTAGCATGTCTCGGAATTACAGGTGCTATGCGCACCTGCCCTACGGCGGCAATGGAAGCTCTCATCGGGCTCACTCCACTTCATATCCACGTCAAAAAATCAGCTGCTACCTGTGCAGCTAGATTGAAGCTAGTGAATCAATACAGTCATGATGACCATATGGGTCACCTGGACATTTTGAATGAACTTCCAGACCTGAATATGTTCTTTAGTGTCCCGGACGTTATGCCGAAAGAACTCTGCTTTGGCAGGAATTTCGTGGTAACAATCCCCGATAGAACAGACTGGGATACTGGGTTACCTCAGATGGAACCTAACAGCCTAGTCTGGTACACTGATGGATCAAAAATGGATAGTGGAGTCGGCATTGGTGTCTTTGGACTCAATCACAAAATATCGAAATCACTGGGTACTTACCCCAGTGTTTTTCTAGCCGAAATTCACGCCATCGAAATCTGCGCCTCTACTATTATGGCCAAAGGTCTTAAAGGCGCATCCATCCACATTTTGTCTGACAGCCAAGCAGCACTGAAAGCATTGGCTTCTAACTGCCTGGATTCCAAGTCGGTTCAAAGTTGTTATAAACTGCTACAATCTCTCTCTTGTCAAAACAAAGTAAGGTTGTGGTGGGTGCCTGGTCACATGGGCATCACTGGAAATGAGATAGCCGACGAACTTGCACGGGCAGGCTCGTCGACTACACTCATTGGCCCTGAGCCTTTTTGTGGTATCCCGTGGGTTTCTGCAACTTACACAATCAGTAAAAGGGAAAAAATACAGTGCTTGACTTATTGGAACTGTATTCCCGGCCTTAGACAAGCCAAATCTTTGATCAGACCATTTCACCACAAAAATTTGGCGATCAATTTCAGCAAACAAAATATTAGGTAACTTGTGAGTTTTCTCTCAGGTCACTGTAACCTGAGATATCATTTGAACAAAATGAACCTGTCCACAGAGACGGAGTGCCGACTCTGTTTGGAAGAGACAGAAACCGCAGAACACATACTATGTGAGTGTGTTGCTCTGTGCACACGGAGGTGGATTCATTTTGAAGAGAGGTATCTGACCCCGGAGAAATGTAAATTGGCCTCTATAAACAGCATTCTCGCCTTTATTAGAGAGGTGGAGAAGCTCCTGGAGTAACAGTACCCAACAGCACAAAAGATCTTTTAGGTCGTAGTGCTAGCCGCTTTTGGGCAGGGTTAAAAAAAAAAAAAAAAATTAGACGAGTTCTAACAGAGCACCCTGTATTTTATAGAGCCATAATCAAAAAATCTGAGCTTTTATAAGGGAATTAGAAACGAGGAAAAAACGGAACTTTTCATAGTGAAACACACAAAACAAATGGGAAATCACTTTTTTCCTAAGACAAATTTTTAAATGAAAACGTTACAAATTCTTAATTGTGATTTCTGAAATACTTTCATAAATGTTTGAATTTCAACATATATGAATGTCGTTTAAGTAAAACGTTTTCATTTTCTTGTAATAATTGATTTATTTAAACCAAAATATAAAAAAAATTTCATAACAACAGCATTCTGGTCAAATTAAAATAAAAGCTTACTACGATTCGTTTGGTCATTAAGTCAATCTACATTACATAGATGGCAGTGATGGCCGTAAAAATTTGGAAAAATCGTACCAAAAATTACAACCTGGGGAAATTTCAAGTTCAAACATTGTAGGAAAAGCAAAACCAATTCACAAAATATAGGAACGTGTGATAATTTTGCGATTAAATAATTTTTTTTCGTATTTTTCTGTAACCATTTTAGACATCTTACGTACACTAGTAAAACTAAAGTTAAATTTAGCAAATATTATTTTAATTTGTCAAAGCCAACTTTGATGTATTTTTCAAAATGAAAGTTCGAAAAATATATTTTAGAAATAATTTAATTTTAATATTTCTGCAATTAATATTTAATTAATACCAATATGGCTTTCTTGTATATTGTTCTTAAAGATATGTAGAAAACTTTTAAATAAACATTTTATAATATTTTTGCTTTTTTCATTGAAAAAGTTGAAGCTAAAAAACACCATTTTTATTATGGATTACTATGGAAATCAGTGCAAAGTTATACCACTAAAAAAGCTTCTAAAAAATACGTCATTAAGATTATGGCTCTATACTCTAGAAGGCTCTGGTTCTAATCGAAAAAATTTCGGAAAAAATCGAAATTTTTTGAGAATATCAATATTATTCTAAAATAATTTCAGATTATTCGAGTCTATACGAGTTTCTCGATATTAGTCTGTTACCCTAAATTTGCAAAGCGCTGTAATTACTTGATGTTACAGAATTGGTGATACTAGATCGATATCTTCGATATTTTATGGGATTTTAAAGATTATTTGAGATTTGTTTGGCGTTTATTATTTTGTCGAGATTATTTAAAATTTTCGTAGTTCTTGGAGTATGTTCTTAAAAGCTATTATGGCAAATATTATAAGTAATTGAAAATTAGATGCCGATAAAGAGATAAGAACAATGAGCGAGCGAGTTTAAGAGGAAAAACGTATTTTTGCTTTGTGAATATTTTGTTTTATAAAATTCGAATTTCTATACGCATGCAACTTTTTTCGGATTTTACAAGTTTGGTTTATAATACTTCGATTTACAACTATGATCTTTTCCGTCTTATCGAGTTTTGCATCAAAGTTCAATAGTCCATGTTCACCAGATGTATTTAGAAGTGGGGTTCCATTAAACAAATTTCTAAGTTTGTTCTCCAAAGCTTTCAAATTTTTTACAATTTGTTGTACAAAGTCACTCATTTCGTGTAATTTCGTTTTTAATTCTCGAAATCAGTGAATGTTAGCCAATGCGCAACTGAAAATGATAATAACGTTTTGTTTTACCCTTTTTTGTTTTTCAAAACTGCTCAAATATAATTAATTGACCAGAACAAGTCAAAAAGCATCCCATTCAAAATAATGAAGCGACACGAGATATTCAAAACTTAGACGGTTAACAATTCTGAATAGTCCTGTCCGACCATGATTTTACGTTCCCTTTGTAGTTTTTCGAGCCGTTCTTTTCTGGTCTGTTTCCAAAATTCACAAGCAATAATGAAATTTCTAAACACTTCACATCCTGTATCTTAAAAAACCACAACAATAACAACAATAAAAAATCATGTTTCATAAAATGCTTTCTTTAAAAATCATAAAATTAAAACATGACTTCCAAAAATTTGTGATTTGACCTATTTTTCACCATATAAAGAACGTGAGAAATTATTAAATATTTATATTCAGCAAACGAGAAATACTTCGCTTAAGCGCTTTACCCACAGAAAAACGAAAAGAAAAATCGGATTTAGTTTTTTCGATATAATTCCAAAATTCTTGACCGAGTGTACCATACAATACCATTTTCAATTTCAAAAATTCAAAAACATTTTTAATTGGCTGAGAAAATGAAAATTTAATTTTTTCGGTTCTAAACTATTTTTTTCGAACGAAAAAATTAAATTTTCATTTTCTCATCTAATTAAGTTTGTTTTGAATTTTTTAAATTGAAATTGTGCACTTGGTCAAGAACTAGAAGATTTTAACGAAGACAAAGCAATAATTTTGGAATTATATCGAAAAAACTAAATTCGATGTTTCTTTTCGTTTTTCTGTGGGTAAAGCGCTTTAAGCGGTACGATGTCAATATTTTAGTTATGTAGAGATGTTTGTCGCTTTACGCCCCTCAGGGATCGAAAACCATAGTATTTATAAGTGAAATCTCACGGTTTTGTGGTAACTATGATTTTCGACTGGGGTAACCACAAAAATTCCGTAGGCTAGCTTAAGCCGCCGGTCGGTGCGGGTTTCCCATTGATATTCACAATAGAGAATTTGCGCTGTACTCCGAGGACTTTTAACTCTGTCAACACGAATGAATACGTGTAAGCAATTTTCCAAATTTTTCGGGGTGCACGTATCC